>ML058363.1:6852671-7452671 GCA_003013855.2 Liriodendron chinense
GGGTCGCGGTTCTTCGATCATCATAACCTGGTCGTCTGGGAGATCGCATTCCATTTCTTCATTGCTTGGAACGGGGTGCGCAGCGAGGAAATCCGCAATCGCTTGTCCTTTAACGGCTCGGGCCGGGTTGTAAGTGATATCGAATTCTGAAAGGAGAAGGGCCCATTTTGCTAAGCGCCCGGACAACATGGGTCGATTCATGAGAAATTTGATCGGATCAGCCTTGGATATCAACGTTATCTAATGTGAGAGGCAGTAATGCCTAAGTTTCTTCACGGCGAAGATGAGGGCCAGACATATCTTCTCGATCACTGAGTAGTTAAACTCGGACCCTACCAATGTGCGACTTAAATAATACAGTGCGTTCTCCTTGCCTTCTTCGTTCTTCTGTGCCAGGAGCGCCCCTAGCGAGTTATCACCCGTTGCAATGTATAGAATCAGCGGTTTGCCTCTGATTGGGGCAGCAAGGACTGGCGAATTCCCGAGCATTTCTTTTAGTGAATCAAAGGCTTTCTGACAGGCGACGTCCCATTCGAACTTGACATTCTTCTTGTTGAGTCGGGAGAACGGCTGACAACAACCAGCTAGGTTTGAGATGAATCTCCTCAGGTATGCTACGCGGCCCTGGAAGCTTTTCAGCTGCTTCAGGTTCTTTGGAGGCGGCATTTCTATGATGGCCTTAATTTTTACGGGATCGATTTCTATGCCCGTGTCTGACCACGAAACCCAAGAATTTGCCGGATGCAACTCCGAACGCGCATTTTAGCGGATTCATGCGGAGACTCTTCTTACGCAGCCGTTAGAATACTTGCCTTAGGTGCTCCCTATGCTGCTCATGATCGGTCGACCTGACGACTAAATCATCTACATAGCATTCAACGTGTTTATGCATCATGTCCTGGAATATGACGTGCATTGCGCGCTGGTAGGTTGCCCCTGCGTTCTTTAATCCGAAGGGCATTACGCGGTAGCAGTAGATGCCGAGAGTTGTGCGGAAAGCCGTGGCTTCTTCGTCTTCTGGTGCCATGCGAATTTGATTGTATCCCGAATATCCGTCCATGAAAGACATCACTGCATACCCCGTCGTGCTGTCAATCAACATCTCAGGAATCGGGAGGGGAAAATCGTCCTTAGGGCAGGCTTCATTTAGGTTTCGAAAATCAACACATATTCGGATTTGTCCACTCTTCTTCTTGATTGGCACGACGTTTGAGATCTAGCGGGGGTACTTCACCTCTCGAACGAACCCAGCCTGAATCAGTCTCTTGACCTCTTCCTCAATCTTTGGTATAATTTCCGGGTGAAACCGTCGTTGCGGTTGTTTTACCGGCTTCTTATCCTTCATGATACTCAGTTTGTGCATGGCGATCGTCGGGCTGAGCCCGGGCATTTCTGAATACGTACAGGCAAAGATATCTTTATTCTCCTTTAGCAGTTGCAAGTATCTCTCCTTCTCTCTTTCTGGGACGTTTCTGCTCAAGTATGTATTCCTGGGCTCTTCGGGGGTGCCCAGGTTTATCTCCTCGAGTTCGTCGATTGTTGGCTGTCCACCATCTTCTAGTTGCACAGGTGCGATACTTAGCTAGACCACATCGCTAGGCTCCTGCGACTGGGTTTCTTCTGCCGGGCCAATGGTTACCATGATTACACTTGCCCTAGCCCCTAGGCCTTCTCCATTGCGGTAGACTCGCCTGTGTTCTTCAAATGGAGCCAGTAACCTCCTCTCTGTGTCTATGCTTTGGTCGGGGAATCCCATATTCTTCATGATCTTTCGGCTGGCTCTGCTATATCTCTTCTCTTCTATTGGTCGAGGCTGGGCGAGCCCCCTTCCTTTCCCTCTTCCTTCCGATGGTGCTGGCCGGCTCGGCCCTGAGTGAAACTTGATGTCTTTCTGGGTGACATCTCTTGACGGCACGATGAACTGGCTTGGAGCTTTTGGAAAGGGTTTGGTTCTTCCTATCTTGGGTACCGGTACGTTGAAGCTGGACTTGAGCATGCTCATGTCTTGATCTGAGATCAATTTTAACACAGACTGCCCTGGCTGACGTAAATGTTGCGGTATCACATAAAACTTCTTTGTGGTTGGCCGAGAGTGACTTTCCAGCGGATGTCGGGATCTCCCCTGGGTGGCAGTTTGAGGCTCGCTTCCCCGCGCGAACTTCTCTGTTCGCATTTTTGCCATCTGCCCCTTCTCTGATACCTCGGTCCTTTCGCTGGTTTCACTGCCGTCGGCCGACCTGTAGTATTTTGCGTCGGCTAAAAATGACTCGGCTATCGTGTATGGCTTTGGATCCGCCGTTACCCTGTATTGGACTCCGTCTCTACTGTATTTAAAACACTGGTGATATGTCGAGGGGATTATACGATTTTGGTGGAGCCAAGGCCTTCCTAAAAGGAGGTTGTATGTTGTCACTGCATCGATCACCTGGCATGTCACTTTCGTGGTCAGTCCTTCGATCTCTAACATTACCGTAATTGATCCGAGCGTACGCTGACTGTCTTGATTGAAACCTTGAATCATCATAAAACTCGGGCGTAACGCCGATTGCATGTAACCTAGCGTCTGCAATGTCCTCAAGGGCATGATATTTACAGCCGACCCGTCGTCTAGCATACATCTCTTGATCTCGGTGTCCCTGATTATTCCTGTGACCATTAGCGGACGGTTGTGGTCTGTTGATTCTATCGTGCGGTCTTCTTCTGAGAACATGATGGTCGAAGGGTGATTGACAGGCATAACTTGCGACATTGGCATATACCCCTCCCAAAATTTATCTGAATTTTTCATTTCTTCTTCTATTTCTATCATCGTGACCTCCCTGACTTCATTGTCAAGCAAGGCATTGATTAACATTTCCCTGTAAACTTTTGAGAGGCATAGGGCATCGTATATGCTCAGGCGGGCGGGAACCTTTCGTAGGTGTGACACGATGTCGTATGCCACTGGCCTAGGGTTCGGTTGACTGGTCGTAGCTTCGACAACTTTTTCCTTCGACTTTTGCATGCGAGGTCTTTCCTGCGATTTGTCAGGGGTATCGTCTTCTGGTATCGGGTCGTCTGGTCTGGGGAGGGTACAGTCAGGCATTTGCCTTCCTGACCGTAGGATGACTGCGTCAACTTCCCTCTCCATTACTTGTGGCGTTTCTTCGGGTGATGCTTGTTCGGCGAATGACACCATTCCGCAGCGGGCCATGTTCGGCATGAGTTGCCATTGCCCCTGTGACTTCGCTCCTCTATTCTTCTTTCGCTTCACGAGTCTTTGTCCGTTCTCAAGTTTCTTCTCGCTACTGACTGGGGTCCATGGTTCCTTTGGCTTAGGGAGCAGGGTTGATCGGCTGGTTCCACCTTCTATCGGGATTGTTGAAATTGCCCCGACTGCCTCCTTCACTATCTCAGGTACCTTCATGCTGATGACCCCCTGATTAATCAATCGCTGTATTCTTCCCTTTAAGGAAAAGCAATATTCCGTCTGATGGCTGATGCACCGGTGATATTTGCAGTATTTAGGGTCATTCGTTCGTCCGACCTCGTTGGGGCGAATCGGCTCTGGTAGGCGTACCAGGCCCTCTTCGATTAATTGTTCCATGATCGGAACTAAATCGGCCATGTCGAATGTGTATGGCCGTTCGCCTTTTCTCTTTCGGCTATAGATACACGTTTGGGTACATAGGGCCTTTTGCCTTTATCTGGTACCTCTGCCGTCTTCACCTCTGTCCCATGACTCGTAACGGGGCGTTTCCGGTCTTTCGGGTCCCTGCTCCTGTCGACCTGGTGGGTCTCCACCACTCTTCCTGTCTCTCTCTTCTGTCTCTCGGGCCTGAAGCTTACTCGAGATGCTGCTTCCTCTACCAAGTGTGCTTTGGTTGCTAATTCGCGAAAGGAGTTGAAGGTGTTGCCTGACAGGCCATACGAGATCATCGGGTCTAGGGCTCTTAGACACATCTTCATCTGCTCGCCCTCACTGGGTAATTCTCGGCATTGAGCCGCTGTGGTTCCCCATCGGTCGATGAACTTCTCAACTGGCTCACCATTTCTCTATCTGACCATTGCAAGATCCGTTAACGAGATCTCTCTCTCTGTTGCGAAGAATTTTGAGATGAAGGCATCTTGCATCTACTCCCATGTTCTCACAGAGCCGGCTGGTAGTGACATGTACCATTGGAAAGCTTTCCCTGTTAGGGTAGATCCAAATAGCCGCATGCAGTATTGCGGGACTGCAGACCAGTTTCCCAATGTAGTCAGGAAGTGGGTGATGTGCTCCTCTGGCGACCCTCTGCCGTCGAACTTTCCGAAGTCCAGGCATCTAAAGTTGGCCGGAAATGGTACCTCCTCTACTTCTGGTGGGTATGGGACCCGATATTTGTAGCTACCTTTCCTCTCTTTCTCCTTTTCCTGTTGCATCATATGGGCTATTGTTTGGGACAGCTCTTCTCGTGATACGTGAGATGTGGAGAGCGGTGCGCGTCCTACTGGTATGACTCTAGGTTGGATGGGCGGTTCCGGCTCAACCGGACCTTCCGCTGCACCTTGAGATTCCTCCGCCGACTGACGGGTGGGTGGTGCGGCACTTCTGGCGGCATTTTGTGCTATCAGAGTGGTCAAGGCCTCCTGGATGGCCTTCATTCGCTCATTTGTCTCACGATTAGCCTCCACCAACCTGTCGATCTGATCTTATAACGGAGGTAATTCTTCCGTCTCATACGGTTCTTCCTCTGCCTCTACGGCCACTTGCACCATCACTACTTGTGCCAACTGGATTTTTCGGGCCTGTCCTTGTCTTGGTATGAGGATCGTCGTGGACTTGGGCTTTTCATTTACGAGCCCGGTGGTTCTTTGTGGGGTACGAGAGGTTTTGGGCAACGGCGGGAACTGCTCAATTGTTATTGCGGGCATTGCGGGCTCTGCCGGCGCAACCCTCCTACCTGTAGGGGTCTTCTGCCCCCGTTTTGGCTGCCATTGTCTCTTGTTTGCAGGGCGAGGTCTTGTGACATCCACCTTCTTATATGCTGCTAAACCGGCTGCTTTCTTCTGCTCTTTCTTTTGTCGGCGTGTTTCGACCAACTACCATCCTGAATTAGAGGCAGTTGTCGTGGTCGGGATGAAGCGAGGGAAGCTGAAGCCTCCGGTGGCAAGGAAAGTGCACAAACTGTTTATTGAGCATGCCATTTCTCTTGTCTGTCCTAGTACATTGCTAATTCTGTAGTGTTATAAAAATCGTCAGAACAGTTCACAAGTGCGGTCGGGAGTATTGAGCCCATCGATCGCAGTGCATAAACCGACAGAAATATGCAAGACGGAGACAAATACGTGTAGTTGTGAAAATTTGTAGGTTCGAAAACCTTTTTGAATATCTATTGCCTTAGAGATGAAGGGAAGAACGTTCCCGTTGAGAGTCGCCAGTTTGACGCCCGAGGGGCGCCGAAACATTACGCCTCGCGGTAACTTTCTTATGCGTAGATTCGTGTTTGCAGGTAATTGATCTTAGAGTGTTTCTATGCTCAGACATAACCAGGGGTTTTGGGTTCGAGACTTCCCCAGCAGAGTCGCCAGTTTGTCAGGACTAGAAAATGAACACAAGGGACATTTTCCTGAAATGTCGGGTTTTACTGCTCTTGGGGGCTCTGAGTAATGAAAACATTCATAGACAATCACAAGCATTCACAAAGTACACAAAAGAAGAGATATCGCAAGGCGAATTTTATTCCAGAGATTCTGAGATCTTGTACATTCCAGGCCGTGGTCTGGTACGGGCCCTTAATTACATCGAATGATCAATGACCCTTGATTAGAAGGCAAAAGACTAGCCAGCAGGGACTATGGCCTTAGAGTTTGTGGTCATGGGACCTATATATTTGCTCTACTGTGTACTGAACCACCTTTGTATTAGTCGGATGTCTATGTCCCATATTTTAACAGGATACCCGGGTTGAAATTGTCAGGGTTTATTACTGAGATGGACGACTCTGGGCCCGCGCCTGTCAATGTAGGGACAGGTGACCTCGGGAAGTCCATTCTACAGTTGTGTGTACCTGCGCAGTCCAACCGGCGGATATTGTCTAGATGGGTAGGGCATCGACTGTTGTGTTGTGGCAGTTGAGTAACTGGTTTGTAGAGAATCGAAGTTCTTTGGCCATGGTTCATTCTGGTAATCAAGGCCCTGTTGGTCTAGCTTTTGGCACAAATCGGATCATGCATTTACAGTGAATGTAAATGTCAGCATATTTGCATGGCTCTGGATGTTGGCGACTCCTTTCCGGGAAGTTACTCCGTTCATCGCGTCGAACCGAGTTAAGTCTCGAAGATGCCCGACTCCGCTCATTTAGAGTTCTCGAAACGTTCGTTTGGCCGTTCCATTGCGTCCGGAATGCTCGAAATACCCAAGACAGGCTCCGACGGACCCTGAGAATACTCAGAATTGAGCCTGGTGCACCTGCTGACACATTCTGCAATTGGCTGATTTTTTGGGTGCGTGAGACTTGATTTACGGGTGCGTGAGGCTCCACGCACCTGTAAATTCAATGTAGATTTCAAGATGAATTTAGGGGTGCGTTAGTGTATATTCAGGATGCGTGGGTCCGTTTTTCACCAACTTTGATTCTGGCTGAATTTACAGACGCGTGGGGCTGAATTGACGGATGCGTGGGGTACTTTTGGATGCGTGAGGTCCCTTTTACAGATGCGTTAAAGTACATGAAATTCAGACCTGTAGTAGCGTGTCTGTGCCTGGAAATAGGATTCCGGTGAACGGAAAGGTGTTCCGGCGAGGATTCCGGCAGGTTTTTTTGGGTTTCCGGCAGCGGCGGCTCTCTCTCTCCTTTTCTGTTGTTGTAAATGAGCGGGACGAGGGGTATTTATAGGTGAACTCGGCCAATAGGAAGCTGCCACGTATCACGCATCTGTCAAATGCCCGCAACGCACCTGTTTATTTGCTTACACGTGTCCAAAAATCATACGGGTGCGTGGGGTTTAATTGCCGGGTGCGTGAGGCTCCATGCACCTATCAATGCAATGTCGTCTTCAAGACGAATTTAGGGGTGCATTGATCAGTTTTCAAGGTGCGTTGAGTGCGTGGGCCTTCGCAAATGGCGGGCCAACGTGCAGTTTTTAAGGGTGCGTTGGATGCGTGGGGTGCTCGGATTTCAGGGTGCGTTGGACACGTAAATGTGGGCTACACCAATTGGGTTTTGATTTTCGGAGGGTTTGCGGGGCCCGTTTCATTGCGCAATCACTTGCACTGTTCATCATAAATAGTGACGGAGTTGCGGGTCCATTTTCGGGCGGTTCCGAACATGGTGATCGGCGGGGCCCACTAGGGAATTTGGCTAAGTCTAGGGAAGTAGCGTACGCTTCCGTTTTGCGTGCGCCGGATGGCGTTCTTCGTGTGATTCCTTCAGAGTTATATGGTTATTTGACTTATTTTAAGAATGTCCACTATTTGGGACCCCAACAGAGGGAAAGTGGTCTTTCTTAATGATCGTGTTAAGCTTCCTATAATCAATGCACATAGGTCAACCGGTAGTAACTCTAGTCAGTATAAGCTCATTTTTTGCATTTTCTATGATGGAGATACCGAACTTCTTAGGGACAACTTGGGTAAGACTCACCTATTAGCTATCCGAGATGGGGTAAATGATCACTACGACAATTTTGGCTTTTACCAAGGAAATATTTCCTGGGTAAACATTACCATTTCCTGGGTAAAACTCATTACCGACGAAACTTTTCGTCGTGGGTTTCGTCGGAATATCACTCTCGAGAAAAACAATTAAAGACGAAACAAAAGTTTTCATCGCTAAAAAATGACTTTTACCGGCGAAATATGTCGTTGGTAAAAATTCATAATTTCGTGGCTATAGTTTAATTCGTCGGTAATAATGAACCTTTTTGCAAGGAAATAAATATTATTACCGAGTAAAATTTTCCTTGAAAAACGTAATAAAATTACCAACAAACAACTTTCCTTGGGAAAGGTTGTAGAATTACCGTCGAAACTGGAATTAGCAACGAAATAGTTCCTTAGAGAAGGCAGAAGTTAGTATTACTACCGACGAAATATTTCCATTAACAAGGAACATTCCATTTAAAAAATTGTACCTAATAACCTGATAATACATACAATTCACACACTTGAAAGCATTCAATCGTATATATACCAATCAAAATGACCATTCAACTACAATAATGTTTTGAATAAAATCAAAATGTCAATCCCACCAGTACATACAACAAATACAACAAAAAAAAAAAAAAATCCATCAGCACAAACATCCCCGCTGACACCAACAAATAGTCTGCAAAATAAACCAAAATACAATATTAGTAATTAATAATACTCATAATTACATTATGAAACCAAATATAACTTGAATTGAAGATATTTAAAAAAAGTTGAGGGAGTGCTTTTGAGGCTAGGATTATTATAATCTTATTCAAAGTGATCCTAAAGAGCCATGACCGATACAAGGTCATAATCAATGATGTTCTAGTTTCAATCATGTTGAGTTTGCTATCAAAGCAAGTAAAGTCCTAGGATTTTCTTTTTCTTTTTCTATTCCACCAAATTCCCTCATTCTCAAACCTCAATGTTCCCCATATCCATTATATTTTCAGATCCCTAAACCTTAATTACCCAAAATCCTACCCAATTTGAAACTGAACTTTCCAATTTCCCCCTTTTCACAAATTTTAACCCAGCCATGATAAACTGAATCCCTTTTAAGTTCCTCAACTTTATCTATCACAAAACCCCAATTAGCCAAAACCCATCCCCACTTTCAAACTAACAACCATTATTCCCCTCAATTTTGAACTTCAACCCTAAACATGAAACGAGTGACAAGAATGTACTCTAGTCATTTATGAAGTAGATATTCGGTAAGTGTACCTTCGCATCAATTCTCAGAATAATGTCTTGATTTGGGGAAGGTTTGAAACATTAGCTACCAGCTCAGGTACCATTTCAGACTTCTCCTGTAGCAAAAGTGATGCAGGACAGCCCTAGATATGATGCATGCTCATGAACACAATTATTCAACGGAAATAAAAGCAATAATGATAATGAAATCTAGCATAAATCATCATAAACTAAAAAAAACAAAAGGAAAACATGCAATGGAATAGGCCATCATCACAACCATGGAGTATGGGATTCAAATAATGCATAGGTTGGATCCGGCGAGGGATGGAACCTCCCGATCTTGCATGGCTATACCCAATCGATCAATGTGGATCACTAGTCCGAAGAACCAGGAGGTTTCTCGGATTAGGGATTTGAGAATTTAGGGATTTAGGGTTTGGATCAATTCTCATGGTTTAGATCGTAGGGAATAATCAAAACAGAAGTTAGGATGATAATGACAGAAGATAAAATACCTGGAAGAAGTTGGAGGGGCCCAAGAAGAAATCAGAAGAAGAAGATCAAAGAGAAGAGAAGAATCACTATGAGAGAGAGGAGGCAGGAGGAAGCTCAAAGAGGCTTTCATTAATCAATATCAAAAGTTAAGTTCGTGTTTAGGGCCTAGCCCACTTAAATAACCAAATAAAACAAGTAAAAGTACTAAACTACCCCTAAAATAAGCAAAAACACGTAAATAAGCAAAACTGCGCAAAAGTTCGGGCGCTCCGTCGGGCGCCCGAAGACGTCCAAAAACGTCCAGAGAGTTTCAGCCGCTCAAGAGGCTAAGTTCGGGCGCCCGATCGGGTGCCCGAAGGCAATGGTCGAGCGCCCGATCACAGTGGTCGGGCGCCCGAAGTCTTCAGCTCTTCAGTCCTTTTCTTCATTCTTCCTACACACGTGTCCTCCCTGGATGGGGTCTTCTATGTGTGTGATCACGTGTGGAGGGTCTTCAGCTCCTCAATAGTCGCCTATCCACAAGGATGGTACTTGTGGATGACGCTTTCTTCGTTGGTACACTTGAAATGGCCTTGTGTCCTCATCAACTCCCCTCGGGTGAGAAAAACTCGACCCCGACGAGTTAAAACTCTTGTGGCGCTCTAGTAAGTCCGGATCAACACGCTACACTTCCGCTTCAATCAACCACGTAGACTCAGAGAGTGGTTTGTTCCTCCACTTGACAAAATACCTCTGGAATCCTCCATCTCTTGTAGATACTATCTCATCATCCAAGATCTCTTCAATTTCTTCTTTATGGACAATAGGTGGAGGGAGGGGTGGAAGGGGTTGTGAAGCAAAATCAGAGTAGGGCCATGAATGAAATGATGGGTCAATGGTAGGGTCAGGGGAACGGACTAGATCCTCTACATTGAAAGTCGGGTTAATGCCCATTTCAGCTGGAAGGTCAATCCGATACGCATTGGACCTAATTTTCTAAACTATCTTGAATGACCCAGCACTACGTGCTTGTAATTTCTTAGCGGAACCCTGTGGGAACCGCTCTGGCCTTACCCTCACCATTACAGTCTCCTTCTTGAAAATCTTGCAGTCTACGATGAGAATCAGCTGAAATTTTATAATTATCATTACTCTTACTTATCCGCTGTCTAATATGTGTATGCAATTCATGGATATGTCGTGCAAATGCATCGGCTGATTCAGAAGACCTTTGGTTGACAGACATGGGTAAGAGATCTATTGGCATCCTAAGTTTATACCCACTAACAACCTCAAATGGACTCATCCCTGTAGATCGATTTATTGACCTATTATAAGCAAATTCAGCAGTTGGTAAAATTAGGTCCCAAGTCTTAACATGTTCACTCACTACACAATGCAGAAGATTTCCAAGACTACGGTTCACCACCTCAGTTTGACCGTCTGTTTGTGGGTGGTAAGCAATAGAGAATTGCAAACGAGTTCCCATAATGTGCCACAGTGTCTTCCAAAAATAGCTAGTGAATCGAACATCACGATCAGACACTATGGTTTTAGGTAACCCATGGAGACGCACCACACGATCAAAAAAGATACGAGCAACATGAGACGAATCTGACGTTTTCGAACATGGGAGGAAATGCACCATTTTAGAGAAACGATCCACCACGACAAAAATGGAATCGTGTTTTTTGATTGTCTTGGTAAGCCCAAGCACGAAGTCCATACTAATGTCTTGCCACGGAGCATGTGGCACTGGCAATGGCGTATACAACCCGGTATTTTGCTTTCTCTGCTTTGCCAGTTGACATGTACGACACTGCCCTAAAACTTTGGCTACGTCTCGCTTGAGACTTGGCCAATAGAAACGATCATCCACAAGGGCAATGGTCTTATCACGACCAAAATGGCCAGCTATCCCCCCTGAATGAAGCTCCCAGATGAGGAATTCACGAAGGGACATACGGGGAACGCAAAGTCTGTCTCCCTTGAAAAGGAAGCCATCTTTAAGAACATATTCGCCCATAATACGCTAGTCACTAGAGAGCGACGCGTAAGTACCCCCAAAATCAGGACATGTGGGGTATTCATCTTTCAGTTGCTCAAACCCGACTACCTCTACACTCAAGGAGTTGAGCAACGCCACTCTTCTACTAAGGGCATCCGCTGGTTTGTTTTCAACCACGGCTTTGTGTTTCAAAACAAACGAATATTCCTGAAGAAACGCTACCCACTTGGCATGCCTGGGGTTGAGTTTCTTCTGAGAATGCAAATATCTCAAAGCCTCATGGTAAGAAAACAAGACGAATTCCTGCGGTAGAAGATAGTGTCGCCAATGTCTCAGGGATTGCACTACCGCATAGAACTCTTTGTCATAAGTGGAGTATTTCTGTTTTGCCTCATTCAATTTCTCACTAAAATAGGCTACTGGGTGGCCCTCCTGGCTCAACACTCCACCTATACCAACACCAGACGCATCACACGCCACCTCAAAGACTTTAGAAAAGTCAGGTAGCCGCATGACAGGAGCTTCTACCATCTTGCCCTTAATCTCCTTAAAAGCCTTGACTGCGGCTTTAGACCACACGAACTCTCCCTTTTTCATGCATTCTATAATGGGAGCCATGATCGTGCTAAAACTCCTAATGAACCGACGATAAAAAGTTGCTAGGCCGTGAAAGCTTCGCACCTCATGAATGTTCCTCGGTTCTGGCCACTCAACTTAGCCCTGACCTTTTCAGGGTCTGCACGCATTCCTTCAGATGACACTATAAATCCTAAGAACACAACTTGGCTAGACATGAATGCGCATTTCTTAAGATTAGCGTACAACTTTTCCTTCCTAAGGACGCTACAAACCTTCTTTAAATGTTCAAGGTGTGATTCCTTAGTGGTACTGTAAATAAGAATGTCGTCAAAGTACACCACTAGGAACTTTTCCATGAACGGCCTCAAAGCTTGTGTCATCATCCGCATAAACGTACTAGGTGCATTAGTCAAGCCGAAGGGCATGAGCAACCACTTATACAACCCATCTTTTGTTTAAAACGCAGTTTTCCATTCATCCCCTGGGCGTATACGGATTTGGTGATATCCACTCTTGAGGTCTATCTTAGAGAATATAGTGGACCCCGCCATCATATCAAGCATATCATCAAGTCTAGGTATGGGAAACCTATACTTGACGGTAATTTTGTTTATGGCACGGCTGTCCACACACATGAGCCACGTGCCGTCTTTCTTTGGCGTTAACAATGCAGGCACGGCACACGGGCTCATACTCTCTTGGATGAAACCCTTTTGCAGAAGCTCATCAACTTGCCTCTTCAATTCTGCATGTTCTGCAGGGTTCATCCTGTAGTGAGGAAGGTTCGGTAGAGTAGACCCTGGGACAAGATCAATGGCATGCTGTATGTCCTTCATAGGTGGCAACTCATTCGGTAAGTCTTCAGGAAATACATCACTGTATTCCTTTAGGACCGAAGTCACCTCACGGGGCAACTCTAATGGAACCTCAGGTGTAATCTCTCTAGCCACAAGGGCATACACCATAGAATCCTCCTTAGTCTCTTTTTCAAACTCTCTCACATTGATTATATGTAGAGACTTAGGCTTGGATTTCCCCACTCCTTTAGGCTCACTTGCCTTCTCATCTTTTTTCTTCCCTAGTGTGCTCTCAGGTGGCATAGGGTTAAGTTTGATCTTTTTACCGTTATGCATGAAGGTACACGCATTGGAATGGTCAAAGATCGTGACATCATTATCGAATAGCCACGGTCTACCTAGGATAACATGTCCCACATCTATAGGTAAAACATCACACCACAGGGACTCTTTGTATGATCCAAACTCGATGGGGACTAGACATTGATGGTTGACAGGTAGGGATGTCTTGTCAACCCAAGAAACTTTATATGGGTCTGGATGAGGTGTGGGTTTCAATTTTAAGTGCTCTAAGGTGTTAGTGGAAATCACATTCTGACAACTTCCACTGTCCACTATCACCTTACAATTCTTTTCACCACACTTGGCAATATTGTAGAAGATAGTGCTTCAACGCCAGTCAGCACTACTTCTAGACTGAGCTAGCACACGCCTGACTACTGCAAGCGTTGCTTCTCCATCTAACTCTTCATCATCAGTAAGTCATCCTTCAGGGTGATACTCTTCAACTTCATAATCACCCTGGTCATCTCCACCCTCGTGGGACTCGCCTATAACTAAGGCTTTTCCACGGCTCTTTGTAGGACACTGATTAGCCATGTGGCCCAGATTGCCACACTCATAACACCTCACTTGGCTCATATTGCTAGGACCGGCACCAAGAACCCCTTTGCCCTTGTCCTCCCTAGGCCTAGGCGGAATGGTCTCTGTGCCCTAGGTTGACTACCAACATTAGGTCTCGTTCCCTGGGAACTAGATATAGCACTGGAGTCTCGGGACTCGAAACGACGGACGACAGGAGTTTTTAGGTATTGCTCTAACTCCTGCACGACTTGAATGCTTCATCCAAGTCCGTTAAGGGCCGAGTCATAAGCTCGCGCTGAAGATCCGCACGAAGGCCCGTCTTGAAACGCGAGAGCGTCACTAGAAGGTCTTCTTGGATATCACATCGCATCACATATTCTTCAAATTTAGCGATGTAGTCAGCGGCAGACATTGACCCTTAGCGTAAAGACTGCCATTGGTCAAGGAGCTTCTGTCAGTATGAGAGAGGAAGGTACTTCTCCTTCAACTTCTCTTTCATCTCATACCAATGTGTAATAGAGGCTCTACCAACTCTGTCTATCCTACGCTCGGTGTTGGTCCAAAAGAGCTTGGCTTGACCCACAAGCTTCATCTTAGCAAAACGCATTTGACGGTTTTCTGACATGCCATACCACTCAAAGTAGTGGTCCATGTCAGCAACCCAATCAAGGAATGCATTGGGGTCCAAGCGCCCATCAAAACTTGGGGCCTCGACTCTAACACTCTTCATTGCACGCTCATCTGGATCATAGCGGTCTTGATGATCATATGTGGCTCGTGCTTCTCGCACAACACCATGACCATTACCACGATCCCCATCTTCACTACCTCCACGTATGGCAGTGCGTTCCTCTACAATTCCTCCCACTTGGGAGTGCGCATCATCCCCAACAGTTGGGTTTTCTCTTTGGGATGCCTCTAGTTGCTCGACCTTGGTCCTGGTAGTGGTAATCTGGTTCTCAAGACGGGCAAAATCACGCTTGTGACTTGCCTCTAGGGCAGGTTATCTTTTGTATCAATTGAGCAAGTTGCTCAGATAACTACTCGTTACTCATGGTAGGCTGAAGTCCGAAACCTCTACCTCTTCTTGTGGGCATACAAATAAGACTTGAACCAAAACTCTACCCAACTATACACTAGGTGTTTTGACTCACAAGATGAATGCGATGAATGCAAAACTAGTATGAACTGACACAATTAAACTAAAACAGAAAACGACTCAAATCTGAAAATTTTCCAAATTAGGAAACTTTCCAAAATTGGAAAGTTTTTAAAATCGAAAACTTTCTAAACCTGGAACTTTCCTAAAACAAACCTAAAAATCAAAACCCTAATTTGATAACTCGATCTAGACACAAACCATACAAGCCTATTCTCTGATACCAAATTTGATGCAGGACAGCCCTAGATATGATGCATGCTCATGAACACAATTATTCAGCAGAAATAAAAGCAATAATGATAATGAAATCTAGCATAAATCATCATAAACTAAGAAAAACAAAAGGAAAACATGCAATGGAATGGGCCATCATCACAACCATGGAGTATGGGATTCAAATAATGCATAGGTTGGATCCGGCGAGGGATGGAACCTCCCGATCTTGCATGGCTATACCCAATCAATCAATGTGGATCACTAGTCCGAAGAACCAGGAGGTTTCTCGGATTAGGGATTTAAGAATTTGGGGATTTAGGGTTTGGATCAATTCTCAAAGTTTAGATCGTAGGGAATAATCAAAACAGAAGTTAGGATGATAATGACAGAAGATAAAATACCTGGAAAAAGTTGGAGGGGCCTAAGAAGAAATCAGAAGAAGAAGATCAAAGAGAAGAGAAGAATCACCATGAGAGAGAGGAGGAGGCAGGAGGAAGCTCAAAGAGGCTTTCATTAATCAATATCAAAAGTTAAGTTCGTGTTTAGGGCCTAGCCCACTTAAATAACCAAATAAAACAAGTAAAAGTACTAAACTACCCCTAAACTAAGCAAAAACGCGTAAATAAGCAAAACTGCGCAAAAGTTCGGGCGCTCCGTCGGGCGCCCGAAGACGTCCAAAAACGTCCAGAGAGTTTCGGGCACTCGAGAGGCTAAGTTCGGGCGCCCGATCAGGCGCCCGAAGGCAGTGGTTGGGCGCCCGATCACAGTGGTCGGGCGCCCGACTGGCGCCCAAAGTCTTCAGCTCTTCAGTCCTTTTCTTCATTATTCCTACACACGTGTCCTCCCTGGATGGGGTCTTCTATGTGTGTGATCCCGTGTGGAGGGTCTTCAGCTCCTCAATAGTCACCTATCCACAAGGATGGTACTTGTGGATGTCACTTTCTTCGTTGGTACACTTGAAATGGCCTTGTGTCCTCATCAAAAAGGCACACGTATTAGTGTTACTTCAAAATCAACAAAATCCAAATACGGTAAGTGTAAAAATAACTTCAACCAATAAGCACTCAAATGTCATCTCAATATAGACAATGCAAAAATTCTTAACCATCAGTGCAGCATTATCCTCCACACACGGCTTCCATAACTCTAACAAAGGCAAGCCTATCTGTGGTTAGTGCTTCTCACTTGCTTATGTGACTAAAGATCTCCATCACCTATCGAGAATGAAATAAAATACCAGAAAATCAGTATAGAGAAATACAACAAAGGAAATCTATGAGCGAATTACTAGTGGAAAAGAGAGACAAAGCAGTGTTCATAGAGGAGATGGATGCATTACATAAAAGGCAAACCTAAGAAATCTCTCCATAGTAATCCCTTAAACAAGGTCTGCTCATAATGGCCAAAGGCCAGGGACGAGAATACCCTATATTTTCAAGCTAGCCATCCTTTCCACACCTATATCTTTCTTCCACCTGTCAAGCAAGCGATTGTCTTATTACCAACCCCAAAATGTGATTTGAGCCATAATGAACTTGACATCAATTACATAAGCAGAAACAACTCATATGAGATTTGGGAGATGACTCAAAACATAAAGCAATATTGTATAGGCCCTGCATCAGTGCTGATATGGAGTGTACGACCTATTTCTTTCATAACCGACTCACCCGTGTATCGCATAACATGGATGACTTATATGGTTATGATGCAATTTATGCATGCGTTTAAAATTGCATTTAAGCTCGCCCAAACGTATAATCAAATTCAACCAATACTGACAGAGCCAATCCACGATTCCACATGATACTACAGCCCAACATCCTGTATTCCAGGAGCACAAAAAATCCAATAGAATTCATAAACAGAAACGAGAAAAAATTCAAACTAAAGTTAGTGTAACACAACCAAAATCCAACTAAAACAAAAATGAGCATCCACATCTACACTATGATACACCTGAGAAGCTATGGTGGTGCCCGCAGGGACGACCCTAGAGGATTGGTTTTATGACTAGTGAAGAAGAAATCCATGTTGCATTATTTATATTTTTCTTAACTGTCCTAGCTTCCTGTCAGAATTGCCTGTCATAAAAATCAAAGGAGATTTGCATTGGCGAAGTTAGAGCATGTACGAAAGCACACCAACAAAGCTTATTTCCATCTTGGTCTATAACATGAAATACTACCAAAAAAAAAAACAGAACAAAATCAAGAATGGAAAAAGAAAAGGAAAGAAAAAAATCATTTGATAAAATGTGCATGCTTATAAGTGATGAGACAAGCCACCATACTAAAATGTACATGCTTATTGTTAATAAAATGATGAAATTTTAAAAGGTGCAAATTTACTTCAGAATCCACATTCCATTGCATGTACAATTCCAGAAAAATAGTTATCTTTGAGGAACATGCAAATTTTTGGTACTCTAGTAAAAATGAGTGAATCTGCTACATGTTTTCAATGTGTCATTCAACGTGCATGTTGTAAAAGGAAACAAGGATGACGAAAATTAAAGGTCAGTTTCAGTATCCATGTAAACAATGTTAGGATGAAAGACTAAACCTGAAAGAATATCAGAAATTGGCATAAATATGGTGAATGCTTTCAGACCAAGGTTTCATGATACCACACCCAGGTATTGCTCAGTCCCTCTGCATGCCAGTGCACATGCCAAGCCTCACCATCTTGTAATATCCAAGCTGCCCATTAGGTGGCTATCAATGTATAGTTTCCCTGTCCCAAAAAACAGGGCAGCTCACTTGTCAGTTAGGCCACAACATACAAAACAAACGGGTAGTTAAAATGAGTTTTTCTCATCTATACAATTGTTTTGTACACATCAGTCCACCAAAAAAGTGGACCAGCCTGATTTCTGGAACAAGGATCTATCTTAGACCATTCATTTTAATGAAAACCTTGATTAAACTACTCTAAAATGCCAAATCGAGCAAACTTGGAGTCAAGTCAATTGCACTAAGATGTGGATGGATGTACATACTCCTCTAGTCTATTAAACAACATATGATTTTCTTGAGTGAACGTAGAGTGGCATCAATACATCTATAGGTGGTAGGCCTCACCTTTCTAAAACATAAGTGGGGCCGCATAAGACCCATCATCCAATGATGTGATGCAAATATAAAACTCATGTGTATGATCTAAGCTGATCATGAAGTTGGAACTAGTGCTTTGTTCTGCCTGAAAAAAAAAAAAAACAAACAATTTTACACTTCCTGTTAGCCACAATGTAAAAGGTAACTTGATGGTTAAAAAATTTCCTTCCATCCATTCATTTTCTTTAGTATGTTGTGGCCCATCTGAGTTGTGAAATGGCATGATTTTTAGGTTCGAAGATCTAAATTGTGTATCTTACCTAATGGAAAGCTCAGATCTAGACACCTGTCACATCGTGATACAAAAACCTGCTTGTGCACAAGGATGGGCCCCTAATGCTGGTGGGATTAGCAAACCTGTAAAATGAAATGAGCTAGATTTCAACCAATTCTTCCTTCTTGTGCTAATGGAATTAGGAAAAGGGACATTATAATGAATGTTCCAAACACCCTTTCAGGTTTCAACCAACCACTATATTAATTGACTAAAAGCTATCATCTCATGTGAATATGTGAATTCTTGAGATTGGTCATTCCATGGAAAATCTTATTCTAAGTAGTTAAACAATGGATGTAATCTGACAATTAACATTGTCTGGCATTAAGCATCACACTCACACAATTTTGACCAAGTACTTATAAAAAAAAAAAAAATCAAACATAGAAATTGCCTGTTTAATTTCGACTTAACTAAAAAAAATTAAGGAAAGCCCCATCTAGAATTGACGATGCCATTACTTACATTGGAAATGTGCCAGTAGGAGCTTACAATCTAATGAAAGATACAATTAGACAGTTAAAAAGGTAGGTGACTTACAATTAGTATGGTATAAGACATTCAGTTCCTGATACATATGTTTGTGACCATTGGATTTTAGGTTCAGCCCATCGAAGTCATGATATCTCAATTTACGGCCATTGAATGTATATCTCAAAATTTTTTATAATTTTAGCAGAGAGGCGCCTGGCCATTTGGGCACTGTAGAAGTCAATTTACCTAATGCTACATGATATTAAAACATTTTCCCAGACATGCTTCTTAGCAATTGCAAGCTTTAAATAACCAGTAAATGTTCTAGGTAGAATTAATCTTTGCAACTCAAATTGGCTGTCTATAGTGAATGATATCAAAATAGTAGTAAACTGTAAAAGTGATGCTCTTTTCAAAAAGTCTAATAAGATACAATGAAGAGAAAACCACCATACTCCCTGGAAAAGTCCAATAGGATACAAACACCTTACATGCAAGAATCTTCAAAATAGCTTTCCACTGATCATAGAGAGTCATGACTTGCTCAGTGAAAATCCTGAAAACCACGATTTGGAATGATATTCTCACAAGCATAACAACAAACACCTTACATGCAAGAATCCTCAAAACAGCTTTCCATGGCCAAGTCATCCAGGCCGTTGATCTGATGGGCCCTAAATGAATGGACTCTCCAAGAGAGGATGGCGCATCTACTAATGAGCCAATCTCATCAAACTAAAATCCCCAATAGCATCAAGAGTCATCATAACGGAACCCTAAAGAATAAAGAAAAAAGAAAAAAGGAAAAAAAAGGAAACCCTACCTCTTGAAATCGTATTGATTTCTCTTTTCGCAGCCCGACTCGTCGAAATCCTGGACAGAAAGAAAAAGCAGAAAATCAGAAAGAGATTTCCAGAGAAATCGATTTCTTGAGAAAAATGCTTCAAATGCAAGGAAGAAGAAATCTCTCTAACCTTCAGCAGCTATTCCTCCACTCGATTTGTAGAAATTTCTTCCAGAATCGCTGAAATTATGGGTGATGGAGAGATACAGGTAGGAAATTAAGGTTAAGGTTAGGGTTAGGATTGGGAGATCGAGAGAGAGGAAGAGAGCCGAGAGAGGGTGCGTGAGAGGGGGAGCCAAGAGGACCATGAGATAGGATTTTGGAAACCCTTTTCAAAATTTTATTCTTTCAATTACGCACGGTGCGTTGTACACCGAAATGGGTCTTTCAAGTACACATGCACATGGCCACTGTGCATTTCATGGAGCCATACTTCAATCCAAACGGTCCATTTCTTGGGTCACTTTAATCAAATGAAAGAATGGTGGATGGATGTAGATCAAAGGCTGGGATTGTCTAAACAATTTGATTTTGGGTATATGTGTCATTTGAGATGGTCCCTAGATTTGGATTCGGTATGTCATGGAGCTTCATACTCGAGGAGTGCATCAATTAGCTGCTCGCGTTAGTAAACTAAGATTAGCGTGGTGGTTAACCAACATTTTTAAAATGGTGGCCTTGCATTCACTGTATGCATGCATGCATGTACCTGTCTAAATTACCCAAATGGTGGAGCCTATGGTGGACCAGCATAGATCGGAAATCTTTCATGGGTAACAGCAGGTAAAAACATTTTAAAATTTTTGTTTATAGCCATGAAATCCCTCTTTAAACCTACGAAATTAGAATTTTGTCGGTGTTTGTCACTTTTACCAAGGAAATTTTTCCTTGGTAAAAGTAAGGTAGAAAACATTCCTGAAATGTTGTTTTTAGCCACGAAATAACCCCTTAAAGCCTACAAAATTTGCATTTCGTCACTTTTACCAACGAAAATTATCCTTGGTAAAAGTAACGTAGTATTTACTTCCAAAAACGAATTTCGTCGGGAAAAGTGTGTTATTACTGAGGAATTTCATTTCCTAGGTAAAGATCATTTTTCTTGTAATGCGATACCCACATCTAGTAGCTTGAGCACCTCGGCAGAAAAGTCTGCAAATCTCTGGACAGAATTTTTGATCAATCGAAATAATTCTGATTGATCGACGTATCAATCGAAACTATCTACAGCTACGTAAATTCTTACGCAAATCCGAGGCGGTGGAGGATTTTTTCTATAAAATGACACCTCTACTCTCTTCCTAAGGCATCATAGAAGGACATTGAAGTTGTAGAAGGTGGAGAGGAGCATCGTGGAGCGTTCGCAACTCTTCCAATTAGGGTTTTTATGGTTTTTATATACTTTTAGTAGTTTTTCTTTCGAGTTTTAATTTAACATGTTAATAGTTGGCTAAACCTCTTAGCTAGGGCTAAGAGGTGAAGCTTATAATTGTTTCCAATGTTCAATTCGAATTAGATCATGTACTTTTGTGTTTAATGAAGAACACTTCTAGTTCAAGTTTGAAATAAAGTTGGTATTTTTAGTTTAATCTTCTATTTCTTGTGATTATGCTTGCATGGGATGTTTTGATTTACTGAGATTCATCAATGGGGTGTTATTGATATAATTTTTTGTTGTAGAGATTTTAGATCCATCATGATATGTTGGATGCTAGGAGATCTTACAAACTAAGTTTCTCAAGTACTTATCTAGAAATAAACTAGAAAAAGTTCTTGTCTTTGGAATTGATCTGAGATAGATGTTTATGTAGTGATATTGGTTTAATAGAAGTTCAATTCATGCTTTTAAATCAAGTCTAGTGACAAGACTTGAGGAAGAATCATGAATGTGATCTCAATTGTTTTATGAAGGATTGGGCTATGTGATTGAATACGCCAAATGCCTTAATTGTTATGAGAAAACCATATCAGTGGATGATCCATCTATATTAGATGCATTGTGATGATTTGATTGATCTATATTCTGATTGGATATGGATAAAACTCAGATTCCAATTGAGTTATTGACTTGAATGGTTTGAATTAGCATTGTAGATAATTATAAGTGGATCCTTCGCGCTATAGTGTTTATTTCTCTGATTTCATTTAAAAGTAGATAGTTTTATGTTCTTAAATTCCATCCATCAATATAAATCCGAATTTAGTTCATCTTAGTTATAAAGTTTAGAATTGTTACTATAATCCCTGATGATCAACCTTGGTCTTACCGAGAATTATTACTACATCGCAGCCTTGCACTTAAGGCAAGCGAGCAAATGGCACTCACTTGCTCATTAAGGAAGGCCTTTTGTTACACACTATATTTTCTTTTGGTTGTGCATAAGTCGTTTAGAAACTTAGCATAAAAGGGAATTTGTTTTATGATATCAAGTAGAGGAATGTTTATTTTGACTTGTTTGAAAACCTCTAAAATATCGTGAGAATTTGAAAGGGGTTTAGGAGCTACCAATCTCGAAGGGAATGGTGCAACGGGCTTGTACTCACGTTCCTTTTTCTTGTAGGGCTGAACTATATACATTCTCACTTTCAGAAATTACCGAATCATAGGCTTGTCGGCCTTCACCAGAAAAGATTTGTCAATTTGTTTACCACTTCTAAGAGTGGTAATGGATTTTTTTTGCTCCACATGTTGGTTTGAGAGATTAGGGGCGCTTACTTCATAGGTTTGTTTGGGATTTGGCTGAGGTTCGGTTGGAAAGATCCCTTCCCTAACATTTAAGCTTCCCTTAATCTCTTCAACTAAGATTTTGAGCTCTTGAAACATTTGCTGATTTGATTAATTAATTTGCGGTTCCCCTTGCATAAACGCCTTTAAGGTATCCTCTATGCTAATTTGAGATGGGGCCATGTTTGGTATAACGTTTTGTATATGTGGCCATCTTTGAAATTGATGGGATTGGCCATAGGACCGTTCCTCCAACTAACATTTGGATGATTCCTCCAACTAAAATTATATGTGTTACCCATCAGTCCTTATAAAGGCCGTTGATAAGTGTTTATAGAATTCACTTACTTGTGTAACACCTCTTGAAACGCAAGAATTGTAAGACAATCCTGAGTAGAGTGTTCATTGGCGGCACAAATATTGCACACGTTTTTAATAGCTTCGCTGGATTTTGAGGATTCGCCCTTCCGAAGTTTCATAACCTCGACTTTCCTTATGAGGCTAACTATCTTAGCATTTACATCTTCATTTTCTATGAGGATGTATATTCCTCCTCTTTCTCTTTATTGAGAAGGTCTGAGATTGCTTGACTTGTCTGATGTATCCTATGATTGGGTGTATATTAAAGTAAGCACATACTTCCTCTGGGTCTTTAATCATGAATTCGTCGTTACACATATCTCTACGAATTGACACATGTTGGAACTCAATCTATCATAGAAGAAACTTATAATTTGCCAAAGCTCATAGCCATGATGTGGGTAAGCGAGTAGGATGTCTTTAAATCTTTCCGAACTTTAAAAGAATGTTTCACCCTTTTTAACTAAAAAGTTCATGATTGTTCTTCGAAGGGTATTTGTTTTATGAGCCGGGAAGAACTTTTTTAAAAGCTCTCGGGTCATCTTGTTCCATGTCCCTATTGATCGTGGTCTTAGAGAGTGAAGCCACGCCTTGACTTTTTCTTTCAAAGACAAATGGAATAATTTAAGTTTAATGACATCTTCAGTGACATTGACATATTCTAAAGTAGCCACAACCTCATGGAATTCATTTTAGTGTAGATATGGGCTCTTGAAATCTAGTCCATGGAACTTTGGCAAAAGTTGAATTACACCCGGCTTAATATCGATGTTCCCCGCATTGGTTGGAACAACCATGCATAAGGGTGTAGTTTTCCTAGCTGGTTGTAAATAGTCACGTAAAATTCTAATCAAATGAGTATTGTGCACCTCGTTCTCTCCTACTTCCTCTCGATTTGGATTTGTGGTTGGAGTAGGAGGGGAGGATTCTTCAAAGGTGTTTGGTTTTCAACCATGCCTCTTTAAATACAGACGATTTGTGAGAGATTTCATCATGTATAAACTTTTAACTTCGTCCAAAGCCCTGTGTTTACGTCGAATTCTGTAACAGGGTCCTCCGAATGTTCACCTTCTCTCCAAGGGATTTTCTCCGTGGACCTGAAAGAAACAGAAAGCAAATAAGGGTGGCTGGCGTCCAGCCGTTAGCCCTCCGATGTTTAAATTAGATCGGAAAAAAGGAAGGAATGATCAAATCGGAGTTAAAGATTGAATATCGTGTACCTTTATCATCAGTAGAGTCATCTATTTATACAGATCTCAATGATCCAAATCACTACGCAAGCTGTTAGATTAGAACTGATTTCATGGGATAGGGAGCTTATCTCGCTTAATCCTTGAATAAAGATATAGTCAAAGCATCCTAGACGTCTAGCTGATTACGTCTCTGGATATCCGGAGCTAAAAATAGATATAAACCAAAACCGGCCTATACGGGCTGCTGGTACTAGTAGACGAAGCCCTTCCATATTAGAAGTCATGAACCACAATCATTCAGATGCCGGGGGCTGCTCATATCTAGAATGCTCGTATTTAACATACGGGATGCGACCCCTCCTGTCGAGCGTGAGCCGGGCTCCTCGCATTCTGGATGTGCGACCCCTTCTGTCGAGCCCGAGCTGAGCTGCTCGCATTCAGGATGTGCGAACCCTTCTGTCGAGCGCGAGCCGGGCTCCTCGCATTCTGGATGTGCGACCCCTTCTGTCGAGCCCGAGCTGAGCTACTCGCATTCAGGATGTGTGACCCCTTCTGTCGAGCGCGAGCTGAGTGCTCGCATTCCGGATGTGCGACCCCTTCTGTCGAGCGCGAGCTGAGCTGCTCGCATTCCGGATGTGCGACCCCTTCTGTCAAGCCCGAGCTGAGCTACTCGCATTATGGATGTGCGACCTCTTCTGCCGCGCCCGAGCTGAGCTGCTCGCATTCCTTTTACACGCCAAACTTATCTACAACAAATGCCCCCCAAAACCCTTGGCGTTAAGAAGCTATGCCAAAGGTTTTGTTTGTATGTGTAGCTAGCAGCAGGAAGAGAGTGCGCATGATTCTGCATTTATGATAGCCAGCTTTACGCAGCCTTTTCTGCCGCAAGGAATGAGGCGTCGGTCGCCACGTGCCTCCGTATTTAATGCTAGTGCCCGTTCGTATATCGTGCCGGATGAGAAGCCGCCGTGTGTCCACCAAATCAAACGGAATGATTGCGTATAAATATCAAATCCTGCAGAAAACTCTTCTATTTTCGAATTCTATCTGCTGTCGAGCTTTCCTTCTTTCTCCTTCTTTGTTTTTGGAGCAAAAACCTCTTTGCAGAGGTATTTTTTCTTCTTACTTACTTCTCCCATCTCACCTTTTCATTGTAATGGCGAAGGTCTCTGACGAAGAGATTGTTCCTCTGGGAGACGAAACCCCGGATTCCTCTGAATCCAACAACGCCAGAGTACCGGCTAGGAGATATTCCGCCTCCGGTTACTCCTCCATATTGACGGAGGAAAGGCTCTCTAACCTCAGAGAGACATATCGGGTCCCAGATTCTGTTTCGTTCAGATTACCTGGGAGAGGGGAGACAGCCGATGCACCACCACCAGGGTGCGTGTCTTTTTATGAGTATTTTTTCAAAGTGGGCGTACGTCTTCCCCTCCACCCTTTCATAAGAAATTTCCTCCGTCTCTACAAGATTGCCCCGGGCTAATTAATAGTTAATGGCTGGCGAGTGCTTTTAAGCGCTTTTGTCCTCTGGAAGCAAGCGGGTAACGATGAGTTAACCGCTGAGGAGTTTTTAAGGTTATTCCAGTTGAAGAAGGCGCCAGCTAACGAGGGTTGGTACTACCTATACTTCTGGCACCGGAATAACTTTATCTTGGGAAACCCTTCTTCCAACTGCCCGGGGTGGAGGAAAAAGTGGTTCTATGTCTCCGGCAACTGGGAGTCCGAAATGGGCTCTGACCCCAAAGGCCATAACGTTGATCACCATTTTGGCGAAGGTGGGTTAAATGTTTGTTTATCTGTCTGGAAGAAACCATGCCTTTCCTCCATGACGATTTAATGTGCCTTTTTTTTTTTGCTCGCAGGAATCCCTACTGGTGTGAAGCCAAACCTGCGAGGAGGACTCAACGAAAAGTTGGTTAGAGTTTACAAGCTCGCCGCGGCTACACGCCACGTCAACGTTGCATTAGAACCTCGTCATCTCTGTGCGGCGGGTCTCATCTTCCGAGAAGAGATGACAAACGTTGGAGATAAGAGAGGTGCACTGGGGGTACTTCCCCGTTTGAAGGGTACGACCTCGAAGAGGCAAAAGAAAACCACGGGGGGTCCTTCAAATGCGCCTGCTCCAGCAGAGGGGTCTGCTCGCGGCGCACAACTGCGTGTGGCTGCATCTGGAGGGGTCGCTACGACCTCTCGTACGACCGCGACCCCTCCGGTCAACGCGACCCCTCTATCAACTGCGACCCCTCCAGCTGACATTCATAGTCAGCCAATTATTGAGGTCGTCGATAACTCGCTGAAAGGCGATCGAAGGGGAGGAGGACTCCCTCCAAGGGGAGCTACGTGCGAGCCGACTGTTGCTCGCGAATTGCTGACACCCCCTTCGGGTACAGCGGGTGCTCGCGAGGCAGGCTCAAAGGAGATGGTTGTGGCCCAACCTTCTGGGTCGGGAACTTTTGTCATCCCACCGCACTTGCATCCAATATGCGAGTTCATGTTTAACAAAATATCTCCCAACTCCTTCGGAGGCCTCCCTGAACCGAGCCCAGAAGCTCTCTCCACCGATATCGGGGTGAGATTGCTGCAGGTAACCAACCTTACACCGTCTTTTTTACTCTTTTATTACTAATATAGCGGGCTGCTCTAATTTTTCTCCTCTCCTGTTTTTTTTTTTACATAGAGCCTGGATCTCACGCTTCAAGTCAGACGTGACATCGAAGCAGTCCGCCGCAGCGTGGAGGATGCGGAGAAGAAGAAGAAGATGATGAAGCCGAGGTCCAAGGGCGGGACCACTTGGTGAAGGCTTTGGAAGCCCAAATCGCCAAGCTGGACGAAGAAAAGAGGATCCTCCTTGTCAAAATTCAATCCATGACTGATCGCTTTTAGTCACTGGATCTCCAACTCGCGAAGCTTCAAGAGCTTCATACTAAGAGCGAGAGGGAGAGGGAGATCTTCCGCCAAGACAAGATCCAGCTTGAAGAGCAGCTCAAGGATGCTCAGACCAAGCTCGAGGAGGCCCAGCAGCGACTTAACCAGCTAAAGGATGACTCCATCCACTGGGAAGAGGAGCGGGTGGCTCTTGTCCAGATGGTATCTGACGAGGGCCCCTGCGCAGTCCAGGAATTTCGAACCTCTCAACTTTATGACGAGGAGCGATATGAAGCGTATATCGCTGGTCGCGATTTCGGGTCAGAGTTATGCAGCAGATCGCTCCGACCTTTAATGTTGAGGAGTTCGACAGGATGGCTTTCGAGGTTGCAGCGAGAGAACGAGCTGCCTCCGAGAATGAAGTCACCGGAGCTACTGATGTTGCTCCTGCTCCCGAGACTGGTCCTGAAGCTGAGAGTCGCGAGCCTGCTCAAGAGGGGGATGACCAACCTTGACTTTGTTGCCTTCCTTCGTCTATATCGTGTATTTTTTTTATCTTTTTTTTTTTTTTAAACTCTTGAGAAGGAATTTGTATGTAATGACTTGACCTTTTGGTCCATTATAATGAACATCTATTTCTTCAATGTTGTGTATTTTCCGTAGTTTTCATTTTTGCCTTGTGTCAATCATATGCTGACTCATTAGGGGACGCGACCCCTTACTTCGAGCACGAGCTGCGCTGCTCGCATTTAGGATATGCGACCCCTTATTCGAGCACGATCTGAGCGACTTGCATCCAACTCATGAAAAAGTGAATTAGACTCAATCCGGGGGTCGTATGACCGTGTCTGCGTTGAGATAGACTGGTCTATCGATTGAGATTTTGATTCCACCAAGGGCAGAAGATTAGTCAAGGGAACACGTATGCTCTCTTCAGGGCTATTTTTTATCCATGGAATGGAGAAGCAACCAATTAGTAATAATTTTAATCCTACCAAGGGTAGGCAATTGACCAAAAGAATGTATATATTCTCTTTGGAGCTATTCGAGTCCAAGTAAATGGAGTAGCGACCAAAAGATGTCTTCAACCTTTAATTCATTCGAATATCGTTAAGAGTTACATCGTATCAAGGGAAGTATTGCAACAAGTGTTCCACATGCCAATTGCAACGTACAAGTCTTCCCTGCATATCTTCAAGATAGTAAGTGCCGGGTCGCACAATTTTGATGACTCGATACGGGCCTTCCCTTCCCAATTCGGATCAAGTGATCGAGCAGGGACCCCCAAGGTTTTGTCTGAGAACCAAATCACCTAGTTGGAAAGCTCTAGGCCGAACTTTAGCGTTACGATAATGAGCAATGCGCTGCTGATACGCTGCTGCTCGCATCTGAGAGGCAATCCTTCGTTCTTCCGAGAGATCGAGGTGAAGTCGAAGATTCTCTTGGTTACAATTGGGGTCGTACTGCTCAACCCGGTACGAGGGTATTTGAATCTTAATTGGTACTACCGCATCGGTACCAAACGCCAAGGAGAAGGGGGTTTCGCACGTAGACGTACAAGCTGTAGTCCTATATGCCCATAAGACTTCTGGCCACATGCCCTTACACTCACCGAGCTTGGTTTTCAAATGATGCTTGATGATTTTATTCACTGCCTCGACTTGCCCATTTGCCTGAGGGTGATACGGAGAGGTGCGGAGGTTACGTATCTTCCACTTTTCACAAAATTCGTCAAAAGCTGCGTTGTCGAATTGCGTTCCGTTGTCGGTAATTATAGTGTGGGGGAGTCCATAACGGCATATGATATTTCTCCATATGAACTTAGTAGTTTGTTTCTCAGTAATCTTGGCTAATGGTTCTGCCTCGGCCTATTTGGTGAAGTAATCGACCCCCACTATCGCGAATCTGTTTTGTCCTTTTCCAGTAGGCAAGGGCCCGATGATATCGACCCCCCATTGCGCGAAAGGCCAAGGGCTATCAACTGGAGTCATTTGCTCGGACGGAGCGTGAGGTATAGGAGAGTATCGCTGGCACTTGTCACATTTTTTTAGAGAGTTCAATTGCGTCTGCGTTCATAGTGGGCCAATAGTATCCTTGCCTAATGGCTTTATACGCTAGGGATCGACCCCTTGGGTGGTTACCACATGCCCCCCGGTGTATTTCATCCAAAACATGATGTGCTTCTTCTGGGTGAAGACACCTTAGATAAGGCAAAGAAAAACTTTTACGTAATAGGATCCCATTCTATAAAGTGTACCTGGCAGATCGATATCGGATTTGTCGTGCGAATTTTTTGTTGTCTGGAAGAACTCCATCTCTGAGATAAATGGTGATAGGATCCATCCAACATGGAGACGGATGTATTACAACCACCTGCTCGAGAATGACTTGGTCAATACTTGAGTTTTGAAGATACTCAATAAGAATCGAATATGGTAACTCAGATTTTGATGCAGAGGCGAGCTTTGCCAGCGAATCAGCGAGTTTATTCTCCTCGCGAGGAATCCGGATTATTTCATAATTCTTCAGTTTTGCGAGCAGAATGAGAACTCGAGATTTGTATAAGGCCATCCTTTCTTCTTTAGCCTCGAATTCACCGAGAACCTGATTGACGATCAGCTGAGAATCGCTGTGAATGAGTAGATTTTGAATTGAGAGGACGTTTGCTAGTTCGAGGCCAACGATCAGGGCTTCATACTCTGCTTCATTATTTGAGATGCGGGAATCAAAGCATAATGCATATTGAAAATGCGACCCGTCTGGGGCGACTAGAATAAGGCCCGCTCTACTACCCGTGGCCCGTGAGGACCCGTCCACGAAGAGCGACCAGGAAGGTTGGTCGCCGATCGCGATACTGTCATGGAAGAAGAATATGTGAATTCGGCGATAAAGTCAGCTACGGCCTGGCCCTTGATTGTAGTCATGGGGGAGAACGATATGTCGTGCTCGCTAAGCTCGACCGCCCATTTAGTTAATTGTCCGGAAGCTTCAGGTTTTTGAAGGATCTGCCGTAGCGGATGATTCGTTGGTATTAAAATTGCGTGAGCTTGAAAGTATGGTCGCAACTTTCGAGCTACCGTGACTAAAGCCAGAGCCAGCTTTTCCATATCAGAGTACCGAGTTTCAACATCTACCATTGCTCGACTAATATAATAAACGGGCCTTTGTATCCCGGAATCTTCTCTTATTAATGCGGCGCTAACGGCCGTGGAGGATACAGATAAATAAAGGATAAGTTGTTCGTGTAACACAGGTTTAGATAAAACGGGGGGTGTACTCATATATTGCTTCAGTTGTTGAAAAACTTCTTCGCATCGTGATGTCCATTCCCAATCAGACTTGGCTGTGGTACGGAGGAGCTTGAAGAAGGGTAAACATTTGTCAGATGCTCGCGGGATGAACCTATTTAGTGACGCAATGCGACCAGCCAGACGTTGGACGTCCTTAAGAGTGGTTGGGGATTTCATCTCTATCAATGCTTTTATTTTTTCAGGATTTGCCTCAATTCCTCGTTGGCTGACCATAAGCCCAAGAATTTTCCGGCAGACACTCCGAACGCACACTTTTCTAGGTTTAGCTTCATCTGATATTTCTTCATCAGATCGAAAGCTTCTCGAAGATCTGAAAGATGATCGCCTTCTACGACACTTTTCACGAGTATGTCATCAACATAGACTTCCATATTCCTGCCAATTTGCGCGGCGAATATCTTGTTGATGAGATGCTGATAGGTAGCCCTTGCATTTTTAAGACCAAACGGCATTACCTGGTAACAATATAGTCCTCGATCTGTGATGAAGGCAGTATGTTGGCTATCGGGTGGATGCATCATGATTTGGTTGTAACCAGAATAAGCATCCATAAAACTAAGCAGGGCATGCCCAGCTGTTGAATCGACCAGCTGGTCGATCTGCGGCGTTGGGAAGCTATCTTTGGGGCACGCTTTGTTCAGATCTGAATAATTGACGCACATTCTCCATTTGCCATTAGCTTTCCGGACGAGAACTACGTTCGCAACCCATTCTGGGTAGTCAACTTCTTTTATGAAATTGACCGTAAGCAGCTTCTCGACTTCAGCTTTGATTACCATTTGCCTTTCTGCAGTGAAGGCATGTCGGCGCTGGTGTACGGGCTTATGCTTCGAGTCGATATTCAGACGATGTGCGATGACGTTGGGGTCGATGCCTGGCATATCTTTATGAGACCAAGCGAACACGTCTTGGTATTCGGTGAGGAGATGGATCAACTCATCCTGGAAGGCATTCTTCAAAGAGGATCCCATGTAAACAACTTTGGACGAGTCGTCTAGGGTTAAATGAATTGCCACTGTATCTTCCCCAGGAGTTCCCGATTGGAGGGCGTTCTCCCTTGGATCTAACGAGTTGTCCGTCGAGGAGTTAGGTGAATCTTGTGTTATCATCATAACGGATGCTGCTTGCACTTTCTTTCGGTCTTGTAGGGCTATCTCATAACAGGACCGGGCCTCTTTTTTATTTCCTTGTACAACCCCAACACCATTTGGGGTAGGGAACTTGACGCACAAATACAAAGGATGTAAAGTTGCCCCAACCTTATTAAGTGATGGTCGCCCCAAAATGACGTTATATGCTGACTTTCGATCTACCACGAGGAAGTTTATGAAGATGGTAGTCTTCGCTGGACTTTCCCCAAATGTGACTGGGAGATTAATGCTTCCTTCAGGCGTTACCACCTCGCCCCTGAAACCGACGAGGGGAGTTGAGACTGGCTTGAGTAGGCTTCTGGCAAGTGCCATTTTGTTGAAAGCCTCCAGGTACAGAATATCGGCTGAGCTACCTGTATCCACCATAATACGATGAGTTAAATAATTAGATACCTTTAGTGCAACCACGATGGAGTCTTCATGAGGGAAGTGAATTCCCTCAGCATCTTCGAGGGAGAAGGAAATTGGTGGATGACTTATTTTTGATGCGTTGGGTGTTTGCTCCAGCCAATAAATATGCTGGGGCTTCTTGGACGCCTTACGAGCGTATGCTTTCCTTGAGGCTCGAGAATCTCCCTCACAAGCAGGTCCCCCGACGATGGTTTGTATCTCCCCAGTGGGCTCAGCGCCTTCTTGTGGATCATGTCGATGAGGTGATTTCTTCCGTTGCTGCGAGGCTTCTCCCCTCTTTGGCGAGCGACCTTGCCGGACAACATAATCTTGAAGATGGCCTTTCCGAATAAGAGCCTCAATGTGGTCACGCAAAGTTATACAATCTTAGGTAGTGTGCCCATGGTCTTTGTGAAAATAACAGAACTTGCTCTTGTCCCTCTTCTCCGGGTCGGATTTTATTTTTGCGGGCCATTTCACATATGGCTTATGCTTAATCTCCATTAGTACCTTTTCTGGAGGCTGATTAAAGGGAGTATAGTTGCGATACTTACCAGAGTAAACTTTCTTGGGAGAGCGATCTCGCCGATCGCGCCTATACTTCTTGTCCGAATTTGAAACCTCCTCCAGCTTGCGTTTCTTGCCTTGCATACCATGACGTGTTAATGCCACCTCTTCTGCATTGATATATTTCTGAGCTTTAGCTTGGAATTCAGTCATAGTTTTGGGAGGATTCTTATCCAACGCGAATTTGAATTTCTCACTAGTGATCTCTGCTATTAGGGCGGTGAGGCCTTTTTCTTCGGTATAACCCTCAGTTTGGACTACTTCGGTTGTAAACCGCACTGTAAACTCCTTTATTGTTTTCCCATGCTGCTGTTTCAAATCCATTAGGTGAGACGCTGGTTTTTTTTATACGGATGCTTCCCATGAATTGGGAGAGGAACAGTTCCGATAACTGTGAAAAGGAGCCGATAGATTGAGGCTTTAGCCCTCGGAACCACGTATGAGCTGCTTCCTTCAATGTTAGGGAAAAAGCCTTACACATGATTTTCGAGCCATGTCCCTCCAGTTCCATAAGAGACCTATATGTTTCCAAGTGTTCAAGAGGGTCGCCAATACCCGTATATGGGGTGATAACAGGCGTACGATACTTCCTAGGCAATGGTGCCTCCATGACTTCGCTGGTGAAAGGGGACTCGGATTGATGTATCGTTGCCACAACGGCAGAAGGTCGATTTGCCTGATAGCGCTGCTCCATGTTGTCAAAACGATCATGGATTCTTTAGAGATCTCCTTCCCATGGTAGAGTATAACCTGACGTTTCGACGGTGGACCCTTGAGGTTGCTGTTGGCGAAAAGCACTAGAATGTATAGAATGTGGAGGTTGCACAGGGGGTTGGTTGCCAACCGGCATTCGGTTGGATGAATGATGATTTGGTTGGACTTGTGGTTCGTCCACAGAGTGTCTGGAAGCCACCGGTATGGGTTGTGCAGGCAACCCTTCAGAAGGCAGCCTCTGAGGCTCAAGAAATGCTGATCGAGTCAATTTGACAGGGCTTGAAATCCAGTGCTGAGGTTTAAGAGTGTGTTTCCGAGGAAACGCATAACATCTTCTTGACTTCCGGAAGCCTCAAGCAACGGGTTCGTCGATGGCGCGTTTGGAGCTCCTTGAGGGATGTTTATTGAAACGGTTTGAGGAACAGGAACTGATTCCGTCACGTCAGGCGGAGGTAATGTTTGCCTTGATGTAGAAGGATGAACTGTCTTCTTAGGAGGCATAGTGGAAGGGGTTTGATCAGTGGTAGAACGATTGACTGTGATAATCAAATCTTTCCCACAGACGGCGCTAAACTGTTTATGTCGAATTCTGTAACAGGGTCCTCCGAATGTTCACCTTCTCTCCAAGGGATTTTCTCCGTGGACCTGAAAGAAACAGGAAGCAAATAAGGGTGGCTGGAGTCCAGCCGTTAGCCCTCCGATGCTTAAATTAGATCGGAAAAAAGGAAGGAATGATCAAATCGGAGTTAAAGATTGAATATCGTGTACCTTTATCATCAGTAGAGTCATCTATTTATACAGATCTCAATGATCCAAATCACTACGCAAGCTGTTAGATTAGAACTGATTTCATGGGATAGGGAGCTTATCTCGCTTAATTCTTGAATAAAGATATAGTCAAAACATCCTAGACGTCTAGCTGATTACGTCTCTGGATATTCGGAGCTAAAAATAGATATAAACCAAAACCGGCCTATACGGGCTACTGGTACTAGTAGACGAAGCCCTTCCATATTAGAAGTCATGAACCACAATCATTCAGATGCCGGGGGCTGCTCATATCTAGAATGCTCGTATTTAACATACGGGATGCGACCCCTCCTGTCGAGCGCGAGCCGGGCTCCTCGCATTCTGGATGTGCGACCCCTTCTGTCGAGCCCGAGCTGAGCTGCTCGCATTCAGGATGTGCGACCCCTTCTGTCGAGCGCGAGCCGGGCTCCTCGCATTTTGGATGTGCGACCCTTCTATCGAGCCCGAGCTGAGCTGCTGGCATTCAGGATGTGCGACCCATTCTGTCGAGCGCGAGCTGAGCTGCTCGCATTCCGGATGTGCGACCACTTCTGTCGAGCGCGAGCTGAGCTGCTCGCATTCTGGATGTGCGACCCCTTCTGTCGAGCCCGAGCTGAGCTGCTCGCATTATGGATGTGCGACCTCTTCTGCCGCGCCCGAGCTGAGCTGCTCGCATTCCTTTTACACGCCAAACTTATCTACAACACCCTGTGGTAGTCTTTTAACCAAGTACATTATAGAAGACATCGTCGGATAAACATAATTGAATCGAGGTTATCGCTCTCTAATCAAGTTATTCCTACTCTTCATTATTCATAGTCGTAGGACGCTTCACTATGTTAAGGAGTGCATGTTGCAATCCTTACTATAGAAAGTCTCTCATCTTCACCTTCCATAGTTCAAAGTCATTTTTTGGGTTAACTTATCAATATCATACTTCACGTTTGATCCCTTCATCATTATGTTCCAGATTCAGACTCAAATCCCAACTTATAGCTTTGATATCACTCACTGGGGAACTACGGAAGCAAGCACAGAGTAGAATCAAATAAGTGATAAACAAACGCAAGTAAACAATTCAGAGAATATACGAAATTTAAACGGAAAAAACCTTGCGGGAAAAAACCACAACGCAAAGTGACAACGATCTGCTATGAAAACGAAAGTACAAGAGATGATATTAACTTATAGATACAAAAAACCCTTAAACTCCTCCATTTCAATTTGTTCTCCTTGTTCCACTATAATCCCGTATTACACCTATATATATATATATATATATATATATATATATATATATATATATATATATACTCTCTCTCTCTCTCGCTCTCTCTCTCCCCCCTGAAACCACATTCTAAAACATGAGTCACTGCGAACAACACCAAGCTCCACAAGGTAATTTCCATTTTCGTACTCTCTACATTCACTCATGTTAACGGTTTCGTATGATGGGCCCACTTTGCTCAAGTTGAATGGTGTAATGGAAGGAAATTGCATGAATTACGACATTGCTGAGACAATTTTCCTTGGAGCCCATTGCAAAAGAAATGAAATTCTGAACAAACGTAAGAAAAAAGTCATTGGAAAGGGATTTAAAGCATGCAGAATGCCTTCATCAATGGCCGACAAAGACACCGAAGCCATGAAGAAGCAATAAAGGTGAGCCCTCTCCACTTATCAAGAAGTTGATGACGTGACCTCTCTATTTCCATGTGCTGCAGCGCCTCTAGGGAGCTGTTGTCAGAGAGAGTGGAAATGAGGTAATTTTATACGCCATTGGATAGAAGGGTGAAAGAATTGTTGAGATGGGTGGGCCTTAATCGATGTGGCTACAAAGAAGATGAGGAAGAAGATGCTGGAAAAACGCGGGGATTTGAAGAGGGTGGTGGAGAGATGAAGGTTGAAAGGCGGGTCGTAGCCGTCTCTATCTGGTGGAAATGGATGGATTTGAGCTCAGGCGCAGGTCACGGGCCTGGGTTTGGTTTGGGCATACCTTGAAGATGGGCCGGGCATGGACAGCGGGAATATATAAAGGCTCAATATAAAGGTTCAGGCCCACCTTAAAGGCTCAGGCCAGGTTTGGGTTCAGGTTGAAAGATCTGGGCCGGGCTAGAACAGAGCTTGGCATGGCTCTAACCCGGCCCGTTGACAGCCCTGGTTACAGGGGATTCCTGGGACCCCCGTTTAAAGGCAACGGGCGTTCCTGGTTTCTAGGATTCGTCTCCCTTATCCTGGGCTGGACACTCGGATAAATGCTCGCAGCACAGCAGCAGCGGCCCCACTCACGACGAAAGGAAAATGCTCGCTTCACCGAAATGCTCTCTCTCTTCGAATCGCTCACCTCATCTCTTTTTTAAGAAGAGGGGTAGAAAATACATTCCTAAGTTTTCAAAGAAGGAAGATACAGGCGGGAATCCAAAATCCCAAGATTCCGTCTTTCCTCTGAGAGTTTCCAACGCCCTCCTTGCTCGATCTGCCATTGCTGTTCTCGGGCTTGGATTCATCGATGCTGGGTGAGTTCTTTTCTTCCAATATCTGTTTATTTTTCGTGGGTTTCTCTGCAATGTTCAATTGAGTATTTGGGTTGGCGTAGAATCTCTAGAAGGCGGTGTTCTCTTCTGTTTAGGGTTAGATTCATATGGCATAGTTGTGCGGCATTCCAGACCGTCCCGGAATCGCTGAACCACCTGTGTATCAAGCATAACTGAAAAATTATACTGAGAATATAATATTTGCCATATGAATTTGAACCACTCATTATTTTACTTTTGGGAGGCGTTTGGATGCCTGTAAGTTCTTTAAGGGGGTGTTTGGATGCCTGTAAGTTCTCTATGCAGGCGTTTGGATACAAGTTACTTATCTTGGTATCTCCTTATTAAGGAGATAAGTATGTTTGGTAAACAACATACTTATCAGCCAATAAGTAGAAAAGCATGTTTGGTTTCCAACATCATAAGTATTTATCCCTTGAGTATGATTGGTCCCCACTGCATCCACTGTACAACATGTGGGGCCAACCTTTGATGTGGACCATCCATCATGCGGGGCCCACCTTGGATGTGGGCCATTTAATGTGCACTGTCCATTATGTAGGGCCCACCTTTGATGTTGGTCATCCATCATGTGGGACCCACCATCAATGTGGGGCCCACCTTCAATATCCACTGACCATTGTGTGGAGCCCGCCTTTGTCATGAACCGTCCATTGTGTGGGCCCCACCTTCGATGCGGACCATCCATCATGTGGGGCCTACCTTGGATGTAGGCCATAATCATTTGTATCAATGGATTTGTCAACATTAAATCTTTAATGTGACAAACTGGCAACATAGCACAGGTAGAGAAGTTCTTTTTAGAACTTGTTAAATGAAAGCTACTCTAACAGCATGGGGATGGAAGGAACCACAAACTGAAATGACGTCAAATATCATAGATACTTCCGTAGGATTAGGATATTTGAAGTAAAGAAAAAGCTTTGACAAAGATGAAAATAGAAAAGGCCATTGGATTAGATGTTATGCTAATAGAGGTTTGAAAGTATATGGGAGATACTGGGTTATTTTAGTTGACAAAGTTGTTCAATAAAATCGTAAGAATAAGATCGAAGAAAATGCTAGACGAATGCAGGAAAAGTATCGTGGTAGTTATTTATTAGAAAAAAAGAGACATATAGAACTATCATGGGATTAAACTTATAAGCTATACTATGAAACTTTGGAAGAGAGCAATAGAGCAAAGATTAAGGCATGGGACGAATGTATCAAAAAATCAGTTTGGTTTCATGTGTGGGAGGTCTACCACTGAAGTTATTTTCCAACTTTGACCAAGGTGTTCCATAATGGTAATGGTGGCCGTAACGGCCACCACCGTTACCATTACGATACGGGCCATAACGGCCGTTATGGACCTCATATCGGCCGATACGACCCTTTTTTATTTTTTGAAAAATACTATTACAGGACCGATACGGGGCCGTATCGGTCCGATACAGGGCTGTGGTGGCCGTTTCGACCCCGTAACATGTAACGGTCGTGACCGTTTCCGTTACGTATCGGCCGATACGTAACTGTTTTGTGATACCTTAACTTTGACAATTGATGGAGAAATATAGGGAGATGAGGAAGGATCTCCATATGGTCTTTATTGACTTAAATAAAGCATATGATAGGGTCCTTTGAGTTAATCTGATGGGTGTTGGGAAAGAAAGGAGTCTCAAGATGATATATTAACATTGTTAAGGATATGACCTTAACGATATGAACAAGTATGACCTTAACATTGTTAAGGATATGAACAAGTATGAGGACCACTAATGGAGAGGCAAGTTCCCAAACTGTAGGGTTACACTAGGGGGTCGGCAATGAACCCATACCTTTTTGCATTGGTTGTAGATGAGTTGACGAGGCATTTGTGGGAAGAGATCCCATGGTGTATATCGTTTGCTGATGACATAGTTTTGATTGGCAAGACGAGGGAGGACGTAAACCCAAAGCTACATTTATGGAGGGATGCTTTAGAATCTAAAGGATTTAAAATTAGTCGGGCTGAAACAAAGTATATGGCTTGCAACTTCAGTAATAATAGGAGTGGTAACAAGGAATTAGTGAGGACTGCTGACCAAGAAGTTTTCCAAAATTAACCACTTTTAAGACTTTAGGTCAATAATTCATGAGAGTGGAGAGATTGAAAAGGATGTTGTGCATAGAATTGAAGAAGGGTGGAAGAAATGGAGATGTGCCTATAGAGTTCTATGTGACCATTGTGTACCACTCAAACTAAAAAGGAAATTTCATAGGATAGTCATAAGAACAGCCATGCTATATGGGACAAAATGTTTGGTAGTTAGAGAACAACATGTTCATAGGATGAGCGTGCTTAGAGATTTGTTGGGATGGATGTGTGGCAGGAAGGGTTGAATGAGAAATGGATGCATTCGAGGGAACTTAGGAATAGTACCAATAGTTAATAAAATGAGGGAAAGTAGACTTAAGATGGTTTAGTCATGTGCAATGTAGACCAAGAACTGTGCCGGTTAGGAGTGAGTTGGTACGAGTTGAAGGCTCTAAAAGGGCAAAGAGAAGGTCCAAAAGTATGTGGATGGTTGTGGTAAGAAAATACTTGATGACCTATGGTCTAACTAAAGGTCTGGCCCTGATTGAGTGGGATTACAGAATAGGATTCATGAAGCTGAACTCAATTAATTGGGATAAGGCTTAGATGATGATGAAATAAATTTTCTTTAAAATCACAAATATAAAAAATTCCTGGGATTTTAAAAAATCTTACGATATTATCGTAATATTATTGTTTTAAAATTTCACGAGAATATTGCAATGTCAGCAATATTTATCACAACTCAAGGGTGACAACTCTCTCTTCATTCGTGTAGAGTAGAATGATTGAAAACGTTGCATTGGTTTTAATACTACTAAGAGCTGCACATATGCAGTAGCCATAGAATGCTATAAATGTGGCAATCTTCATATTCCAGCTTTCAAAGCTTTTGTTAGTTCATATAACCCCCTTTTCAGCTTGGACCTGGACGCTAGGCCCTTTCTTCTGAACCTAGCTGGATGATCCATGGAAGTTTCTCTATCCAACTAATGATTCAAAAGTGCAATTTATGAAGATTATCTGCAACATGCGTGGTTATAAATTATAGTTGTATGAAGGTAAAGAGAGGCAGCAGTAGATTTGGGGGTGTGAGGGTGGGATCATTATTTGGATGTGTGATTCAAAGTAGGAGTGTTACCTTGGTAGGTGGTTCACACAACTAAGTTCTAAATCGCATTTGAGAAAGAGTCAACTCTGTTTCTGTGGCAACAAAGTCTATCACTGATTGAGTCACTTCCAATGCCAGACCAAGTTGGAACAAGTTGGATCCACTTGTACTGGATGCTAGTAATCGTAAAACAAGACATTAAATGTTTCATCATGGTCAACCCTATACTACTACAAAAAGCCATGATCTACTACCTGTACCTTGCATCTTTTGATTGATCCATCATTCCTTGGATTCAACCTATATATCCACTTGCAAGAAAGCAGCGCCACTTCTTTTGGCAATGGAATATGATATCATGTCCCATACTTCTTCAAGGCAGATACGTTCTCATGCACCATCTTCTTGCCACGTTGTATCTCCTCTCGCATCTTCAAATGAATCCGAATCTTCACATCTTTCAGATGCACAAAATCACTATAGGAGCTATGTCAAGAAAATCAACATGTACATATTTCAAATTTGGCTTTTAGGTATGTGAAGATCTGCTAAGACAGAGATGCATGCTTTATTGGTAGTGACCTGAACTCTAGTCAACCCTTTCTTTTGATTACCTCAACTGAAGAAAGATGAACATAATATTCTTCTACAGTTTTGTGCCTGCTTCTCAGGTATGAAGACATAACAGGCATGTCAAACGCTGAACTATGAAACAGTCAGTCTTCTCTTGTATAAAACCTACTACAGCGAGGAAAAAAAATAACCAAGTTTTGCTTGAATCTTCCGACCAGTGACAAGCTTGCAGTCATCATACATGTGGCTCATTCTAAACATTCTTCACAAGCATCATGCCCCACAAGTCTCATCAAGGTGCCGATTCTTCCACCATGTAACCCATTCTACTATCGAGTATAGGGGTAGGGCTATGCCTTCGAATTTTATGCTTCCTTAGATACTCAATAAACTTCTATGATGTGCACTCACCTCTATTTCCTGCCCTCATTAATATACCATTTACCTTATGGGGTGCGCTTGAGTGGTACCCGTACCAACATAAGTTTATAGTGGTACTGGCAGATGTGGGGCCCACGTGATGTGTGAAGGCCATCGAACCCGTTCATCAGGTGCGTCTCCATGTAATTAACCCCAGGCACCAAAAATAAGCCTGATCCAATACTAAAGTGGGCCACAATATCGGAAACAATGTAAGAGGGGATGCCCACCATTGATTTAGACAAAGGCACACCTGAATTTCAAAACAGCCTGATTTTCAGCCTGACCCTTCATCTAGATCAGATAAAGGGCCTGAATGGCCTGGATTTCATATTTACAACATGGTGCGTCCATCACACAAATGAAGGGTGGACGTTCCCTCCCAACTTGTACCCTGTAATGTGGCTCAACTGATTCATGGATCAGCCTGATTTTAGGGCCCTGGGGATATACGCTGCCACAAATATGTTCAGGTTGGGTTCTATGCATGCATCACATGGGCCCCACATCTCTAGTTCCACTTTAGCTTAGGGTGGTACCGGTACCATCAGAGCGTGCACTCCTTACCTTGAGAATAAGTGTAAATTTGTACAATTTGCCTTAGAATGAGGTAATACACTCTTCCAAAGAGATCTTAACGAATGTGTTCAAGAGGTCTTGTCACCTCCACCTCTCCCTTAACAGCTGCTCTTGCGTGTTACCAAATTGACACCTAACGTACGCAATTCCTTCTCACTTCTCTGGAGACAGCAAGCCATTCACCATTTCTTTCTTCATCATCACTTTAAATGATCATAATTGACATGAACAAATCATGCATGCTAGAGTCCTGTTCTCTGGTGTCGCTGAATTGTGTCAATGCATGTTGTACTAATGAACAATATGTCCAACATCTTCACCTTCTATCCATCCATGAGCACATGGCCACAAACATCTATCTTCGTCAGGGCTTTGACGCCTGACAGCGAATGAGAACATAGGGTTCATCTGTTGTAATCTGTAGTGCTGATGCTAGGTTTTCCCTCACCCTTGGGAGATGCATGGTATGCGTTCTTTAAGATTCATGAGCTCCCAATCATGGGTTACACTTAGGTATTGGTTGAATCAACTGCACCATTTCCTTCAGATTTCTTCAGCTTCGTGAATTTAATCATATTGTCAATCAGGTGAGGTAGGCATCTATTTAGTTGGGAGTTCTGATTACTTTTGGAGGTAAAAATGGATAGATTTAATCTAACTTAGCAATCATTTAGTTGGGAATGATCTTAGGGTAATTCAGACACTTCATCAAGAGGTCTTTTGTTAAGGGATGTTTCATGTCCCAAAATCTCTTCGAGTAGACAATCCTAACCATTTGATGTAGAAATGATGCAATCATGCAACTGTGACATGTTTGATGGGAAATTTCAATTGGACAATTTTGACCATCTTAGAGACTTTGGACCACAAATCATTAATTATGGGGCTTCGCCATTTGAATTGCTAGAGCGTCGGCCTACTCATTCCTATTTTGGGCATGGTATTCTGTCATTTTTCCTTCTCTAAGTGGGTTCATGGTTGCACCAAATTTTCATATTTTTGATATACTCATAAGAAATGATAAGGTTTTCTAAGAACACTTAGTGCTCCTTGGTGCATTGTGACACTTGGACAGTGAAACAATTTATCTGGACCAATGTTGTCAAGAGCCAATGGTTTATGATTTACGATTTGAGTCGAATCTTAAGCAAAACGATTTGAATCCCACCTTTGAATCCCTTTTTATATGAATCCTATGATTCTATGACTTATGTCCTATGATTTACTACTAAAATTATACTTGTTCTCTTCTTTTAAGCTTCACTTGCCGTTCATTTTATGTTTTTAAATTGGTGGGCTGTAAGAATCGTTTAGAAAAAACCTTGCAAAAGGGTAAAAAGAACAAAAGATAGGAACAGATATATTATTTTACTTTGTTCTTTATAAGGAATGAAGTGATATATATTCTCTTCAACGTTAAATTATAGAGCTGTTTCTTTGTTATTATTTCTTACTTCTTAACTAGTCGAAACATTAAATTGTAGAGCTTTTCTTTTATTATTATTTTTTACTTCTTAATTGGTTGAAACACCGAATTGATGCATGACTTTTCTAAAATGATTATGGATGGTTACAAACATGTTGACTTACATGTATTGTGGAATGATGGTTAGAAATCAAATATCTTTTCACATTGGGCTATAGAATCAAATGCCGCTTTTCCAATGTGATTCTATATTCAAGAAAGGTAACAAGAACATAAATTATTAAGGATCGTTGTCTTGTTTTTAAAGAAAATTTCTTGAAAGACAAATTTAAAAAAGAAAAAAAGAAAAAAAAAAAAACAATAAGAATCATATAATACTATCGTGACATAGGATTACTTGGTGCATATTGATGGCAAAGGGATGGTTGATGAGTTTTTTTTTTTTTTTTTTCTAATTTATTTATATGTTTTCAATTTTTAAGAAAATCATAAAAAAATTTACGATTTATGATACGATTCAACCCCTATTACGATTTGCGATATGATGATGATTTTGACCACACTGATCTGGACTGTTGATTATGTTGAACTCCCGTTATGAGGTACCATAAAAAGTCAAACGGATCGGATGACTACAAATTCATATGTAAGATGGCCTTCTATTTATAGCCATCTATTTTCGAAGCCCTAGATACAATAATTAACATACTTGATCAAAGTCATGCTTAGAGCCATAAGCGATCCATGAAGAGTCCTGAAAAATAAATGTATTAAATTACACACTCAACCTATTTTTATAAATGATCTTGACAATCCATTTTATAGGCAACTGATCGGATGGTTAAAATCTGTTGATGTGAACTTTGGTAGCCGAAGCAATGTGTGTCAGATTTAATGGATAGTTCGTATCGATCATTGGGACTGTCCAAGCGTCCCGATGCCACTGGGAGCACTAATGCACTATAATTTATACTGATTTGAGAGCACTGGATCATTTTCCCTTAAATATTACTATGGTTATGGCATGTGCAACGCATGTGGAGATAATAGGGGAGAGAAAAAAGGGAGGTAGAGTCTAAGGGAAAGGGGTGAGGCTACACACGTGCGGGCTACAATGCACAGAGAGACATATTTTTATGGTGGCCAACCCTCAGCAGTTTATTCCATTGTTGTGACTCACTCAAGCTTTAGATTTGCCTCATTTTTGGGCCGGCATCCTAACATGAGCTGGCACAACAAATTTGGGGTGTGGATGTTACAGATTCATCACAGGTGGGCCAACAAAGCCTCTGTCACTCGAGCTCTCTGTTGAGGTGTGGAGCCAACACACCAATGCCACCAGGAGGTGGTCAGGCGCCCGACGGTCAGTGGACCGAGTGCCCGGTGCCTAGTGTGGGCCCTCGACCAAGTTTGGTTGGACGCCCGAAATTCGGGCAGTTTCTCTTGTATCTCGCTGAACATATTCTACATTGGGCGAGGCCCCGACCAAGCCTGACCGGGCGCCCGACCAGATGCGAGGTGTTTCACGGGCTTTCTTATTTTGGATTCTATTTCTGTGTTTTCTTATAAAAAGGGGTGTAACTCGGGATTAGGGCATGAGATTAGGTTTCTTATACGTCCAAGGAGAGAAAGTGAGAAGGGGTTAGCAAAAAGGGCCATCTCTGTGCATGGGAGCATCAAAGAAGGTAATTGTATTGCTTGTAACTTCGTTTTCTTCATAATAGAAGTCTGCACTCGTGGTTTTTTTACCTTTGTTGGGGTTTTTCCACGTAAAAATTGTCTTGTGGTTTGTTGATTTGTTTCAATATCGCTTCTAGTTATTATTTCTTCCTGTTTATTGTTTGTGGGTGAGATCAGAGATTGGATCTCGGTTCACTGGTGTTGTTGGCGTGCTGCGCAACAATTGGTATCAGAGCTATTGGTTTAGTTCAAGTGGGAGCAATGACGGAAGAAGGGAAGATACGAATTGAGAAGTTTGATGGTTCAAACTTTGCCTTCTCGAAGATGCAGATGGAGGATTATCTGTATCAGAATGACCTCTATGTTCCTCTAGAAGGAAAAGAGAAGAAACTAGAAAAGATGACAGATGATGAATGGGCTTTAGTGGATTGGAAGGCTTTAGGAACGATCCGACTCTCTTTGTCTAAGAGTGTCTCCTTCAATATATCCAAAGTAAAGACCACAAAAGAATTAATGCAAGCTCTAACTACGATGTATGAGAAACCCTCGGTGTCTAACAAGGTTCATCTTATGAAATGGCTATTCAACATGAAGATGTCAGATGGTGGGGGTGTAGCTGAACATCTAAACGAGTTCAATACAGTCACGAGCCAATTGGAATCTGTTGGCATCACTTTTGATGACGAGGTCAGGGCGTTATTGATCTTGTCCAGTTTGCCAGACAGTTGGGATGGTTTGGTGATTGCCGTGAGCAATTCTTTAGGGTCTACGAAATTGAAATTCGATGATGTAGCTGGTCTAATTCTCAGCGAAGAATTTAGAAGGAAGGCATCGGGAGTTTCAGGGGATTAAGTGAATGCTCTAAACGTTGAAGGAAGATGAAGATCGTTGAATAAATGTAGCAATAAACACGGGCGTTCTAAGTCGAGGAAGTCTAAGGAACCGAAAGACAAGGATGGGTGTTGTCATTACGGGAAGAAGGGGCACATGAAGCGTGATTGCAGGGCGCTTAAGAAACAAGAAGGAAGCTCTCAAGGTGGAAAGGATTCAGTGAATCTATCTGAGGAGAGTGACACAGATGCGTTGATCTTGTCTCTTGATGCGCGAAATGAGTCTTGGGTTGTAGACTCGGGTGCTACGTTTCATGCCACTTCGTTTAAGGAAGTTCTTTGTGATTATGTGTCAGGTGACTTCGGGAGAATCTACCTGGGCGATGATGAGCCATGCAGTATTGTTGGCAAGGGAGACGTTCACTTAAGTCAGAAAGATGGAACGGTCTTGAAATTGAAGGATGTCAAACGTGTACCGAGCTTGAGACGGAACTTGATCTTAGTGTGGCAGTTGGCTGATACCGGATATGTGACGACATTCACTAGTGATTCTTGGAATGTCACAAAAGGTATCTTTGTGATATCTCGAGGCAAGAAGGAAGGTACTTTGTACGCGACGTCCGAATCATATTAGCTTACTCGTAGTCGCATCAACTGGAGTGAACGAGTAGTTATGGCATCAAAGGTTGGGTCACATGAGTGAGAAATGGATGAAAGTGCTATTGTCAAAAGGGAAGCTACAAGGGTTGAAGTCAATTGACCTGGAATTTTGCGAGGATTGCGTGTATGGCAAGCAGAAGAGGGTAAGTTCAAGAAAACAGGACAAGCCCTAAAGACGCATCCATTGGAGCTTGTATACACTGATGTGTGGGGACCGGCACAGGTATCATCTCTTAGTGGATCACGTTATTTTATCCCTTTTATTGATGATGCTAGTAGAAAACTGTGGGTCTATTTTTGAAAGCACAAATCTGATGTATTCGATGTATTTAAGAAGTGGAAAGTAATGGTAGAAAATCAGACAGGTAAAACTGTAAAGTGATAAGATGTTTGAGGAGTATTGTGTAGCAAATGGGATCAAACATCAAAAAACGATTCCAAGGACACCGCAGTAAAACGGTGTGTCTAAGCGCATCAACAGGACTATCCTTGAGCGCGCCAGGAGCATAAGGCTACATGCAGGGTTGCCCAAGATCTTTTGGGCAGATGCTGTGAATACTGCCGTATATCAGATCAATAGAAGTCCCTTAGCACCATTGGATAATGGGTTACCAGAAGAAATATGGACTAGGAAAGAAGTGAACCTTGCACATCTCAAAGTGTTTGATTGCACTTCATATGTTCACATTGATGCAAATTCCAGGAGGTGCACGTTTATAGGCTACGGGCAGCATGATTTTGGGTATCGGTTTTGGGATACAGAGAACCGAAAAATCATCAGAAGCAAGGACGTAGTCTTCAATGAAAAAGTGATTCATAAGAATAATTTGCAGTAAAAACAGAATAAGGCCGATGAGAAAGAATTCGTAGAGTTGGAAGAGTTACCGGACACGGGTGTTACAGTGTTACAGGATGAGCATGCACAGAAACATGATGAGACAGAGCCACAGACACCGTTTGTGAGGAGGTCTACTTGGGAGAGGAGACTCAAGGTTCGATACTCACCCTCTTTACATTATCTACTGCTGACAGATAATGGTGAACCAGAGTGTTTTGAAGAGGCATTACAGTCAGATACACGGGTTAAGTGGGAGTAGGTTATGAATGATGAGATGGACTCTCTTGAGTTCAATCGTACATGGGAGTTCGTCACTCTACCTAAGGGTGCTCTTTACATTATCTACTGCTGACAGATAATGGTGAACCAGAGTGTTTTGAAGAGGCATTACAGTCAGATACACGGGTTAAGTGAGAGTAGGTTATGAATGATGAGATGGACTCTCTTGAGTTCAATCGTACGTAGGAGTTCGTCACTCTACCTAAGGGTAAGAAAACTCTTCACAACAAATAGGTTACAGCTTGAAGGAGGAGCACGATGGTTCGAAGCGGTACAAGGCCAGATTGGTTGTGAAAGGGTTCCAACAAAAGGCAGATATCGACTTCACAGAAATATTTTCACCAGTGGTGAAGATGTCTACGATTCACATGGTCTTGAGTATAGTGGCTAGAGAGGACTTACATGTAGAGCAGCCAGATGTTGAAACAACATTTCTTCATGGAGATCTTGAAGAAGAGATATACATGCATTAGCCGACAGGATACGTGATACCAGAAAAATGAGAATAAGGTGTGTAGACTGAAAAAGAGTCTATATGGCCTAAAGTAGGCCCCGAGGTAGTGGTACAAGAAGTGCGACAGTTTTATCTCGGGAAACGGGTTCAAAAGATGTCATGCGGACTATTGTTGCTATTTGAAGAAGTTTGATACGTCGTACATCATTCTTTTTTTGTACATTGATGATATGCTTGTAGCCGGATCAAGCATGAAGGACATCTCAGATCTCAAAAGATAGTTGTCCAGAGAATTTTCCATAAAGGTTTTAGGAGCCGCAAAACAAATCCTAAGCATGAGGATAAAACGTGATAGGGAAAACAAGAAGCTAGTTTTGTCACAAGCAGAGTACATAGCCAAGGTACTTAATCGATTCAGCATGGGAGGTGCTAAGCCGGTTAATACTCCATTAGCCAATCACTTTAAGCTTTCCAAGGAGCAAGGTGCGAAAATGCAGGAGGAATGAGACTATATGGCTAAAGTCCCATACGCGTCAGCTATAGGGAGTCTCATGTATGCTATGGTTAGCACGAGGCCAGATATTGCTCAAGCAGTGGAAGTTGTTAGCAGGTTCATGAACAACCCCGGGAATGAACATTGGGAAGCTGTGAAGTGGATCCTTAAATACCTGATAGGTACTGTGGATGTAGGGCTGTGTTATGGAGGATCGAAAATCAAGCCACAAGGCTACATCGACTCAGATTTGGCAGGGGATATTGACAATAGAAGGAGCACTATAGGGTATGTCTTTACTCTGGGTAGTGCTGCAGTCAATTGGGTCTTTCAGTTACAGAAGATAGTGTCCATCAGTACAACGGAAGCAGAATATGTTGCAGTTACAGAAGCGTGCAAGGAGATGGTGTGGATGCAAGGTTTTATGAAAGAGTTGGGGAAGAAGCAAGCAGATTGCAAGCTATACAGTGACTGTCGGAGTACAATACACTTGGCTAAGAATTCAGCCTTTCATTCAAGGACCAAGCATATTGACATCAGATATCATTTCATATGTTCATTATTGGAAGATGGATCGATTGCTCTGGAGAAGATCCATACAAGTGAGAACCCTGCGAATATGCTGACCAAGGCGGTCACACGGGAGAAGCTGAAGCTTTGTTCAGCTTTGATTTGTTTTTAGGCTTGAAGACGAGGATGTGGTGTACTCCGGATGTAGAAGACGAAAGACTATGGTGATGTGTCTCCAAGTGGGAGATTGTTGAGGTGTGGAGCCAGCACACCAATGCCACCAAGAGGTAGTCGAGCGCCCGACGGTAAGTGGACCGGGCGCCCGGTGCCCAACGTGGGCGCTCGACCAGGTTTGGTCGAACGCTCGAAATTCGGGCAGTTTCTCTTGTATCTCGCTGGACATATTCTACATTGGGCGGGCACCCGACCAAGCCTAACCGAGCACCCGACCAGACGCGAGGTGTTTTGCGGGCTTTCCTATTTTGGATTTTATTTCCGTGTTTTCTTATAAAAATGGGTGTAACTCGAGATTAGGGCATGTGATTAGGTTTTTTATACTTCCAAGGAGAGAAAGTGAGAAGGGGTTAGCAAAAAGGGCCATCTCTGTGCATGGGAACATCGAAGAAGGTAAGTGTATTGCTTGTAACTTCGTTTTCTTCATGGTGGAAGTTTGCACCTGTGGTTTTTTACCCTTGTTGGGGTTTTTCCACTTAAAATCTGTCTTGTGGTTTGTTGTTTTTTTTCAATATCACTTCTAGTTATTATTTCTTCCTGTTTATCGTTTGTGGGTGAGACTGGAGATTGGATCTCGGTTCACCGGCATTGTTGGCGTGCTGCGCAACACTCTCTACCTCTTCTGTGTTGGTTACACACAAGAGAAGAATGGGTGCGGACTACTACCATGAAATTATTGAAAGGACAAAAATGTGCTCTGATTGAAGGCCTAGATAAATATAAAAGGCAGAGGTTTTCCCCTCCCATGACTAATTACAAGGCAAAAATGTCCAAAATCTACTCACATTATGTATAGTATAGATTAGTTATACAAATACACTGTCCCAAGTGAACTTGTTATGCCTGATTTAAAGTACAGAGCCTATCCAATTCCAATTCCTGTTACCCATTTCCAGCCTCGGCTTAAACTATCTTAAAGCCCATGATGATGTGGGTTCAAGTCCCTAGTTCAACGGTAGCTAGCGTTTGCTTCTGCATCAAATCTTGGGTTTGAATATCGCTTAGCAAATAAAAGCCCAATGATGGTGCTTTTTGTTAAAATTGACCTTACATACAGGGCAATACATAAATGGTAGAAAAGGAGGGCCACTTTAGAAGTTTCCAAAACTTCCCAATAATGTAGTCTGTTGATTATAATTGTGAGGCCCATCTGATGACCAGACCAGCCTGATTTTTCTGACAGGCAGTGGGCCTTACTATTTTCATCATACTCCACAAGTCTGTTGGTAGGAAAGATGGTAAAGCAACACAATTTTGGGGCCATCGCCTGTAGGTGATCAGTTCTCATCCAATTAATGTTTCACTAAAGGATATGAATCAGTCTTTTATATTCTAATCGTTCATTTCCAGGGCATGACGGAGGTCCTGGTTGTCATGCACTTGGTTAGGTTCGTTAATGGCGCGTAGTCAGACTGTTGGGGCTCATAAATGTAAGGTAACTGATGGTGGCCCAGCCCATATAGGGGCACATATCCCAAAGGCTAGAAGATCCTTTAACCATGGATGGTGCACAACTGGGCTGAGAGGTGAAAGGTAACTAACTGATGGTGGACCCTGCGGAGGTCATCCTACAGATTAGAATTCCTAGTCTTCAACTAAACCTCGAGTTGCACAGGGGAGGGAAAAGCTACTTACATGAACTAAAATATCAATTTTCATAAAGAAAAATATTTCCCAAAGATTTTGCAAGAAAATAGGTAAATCAGGTGGAATCATGTGTGTGGAGATAGTAAGAAAGGATCTGAAAACCTACGATTTAACTGAGGATATGGTCCTCGGTAGAGTGGAACTGTGGACAGGATTCATACAGCCAACCCCACTTGGTATAAGGCTTAGATGATGATGTTGAGGTAAATCAGTTCTTCTTCTTCTTCTTGTTTTTTTCTTTTCTTTTTTCATGAGCACGTTTCATCTGTACTGTATACAAATCACAACATGAGTTGCGTTAGTTTCCCCGGGCGGAGAACTTTGTTTATTTCAAGGACATGAAACATTTTAAAGGAGTATTTAGAACATGAAAATGTAGCTGATGTGTGATGTCTGACATGGTTAGGATTTCACCTACAAAAATGAAGAAATGGCTAAGATTTTAACAGCAAATGCCGCTCACCTTCTCCCCAATTTCTCTATCTTAAGACTTGAATTTCATGAGGGTAGCTCTGTGGGTACCACCTTGATATCCGTCTGATATCCACTCTGTCCATCAGTTTTGCCAGCTCATTGTAGGTTATGAGCCTAAACTGAGGCAGATTCAAAACTCAAGTGAACCACACCACATGAAACAGTGGGATTGAACACCCACCATTGAAACCTTTCTTGGGGACCACAGAAGTTTTGGATCCGGCTGATATTTGTGTTTTTCTGTTATCCTGGTGGTAATAACCTTATGAATGGGTTGGATGGCATAAAAACATCGTGGTGGGCCCTAGGAAGATTTTAATGGCAAGCATTTCCATTACCACTGTTTCTTGTATTTGAGAGTTTGGGATCTGCCTCAGTCTTGGGGTCATCTCTTGTATTTGAGATGTGACATGGACATCGCAGTTGGCCCCACAGATGTGAGGGTTTCAGGAAATTGGCATCTCTCTCTCTCCCTTCCTCTCTTCCTAATTTCTCTCACCCTTTCTCTCTTCACATGTGTTGGACATGCCATACCCCAATATGAAATAACATTTACCATCTTTTAGTGAGCATAGCATGCTTTAATGCTTTCTTCAACAAGTGCATTAACATTTTGCCAATGGGCTATTTCAGGTATAGTGGGGATTGGTCTCGGATTGGTGTGATTACAAGGGAGACTGAGGACATGCTAAAAGTAGCAGCTTATCTAGTAGCACCTTTGTGCCTTTTCCTCATCTTTTCTACTTCAGACAGAGAGAAAGGTTGAAATTTAATGTAAGAGGGTTCCTCTTCCAAAATGGTCTTTTTTTTTTTTTTTTTATTGTCCACTTACTAGTCTTTTTCCTCACTTTGATCATCTGTCCATTTGATGGAAATCAATCAACTGGAATTTTATGTCAGTTTGGTTTTCATCTTGTCAACTGATCCAAACTGGCCACATGATTTTGGCGGTGTGGACTGAGCAATATGTGTTTCATATGTATGGTGGCAGAGCAGGTGTATCAAATAACACCCCTAACATCTTTGCCACCCCTAGGGGGGAGATCATATGGTATTAGCTGCAAGAACCATAGTTCAAAAACTATAAATCTCCACTTCACCTGATGTCTAGCTAGGTCAGGTTGACTCAAAGACTCGGACGAGTATTTCCTTGACTTAATGGGGTGTGCTCCGGTGGTACCAGTATCACGGTAAGCTTAAGGTGGTACTGAGTAGATGTGGGGCCTGTGTGATGTATGAAGGCCATCCAACCTGTCCGTCAGATGCATCAGCTCATATTATGTCCAGGTGCCAAAAGTCGGCCTTGATCCAACAGTCAAGTGTGCCTCCCAAGCACAGGGAACAAGATATCCACCCTTGATTTCTATGAGGGCCTACATGGATTTCAAAACAGATGAAGGGTCTGAATGGTCTGGATTTCATATATGCAACAGAGCAGGCCCTCCATGCAAATCAAGGGCGGTTGTTTCCTCCCAACTTGTTCCCTGTGGTGTTGTCCACCTGATTCACAGATCACCCTGATTTTAAATGCCTTGGGGTAACAAGTTCTGATGCATACGATGGAATGGTTGGATTTTATGCATGCATCGTGTGGGCTCCACATCTATTTGGTACCACTGTAGTTTACGGTAACACTGGTGCCAGTGGAGCGCTCATCTCTCTCCTTGGAACATGTGCTTGGAGTAACCACAACGAGTTGATATTATGGCAGACTATGAAGGATGATACTCGGCACTTATAAATTAGTTGAAACTTGCACATGTGACATAGCAGCCAGTCAAATTAAACTGTCCAAATTAGTGTCCCAGTTTAGACGTATCATGAACAAACAATTAGGCATATTTAATTATCTGACTAGCAAGATTGGTGGATGTGAGGCTGCGATTGTTCAACCAATTAGATTTTGTGACCATCACTTAGGAAGAGTTGTTTACACAATTTAGTTGGTTAAACCTGAGTTAACGTATGCCACATATGGACTGCACTCTAGATGGGGAATAGAAGAAATGCCTCTCAGATTCAATCACGTCAATGCTTCTATTATTGAAAGATGGAGACTGTCTATGAGCCAAGGACTAACCAACGGATAAATACATTCCAATCTATTCTCTTTCTTGATGCTTCACCATTTTCCCTCCCCGCTCGTGTATTTGGTTGCACTACCATTTTCATCACTTCAAACAAGGGCTGGATAAACTAGACTCATGAGCTATGAGATGTCACTTTTTTCGTTACTCGAATACTCTGAAATGATACAAATATTTTGACCCAATTTCTAATAGGGTTGTTGTGAGTGCCGATGTAACTTTTCTTAAGACAATTCATATTTTTCCTTTCTTCTCATAAGGAGTTGTCACGTGTTGTCCACTCCATCATGACACTCTTGTGTCTTTCTTCAATGATGAACGTACACTCTTCTCTTACAGAAGATGCCCATAGTTCACGGGATCCACCTTCCTCCATACCTGAGTATCAAGTCCAAATGATCTCAACGAAGATGTGCACATGGAGCAACCTCCCGAGTTTGTTGCTCAAGGGGAGTATGAGAAGTTTTCAAACTTCGGAAGGCGATCTAAAGCCTAAATCAATCTCCCAGAGCATGTTCAAAAAATTCAGCCGCTCTCTCATTGACTTTGGTTTCCAAAGATGTCAAGTGGACCACTATGTCTTTAGTAGACATAACCATAGGGGCACTGTGGTGATCATAGTATATGTAGATTATATCATTCTCATTGGTAGTGATGCAATATCTTAGAAGTCAAAGCTTACATCTATATGCAATTCCACACTAAAGATCTTGGTATCTTAGAAGTCAAAGATTACATCATCTGGTATTAATCTTTCTCAGAGAAGATATGTATTAGATCTTCTTCAAGAAATTATGATGTTCGGGTGCAAGCCTTAGTGACACTCCAATGGAATTGAATATTAAATTGTCAGACGATCAAGGAGAATTGTTCAAAGATACAGGGAGATATAGGAAACTCGTTAGAAGCTAATCTACCTCATAGTCACTCATTAAGACATCTCATTTGCGCTTCATGCCACAACCAAGGATGAAACGTTGGGATACTATATTACGCATCTTTTGCTACTTGAAAGGTACTTCGGGACAAGGCCTGATGTACAGACGACATAGACATCTTCAAGTTGAGGACTATGCAAATGCAGATTGGGGAGGCTCCATAACAAATAAAAAATTAATTTCAGGATATTGTACATTCGTTGGTGGAAACTTGGTTAGATGGAGGAGCAAGAAATAGAACGTGGTAGCTTGTTCTAATGCTGAAGCTGAATATAGGGCAATGGGACATGCAGCTTATGAACTTGTATGGATTCGATCTCTTCTTCATGAAATGTGGTTGTTTAATGAAGAGGCTGTAACTTTACATTATGACAATCTAGTCTTCCACTATTGTACAAAATATATCAAAATCGATTGTCACTTTATCCATGTAAAGGTTGCCTTGAAGAAAATCATCGCCAAGCATGTACACTCGAAGTCACAATTGGCAGATATTTCACAAAGTCTTTATCTTATGCACAATTTTATGGTCTTATTGTCAATCTAGGCATATTCAATACCTATGCTCTAGCTTGAGGGGGAGTGTTAAAACATGCTTATGGTGTATTGGGCTCTAGTATGTGTGGACTAGGCTTTAGGCCCACTCATCCAGGACTTGTTGGATATTATTATTTTGTTTAATTTAAATAAGAGGGAGAGAGGCTATGGCATCAGTTAGAAAACCCTAGAGCTCTCTCTCTCTCTCTCTCTATTTCTTCTGCTTTCTTCTCCCTTTCTTTCTCCTTCCCATTCTCCCTCTCATTTTCTTACTTTTGCAGCACCTCCAGAGGCAGTGTGTAGACAATGTTTGCTATCCATGTTGTGGGCCATTGTCAATTGGGCTCAAGTGTACATCTAGGCCCATGGTTTGATACACACCACTAGATATACTAATTTGCAGCAATATTTCGATGTAGGCGACGATGCCGATAAATCGGCTAGGGGCAACACCTCTCTTTTCACTTTGGAGAAGTTTTGTGATGACTTTTCTGCTGATAGAGGTGCTCCTGGGTCATCGAGGGTGGCTTGTTGCCGCAAAGCGCTCATGTTCTATATCTTGGTCGAGCTGTTGTCCTTTGGCCAGTTGTGGTCTTCACTTGCAACTCTTTTGGAGGTCCTTCGATTGCTTGTGTACCATTGGAGTATCAATTCAATCATGCTGGCCAAGACCTTCCATGACTTAATTACCTGAGCTTCAAGCCATACGCACACTCTTCAGGGGTGTTGCAATTTTCTTTAGGTTATTCTTTCCCCTTGCATCTCTACTTTTCCTTGATGGTTTTTGGGATTCACGTGCTGATATCCTTACTTTGGTAGGTCTGGGTCTGAGAGCATCTGGGGATGACTCAACTTAGGGCTATAAATGGATCAGCAGACCCGATGAGGTACCCGGACCCAACCCATTTAGACCCACCCCAGACCCGACCCATTTGTTAAATGGTACGGGTCTGGGTCCAAGAACAGACCCATTTGCTAAGCGGGTTTGGGTCTGGTTTCCTTTATATTAGGCCCGACCTGACCTGAACCCATTTAGTAAGTGGGCGGGTTTGGTCTATGTTTCAAGGGACCTATCTAGCCCAGACTCGTCTAGACCCAATTTTAAGCCTTGTAAAAATGCTTGCATACTAAATCCAAACCTAGACCCGTTAGACTCGACCCATTTATAAATGAGTCTGGGTGGATCTCCCTCTACCAGACCCAGACCCATTTATAAATGGGTTTGATGGGTTGACTTGGACCCGACCCGGACCCGCCCATTTAGTAAAAGGGTCTAGGTCTAAAATTTGGACCCAGACCCATTTAGTAAATGGGCGGGTCTGGTTTTGACTAAACCCGCCCTGAACCCAACCATCTACAGCCCTAACTCTACTCATGGATTCATTGAGCTTACATTATGCACACGCTCCTAATTTTTCTTCTGTTGATGGTGGAGGTGTGTGAGGAGCTCTATCGTATCCAATTTTTTATCATGCAAAGCTAGGAGGTGTGTTAGGAGGTGCCTTGGCTTTGAATGGTAGCCATTATCTGTGCTTTAGATTGTACTGTGTTCCTCCTAGTTGACCTCTGGGAGTACTTTTCATATCACTTAATCGAATTACTTCAGTAGTTTAGGTGTGGTTAGTTTGTGTTGTCCTTTGTCATCCTCGACATCAGTCATTCCGCTTTTTCCCAGTGCACTCATCAATGAGGAAGGGTACAAGCGACCTGAATGAACTACTTGGATGCCCGAGCATCAATATTGGAGGTGATAGAGACACCTTCAGCGATGAAGGCAGATCATTACTGGGTTGCTACTTAGGAACTTGTACACGAGCTTCCAGGATGGTAGCTAGAGGATGATGACTTAGATAACGATGACTTAGACGCTTCATCGGTTGCTATCTTAGAATCTTTGGTGGTCCTAAGGCCTGGCTCGTATGTCGATCCCAACTTCTTCATATCTACACGTGGTCATCTACTGACCAAAGTGTTACATTTGATGTTTCTTTGCAAGAGTCAGGTAGGGCAGGTTACGACTTCAGAGTGACAGCTCCACGAGGTGTATCCGGCGAGGCTTTAGCTCTAGTACCTGTGGGAGGAGAGAGCGCCTTAGCAAAAGCATGGACGAGCTAGAGTGAAGGGAGAGAGGCTAACCTTTAATGGTGTTTGGTACAGCGGGGAAGTGCCAGAGGACCTGACAATTTTCACACATGCTAAGGGAGTTTTAGTTTTTAAGCCACTCATCTTTTTTATGGCTCTCCTATTTTGAACTTTGTACCTCTACCATGTATGGTTGTTATGAAATGAAAGAAACTTTGTGTATGTTATGTTATGGTTGTTTGTAGAGCCTGCTTATGTGACTGTGATTTTTGAACTTGCGATGCCTATAGGCGTAGGGGTTGGACACTTGACCCATCCATTTTATCATTCTTGGTGTTCTAAATCGATCATAAGAGGTCTGACCCCTTGTAAGATATTGTTGCTGAAAATCTTCTCCTAAGCTCGAGCAAAACCTGACGAACCTGATTGAGACTGTCGTCTTTGTGCATAGTTTCTGCTGTTCGGATTTTTGTTTCCCTACCTTTTTTTTTCCTCTTCTTTTGACCTTTTTACCCACAACACCCTTTCGGATTTTCGCCATGTTTGGCCTGTCCATCATTTTTTTGTTACACCCCTTTGGGTTTTCACCACATTTTGGGTGTGACTTCTTATGGACCAACACATAGTGACATAGCCAGATAAATCCCAGATGTGATTGTGGTCCGAGAAACATCTGCAGGTTGTGAAGCGGTAGATCGGATCAACCAAAAACTAACAAAAAAGGAGGTTAAATAAAATCACCTTGAAGTGTTAGTGCATGCAAAGTTAAACTACTCTTTTTCAAATAAAGGCCTAAAAAATAATTTTTTAAAATATGTTTCACAATAAAAGTAAAATTTAAAACTTTCTCAGGAGCATTGTCCCTAAGTGGAGCCTTTAAGTAATAAGATTTTCAAAAATGATGTGCATGGCGTCTGAGGTACCAAGAAGTGTTCCATACTTCCAAGTGAGTACTGCTGCAATAACAAACTTGCATTTTGGTTCTCTCCATGTCCAAGTTTTTCCGAAGTCACATGCAACTATCAGGCGGTCGGCTTAAACTTTCAGTGTCAGTATGATCGCCTCACCATAAGAACTGTGCTTACCACGGCAATTTGGTTAGGGCAACTGTCCTCTTAAGTGGTATAATGGTCTATTACGCCTACGTATTAAAAATCAAAAGGATAAACGATAAAAAAAAAAAACTTGGGATTTTCTAGTCAGGGACGCATGTTGAATCTAACAAGTGCAATGTAGTAGTTGGGTCCCTGTAAGGCCGCGAAAGCACAAGAAAACTTCCCATTTCGATGATCAGACTCACAAGTAATCCTAGGGTGACTACGTAGCAAGGGAGATCATCATTCTCAATCTAAGTACAGTAGTCGAATCCCTGTAAGGTCACAAAGCATAGGGGTGATTACCTCACCGACAATCAAAATTCACAATCACTCTGTAAGCAAATACTGGTCATGTTTGGAAGGCTGTGGTTGGATCATCATAAGTCTACAAAGGACATGGACAACCACCACATTCTTGTCAACCCTCTAGTCTATGGAGTTCCACTTTTGCCAACTAATCTGCTGAAAATAACACTTTTGGTCAGAATAGACAGGACTACCACTACACCTAACCAGGGTTGTATATGTCGATCGCTTTGACATTCTGTCATACACAAGCTCTATTAAAGAGAGGCATCTATAAACACCCCACCCAAGATAAGAGAACTCTGCTTCATTTAATCTAAACTGGCATCTGAAACTAAACACATGGCTGATCCGGAAAACACTTAAAACCCTAATCCAATCAGATGGAGATCCCTCTTACTACCTTTTGACCCGGGCTTAATGAGAATTCAAAGGTGATGATGTTGGGGGGAATTTAGTCCCGCCATCCACCATCCACCAATCAGAGCTTGACACATAGCAGCCTAGGGTATTGTGTGGCAGTTGCACGTTGAAGTATGAGCTTGATACGACGGTGAGAATCCGATTTTTGCCTGAGCCCAAAGTGAACTCTACAACGCATGCAACAACTAAGGAATGCCTCAGAATTCACAATCAGTGGCGATGGTTGTCGGTAGGTATCTAATTCTCACCAACTCCCTCTATAAAAAGAAGCCATTCACTTATCCAACGAGAGAGAGAGAGAGTAATCCCCCCTCTCGACTATTCAGATCAACTTGAGTAGGGTCAAAATTGGGAATATTTGTCCATCTCTTGCAATAAGAGTGTCGAATCTTCCCTCTCCCCTCGCAATCTCAAAGTATACAGTTATATTTCTTGCTTCCAGCTACAATGCTTTATTTCTTTTTCCATATCGTCTTCATTTGATTTCCTGACATATGCTCTGCGTCTTGCTGATTAGTCGAATCCTGACACAACAAAAACTAGGGAATCACTTATATTTTAATTTTCTAAATTGATTATCTTTGCGGTCATGATCGATGTTGAGCGCTCCATCTCTATGGTCATTATCGCAGTTGAGTTACTTTAGATTTCTTTTCTTCACTTTTGTGCTTATAATCTCCGTAGTTATGGTTGATGTTAAGTGCTCCATCTCTGCAGTTATGGTTGATGTTAAGTGTTCCATCTCGGCAGTTGTAATCTTGTTGAGCAAGAATTCTCTATAGCTTACTAATCCCTAAAAAGCCCCTAAATCACATATGTTGGAGGCCGAACATTAGTGCGGCAGAGAAAGGTGCCTAACCCCTTCCTTCTCCACTACCAAGGTCCTTACTCGAATCTCCAAATGCAGACCAACCACAGGAGTCATTCAAGTTGGGGAGTCTTTGATTCCCCAACCCATCTTGATTCTATGGTATTTAGCCGACCCTACAATCTTTATTAGCTAATGGTGACTCCAAGTCAATAAGAATCATTTACAAGTTAATCACTGTCCACACAGTGAGAAAAGAGTGTGGAAGACCCTCGACTGGTTGGCCCCCACATGCGCATGTCAACATGCAGTAGTAGCACCTTGGCTAATACTATTGAGCTAGGTGGCCCATTCCTCTTTTGAACCCTATACAATACTATTGAGCTAGGTGGCCCATTCTTCTTCTGAACCCTATACCAAAGTGTTGGGAATGGCACCAGTAAGAATCATCGAAACCACTTTAACAGGTAACTTTGCTACCTTGTTGGCGACTTCTAGAGCGATGATGGAATTAGTGGCAATAGGAGGACAATAGATGGGTCTCCTCTTTCACTATGGTCTCTTTTTCTTCTTCTTCTGAACCCCTACTGCAATTGGGCGCTCTGCCATATCTCCAATTAATGGCATGCAATTTTCTATTAGGATATACCATCTTGGCCCTTGTAAGCCTGCACCTCTAGCTATTCTCCTCTCAAACTATCCTAGCAGGAGGGAGAGCTATAATAACTAAGGGGGTCTCATTTTTTGCTGTTGAGGAATGATATGGTTTGCTTGAAGAATCAAATTGGTTAGCCTGATTCTTTTGATGGTTCAATTTCAAAGTTCAGAGTTAAAGTTCAAGGAAGAGAATTCTAAAACATTTGAAGTACCGAAAGTTTGGTGTTGCCCTTATCGCACTCCCGGTAAGCTTCTTGTGCACTCATTTAGTTCAAATCAAGGGAAAACAAACACTGTATGTTTGAAGTCACATCGCCCACCCCTAACACGGAATGCACACTACAAAGGAAACCCTCATGCTCGGTTGAGGAAGACAAGTCTATGCTCCAGCAGTATGTCCCCTTCACGCTAAGGAAGGACGCCCTGCGCACTCGTAGGGGGAGGGGGAGCGTGAACTATATTTTGTTCGCTATAATTGGGATTTTGAGTAGCCAAGGACCACTCGTGAACTCACCTGTGCTCTGCTACAGCTAGAAGATTGAAAAAGATCTAAGGCTCATGTTGTCACGCCCTGAGCTTGGCACCCGGTATGCTGTACCCCAATACCACCTCAAAAGCAGGACTAATAATTTTAGGCATGCATTCCCATGATTCTAAGGTTACAAACATCATCACTCAATTAATCAAGAAAGGAACATTATTTTATTCCACCACATGATAAATTGATCAATCACTCTTGCATTCTTATTACAAGATTTTAAAAAATCAACTGTAAATACAATATTCATTCAACTAATGAAGAGAATTGCAACTCCATTCTTGTATACTTCTAAAGGCATCTTCATTTTGAAATTAAAATCCCAACAAGGTAAGCTGCAAAGCCTAATGAGTAAACGTCTACTTGCCTTTTTTTTTTTTTTTTTTTTTTTTTTAAATAATAGTAAATACAGATGAAAGAGATTTTTAAAAGTCATGTGTATGCAAGAAGGTAAATAAACCGATGCATGAATGAATGTTACAATGCACCAAAGGTTCGCTACAGCAATCAGTACATTTGTTTTATTGAAGACCAAGCCACTTTAGTACAGCTAGCCTCAACTCTCTTAAAACCTTACCTAGCTTACACTAGGTGATGTGTTGCATCTAGATGTGCTCATTCACCTGGCCTCGATCAATGATATGGCTCATTCATATATTAGTTGGTCAGATTATTACTCTACCTTGCCAATACTAAGTGGTTTGTTGCATTCTCTAATGTGCTCACCCACTTGGCCTCAATCAATGGAGGTCCAAATGGTACCAATTTGGAGTTTAGAGACTTCCAACTCAGGAGTCTAAACAGCCCCACCTCTTTACCCTTTAGAGACGTTCAACCTAGGGGACTTGTTATTTTATGTTAGTTCATAGTTTTCATAAGATATGAATTTTCATTAAAACCAACATCCAAAACCTTGTACGCATAACTTTTGCTTGATCATTAAAATCAAGTCTAATTTCATGATTTTCAAATCATTCCCAGTCATACGAAACCATGCATGCGCAAAGATATAGATTGATAAAGAGGAATTGTAAAATGAATGCTTAATCACGTAAAACCATACAATCAAAACCGATGCAATGGTTTTTAAATCTTAAGAAATTACATGTATATACGAGCATGAATTTTTCCAAGAGGAAAACACTACATACTAAACCCGGTACCTAAAATTCTTATACAGTACATATTTCGAGACTAGTAAAGAAACCAGACACATGCCACATTTTGAAACAAAAGAGGTTACAAAAAAAAAAAAAATAAATAAATAAATTAATACAACTAAATCTATCTTAACTACTCTTGAACTCCAACTGGTAACAAATTAATTGGTCGTGCATAAGAAATTATAGTCAATATTTTTACAAGTAAAGAAAATAAATATAAACGGCATATGCTATGATTTTCAAATTCTAACAAATGTAGGACTTTATGGACCATTGATCAGCCCACGATTGTTTAGATTCGACTGTGCTTATAGGTCCATACTTTGACTGGTGTAATGGTCCATTTTTTGGGCTATTCTCTCGGCCATAAAAGTTCAAAAGTAATCTTATACAACTAGAGGGATGAAATGGGTTTATTCGTTAGCATGTTTAAGATGATGAGATTATGCATGCTATTGCACATCAACGGTTGGTTCAGACCTAGTTGTTCATACTGACAGGTGACCGATCTTTAGCCCTTTATGTTTACAATTAATTGGTGGAATTTATAAGACTAACTTAAATGTCCCAAGTGGAGTAATTTGAGAGTTGCACAGATAGTCCATTGTGCACAAGTTTTGGCTAAAAAATCCGATCACTTGTACAATTTCGAACTCTAAACATGATAGCTATCACAAGATTGATTGATGGACGATTTTGATAGGCCTTTGGGGTCCCACTTGCTGTTCAATATGGGGACCAATAGAGCCTCTAAAATAGCTGACTTTTGGACCGATTGGTGCCGTGGGTGTTAACATGTGAATAGACCATAGGTCATGAAGGTGAATGGGCCATGCGTTCATCTATGGGCTGTGAAGTGGGACTTGGGCCATGAAAATGAGAAACAGGTTTTGGACCGTGCACATGGATTGAAAGCATTTAAATGGGCCATGTGTGTGGCTTGACTGTGGACAGTAAGATGAGCCATGGAAATAGGCCGTGAATTAGGAAATAGGCCAAGGGTGTGATGAAGGGTCGGCCATGGGTCGTGATGAAGGCTAGTCATGGCCCTGGGTTTGGATGTGAAATGGGACCATAAACTAATTGATATGGGCCATGGTCTAATTAAAACAAGCCGCGGGCATTCAGGTGGGCCATGCTAAGTGGGCTGCATGCATTGTAAATCGGCCATGGGCAGTAATTAACGTGAATGGGCAAAGGGCCATGAGATGAAATATGATAACATGAATAGGTTATGAGATCGAATGTGGACCATGAATCAATGCAATTTCTTCTACAAAAGTTAAAAAGCAATACTATGGTCTTCCAATTATTTAAACGGCGCAAGTGACAAGCAACTAAAAAAGTCAGGTATATCCATGGTTTTAAAAAAATGGAGTGTACTTGTGAGTAAATGAATGGTTTTGTACATTTTGGTGCATGAATGATCAAATAACTTAATTGGATAACAAGATGATGGATGGATGGATGGATGGATAATCTAACGTTCAGATGTAAAATAAATAGATGGTTAGATGATTTAATGGATGGATAGTCACTTGTATAAATGAATGGAGGGATATTGGTTAAGTACATGCATGATTAGTTATGATTAATGGATGGTGACGAATTAACCAATGATCTAATGGATGAATAGTTAATTTAACTGATGGATGAATGTATAAATAACTAGATGAATGAATGGATGCTTAGATGCGTAGACGGATAGACAATTTAATGGATGGATGGATTCATTGAATGAATGGGTGGATCGATATAGAAATACATGTTTACATAGATTAACGAAAAGATGGACAGTTGGATGCTTTGATGAAAAGATGGACAGTCCTAATTTTTTACAAAATTACTTTTATAGCCCTAAAATTCACTAGGGTTATTACGCATGTTGCGCTCCCTTTCAACAGAGTAACACAATTTCTGCTCTTAATGATTGAATGTGACAAATTATTGAAGGGCTGCGATATTTATAAAAGTAGCGTGACAATGGAAGGGACGCGTCACACAACACTCATGTTAGGCGTCACTGTTGCAGTCATTGAAGCTCATGTAATTTGCGTAGCGCGAGGGGCACCTATTGAGACAGTAAATTCAGAGTGCACGTCACGTTCACTTAACCAGTGAGATCTAGCCACTAAATTATAAAATTGTGTTAAAGCGTAGATTGCACACCCCCGTGGGGAGCATGAGATCTTCTTTAGGGAATCTAAGGTACACCTGGTGAAGTGACACAAAGAGGATGTGGTAAGGTTTATCATTGTCAGTGGATAATTACCTTGAATCCATAACATGAGACTTTTCAGCCGGACTTCCTCGAATTCATGAGATGTTTCTCCCATTCACAAGAAAAAAGAGGCAAAAATTTGAAATATTATTGATAATATGCTAGATTTCATTAAAAATGAATTTAATAATTTTTAATACCCTAAACAAACCTTAATTTATATTTACTAAAATAAAAAATTTTGGAAATAGAAAGTTACTAAAAATAGTAAACTTCTAATTAAAGACTACTACCAAGTAGAATATTCCTAAAACTCATTATTCAACAAAAGTAGAAACTCCTAAATAAGAAAATTCCAAAACTAAAGAAATACTACAAAAATCAGAATTACTAAAAATAATAATTTTTTTTTTAAAATTTTGTTTTTGAGCTGTAACCGTGCATTTTCTTACGAAATAGATTGACGTGACCCATTTTGTGGGTTGATTGGACTCAGATGGCCTGTTCTGGTCCAAATCCATAGGTTGTGCATCTCGTAACAATACTTGAATCAAAAGTTATGGCTGATTTACGGTCTGCCTTCTTTTGGTCCATCCATGCAAAAAATGTACTTGATCCATATTTTTCATCAGGAGGTCATCTCCCTACATCATGAAGCTAGCTAGTGTGAGTCGCCTCTTAAGGAAGTGCGAGATGTTAAGATACGTGCAAAAATACTTATAATAGCCATTTGTGTATGAAATATCCGTATAACCACTCCAAAAGCAAGAAATAACCATTCTAGATTTGTTTAGAAGTAAACCAAGGCTTCCGAACTATAAATACCCATTCAGGCCTTATTTGTAAAGGAAATGCAATTCATCTCTCTCTCTCTCTCTCTCTCTCTCTCTATGAACTATTGTTGCTTTGCTAGTAATTCATGATTTCTTACTTCTATCTCTTCATACCTAACAAAAGAGATAGGATAAGAAATGAACAGTTCAAGAAATCACCCAAATAGAACTTGTGCCCTTGCCAGAGGTCCATGATATAGCTCATGCACCACTTAAGGGAGGTCGTACACCCTTAACCAAGGCATGTTGGGACTGCAGAAGCAATATAGAGGAGAATCGAACAATGTAATCTAATTGCACAAGCAAACCTAATCTAGAGAACACAAATGAATTTATGTGAAAAAATCCTTACGAGAAAAAACCATGGCAGAAAGCGATATGCACTATGAATTAAAAGTTTACAAGAGTTGAAACTGACCTAGATCAAAGTCCCGAGAGAAAACCTTAGTTGTTCCTCTTTTTAAAACATTCTCAACTCTTTAGAACACCCATAGAATACCTTAATCCCGATTACACCTGGCTTATATAGCCAAAAAATTGAAATTAGAAACAAATTGCGCAACTGTGCAAAACAGAGTCCGTTGGGTTAGCCGGCCGAGCCACAAGTTCAACCGGTTGACATAACAAAAAATCGTCAGAGAGATGAGCCACATTGTCAGCCTTTCGAGCTCTAAAATCGGCCGATCGATGTCCAACCGTCAGCCAGTAAAAAACACCTGAAACTATCTAGTGACCTGTTGTGCTATTCTAGATTAATTCGGTCGGCCGAGTAGACTAGTCGGCTTATGAAGACCCCTATTCCTGCACTGATTGAAGGCTCCACCAACAAGGCACCACTTAAGGAAAGTCGTACACCCTTAATCAAGGCACCCCTAGTTGCTATATGTGCTAGATTTGCAGTCTCTGAAGGTGCACCTTGCTTTGGGGCATCCCTAGAAGCTATATGTCCTAAATGTGTGGTCCTCTAGTAAGTCGCAGATAGGGAATCATTTGCATGTCCTAACTTCATGTTGAAATGCTTAAACCAGCCAAGGTTAGTTCTTTTCTACATATCCTCGGTATTAAGGCATCTGGGAGAATCATAATTAATCTAGAATCATAATGCACTGTCTTTAGTTGTCTTGCACCCCACGACCTAGGTTGCACTTTCCTTAAAAGAGTTGTGCACCCCCGTTGGCATGCTCAATGCATTTTTTTTTTCCCTTCATATTCTTCGTACATGAGACTCCTAGCATTGCTAGAATATTTCATGCTTATGCATGTTGCAAGACTACATAATTATCTAAAGCCAGCCTTAATGATGATATGAACATTTTAAAGATGAAGGACCATAGGTTAGGGCTTTATGCATCAATTGCATCAACTATTTTGTACCATGTAATATATTAGTTTTCTCTTATTTTTATCTTTTAATGAAGGTTTTCCCCTAAGGATTGTAATTGAGGATCTACATCAGACTGCAACATGGAATATACTTCGTTCCCAAATTAATAAAAGTATCTCAGGACATGTTTGAACACACATCATGTACAATGGAGTTAATAATAACATAATATTCATCACATATCGAAAGAAAAGCAATTGTAATGAATATAATGAATAGATCCATTTATGAATTTTCACATGGGAAGAGAGAAAAATGCATTGAAAAAAAAGTATCCCACCTAATACATGGTAAAGCCCATTGGTAAATGAATAGGCCACCTAATAATTGTTGAAGCCCATTAAGAAATGAAAAGGGCCTCATGAGATAAAGTACCCACCATTAGAGGCCCATGTGAGAATGAGATCCACGATTAATGGGGTGGATCTTTATAAGTAAGTTCTCCTAACTCATTTAGTAATCCAATTAGCTTATCTCTCCCTTTTGCAACTTTACCACCATCTCCATCCTTTGCCTTTGGTGATTATGTAAACCATTAGACTAGAGGGGTAAATAAAGTCTTTAGTTCCCTTGTGGTTGTGATTATGGACTTCCCTTTTGATTATACCATTTTGGTTCTTGATTATTAAGGTCCACTCATTGTATAGAAGTAGTGTAGATCCATCTTGATCATTGGTCACTTTGACACATGTAGCCCATTTCAGCCTTCAAGGAGTATTTCTTGACCATTCGACCCTGATAAACGGTTCTATTAACAGCATCTTAGCCTCTCTTAAGATCTCTAATCCTTATAGCACATATTTCGAATTCAAGGAGATCTGATAAAGACTCTCCAATGCAAAATCAAATAAGTTCAAAGTCACACACACACACCCACACACACCACAATGGGTACTTGAACCCACGACCTTAGTGTTAAACTCCGTGTCGTAGATATTCATCATAGCACGAAAACATTTGCTTCTTCGCTTAGTTTCCATTGCTTTCTTCTTCTTCTTCTTCTTCTTCTTCTTTTTAACCTTCTAGTTTTGAAAAAAAAAAAAAAAAAAACACAAATTCATCTCAAAACTTAATTTTATACATCCTTAATGAGAGGCTACTCAGTTGTGGGTAGAGAAGTGTGTCTTACACCTTTCTTTATTACCAAGGTTTTTGCTTAGAGATTTAGTTTATAAGTATCTCGGAGAAATTTTTTTTTCCTGAATTTTAGTTTACAAATTCTCCACAAACAGTTATTGTTTCAAATTAATTGGTGACAACTTTCAAATTTTGTATATTCTCCACAAACAGTTATCTGACTTTGTGATGTAGGGAATGGACCCTCTAATCGACAGCGAGGATCGAGCACATTCGTGAGGGAGATGGATTATAAGAAGATCAACAAAATCGCTAGGAAGATCGCCAATTGACAACCTTTGTCGACTGATCGCACCTCCTAGTTAACTAGTCAAATTTTGGTTGGAAACTAGCCTAAGCTCGCTAGAGTGTTTGGACACCGAGAGATTGATCTCCAAGGACTAGCGACCGGTCGCCGCTCATCAGCGACTAGTCGACGTCCCCTTAGTGACCGGTCGACGGTGTTTTGTAGATTGCACAGAAACTGCCCGATTTTCTATATTTTGTTTCCGATTCTTTATAATTCTTTCCTAGTATGACTAAAACTCTTTCTATTATTTTTTAGTGCTTAGTTTTCTATTTAAATGCTTCTTAAACTTATTTTTATCAATTCATTCTTTGATTAATATAAATTATTTTGAGTTTTAACTCTGTTTTGCTAGTGGATTAGAGTTTTTCTTCGTGAATTCGAAGAAGATTGGTTGAGTAGTTCCAGTAGCTCTGTGGATTTGGAGTAGGTATTCTGTGAGAGAGACGGGAATCGATCTCACCCCGTCTACGCTATGCTACTTTGTGATTTGAGTATGCTCTGAGTAGGTAAGGAATTCAATGAATGACTAAAGGTATATTTGAGTTTATTTAAAACCTATTGTAACAAAGACAATACCATTAATAATAATGAGAACAATAAGAATAATAATAGTAGCAATATTATTATTTTGAATTCAATGAATAGCTAAGAGTAGTTTTTGAATTAGTTAACACTTATTACAACAACAACAATAATATTGATAATTATATTAGTAGTAGTGATAAAGATAGCATTGCAAATGTAATAATGAGAATCTGCACCACAACCACTGTACATCACTTGTTTTCACCGTTGGATTATCATCCACATGGTCAATTTAGGCCATTTATTTGATAGTGCGATCCATGAACATACCATATGCTAAAAATCATGCAGCAAACTCATCAAATGAACCAAACATGTATATTGGATGTGGACTATTGGACTTTATTTTTCCTAACCATCTATTTTGCACAAACAAATGCATCCGTTACCATTTTTTGGTCAGGGACACATCCATAGCACTTCCTGATAAATTGACTAAATTACTAACATGCACGCTACCCAATGGTGGGAATCTGGCCCCTTATGGTAGTTGTGATGTCGGGCCCACCTTCTATCTAAGCCAGGAAATCGTACTAATTTATATTTTTGAGGCCAGATGTTTTTGGTTTGTGCATGGAATCCAACCTCCATCAAATTAGGACACAAAAAAAAAGATCGGCCCAACCATCATGTGGTCCACGACATCGACTTGGATTTTTTTGGGTGGATTTCCATTGTTTTCTTCAGTGTGGCCCACCTAACGATCGCGCAGACCTGATTTTTGGAACATCCAATCAGCATACTGGAGATCACTAGATGCATGGTTTGGATGGAACCCTCACTAATAGTTGAATAAAATGTAAAACTAGGTGAGGAATTTGTCATAATAATTTTTACACACATATAAACAAAAACGGTAGAAAAAGCTTTTTGTAAAAACGTTTGCAGGAGAACGACCTTTCCTTTCTAATATTTATAAAAGACGTGGTCCCGGAATTTGAGGTGGTTCCTATTTTTTTTAATATTGCGTCTTTGCAATTATCACACACATAAGTTGACGTGCAAGCGTTCCCATCTTTCAAATCAAAGTCATCATGCCACGATTATAAGCACGTAAAATTCCGTTGTGCATCTTCCACCGCAGAAGTTCCGTGCAGCTTCCACCTACTGTACACGTGGCAGACATCTGTTGATGATCAGGTGTCCACCATGTGGATAGGTATATCCTAAATGATTGGCCCTTTGTTCAGTGGGCTTTTTAAGAGGTACAGTTAGATGAACGGTCGACGTTCAACTAGAAAAAGATACAACGATTGGATGGTAAGTGCTGTCTGGCCGCTGGGATTTTTGGCCATATATCACATCCGTACAGTGGACTAACAGATCAGTGGGCCGTATTACAATAGATATGTTCTAATGTATCTGTTTAGACAGGTGCTGCATATGACTTCTACGGCTGGATCTGCATGATTGCATTTTCCATACGTTGATTAAAGAGAACGTCTCCTACTCAGCTAGACGGGGGACTTAGCTGGATGTGGGGCCCAACTTGGTGTGTGTGGCATCCATCCCGTGCAGAAGGCCCTCCTCGCCATCAGGTGGGCCTTCACCTAAATTTGGAGTTGTTTGGGCGGTTGTTGGTTGTTTTAAGTGAGTCATTTGGGCGGTTGTCGGTTGTTTTCCATTAGCACACTTGATGATTGGATCAACGTCGAGGTCTTGGATTGCTTAGTGTAGAGCACATCACCGAGGTCCCTAGCGTGTTGACGTGGCAAAGATTTCTGGCACCCACTAAGATATTTGTGTTATGTCCACACTTTCCTTCCATTTCGCAATATCATTTTAGGGCATTGGCCCAGCAACGAGGCAGATCCAACAATCAAGTGGCCCACAGCATGAATGCCTACCATTGAAAACTTCTTCAGGACCGCATAATTTTTGGATCATTGTGATATTTGTGTTTTCCTTTCATAAAGTTCCGTATGACCTTATGAGCAGGTTGGATGACAAATAAACATCACAGCAGGCCTTAAGAAGGTTTCAACGGTGGGCGTCATTGTCCCATTGCTATCTATGGTACGGTCCACTTGAGCTTTGGATATGCCTCATTCTTGGGCTCATGTCATAAAATGTTCTGGAAAAATGAATGGACAGACATCGTGGTGGGCCCACAGAACTCTCCCACGTCAACATAGTGCCAACCTGGATGCTTTGTTCTACAAAAGTTTTGTATCATGTTAAGTTTTTTGTGTTTTCACTTCAGCCCAGTGGGAATGAACTTATAAGTGGTTTGGATGGCATCAAGTTGGAGCCCGGGAAGATTTCAACGGCAGGAAATTCTTTCCCTAATATCCCCTCTTGTGTGGCCCACTTGAGTTCTGGATCCGCCTCATCCTTGGTCCCATGTCCTAAAATGAGATTGTAAAACGGATGGACAGGGTGGATTTTCCACAAACATCACGGTAGGCCCCACCTAGCATCCCACAGCAGGAACTTCCAGCAAAAGGGTTTGGCTGGAAATCCGCGTCCCTGATTTTTGGGGGCGAGTTTATTAGTTAGGTGGGATGTCATACACACTACATGGTGGGCCCACACACAAACAAGTAGTTGCACAGTTTTCTCATGTAAAACTAGTTTTGTGAGTGAGATGGTACATAAATGAAATAGCGTAACGAAAAAGATGAGATACGGTCAAAAAGCAGGGTTTGATATGTGGACAATGGAGGGACCGTCGCATTGATGATGCAGGAACAGTCCCAAAAATGCAAGTGGTACCGTTTGCAACAGTTGTAATGTAGAAGCAAAAGAAACCCAAAAGAGGAGTAAAAGGTTTGCACATAACCACCGTTAAAAACAAAATGATAACAGTCCACGAAAATGATCACTCTCCAATGCTTTGTCCGTTTGCATGCACGTTTCCATGGCTTCAAGAAAGAGCCATTTCAATGTGGGGACACAACAAGTAAGGGCATGCCATTACTCTTTCTCTCTCTCTCTCTCTCTCTCTCTACATCTATAGGTGTTCTAATTCCATCCACATTCAGCCAAGCATGGAAATAGTCAAAGTGTGTAGGTTTTCTAATTCCATCCACATTCAGCCAAGCATGGAAATAGTCAAAGTGTGTAGGTTTTCTAATTCCATCCACATTCAGCCAAGCATGGAAATAGTCAGTGTGTGAGATTAGATCTTCCCATCATATGGAAAAATAATAAATTAATAATAATAGTCAGTAAATTTACTTTTTACATTGCAATCCACCTGAGGGAAGCGGATTGCTTCCTGCCCAGGACAGGCAAGGGCTCCGTGAGGCCCACCATGATGTATGGGTTTTATCGATGCCGTATTCATATATGAGGCAAAAAACGAGGCAGATCCGAGCCTCAAGTGGACCACACCACAGGAAGCAGCAGTGAATACCATAAATGGAGAATATATCACAGGTAGATATTTGCTACTGAGATTCGAACACAGATCTTCATCTCTTATACCATGTCGTATCAATGTATATCATGGGACTCTAACACTACCATTGAAACCTTCTTAGCGTCCACACTAATGCTTATTTGTCATCCAACCTGTTCGTAAGGTCACATGGACCTAGATGAAGAGAAAACGCTAACGTGAACTTGATCCAAAACTTTGTAGCCCCTAAGATGTTTTTAATGGTGGGTATTCAATCCCCATACCGTTTGGTCAGATGTTTTTAATAGTGGGTGTTCAATCCCTGTACCGTTTGGCCCACTTGAGCATTGGAACCTCATTTTGTATTCATACCCTAAGATGACGTTGGAGAAATGGACAAGAAGGGATAATACTCATACATCACGATGGCCCTCATAAAGCCTCTGTTGGACTGATTCCATTAAGTGGCCTAATTTTTAGGTCAAGAAATTAAAGCAATCTGATCCGCATGATGGAAATATCCCATGTGTATGGGCAGGGTCTCCCTAGATATTTTGTCAGCATGAAACCTAGCAAACCCTTCATTTATGGAGAGATGCTCTTGTGCTGTCAATAACTAATTACTTTTTTGTCAGTCAATGCAACTCACCCACACGGTAGCGGATTTCCTGCAAAAGCCTTGCGCAAGGAAATTACTGCATTGGGAACCAGGGTGGGGCCAAAGTGATGTTTTTTGATAAATCCACCCCGTCCATCCGTTTTGGGAGCTCATTTTAGGACATTAGAATAAAAATGAACCGGAGCCAAGACTCAGGTGGGCCGAAAACGTGAGCATTGAACTTCAACAATTGAACTATTTGTGGAGCCACATGAGTTTCGAATCTGGATAATATTTGTGTTTCCCGTTCATCCCAGTAGTCTTGACGTTATGAACGGTATGGATGTCATATAAACATCACTTTGAAACCCATGGATGTTCCAACAGTAGTAATTTACCTACTCACCTTTTCCTTTAGTGAGGTCATAAAGCCTCTGTTGGACTGATTCCATTAAATGGCCTAATTTTTAGGTCAAGAAATTAAAGCAATCTGATCCGCATGATGGAAATATCCTATGTGTATGGGCAGGGTCTCCCTAGATATTTTGTCAGAATGAAACCTAGCAAACCCTTCATTTATGGAGAGATGCTCTTGTGCTGTTAATAACTAATTACTTTTTTGTCAGTCAATGCAACTCACCCGCACGGTAGCGGATTTCCTGCAAAACCCTTGCGCAAGGAAATTACCACATTGGGAACCAGGGTGGGGCCAAAGTGATGTTTTTTGATAAATCCACCCCGTCCATCCGTTTTGGGAGCTCATTTTAGGACATTAGAATAAAAATGAACCGGAGCCAAGACTCAGGTGGGCCGAAAACGTGAGGATTGAACTTCAACAATTGAACTATTTGTGGAGCCACATGAGTTTCGAATCTGGATAATATTTGTGTTTCCAGTTCATCCCAGTAGTATTGACGTTATGAACGGTATGGATGTCATATAAACATCACTTTGAACCCCATGGATGTTTCAACAGTAGTAATTTACCTACTCACCTTTTCCTTTAGTGAGGTCCACCTGAATATTGGATCCGGTTCATTTTTGTTCTCATGTCCTAAAATGAGCTCCCAAAACGGATGGAAAGGATGGATTTATCAAGAAAACATCACTGCAGGCCCGACCTTGTTCCCAGCGCCAGGAACTTTCTGCGCAAGGCTTTCGTAGGAAATCCGCGCCCCCCAGTCAGTCATGCAAGAATCCACGGGTGCTGTCAGCAGCGTGGATTTTCACCACTAATGAATTTTCACCACTAATGGATCTCGTAATTGCATCTGTTCGCTTGGATAGTTCAATCGGCTGATCTGAATCGTCCATAAAGTACATAACACATTTTCATGAACTATGATTAAAAAATCTCACTAATAAAATGATCTAATCTATCTTTTATTTGGCCTTATTTTTAAAGTCGTCCACTTTTCAAGCCAGGGCGGGGGATGGTTACAATTACCTGACAAAAGCCATTATGTAGAATCATAATCATTCAATTATCAATTTTAATGAATCAAATTGGTTAATGGACCTATTCTTATGTGAATGATCTTGACCGTCCATATTAAAATGTATTGATCAAATTTGGTTATATTTGTCACATTAGTGTGATGTTTGGATTGTAATCCATGAAATGTGCGTTGGACCTAATGGACAGTCTGGATCAATGGATTATCTAGTGTCTTAATGCATTTAGGAGCACCATACCCTATAATGCTGTGAGAGCACTGCTGCATCTCTCTTATTTATCTACTTAATTAATTTTTGAAAGGATCATATTCAATGGGGGTGGAACACATGTCAGTGATCCAGCGCATGACACGTGTCAAAAATCCAGCCCATTCATCAAGTACCGTGCTGCAATATGAGCATGCCACGTACAAAAGTAATGTTGGTCCACCGATCAGGCAGGTCAAACTTGTAGAAGAGATGGTTAGAAAGAACTCCAACAGTCCAAATTCGACACAAACGTGTATCTCACTCCATGAGTGTATTGTCTTGATTTTCGGGCACATGGCATGTTCACAGCACTCAATACCTGATGGATGGCTCGGATCTCAGAAATATGTGCTATTCGGTGAGATATCATATACGAGTTCAGGGCGCGGGGATATGGACTAGCATAAGTGATGGTTTCTTATGGTGTGGTCCACCTGAGATTTGGATATGTCTCATTTTTGGGATCAGATCTTAAATTCCGATGGAAAAATGGACGGACGGTGTGGATAAAACACATATATCATGGTAGGGCCTACAGATCTTTGAAACCATCCCTTATGCTAGTCCCGCTTGGACCAGCAGATCCGCTCCCGAGTTCAGACCCTCAGGGTTAGGCCTGTCAATTGGCCGGACCTGGGGTAGGTCTCGTCCCGGATTGATACCCCTACTAAGGGTAGACTCCCGGCCTTTTTCGATAGGGGACTTTTAGCTCGTGCTTAGACCAGGACGTCAGTATCGTTATGTCCTTGGGATCAGAAAATCTACGGACATTTGGTGGGCCATCTGCTCACAGGTTAGCTCACCTAACGAATAATACACTGTAAGAGAAAATCTTCGATACTCTGGAAGAGTATGATGGATAATACTTAGGTACGTAGAAATTACTCAAAAATCAACTCGTGCCGTAAAAGTAATTTGATTAAAACCATCATTTACTTGCACCAGATTAGATAAATCATTAGCGAACATTACGCTTATTTAACCATCCAACTACCAGACCGGTGGACATTTATTGTACGGTTAATAAAGAAAAATATCTTGTCATCTTATTTCAACAAACTAGGGTCCACAAATCATTGGTTAGGATTGTTCAATAAATCTGAATTTGAATGGTAATACATGCCGTGTGTACTATTTCAAAGTGCCTGTGTATCAAGTGCCATATGCGGCCAGAGTATCAACCAACTACCTGAACCTTGATGGCACATGCACGTGGATTTATCCGCCCGAGGAAGTTCATTCCTGTCCCTCTTACCATCTTCATTCAAAGCATGGTAATTCTCACCTATAATAATTCGGTCTCATGGATCTCCGCGCAAGACCCTGCGGATTTACAGATGAGTAAGTGTACGGCCAACTTACGAGTGGGGCCCACGTCCTTGCAATCAACAACGTTCCTCGTATGGGTCCCAGCATATGGATAGGGGAATCCATACGATATCTTTAATTGGAAGATCGCAGCCGCCCAAATATTTCGCCTTTATATCTAAGATGTGGACGGTTGCTGTGTTTTCTTGCGAACTGTCTGTTTGCAGGACACCATTTTGAAGAGTTGGAATTGTTTCATGGGGATGGTTTTGTGGGGTATCCCCATCCATGATGAATCCTATCGTATCAATGGTGTGGATCACGGAACCGTGGGCCCTACTTGCACAATATGGAAGCTCCGCCAAAGTTTGTGCATCCTCGCCATCAAATTATATGACCCTCTTTATCCGACACAACCATGATACGACGAGGAGTTGGGATAACATCTCGTTGCCCACCGTACGACAGTTATGGTACGAGGTGAGTTTTAACCCTCGGACTACATCTTAGATTATGATCTGAACCGTTTATATTCTAGCGTCTATGCTAAAGACGTAACCCTGTAAAAGATCTGTTGAACGGATTATTATGTCTGAAGATGAATTTGGAACGTTGAAAACTAAACTTTCGATGTCTCGCATTCAAATCCAAGATTCAAAGATCAGGATCACCAATGAAGCAGATCATAGATTCTAGAAGTCAGTAATGAGGACGTGAACGGTTGAGATCATCATCTAAGATGCAATTTGGAGATGAAACCACTGTGGCACACCCTATCATATCTAGGGGGCGCGGATTAGGTGAGTCCCTGATCGTGGGGCTTACCTTGATGTATGATTTGTATATCTACGCCGTCCATTAGTTTTAACAGCTCAGTTTAAGGTATGGTCCCAAAAATAAGTAGAATCCAAATTTTAAGTGGACCCAATCACAGGAAACAGTGGCCATGGACCATTAAAAATTTCTTGTGAGCCACAAAAGTTTTGGATCAAGTTGATATTTTTATTTCCTCTTGATCTAGGTCTTTGTGACCTTATCAACAGGTTGGAAGGCAAATAAACATTACGGTTGGCCATAGGAATTTTAAATGGTGGGCATTTAATGACCACTGTTTCCAGTCGTGTGGTCCACTTGAATCTGCTTCATTTTTTACACCATGCCCTCAAATGGATATTAAATATGCCATATTTAGCATTGGAAAATGTTGTGCTTAGGAATGGACGGTCCAGATTTTCTCTCATGAGACTGTCAATCACACTCTAAATTCATAGCTACGGGAACCTAAACATAGCTAAGATTAATATCGATCATGACTGTGAATGTTAAAAGTAGCTAAGCACAATATTACATGTAATCTCTAGTAAATCCTACCACACCAAAAGTGTCAATGTCGCATAGGTGTGTGGGAACTGGGGCCCAGCTTCTAATCAATCTTTTCTCTTCAGCGTGAATGGCCCATAAATTGACTGTATCAGCTCATTTTGAGACAAGGTATGCTTGCAGGGCCACTTGATGGATAGCTGGAATCTTTCTAACGCACGGCAAATGGGTCAAAAATACTCTTGGCCACCTGCCGACATGCCACACACCTTAACACGCCACATGTGCAACCCTCATTTTCAAACGCCTACATCTATTTACCACGTGTATTGTTGGCTCCTAGCATCTTCATGCCTTTTCACATGCACCACATATTCCACTGTGAGACGTGTAGCATTTGCCACCAACTATTTTATAGTGCTCCACACGTGCAAGCATTTATCTTCATGTGACCCATATGTACTATCATCGATCCATCCTTTTTAAGACATCCACCTACATTGGAGCCCACTAGCCACTAGTGTAATTAGTACGTCTCCTTAGCATTTGAACATGGGACCTATAGTTGAAACGGTAAAAGCATCTACGAGCTGGGCTAGCAGAAGGACACTACTATCATCCATCTTAAATTACAATATATGCACCATTTTACCAAGTTTGCCACATGTGCCACTACCAATCTTCAAGTGTCACTCGTGTTAATGTGCCATATGCTGGACATGCTATGCATAACATGGGTCAATCTAATATTCAAATACCTCACATGTGCCAATATATCTCATGCTTGTTTAGACACATGCTACACCTGTTGTCCGTTATTTTAAAAACTTCACACGCAACACACATGCAAACATATACAAATGTTTATGTTCATCTTTAAGTAAGCTACAATACAACACGCAGCCCCACACACATCAGCACACACGCCGTAGTGGAATTTCGCCACTATGAGAACTCAAACCCCCATCCTAGTGTTAAAACTCCTGAGAGTACACCACCAATATGTCACAAATGTGATACTTATCACAATTCACCTTCACCGCACATACGAGTCACTTCCACTTCGTGGAAAGTATTGGAAAATACTTTCTTCAAAACAACATAAGCTGGAAATGAAGAAATAGTCAAGGGGAATATCTTATTGAAAAACAATAAATCTATTTAGATGTTTGCAAAACGTGTCAAGATGGCACACGTGTGTTAGATCATAGATGCCTAGTAGGCATAACCCAGCGTGTAGTACATGCTCTAGCAGAAAAGTTAGGTTGGGCCGGCCATGATGTACGAAATGAAGACAATTAAACATAATTGTGAGATTAATTGTAAATCTTGAGATAACTGTGAGATTAATCATAGAGAAATGCTACGGTGCTCTTAGAGCATTATAAGTTATAGTGCTCCTAATTTCATTGGTACACTTAGACAGTCCAATCAATTGATCTGAACTGTTCATCATGTCAAGCACACATTTCATATGCTACCATGTAAACATCACACTGATATGACAAATGCTAACCATTTAATCAATGGTCTTAAACAAGGATGGTCAAGATCATTTGTACAAAATAGGTCCATTCAACAATTTTATCTATCTATACCTTAGGGAGTATCATGGATTGCTCACGTTTCTGAATAATCACTTCTTCTTTTTTTTTCCATAACCATCCCAACTATGGCTTGGGAAAATGATGGCTAAAGAAAATAAGACTAAATAAATGATGGATAAGATCATCCAATCAATGTGATTTTTTGCTGGTAGCCCATTAAATGTGTTCTTAATTTAATGGATAGCTTAGATTGATCCATTCAACTGTCAAAGAGAATCGGTGCAACTAGGAGAATTAAATTAATGGTAAATCCTAAGTATATCTAATTATAATATTTACAATTAAAATAACATTTATCTCCAGATTTTAAATTAATCTGTTGTTAATATCTAATTGTCTAGAGGATGAGTTTGTGGTTCACCTCATGGATGGACCATGCCTCAATCGAGATATTCTAACCCTTGGATTATGGACCACGTTCAAGTGGTACCAGTACACGGTCAGCAATGGTGATCCCGAGCTGTTATGGCCCCATGTGCTGTGTGGATAACGGGAGTGGATTATATAGGTGTTACCTAGGTAATACCATAGTTGGTGCTACCCTTACCATGGGGCCTACTATAATGATGTGTTGTATATCCACGCTGTCCATCTATTTCCCAGCCCATTTTAGGTCGTGTTCCAAAAAATTAAGCAGATCCAAATCTCAAATAGACTACACCACAGAAACAGTGGTAATTGAGTGCCTCACTATTAAAAATTCTAAAGAACCTATCATGAGTTTTCAATATGTTTATCTTCCATCCAATCTATTGATACTGTCAAGTAGACCTGGATGAAGGGAAAATCTAAATATCAACTTGATTCAAAACTTCTACAGCCCACGAAAAGTTTTTAATGGTCATTCATCATTGTTTCTAGTGGTATATATATATATATATATCAAGATGGGCCCCACACAATTAGGGTAACACCCAGTGAGGTATTACTCGGGTAACAGCTAATCCCCACCCGTGTATAATATTCAAGCACATTCAGCATGTTTTTTTATTTTTCACAACACAATCATAATATGAATATAATAAAGATTTAAAATAATTAATTTCTACCAATATTTTAAATGTTAAAATTATTTATTGGTTCATAATAAATATTTTTAAATAGTTTATTTTCAGCCAGATTTTCCTGACAACATTTGTCGAGAACGAAAATTTTCACTGTGCATTCAAACCGTCCGGTAGGTGCATTCAAAAATGGTGCATGCTCTGTAAAAAGTCACCCCAATCCAAGCATTGACTAGGCCACACCATAAAAAACACCACGTAGATCTCTCCGGTCTGTGTGGATATGACATCCAAACCGTCAAAGAGGTCTGCCCCACCATGAATTTCGACACCCAAAAGATCAGTCAGGTGGGCCCCACATGTAATTTAAGGATTTTTTTTTTTTTTGTGCTGTTCTACATTGTATTCTACGGTGTGGCCCACCTGAGGATGCACAAAGGCCATATATTGGCAGCTATTGAACAAGTTTTCGTGGGCCCCACAACATCCAAGTACCACCTGGTCACTTACTGTGGTACTGGCACCACCGAAGCATGCCACCCGAAAAATAGATATATCAACAATATTTTACATTCAATGGGGAGAGATAAACCATTGAATGGCTAGGATCATTCAATTAGGCAGATTTTTACGTGCTCACAATGTATCCATGATGGACCCACCAATTCAATGGCTTTGGGAATCCAAAAGCCATGACCATTAGAACGGCAGCGGACTGGGTGAAGCCCCTGACCGTGGCGCTCACCTTGATATACGTATTGTACATATTCACGCCGGCTATCATTTTATGGCATAAGCTCAAAATAAAGCAGATCTAGTGGGCCCCACCACAAGAGCAGTGACTGAATACGCACTATTAAAAAACATCTTAGGTCCCATCATAATGTTTATTTACCATCCAACCAATTGATAAGGTCACAGAGATCTGGATCAAGGGAAAGGATAGATTTCAGCTCTTTTCATGTGGTGTGGTCCACCTTGAGACTTAGACCTGCTTCTTTCTTGGGCTCATACCCTAAAATTAGGGGCAAAATAGATGGACTGCGTGAATGTACAATACATACATCAAGGTGGGCCCCATAGTAAGGGCCCCACCGTGATGCCTGCACATATGATAAAATCTTGCCACTTGGTGCCTGCACCGAGCTCGGTACTGACCCGATCCAACTTCATAATTTAACTAGACACGTTTGTCTCCTTACACCCTTTGCACCCTTCACTCTCCATTCGGCATGATTTGGTCCCTTCATGTGGGTTGAGCTGCTGATTCCACAGCTATAATAACATCTCATTGTCTCCTCTCGTCTCATTCTCTCATCTCCTCTCCTCTCCTCTTTCCATTCTTCCACCAACCTCCATCCATGGTCTCCGAGAAGATCCACACCAAGCACGTCTGTGTGATCGGCGGTGGGCCATCGGGGCTAGTCGCCGCAAGAGAGCTAAGGAAGGAAGGCCATTCAGTGGTGGTCATTGAACAAAACCATGACATTGGTGGACAATGGCTGTATGATCCCAGTGTTGTTGCTGGAAGCAGCGAAGATGCGTTAGGGAAGGGCAGCTACCTCAAAGTACATAGTAGCATTTACGCCTCCCTTCGTCTCACTTCCTCCAGAGAGATCATGGGTTTCACTGACTTCCCATTCCTCATTAAGAAGGGAAGAGATATGAGGAGATTTCCTGGCCACCAGGAGCTCTACTCGTACCTTAAAGATTTCTGCGAACATTTTGGATTAAGGGATCTGATCAGGTTTAATACGCGGGTCCAGTACGTGGGAATGCTGAATTATGCAGAGTTTGGAGAAGATTTGAAATGGGTTGTTAGATCCATAGAGAAGAAAGGTGAGAAGGTGAGTGAAGAGGTGTTTGATGCTGTGGTTGTGGCCACTGGCCATTACTCACAGCCCAGGTTGCCCACCATCAAAGGTACGTACCGACATCTACATCTTTCTCCAACCATTTCCTTCTTCTTCTTCTTCTTTTTTTTTTGTTTTTTTTGTTTTTTGCTTTCGGTTTTTTCTTCTTTGGAAGGGAGCGTTTGGTTGCACCAAATTTCATGAAATTGCAATTGGTTAATTTTGGTGCAACCAACTGCACCCCAAATAAAAATCTTGGATAAGGTACATCTACAATGTACATATTCGTTGGCATGCTTTTGGGGACGAGAAACCATTCTTTTTATTAATATTTCTTGATTTATATGATTTTTAGATAGCAATATTGTTAAGAAAAATAAAAAAGTAGACAGCAATCTTTATTGTCCGGAGTCTGTTTGAGGGGGTCCTGCAAATTTGGAATTACCCCTAATACTGATTTTGGTGGTCCCATGCTCTCCATGTAAGATTCAGTGCAATAAAGTAGTTCTTTCCTTCACATAAAGCCATAAATGTAATAAGAGAAATTTTAAAAGAAAATAAAACTAAAATTTCCTTTTAGGGCCCTTTGAAATTATGTAGGTATTTTATCTTTTTCTGCATTTATTATTTACCAAAGGTACTTATAGAGGGTAAGAGAGTGACTTTTTGATACACTAATGAGATGGGACTCTATGGGCCCCACCATGATGTACATGTTTTATCCATGCCATCCATTTATTTAGCCATATCATTTTAGAGTATGCCTTTAAAAAATAACACAGATCCAAAACTCAAGTGAACCACATCACATAAGAACATTTAAATGATTAGGGTTCAATTTCTACTATTTTCTAGTGTATTTGCCAGGAAACCCACGTTTAGTAAGCCTACGCACCCATTCTCACGGAACTCATATATATATATATATATATATATATATATATATATATATATATATATATATATATATATATATATACATATATATATATATGAATGCTCACCTACGCACCCATTCCCACAGAACTCATAAGCACTTTTTGACAGCTCATCACATCTTATGTAAGCCTTGAATTTGAACCATCCAGGTGATGCAACACCCCAAAAACTTCTGGGGCTCAACTTTTACTGTGATGTAGAACTTAGTAGGCCCTGGCAAAAGAGAATAGTTTCCTTCGTTGATTTGCCTCTCCCTCTCTCTCTCTCTCTCTCTCACACACGACCCGCTAGAGCTTTGGATCTTGTTTAAAGTTTAACCATGGGGGTGTTTTGGGGTGCTGTATTAAGTGGACGGTTCAAATTCAAGACTCATATCATGTGTGATGATCTCAAAAAGTGCTCACGCATTCTCATGTATATATACACGGTAACTCATGAGAACTTTTTAAGAACTCTTCTTTATAAAACCAATGGATTCCAAACCAAAACCAGGTAACATACCAATCTGGCCCATAAAGGCCAGTGGTTCGGATCCAAACTAGTCGGTCCCTCTGGTTTTGACCAATTTTAAAACATTGGTCCAGTATATGTGATTTGTTGCCAGTATATTAAATAGCAGAGCGGGAGACGCAGTGACACAATCAATTCAACCAGATAGCATAGTAATCGGGCCCATAAAGGGAAGCGGTTTGGGTCCAAACTGATCCCACTGTTCGTCCAGTCTAGACCCATTTTAAAACATTGGTATAGTATATGTGCTTTGTTGCAAGTAGATTAAACTAGTTTAGCAGTTAACACTTTCATGTTAATGCCAACGGCTGTAATAACAGGTGTTATGTAAGTCGAAGAAAAAAAAAAAAAAAACAAACATGAAATGCTGGATATAATTATATAGGGAGTCATAAAATTTTAACAGCTGATATAAAAAATTTGAGCCATATGTGCAACGCACTCATCTATTTGAGAGAGAGAGAGAGAGAGAGAGAGAGAGAGAGAGAGTGTCGGGCATGCTATGTGATGCTTTAGTGTTACGTTACTTTCGTGTCTGTACCATTACTTCTTTCCACAGACACTGATATTTTGAAAATATTTGAGAAATAAGAAAGGAACGATTGTGTAAAGACCTCCAAATAATACACACCCATTCACTCTAACAACACGGAGCTTTAATCCATTTTCCTTTTCCCTCATGTTTTTCTTTCCTATTTCTAAGATCTTTTAAGAGGTATTATGCAGTAGAAAGCCATGAGTCTCTACATTTTTAGTTTTTACAAGTGGGGGCCATGCGTAGGTGATATGAACTATAGTGTGATGGGTCAAATATGGACGGTCCATGATTGGGAAATCTTAACTAACTTATCATAGGACTTTTTTGGCTGGATGTGGACCATTGTAATTTCTTTCTTAACCCTCTATTTCTGGCTATCAAGGGTTAGGAATTTTCATATCATGAGAGGTATTCATGCATGGGTCCATCCAAAGTGGGGTAGATCACTAGCCCATAGAGACCACACAGGCGATTGTACTTGGTGAAAACTCAGCCTGCTATATACCTCTTGGGCCGAGCAATCCATGGCTCCCTTTTTTAAAGGTCCTGATTTGGGTGCCATTGGGAAAGAAGGTGCACATACCCCACACCATCCAAAGATTGTGGGGCCAATCAGTGGATTTCAAAATGGGATTGAATCTGATTTGGAAATGCATGTTGGAAGCCTACCAGCATCTTGAACAATGGCATTTTTGTAGTCCCTTTTTATTTTATTTTTTAAGGATAAGTTGGATGGGCACCACCCATCTTTATTTAAAAAATTCAATCAAGAACAAACCAGAGGGGGACCAGACCTAACCCTCTTCTCATATAGAAGTTAGAACTATATGAAAAATAAAAATTTCCCAACCAAATTAGACACCAAAACTATGACCCGATTGAAGAAGATATATTAAACTCTTAAATCAAACAACCCAAAAGAATGCAAAAATATCTTCTTCTTCTTTTATATTATTTTTTTAATGAATTAAAAGTTTTATTCACAACATTCACAGCCACTACAAAGACCAGAAACACATTTGGGTGGGCCTCTAGTTACACAATTAAAAACACAACAAACCACCTATCATATAGAACCCACTACTGAGGGGCTGGATGGGGCCTACCAAAAACCACCCTACCCAACCCAACCCAACCCAAACCAAACCCCCCACTATAAACAAAAGCTTCTTAAATGCCCCCAGGCCCACCTTGTCGAGAAAGATCAAATCCCTAATTTCCTAAGGTAGGTTTGAGGACTGGATGAAAATCTTGTTACCTTGCGTTTCACTTCCCAAGCATGCCAATCCATCTGCTACAGAATTCCCTTCCCTCAAAATATGAGATAGCTTAAACTAGCCCACAAAATCATGAGAATCATCTCCTTCTAATACCACAATTTTTTAATCCAAAAAGATCTTAGTCCTTGGTAGATGCTTAAAAATGAATTCATCACATTTTAGTTAAAAGTAATTATTCATTAGAGATCTTGATTTCACCATTTAAAAAAAAAATTAGAGATCTTGATTTCTAACACATATGGAGACATGGTTCTATTAATGATCTATAGAGTTGATTTGCATCTTCTACTCTTATAGATATGGAGACATGGTTCAATGATCTATAGAGTTGATTTGATGGACCACTAAAAAAAAAAATTAACTTGAAAAATCCTCACTCTTTGATCAATGACCTACAGGAACCATTCAAAATAAAAAGACAATCACTATCCACATACACATGAAACAAAAATAATATTGAATGTTGAAGATCTTCCAATTTAGGAATTTTAAAACATAACGAACTCTTGGGCCTATAGGTTTTAGCAGAGAATGCTAGGTAATTCCTTCAGGAAACACTTTATTTTTCTTTTCCTATTAAGAAGTGATGCTTAATTTTAGACTATGAGAAATGGCCTTGAGAAAAGTAGTAGTGTTTCACGTGAATTTTGATTGATGTAATATGATATGATTTTTCCAAACATTCACATAGCATTCATAAACATTGTCAAGATACACATACGAAAGAAAGCATACTATATTAAACGGCTTTTATTTAGTTTTATTAATCTAGGAACAAGATACATTCCAGATTGTGGTTTGGTATTAGCCTTAATTACAATCTATACAAATTAGACTTGATTCTAGGGTGATAGCCCGAAGAGTTAGGCTTTAGGGATTTGTCAACCTAAGCGTCATGTCTTGTATTACTGAGCAAAGGATGTGCGTGCTGCCTTAACAGAAACATAGAACCTGCAACAATGCCCAAGAGCCTAGTGCTTAGTCAAATCAGCAGCACAGACTACACATAGGTGTCCTCCATAGCTAACTAGCACAAGGTATAGAAAGTTGGTGGGCGAAGGAGATAAGTCGGCATAGAAAGCTGTTTGGGCATGAGTGTGCACAAGCCCGCCTTTCAAGCAGTGTGCACAAGTCTGCCCAAGGCAATATGCGTGGAGACTAGCTAAGTTCTTTATTGTTGAAAGGATAAGTAAAAAGCCTTTTGGGAATACTGTGAGAATCACCTCTGCACAAGTAGGCATGTGCTAGGAAGGGGGCAAAAAGTATGAAAGACTCAAAGATTCTCAAGGAGAGCTTTGGAAGTCAAATTACGAAAGTAGAAAATGACCCTTAGTGGGTATTTATAAGAAAATTTTAAAAATTATTAACGGTTATTGACCATTATTTGATACCCGGAACATCTAAGGAGCAAGAATGGATACATATCAAGCTATGACTTAACTATTAAATATCAGTAGGTGACGTCTCCTTATAGGAGACGTCCCTCCTCTTTTGTATGTACATACGTACATACATACGTTAAGTAAAGCCTAATTCCTTTAGGACTTTTTAATGTGCTCTCTCTTGTGTGGTACATTTGAGGAGCACGGGTATAGAGATTGTATTATTCTAATGTATTCCTTGGTAGAAGAGTTCTTCAACAAAGGAAGAGAAGAAGAAAGGTTAAGTCTTGTACTTTTGTTTATCTTATTTTTAATAATAAAAAAAAGAAATCTCTGTGTTGCTACCCCATGCATTAGGCACATTGTCGAACCATGTAAGTCTATATTCATTTTTTCTCTTCTTTTGTGTGTTACCTTTTTTCTTTTGTGGTTTTGCTTTACCTACATCAACCTTATGTGGGTGTTTTTCACAACAATTAGTATCAGAACCAAAGGGTGAGAAGCATTTTAGCATAAGATTAGTATTTGCGTTTGTGTTGCAATTATGTTTTAGATTGTCAGATTGAGTTTTACTCGATTCCGAAGTATTGAAATTTGATGAATCAAATTACATGTTATGAAAATTAAAGATGAGTGTAATGTGGGTGAAGGAAGAATGTCTAATTGTAATAGAAGGAAAAGGAAAAAAAAAAAACTCGTGGAAATGAAAGATGCGGTGTTTGAGGAGAAAAATAAATAAATTATAACAAATCTTCTTCTTGCACTATGTGATTCGGTTTTATTCAGTGTGTCCAACCAAATCACTATAAAAGTTTGTAGCACAAATTGCGAAAACTATTTAAAAAATAGAAGTCAAATAAGATCTTTATTCGACAACAACTGTACAACTTGAAGATAAAGAAATAGTCCTCTCTGCAAGAACACTTGAATGGTTTAATACCTTGATTATTAGATTGCGACGATCAATGTAAAGATTTGATAATGAAAAAAATTTTGCACTTCTACTTTGTTCAATGCCAAATTTATGGAATAGTTTGATCATGAATCTCAACAACAATCCAAATCTTACTATAGATTCAATTATGTCTACATTGCTTACTAAAGTGTCTCGTAGAAAAACATATTAGGAATCTTCTGGTGATGTCATGACAGTCAGATGAAGATCTATGAAGAAAGGTACTAGTGTAAGAAATCAGATAAGATACAAGTCAAAATTGAACAAAATAGGAAAGTGTCAAAATTACAAAAAAAAAAAAAGAAAAAAAAATTGTCACTAGTGCAAAAATTGTAAACTTATAAAAGCAAATCAAGAAAAATCTAAACCCGATTTGCATGATCAAGCATCAGATTCAAAGGATTTCCAAGGAAACCTTGTTAAGAAAGGTAATTCATCTAAAAATGGAAAAGTGTTATTAGCAGTGGTTCTAGAAGAGAATCTGAACAATCAATGAATCTTGAATTTATGCGCTTCATTCCATATGACTTTAAAGAGGGATTGTTTTTACGCATATTACTATTTTTATGATGGCATGGTTTACATAGATAGTGATAGCATCTGTAAAATTGTGGGGATTTCGGATGTCAAAATTATTATGTTTAAATGTATCACACATACAGTTTTAAGTGTGTGGTACGTACCAGATCTGTAGAAGAGTATTCTATCACTAAGAAAATCTGAAGAAAATGGCTACAAATTTACTAATGAAAAATGTTGATTGAAGATTGTAAAAGGGGCAATAGTGATGGAAAATGGAGAGTTGATGAGTAGATTATAATGGTTGATTGAAGATATTATAGTTGGTCATGTTGTTGTTGTCATTGTTGTGAAAGAATCTATTACAATTTGACATAAGTGATTGTGCCACATGAGGAATCAATGATTAAAGGTACTTTTTAAAAAAAATTTATTTCCTAGATTAAAATATATTAATTTAGACTTTTATGAGGATTGTCTGTTTGGAAAGCTCTATAAAGATTTTTTTTTTCTTATCCACTTCTAAAAGTACAGTTGTTTTAAATTTAATTCATTTTGACACTTTGAATGCTCCTATTAAATCCTTAAGGACCCGTTTGGATTGTAAGTTACTAAAGATAAGCTACTTATCAGATAAGTAACTTATTCTAACACCATAGTGTAGCCTAACTGTGGTCCGAGCGTGGGTTGTCATTCGGGTCCCATTGGGATCTGTCGGGCTTCGAAAATAACGCTCCGGTTGGTAGGGCGCTAGGTAAGGTTAGTCCCACATTGGATGGATGGACACCTTAACCCTGGGCTATATGTGGAGCTCTTACCTTCCCTGTATGGGGCCTTTTGGGGGAAACCCCGAGAACAAAACCGTGCATGCATGCCCAAAGTGGACAATATCTTATAGTGTCGGTGGGGTTATTACAGAATTAGTATCAGAGCCAAGGGCGGCTCTGCCCTGAGGGTGGGGGATTCTAACACCCCGGTGCAGCCTAGCTGTGGTCTGAGTGTGAGTTGTCATCCAGGTCCCATTGGGATCGGTTGGACTTTGAAAATAACACTCCAGTTGGTAGGGCGTTAGGTAAGGTTAATCACACATTGGATGGATGGGCACCTTGACCCTGGGCTATATGTGGAGCTCCCACCTTCCCCGTATAAGGCCTTTTGAGGGAAACCTCGAAAACAAAACCATTCGGTCTCGAGTACGTGCCCAAAGCGAACAATATCATATAGTGTCGGTGGGGCTATTACACTTATATTGGTTTCTACTTAATTAGTAGATAAGCATGTTTGGTAAACAACATATTTATCATCCAAAAAGTAGAAAATCATGTTTGGTTTCCAAATCATAAGTAATCATCCCTTAAGTCTGTTTGGTCCCAGCACATCCACCATCCATCATTTGGGGCCAACCTTTGGTGTGGATGGTTCATTGTGTGGGCCCCACCTTTGATGTGGGCAGTCCATCATGTGGGGTCCACCTTAGATGTGGGCCATTCGTCATTATGGCCTGACCTTTAATATGCACCGTTCATTATTTAGGGCACACCTTTGATGTTGATCATCCATCAAGTGGGGCCCACCATCAATATCCACTGGCCATCATGTGGATCCCACCTTTAATATGGATCGTCCCAAATGTGGGGCTCGCCTCTAATGTGGGCCATCCATCATGTAGGGACTGCCTTGGATATGGGCCACTCATCGTTAGGGCCAACCAATGGTGGGTGTCAATTACCACTGTTTCCTAAGGTGTGGTCTATCTGAGATTGGATTCTGACTCATGTTTGGGCTAGACTAAAAAGGGTGGACGGTGTAGATTTCATGTGCACAGTATGTGTCCCCACTATCCAGTGGGCCGCCCAAAACTAGTTGGAAAAACAGATGAATGGCATGAGTAAAACACATCACATTAGGCCAAGGAGGTTTCAACGGTGTCATCATTATCATTGCTGCTTCCTAATGTGGGGTCCACCTGAGGTTTAGATCTTCCTTACATGCTATCCCGGCCCACTCACGTCCAGGCCAGATGGACGAAGCGGATTAAATACATCGCAGTGGGCCCCAGTAAGATGGATGGTCAATGTGGGTAAAATAAGAGCACCCGCCCCACTATCCAGTTCAAAAATCGACAGCTTGGGTACTCCATGTGCATTAGGTGGGCCCAAGGAAAGGGCTACAACAGTACTGTCCAGAGATGTGGGGTCCACTTTGAGATTTGGATCTGTTTCATTTGGGGATCCTATGATGGTGTGGGAGAGTCACACATCCAGGGAGTTTTCAGTTGTGGACGCTCCCACTATTGGGAGAGGTGGGACCCACAAAGCTTTGGATCAATATGATATTTGTGTGGGTTCCACACATAGGTCACTGTGACCTCATCAATAGGCTTAATGGAAAATAATCCAAGACAGTGGGCCCCAGGAAGTTATATAATTATAGGTCAACACAATGACGTGGACCATCCATGTGGGCCCACATTAATATGGGGTCATCCATCATGTGGGGCCCATCTTTAATGTGGACCATCCACTGTGATAGCCCCACCTTTGATGGGATGGTCCATCATGTGGGGCCTCCTTTGATATGAACTGTATGAGAGAGCAGCGCCTAACAATAACCATCAGAGAGAGCTTATTAGCTTCTCCTCTTGTTCTTCTCTCCTCATTCCTCTCTTCAGCAACTTATGAAAAGTAGAAAAGCTAAAAAAAAATGAGTTGATTATGTACTTTTAAGTAAAAAATTTACTTATAATTAATCATAAACCAAACTTAATTATCTGAATATCGGTCACTTATCTACTGCTGTAAGTAGAAAAGTAACTTATTTGGTGGTATCCAAACGGGCCCTAAAAGATTCAAAATACTTGGTAAAAAAAAAAAAAGTATCTGAGAATCAATAATAGAGGAGAGTATACTTGAAAAGAAATCAAGATTTTTTTACAACTACATGGTCCTTAATACTTTACAACATAACTGATTCACTGAACGTATAAACCATATGCTTGCTTAGAGCATGCTGAGTTTGCCTAGGCTTAAGAAGTGTTTTTTTGTAGAAGCTGTTGACATGACTTGTTACTTGGTGAATTATTCTCCTACGACTATACTAGATTGCAAGATCCCTAAAAAGGTATAGCTTGAAAAATCTATTAAATATTCTTCATTCGCACTTTTGATTGTGATACTTATGTGTGGGTTCTCAAAGAGTAAATGACTAAGTTGGACGTGAAGTTCAAAAACTGTATTTTTCTTAACAATGGAGATGGAATAAAATGGTACGAATTGTGGGAGCCTACTATTTAGAAGTTAGTGATTAGCAGAGATGTAATTTTTAATAGAGATTAATTGTTGAAAGACAGAGAACCGTCGAGCTTAAAGTCGCAAGAAATAATTGAATTAAAATTTTCAAATAATGTTCAAAATCAACCTACTAATTGAAATGATTTGCAAATTGATGATGTCGTTGAAGATGAAACTGATGAAGAGCATGCATATAAGATAATGGGTGTTAAAACTAAAAGCGATCAAGGTCAATCGAAGAGAGCTACAAAACATTTTGTTCATAACAAGAGAAGTAGTCCATAACAAGAGAGCTATAAAACATTTCAAATAAATGAAGTAGTCCATTGTACTTATATTCATAGCTATTATAATGGTAACTTTATTATCTTATTTTGTGTGTAGATGGATACTGGTTGTAGCTATTAATAACGATATTATTATAGTATTAAAAAATCATTTGGCTAAGAAATTTGATATAAAGAATTTGGATGTTATTAATCATATTAGCATCATCTATAATGGTCTTAAAATCCTTAGTTGCTCTAATATTGAGGGTATTCCCCCTAACTCTTTCTTTTACATTTAAGGTAACCTTAAGTTGCTGCAAACTAGCAAACTTGAGATCAAACAACTTAATCTATGCATTTATTATCATATCGGGTGCCTCCCTCACCTATTGCAATTTGCATAAACTAACGTTATCCTATCATTGCCATCCACTCCTTAATCATGACATATTGATCGGCCATTCAACTTTTCCTATTTGAATAAAACCTTAGTACATCAACCAAACCTCTCCTTGAGGTTTGGATTCATCCACCATTTTCTCAAAACCCATTTTCTGGTTATATAAGTAAATTTGAAAAATCGACCATTTGTTTCCTAGAGAAAATTGATTTGTGATTCCTTGACAAAGATACCTAATGCTAATCATCGGATACCCAACCAGCTTGCACAACCTGAAGCTTACATTTACATTGCTTGATTCCTATCTCCTCTTCACGGACTAACCCCTTGTCCTTGTTCCTTGTGGTTCTCCTTAATTTCACCCCTTCATTTCCCTCACTTTCTTACTCACTAACCGAATCAAAAGATTAAGAATGTTCAAATTCCTGAACCTCATGGAGATCCACCCACAGAACCAGGTTTTCCATGAAGGTGAAATCTTCATTGTTTTCTTGTCCATGGCTCATAGCTACAATGAGGTTTGTGGTTCCTTCCCCTTCATCCTCCTCATGGATCGCTTCCTTAAATTTTGATTGAAGATCTTGGATACCACCATCCATGCACCATTCCCTGTTGATATCTCTATCTTCCCTGTTCACTCTGGTGATTACTATCTGAAGATCTTTTGTTGCTGCTATCTAATGAAATGGGATGATTAAGCCCTTTCATCGAACATATGTCATACATCCTCCACCATATTCTACCATTCAACCATCTCTTTGGTGCATAAAAACATGCTTGATTGACTCTTCTAATCCCATTTTGTCTCAAGTTTGAGCTTAATGGAGTCTACGATTTTACACTTGTTCTTGTTCCATTCAAGAGAGAGCCCATCTTTTTATTTATTTATTTATACATGCACTCACACCCCACAGACACCCACGCACTCACACTACAGTGAGATTTCACCACAATGGGTACTCAAACCCATAATATGTTGAAACTCTTGTAGTAGGCATGAGTAAGGACCCACTGCCCTTTGATCCATTCATGCTTCCTTCAAATTCTTTCCGTCTTGAGTTTTGCTTCAAGATTCTTCTCTTCATCTTTGCCTGTTTACACACCATCCATGCTTTAAGGTGGCATATTTGTGTACCATCTAATCCATAAATGAGGTAGCCCAACCATAGAAATGCTCTTATTTGTCCCCAGCCTAGGTGGCATGAGATGACATATGACTTATTGGAGGTGTAACACAAACTCAACTTGAAACTTAAATCCAAAGAACCAATGGGTACCCAACACGTATCTAAACCTTATTGAATCGAGCTTGGATTGGGTACTTCCCGAGCCTGTGCAGATCTTGGGACAGTCTCAACATGTCACGTACGTGTCACATCCGTATTGGTGGAGAGCACGTTGTCAAAAGAGACCTACCATGTCTACTCTCCACCAATACAGACGTGACACATACTAGCCTGTCCCGAGCTCTACACAGGTAGGGGTAGTACCTAATCCGAGCTCATTGAATCTGGGAGTGGATTAGTTATTACTTGGGTAACACCTTAGTGTGTTACCCTTACCGTGTGGGGCCCACCTTGATGAATATTTTTCATATCCACGTAGCCCATTCGTTTTATCACCTCATTTAAAGACGATATCTCAAAACTTAAGAAGATCCAAAACTCTGGTGGACCATACCATTAGAAAAAGTGGTAAACAACCGTTAAAATCTTCTTATAGGCCACGAAAGTTTTGTATCAAGATAATCTTTCTATTTTCCCTTCATCCAGTTTTGGTTGACCTTATGAACGGGTTGGATGGAAAGTGAACATTATGTATATGTTTACAGTGGGCCTTGGGAAGTTTTTTATCACGCCCTGATTGCGCACCCTCAGGCCCAGGTTATGGAGTATGACTTGTGCATAGGTGCACTTTATTCAAGTGTTAAATTGTTTATGAGGCATACTATTATACATGCTAAGTTAAAAAAAAAAAAAAAAAAAAACACCATTCAACCATCAAATAACCAATTACTTTAATAATTTTGAAAATTATCTCTATGGTCCACCCATCTGAGATTTATTCATAATGTTATCAACTGAAAACAAAAGAAAAATATAAAAAAACTATCAATTGATAAGTTCTAAATGTTTTGATTTAAAACATCTACTTCTTCCTTCGTTAAATAATGTCATTTATTTTGCTACTCCTCCACTGGTTTAGCTTCCTGCTAATGTATTATTTCTGAGAGCTCAACATGTATTCCATCTGTATATGTTTAATCCACATCTGTCAACTGGAAAGCCAGTGAGTGAAACCTATCATAGTTTATATGCATGACAATTAAAATAGAAACATCAAACTATTCTCATCAATGTAAAATGTATGCAATGCATGGATCAAATGGGAAACACATCCACTTGCTTGAGTTGGACTCCATCAACCCGCATCAACCCTCCTAAGGCTGAGATTTACCCTAAGGTAGGCTTCCACACATTGTGGGCATTCAGAATGGTCGTTGGGACACCAGATACTTAAGTACCTATCAATCTTCTAGAGAAATCCTCCAAGTACACACCATGATGCATGAATTATGAGGTTCATGTAATGAAATGTCTAACTTATCTTATCATCTCGTATCCCTTTATTAGAAATAAACCACTTCAAACAGCCCATCTCATGATTTGAGAGGTAAACCACACCAATCGTTCCATTTTTCTCATTTTCCAACAATATGAAAGTACAACAATTTATCAGTTGCAGCTCAACATAGATTCATAGCAAATGATTCCGAATTTACTTCAATTCAACACATCATCAACAATCACACTACCTTAATTGCAATGTATAAGAAATATGGTGGGATTACTCACCTTGTCTTAGTGATGTATATTTACATAAGTTTCCCAACTCAATGTGAATGAGAAGCTCCTAGAAATACATCATATAAATAAACTTTCTTTAAAATTTCATCCTCTGATCCATTATAGTGGTTCAACCTTATAATTGTTCAAGTGAAAAGAATCATTATTCATAGGTTGTAAATGCCCATTTCAGAAACTCTTATGGATTGGTCGATTGATCCGCCGATCGATCGGTATTTAGTGTCGATCAATTTCCAATCAATAGGACATAGGCTGATGGATACTTTTTTTTTTTTTTCGATTGATCGATTGGGTATGTCGATCGATCGATGTATGTTGCCGATCGATTGCAACTCCCTTCGACTAATCAGAACTATTACTAGAATTTTCCTTAAGTCTCTGGACAATTTCTGTCCACTGTTGAATGATCGATTGACTCTGTCGATCGATCGACAGTGCCATCATAACATGTTAAGTTGATAGATTATTTTCTGAATCGTCGACCGATCATATTCTATCGATCAATCAATGACGGTCATGTGTTCCCACTTTTTTATAGTTTTAATATGAATTTAACCCTTAATGATTTATGGTGATTGTATCTTAGATCTGGACTGTTCATCACATATCAAGATGGTTTATGATTTTGCAAAGTCCAAAGTTTAACCATGACAATCATCATTAATGTGATCCTCATGATTAACTTCAAATAAGACAGATTCTAGTGGACCATTGGATGATCTAATCCATTCATCACAATCTCAATGGTTCAAAGTGGTGTGGTGGATCAGATCCACCCACTGGATCATACAAGGATCTACTTAAAACATAGATGGGATCAATATGGCCCGGCCACCCGTAGATCAAATTGATCTGAATTATCTAGCCCCTATACAATTTGGCTTAAGGATCCTTGTGATCCATTCAAATCAAATCTGACCCACCCGATGGTCCCCATCAATCAACTAATTCATTTTAAGTGTCGAAATGAAAAGTGGTCCACCGATATGGAGAATGAATAGATGACCCATTTTTTCCATTCATTAGCTAGATCATGATATATAAGCTACAAAATAGAAATAGAGGGGTTCAGGCCTACCTAATCAAAGCCCTACGTATGCTATCTCTCTACCCTTTCTATTTATAAAGAGAGTTAGTTAGGGTGAGATAATATAATCTCTATCTTATCCTAATTTTGAAATTCTAATTTCTAGCTAAAGGTAAAAAGTTATATTTTACTAGAGGCATGACTCAATCCCGAGTCTTTCCTCTCAACCAAGAAAACGTAAACCAACTAGTCCATGTTTCACTTTTGTTTATTAATGAAAGCTTAATTCATTTAACCCGTTTTTCTATCATTAAACAATTTTTAAATGGCCAGAATTTCTAGGTCGTTACATTTTTAATGGTGAATGTTCAATCATCACTTTTTCATGTGGTGTGGTCCACCTGATATTTTAATATGCTTAATTTTTTGGACGAGGTCCTAAAATGGGCTAGAAAAAAATGGACGAAGTGGATGTACAACATATCATCAAGGTGGGTCATATGGTAAGGGTAACACCCACTAAGTTGTTCCCTCGATAACACCTGATCCGCGCCCATTGGATTTTGGGTCTTCAAAAGCTGGACCTAGACTGAAAGGACTCAGTCTTGGAAAAATCAAAACCCAGTAAGCCAGGATACAACTACTATAGGACTCGACCCAAAACCCAAATAAGTTGATTGCCCTAACTGGTCCACAGATCACACTCCTGGGATTTTGTTGGTATCGAGTCCATCATCAGCCCTAAAACACGGCATGTATAGAGATAGTTGGGGTCTGCTACATGTACATGTGATGACTCCGGACAATCCTATTGTACACCACATGTAAAGAGTTGTAAAGAGTTTACAAATCTCAATAGATGATGACGTGATCGGGTCCGTTCACAACCCGAATAGACCCCACATAGATAGATGTAGGGGTGTTAACCAGGGACGATAATGGGTTGGGCTGCTTGCTTGTCTCTGGTGATAGACCTGGGCCTTAAAATCTAACCCTGATTTTAAGGCTAGGTTGGACAAGGGCTATTGATGAATGAATTCGGCCTAGCCTAGCCCATTGGCACGTGTAGTCTAAATATAATCATTGGATTTAAGGTCATATTTTAATGATCTAAACCATTTATATGTAAGATTTATTATGAGATGTAGGAGCCTCAATTGATACACGTAGTGACTCTCATGAGATCATCGATGGACCCCACATGGACCGCGCCTATTAAATAACATTAACGAACCCAAATATAGAAACTTGGGTTTCTTAACTAGTGCACGTGATGAGGGCCATATCACTAGATGACCTCTTTGCCACCGTTGGATGTATTAAAGTACCTTGATATGCATTGATATGTCATCTTCTACTGGCTCGAGCTTTTAGAGCAAGTGGTGATTTGACATGCATGGTATAAAAATGAGGTCATGTGTTCAAATTTATGGATAGCAAATATCTTTCCTAGCAAAGATAGAAAGTATGAAATAGTGAGTTTTATTGGAAGCACCATTTCCTTTCCTATGCTTTCCATAAAATCCAAACTGACCATAAGGATGTGAGAGATTTTTAGAGGATGCCCTGTCCAAAAAAGAGTCCACCTATGTGAGTGGGTCCATAACTCAGAGAGACTCATCAACTTAATGACTCGATCAACTTAACACAACTTGAATCAAGTAAAAGGCATGGGAAGGAAAGTTCATAACCAGTGAGATATATGTAAAATTGATGTAGAACAAGAACTCTCTGATGAAGGGCATGGATCAACCATATTCCTGATAGAGATGGACCGAATACAGATCAAGGAAAAGTTGACAAAATCGACAATTTTCTCATGGATTGACCAAAAGAAGGTGGACCGCGAAATCGGCCATAACCTTTGATCCAGGAGGAGTTACGGGACACACTACTGAAATTACATTTTGTGGTGAACCTATGTTTGTCCGTTTCAACAGAAAACGTGTGGTTACGGTAGAAAAATAGGATTTTAGAAAAAAATATTATTTTTAGTAATTTCGATTTTTAGTGTGTTTTCTTCTTTTTAGGAGTTTCTATTTTTTCTTAATAATGAGTTTTAGAAAGACTCTACTTAGTAGTAGTCTTTAATTAGAATTTTATTATTTTTAGTAACTTTCTATTTCTGAAAACTTACTATTTTAATAAGTATGAATTAGGATTTTAGGGGTCTATAAGTTTGCTAAATTTATTTTTAATGTTAATTCTCATTAATGATTATTCAATAAAATTTTAATTTTTACTAATTTTCTCTCGTGAATTCAAGATCTTCCCTTGTGGATTGGAGGAAGCCATGTTGAAGAGTCCAGGGCTTTGTGGATTCAAGGTAGTTATCCCATGAGGAAGATGGTGATCAACCTAACCACGTCCCCCCCTGCATAAAAAAATTGTTACTTTATACTACCTCCTCCTATTACCCATACCGATGTAACTTTCTTAATATTTTCAATTTATACAATCAAATGTTGAGTCTATCCGATCGAGTCTTTAAGTCAAATCGACTAGCTTAACACGGAGTCAAGTTTTTACTATGATCTAATCCATTTAAGATTAGCTAAATTGACTCGCTAAGATGGATGGTCGTCCTGAACACTCAAACCCAATAAATGACCCTCACAATGAAGCCTGAGTATCATTACCATACTATAAAATGCGACATTCACATCTTCTATTTCAAGTCATTTCAAGGAAAAAAAAAAATTCATTCAAATTGTTTTAGTGATTTTGTTTAATTATTTAATACTAAGTTGATTCCACTAAATGTTAAGGCAGTGGGTGTTAGGAGATCTCTCTCTCTCTCTCTCTCTCTCTCTCTCTCTCTCTCTCTCATCCCTCATGTACATATGACCGAACATATATATGTACGGATGAAGCCTAGTCTCCTATGTCTTTACACATGCTCTCTCACGTGGTGTGGTCTATATAAGAAAGGCCATATGTAAAGAGAGGTACTCTATTCCATTAGTTCATCTTTTTTAAGGTATTCCTTGGTGTGGGATTCCTTATACAGATAGGAGAGAAGTTAGTCTTTTTTTTTTCTTTTCTTTTTTCAGTTTTTTTTTTTTTTTTTTTTTTTTTTTTTTTTTTTTTCTAGTGAATAAGAAAGCTCTGTGTTGTTGCCCTATGGAGTAGCCATATTGCCAAACCACATAAATATATAAGCCATTTACCTCTTACTTTTGTTTGACCCTTTTCTCTTTATGCTTTGGCCTCAATTAGATTAATCATGTGCGAGTGTTTTTCCACAACATTGAAGACCATGGTTCAAATTATTCGTGTATATGGCATTACTGATACACAATACGAGACACATTGTATTTGTCAGTACAAATGACTTATAGGATATTCGGTGTGAATTTTTAGAGGTAAAAAAATATTGAAAAAAAATAGTGTGTCGTATTCTTGCATATATTTGCTTTTTCAATAAATATAAAAACAAGATTATGATTAAGAATAAAGTAACAAAATATGTACTTTTTTTTCCTTATATATGGCTTTTCTTTTATGCACAATAAGTATCAATTTATGACATGCACCATGTTTGGCATACCTGATGAGTGGACTTGCTTGATTTTTGCTATGCAATGCTCCTTGTGCAACATGTGGCATACTTGTGGGTGGACGTACAAGCTTGACATTTTCCATGCAATTCTGGAATGTGCAACATATGTGGCATACCTGATGAGTGGATATATACGCTTGAACAAATGGTCTCTTTGGTATTCACCAAATGATTGTATACATCTGGTTCTTTAGCCATCCTATCATATCTAGGCTCACTTAATGCGCATTTTGGATGGCAAACATGCAACACGAAGGACTCTAAATAAACAATTGAATAACATTTACACGTAGGTGAATAAGTTCCACGCATGTAATTATGAACTTTCACCCACTTATTAATAACATTTACACGGAGGTGAATGAGAGTCGTAGAAAAAACTTTTTTCTACAAACATTTATAGAGGATTGGACCTTATAGTCCAAGGTGATTATGGAATAAAAGATAATTTAGCTGTTTTGTCTCTGTGCTTGATGTTTTTTGTACCATTTTACCTGTTCAGGGATGGATGCATGGAAGAGGAAGCAAATCCATAGTCATGTTTACAGGGTTCCACAGCCCTTCCATAATGAGGTACGTAGCGCTCTCTCTGAGACCCTAACCATACAATTAATGTAACCTATATATTGTACTAGCCTCTGATATATATACGAGTACATCAATTTGGATGGCCAATATGAGGCGTGGACCATGATTAGATGATCCTAGCCATCCAATCAATGACCATCAATTAGACACTTTTAAAGGAAAAATGTTTAGTGGTCTAAATTCTTGTGGACAAGATTGATGAATTGAGCTCTTCGACTTGATGACAACCTGAGCCCATTTGAATATAACAATCAGGTTCACAATCTGAACCTTTTATATCTATGACAGTGTATGAAATCATAATATAAGTAATATTGGTATAGCTTGTGTCAACATTTTTCACTAAAAACTAATTATCAGCCTTCATGACAAAAAGTAGTACACCATTTTAAGACATTTTTTATTATTATTTACGACGACCACCACTCAATCTAAAAGCTCGAGCCATACACTCTCCCATATGTGCTTGCCCCATGTGGGAGAATATATTAACTAAGGTATATTTTGTTGCTCCCAAGATTTGAACACTTGACCTTCCTCTCTGATACCATGTCAAACAACCAACCGGTCTAAAAGCTCGAGCTGTTAGAGGATGGCACATCAACGTATCTCAAGAGACTTCAACACTCCACTCCCCGCACATGTGGGGTGGAACTCTACATGGGAACATGCTGAGCAAGGGTAGAGTGTGGGAGAATATATTAATTGAGGCATATTTCTTGCTCCCAAGATTGGAATACTTGACCTTCGCTTTGATACCATGTTAAACAAACACTTGATCTAAAAGCTCAAGCAATTAGAGGATAGCGTATCAATGCATATTAAGGGTCTTTAACTCTCCAACAATTTATTTATTTATTTGACATTTCCTTGTGATAAAAAAAAAATGACATTATTTGCACACAAATCTAAATGTGGAGAGCATGGGGCTCACCGGACTTTGGATCACGCTTGATCTGGATTTTGCAGTTCCCCTTTCCAAAAGAAACCTTAGGGCCTGTTTGGATACCGCCTCATTTCATCTTAATTTAAGTCTGCAGCCCTGTACCATTTGTGCTGAAAATAGAAATAACCTTTTTTTTTTTTTTTATATATTTAAACACGTTTTGAGATGTAATTTTGTTCAATCATTACATGTGCCAAATGACAACATGTTTGGAAGATCCACCTATAATATTATTAATGTGGAATAAAAACAGATATAAAGGAAGGAATTAATCGCCTTTTTTTCTTTTTCTTTTTTCTTTTTTTGGCAAAAGGTGGGAGCGTGCCACCTGTAATTTTATTGATGTGAAAGAAAAGAGATACAACATGGGGAATCACTTGTAATTATCTGTGCTTTACAGGTGGTTGTTGTCATTGGAAACTCCTTAAGTGGACAAGATATATCAATGGAGCTTGTGGATGTGGCAAAAGAAGTTCATCTCAGCGCCAAGTCTCTTGAAATATCAGAGGGGTTATCCAAAGTCATCTCAAAATATCATACTCTACACATTCATCCACAGGTACACCCATACATGTGTTTCATGCATGTAATTCCCATTTGCACCCCTTGTTCAGTTGGGTCCCACCCAAGCCAAAATCAGGTCAAGGTTACTGGGCAGAGCCTAACCCTATTTATATTATGATATGTAATGCATGTATGCAGCTAGTCTGCATTGCTATCACGACTCGGCTGTTCGACCCCATGAACAAATGGCACTGACCCATGCCCGGCTTGAGACACTCAGGCCTGAATTTTTTACATCTGACCAGATATGGTGGGCCTAGGATGCAAGGGGTGGGCACTCGTAACTCAGACTAATGAAAGAAAATTTATGAAATGCAGGTGGATTCCCTTCACGAGGATGGACGGGTTTTGTTCGTTGACGGCTCCTGCGTCGTCGCTGACTCCATCATTTATTGTACAGGGTAATTAGAACTAAGATTATATAGCTTATCTAGTGTATTCAATACCCCTTGAATTATTTTTCACTAATCTCAATTTACACAAGCATTCTCAAGTCAGAAAGCTTGTAGCTCAGAAGATGCAATGATTAGTATAATATGGTTTTGGTAAGCCCACCTCCATGCATAAGGTGTGGCATCTACAGGCCACCAAAGGTGCCAAACTTGTATACAATGCCGTCCATAGGTGTGTCTGACCGCATAGATTTTCTTTCCCATAATCAGGCTGGTCCAGTAATCAGGTTGGCCACCATCTTAGAAATAGACTCAAAGTAGGCACTGTGTATACGTGAAAAGCCCTGTGTGTTTTACCATGCCGTCCATTCATTTTTCTAGATCATTTTAAGGTATGAGCCAAAAAATAAGGCAGATCAAAGCTCAGGTGGACCACAACCACAGTTGAAACCTTCCTAGGGCCCACCATGATATTTATTTGCCATCCAAAATGTTCATTAGGTCACACGGATCTGGATGAAGAGAAAACACAAAAATTGGCCTGATGCAAAACTCCAATCCCCACTTCTTCATGTGGTGTGCTCCAATTGAGCTTTGGATCTGCCTCAGTTTTAGGCTCATGCCCTAAAACGATTTAGAAAAATGAATAGAAATCTTGGATAAAGACACATACATCATATGTGAATGGCATTCTTAGAGTCTGTTTAGGGATGGGTCCTTGATGATCAATCAAGATTAAGTATAATATTGATTTTTGAGGGGCCATGCTCTCCACTAAAGAGGCACTTTCCTCCACACAAGCACAATTAAGGAAGTTTTAGAGAACAAACAAAAAAGGCTGCTAATTGCATTTATTGTTGGGATAAAAGCCGGTAGCGGAAGCGGAACGTCGAACACGTGAAGCAATGCGAAATCAAACGAGTAACAAGATGCAATCAATCACACACAAGCACACCACAAGAGACTCCAAATTTTACGTGGAAAACCCCAAAACGGGTAAAAAACCGCGGCACAAACGATCCACTATGAATATCAGAAGATTACAGAGATTGACAGCCCACAAAGCAAAGAAACACAGAAAAAACCCAAGTTTTCACACACACCTCTCCCCTCTTCCTAGTACGAATAGGAAACCTTAGACACCTTAGGATACCTCTCTAGGTCGGATTACAACACCTTGAATAGGAAGAAATCCGAAAATAGAAACACCTTGCGCAGTACTGCAGACTGCGCAAGAAATCCGCTCGCACAGCCGGCCGGTTGGCCTTCACAAAAACAGTCCAGGGAGAACATCACACGTCTCTGCCTCACAGCCGACCGGTCGCCCGACCAGTCGGAGCGGTCGGCCGACCAGTCTGGGCACAAAACTGTCCATGGGTTTCTTCACACTCCATCTGGGTCACGCTGTCCGGCCAGTCGGAGCACCCATTCGAGCCAAGTTTGAAGACTCGACCCAACATTTATGTGGAGCGTTGGTTCAATGCAGCAAATCTTGCATCAAGGGCATGGGGCCCAACAAAAAATTGGGATTAGACTTAATCCAGATTATGTAGGATGCCCCACCCAAACAGACCCATAGTTTAATTATTAAATATCAAGTTGAGTTGAATTGACTCTTCGAATCAACCCGACCCTGGGCCAACTTTTGTCCACTGAACATTTTTTTTTTTTGTAAACCATTTTGGTCGCACCTGATTAGCTGGCTGACCTGATTCTTAGGCCTGGAACCAACATAGTGGAACCCTCATGAACCGACATCCTCGTACACATTTTCCATGGTGGCACATATGGTGGCATGCGTGTGTACTGAACAAAGCTGAATAACATAACAGTGACATGATTATATTCTTGTGGTAGGTATTCATATTCATTGCCATTCCTTGACACGAAAGGGATTCTAGTGGTGGATGATGATAGAGTCGGCCCTTTGTATGAACACACATTCCCTCCATCACTCGCTCCATCTCTTTCTTTTGTGGGCATTCCTAGAAAGGTAATCATACTTTTTTTTTTTTTTCTTGAAATTGTAATTCTCAAGATTTTTTTATAAGAGGATGTATCACACCAAACTAGTTGGATAATGAAGCTACGGTGGGACTAGCGAGAAATTAGTACTAACTTATCATGTGTGAATGGCATCCAAACCATGCAATAGGTTAATCCCACTCCATAGATCACCTCGTGCAAAACCAAGTCGATCCACTCATCATTTTGGTCACACATGTACTTTATATCAGATTAGTGGTTTTAGTTTGCTTTTTGCTGTGTGGCCCACATGACAAAAGGATGGGCCTGATTTTTGCATCAGTTGTTCTTAGTGGAGGGGTCAATGTTTTGGACGCGCTGGATGTCGTATACCCATTACAAGTTGGCAGTTTATGGTCCAACTAGTTTTGTGTGAGACCACATGGAAATTGTGTATGCTTAATCAATGGATGGCTGTTAATTCGTATGATTGTATGATATTATTATCTTTCTTATTTTTTGACAAGTACTTGAAATTTGGTATAGATCATAGGGTTTCCTTTCTTTGAATCGCAAGCAAGATGGATAGCTCAGCTGCTCTCTGGGAAAAGAACATTGCCATCATGGGATGATATGATGTCGTCCATCAAGGAGTTTTATCACGCACTAGATGTAGCTGGCATTCCAAAGCATAAAACACACGAAATCGCCAACTTTGCTGTAACTCTCTCTCTCTCTCTCTCTCTCTCTCTCTCTCTCTTGTTTTGATAGAATGTGGACCAGCGTTACCACTTCCATGAGGGGCCTTCCATCAGATGGCGCATGTGTGATCAATCTGACCAATTCATTAGGTAGTTCACACTGTCTCATATGCCAAAAATCAGGCTTGTACACTCATCAAATGATCCAGAAACGTAAGTTGAATTCTGACAATTTGAGCTTTTCTTTTTCTTCAAAACGTCCATTTTTCTCAAATATGATCTGCCTGATCAGTGGACCATTATTTCTTTCTGGACCAGTGTACATAACTTGATGAATGGCCTGAATCCCTTCACGCACCAAAAAAAAAAAAAGAAGAAGAAAGAAAGAAAGAGAACCGTGGACAGAAGAATTCTTATTCTACATGCCACAGCAGCCTATTCAATTCGCATTAGTAAATCTGCATCTTATAAATTATCCAATTCATCAAAATCATGTTTATCTAGGTCATTCCAATGCCTTATGACTTATTTAGAGAGAAAAAAAAAAAAGCTTGCTAGAATAGATTTAGCTAAAGAGAAAGCTTTTATCAGAACCCAATATCCCTTCATCTCCGGAAAAAGTTCCTATGAATGCATTATTTGGACAAAAAAGTATTGTAATCAACTGAGTTCTAGCATATCAGATAGCACTTGATTGTAACCAACCTATGTGATGGTCCATTATATCGCTCCTGTGAGAGTTTTGTGCTCTCATTACCAGTCCGAAGCCCGAATAAAGGAGGGTTGCATTAGGTTGGCAGCTGGCATCTGTCTCCATTACAACACAATGATGTTATTCTTCTTAGACCAAGAGGATCAAAATCTTCCATGCCCCACGTTGGATTTACACATTATACTTATCCGATTATGCTGTCAGGATCAACACCCATATTCTAAGACCATATAAGCCTTTTGCATGCAAATGTGCCCAACCCAAATCAAGCCATACCTAAGAAAAATAGATGAATTCCAAAATCCTTCAACAAATCCAAAGAGGGTTTTCCTGTCGGTTTATCACAAAATATTTCTTGGTCCCAGCACATCCAATCTCGACCACATATCAAATTTTGATCTGGCATGGTCTGTCCCAACCCATCTAACACTATTGGCTAAGTGTTTGCTTAGTGGGCCCAGCCAAGGTCAAGCCTGATTCTTGGACTCGGGTCATTAGCTCAAGGGACGTCGGACATGCTTTTTTGATACTACAATGAACATGTTAAGAACATTTTAATTGCACCTGTATAAAAATCACCCCTCCCTTCTATTGTATTGAAATCTTTTCCTTTTCTTTTCTTTTCTTTTTTAATGTTCATTTCAGTACTGCGATCGATATGGAGAACACTGCGATTTCCCACATGTGGAACAATGGAGAAAAGATATTGTCCTAGCTACTTTGAAGAATGCAGAAGAAAATCTAGAAACTTATCGTGATTCATGGGATGATGAAGAACTGCTTCAGGAAGCTCTCCATAGCCCTCATTTCAGACAGCTTGCGTCTGAAGCCTCTTCTCTTTAAAATTCATACCTTTTCCATGCATCGCTTTCATTAAATTATAATACCAACATTATTTTGATATCATCAAGGGATGCAAATTCATTGACTATAAGAAATTTGAGAGAGAGAGAGAGAGAGAGAGAGAGAGAGAGAATGTAACTTTTATATGTAGTGAACATATAGCTTGTTCGCTTTTCAACGCCTTGGGAGAAATTCCAAATAACTACACAAGAAAAGGAAGAAACTAAGATTTTCTTATTGCTGGATTTCTGATCAAGTGATGATCAAATTACTACATAGCACACCCTTATAGAGACTTCATATATTACTGAAAACTGACAGAAATAAAGACAAATTTTAGGTTATAATGACTCTCCATTTCTCCAAAGGTTCAGCTGTTACAACTCTTTCAATGAGAACCTTTGAGAATTTCAAAGGTTGCTAAAACTGTTGCTGAAACTGTTTAGAAACCAAAGGTTTCAGTAACTGTGGTCTTTTGGTTTGCTACTTCCAACACTCCCCTTCAAACCAAAACTGGCTTCATTCCAAGCATCAACCTTGGTCGTTTGAATGCATCAGTTGGTAGTGCCTTGGTGAAAATATCCGTCACCTGTTCAGTAGTATGACAGTACTCCAATTTCACTATTTTCTACTTCACTTGATCTTTTAAGAAGTGATACCTAGTATCAATATGCTTGCTCCTTCCATGTTGCACTAGATTTTTGGCGAGCTCGATTGCCAACTTGTTATCCACATATATTACTGTGGATGCTTTAACTCCTTTAGCAAGTTTCTTAACCAAATCCCCTTACAGACTGTGGACGATGCTGCTATGTACTCTGCTTCACATGTGGACAAATCGACCACACTTTGCTTCTTTGAGTTTCATGTGAAGGCAGTCGACCCGAGATAGAAAACATATCCTGTGGTGCTTTTTCTTTCATTTTAGTCACCTCCCCAATCACTGTCTGAGTATCCATGCAGTATTGCTTCTCATTGCATGGATAAAAAAAGACCAAATTTCATAGATCCTTTGATATATCTTAGGATCCTTTTTGCAGCAAGCCAGTGTGATTCTTTTGGTACTTCCATGTATCTATTTAGAAACCTAACACTATAGACTATATCCGGCCTTGTGATTGTGAAGTACCTTAGGCTTCCAATTAGACCGTTGAATAAAAGTCTACGCTTCTTCCTTCTCCTTCTTTTATCAGCTTCAGACCCGTCGCTACAGGTGTATTCACGGCATTACAATCAGCCATCTTGAACTTTTCAAGGAGTTCCTTCACATACTTCTTCTGAGATATGTGGATGCCGCAATTTTGCTGTTTCACCTCGATGCCTAAAAAGAAAGACATAAGTCCATCGTCAGTCATCTCGAACTCCTTAAACATAACCTTCTTGAATTCATCAAACATCGGCTGGTTGTTTCCTGTAAATAACAAATCATCAACATATAGGCATGCTATGAGCATATCACCATGAGTGTTCTTCTTAATGTAGAGTGCATGCTCATATTGACATTGAGAGAAGCCATTCTCTTGAAGATAACCGTCGATACGAGCATTTCAGGCACAAGGAGCCTGCTTCAACCCATTTAGAGCTTTCTTCAGCCGATACACCTTGTGTTCCTTCCCTTTCACTATAAAACCTTCAAGCTGGTCAACATAGACCTCTTCTTCTTCAAGTATTCCATTTAGGAACGCGGATTTCACATGCAGTTGGTAGATCACCAACTGTGATGGGCTGCAAGGGAGATAATCATCTTCACCATGTCAAGACGAGTAACAGGAGCGAAGACTTATTCATAGTCCACCCCATACTTTTGTTTATAGCCTTTAGCCACAAGCCTTGCTTTATAGTGATCGATTTCTCCAACGATTGTACGCTTGATCTTGTACACCCATTTGAGGCCAATAGTCCTTTGGCCTTGAGGAAGCATAGTCAACTCCCATGTGTTATTCTTTTCGATGGCATGGATATCTTCCTTCATGGCATGCCTCTAGTTGTCTTCTTTTACAACTTCTTGAAATGAAAGTGGCTCATGATCTGCATATAAGCAAAACATATTTATTTCTTCTCTTTGCTCATAGATTTCTGTTAAGATCCTCATCTCGACTGGTGTTACAGATGAGGAAGAGTTGGCTGAACTTTGACTTGATGGAGTATTTCTAGGAGAGATGAAATGTACTCCTAGACTTCTGTGTGCTGATGATGCAGCTGAAGAGGGTGTTGCAAGGTTTGCTCTTGACGGTCATGCCTTTCTTCTTGTTCTTCTATTTCGATTTGAATGTCTTTGCCTGATTCTACCTCGTTCCATTTACAAGCTTCTTCCTCACTGAAGACCACATCTCTACTCACCACTACTTTGTTGGTTAGTAGATTATAGAGCTTGTAGGCTTTGGATTCTTTACTGTATCCAATGAAGATACACTTTTCATCACGATCATCGAGCTTCCTTCTTTTTGCCTCTGGCACTTGAGTATAGGCGACAATGTTCGCTCGCCTCAAGTACAAGGCTACGATATAGTAATAATTCTCGGTGAGACCGAGGTCGATCCCTAGGAAATTAAGGTAAACAATCTAAACCACTCTAATAACTTCAAATCAACCAGTTTTGAAAATTTAGGTTTAAAAGCTAGAACTAAATAGAAAACTAAGTAGAAGAATAAAATCTGAGATTTAATGGAAACTAAGGCTTTACAGATCCACTTGTAGTAGTCCAATGTAAATTCATTCATCCAAGCATAAACACGACTAGATTCGAAGTTTTATCTCTCATCTAGTTGGAATGTTAAGCATTCAATCACAATTAATCCCACTTAAGTCAAAAAATCATATTCTAGTTCTAATGAAGCACATAGAACTTGAACTTGTAACCTTCGAAGTAACAGCCATACTAAGAGATCATAGCATGCTCCAGGGTTACTACAATTCAATTTTAATCAATCCAAACATGGTAATCTCAGAGAATTGTAAGGAACTCATGTCCGAAGTACATGAACTCTCATAAAACATAAAAAATTCTAACTTTTATTCAAACTAGAACTTAAAAATCCAAACTTAAGTAAAGGTACTTGAAATAAATGAATCCAACATTGAAACTAGCTACAATCTTCACCTCTTAGCCCTAGCTAAGAGGTTCTAGCTGAGCATTATCATACTTCAACTAGAAACAAAAGAAAACTATTAAAAAACATAAAAAATCAGTTTCGGAGGAGTTACAGACACTCCACGACGATCGTCTTCACCTCCCATGACTTTCCAAGGCTTCTATGATGAGTTTAGATTAAGCTCTATGTGTCATTTTATAGATTTGAAGCTCCACCGACTTAAAAACTTCTAGAATCCGCACAATACTTATGTAGTGCGCATTAATTTTTGGGGCTTCATAAAGAAGCTGCTGGAAATCTGATTTTTCACATGGCCGACCGGTCTAATCGGTTTGTGAGGATGTCCAGTGAGCTCTGAAGTGGGGGCAAGGTGGTGGCCAACCAGTCATAACCGGTCGGACCCAATGGATTTGATTTTTTTTCTTTTCTTTTCTTCCTCTCTTCTTTCCTTGCTTCTTCTCTCTTCTCTTGGCCCATCTTCTATCATCATCAAATGGCCTTAAGAAGTTTCATTTAGCCATCAAATAGGTGAAGTCTCTCTCTCATTCCTGTAATTACAAAACATGCATTAGATAGGTTTTTTAAACACACGAATCATGCATAATATGTGATAAAATGGGGTTATAATATGTATAATTCAAGAGCTCAACAGACACACCAAGGATCCTTAGGTGCGCCATGCTCGGTTTGTAGCTGCTTCACACTTCTTATGGTGTCATGTTTCTAACGCTCTTTGTTGGGCACCGATTGAGCAGATAGGCAGTACATGCAACTGCCTCTCCCCAAAAATTCTTTAGCAGTCCTTTCTCTTTTAGCATGGTCCTCACCATGTTAAGAATGGTACAATTTTTCCTTCTACAATGCCATTCTGTTGTGGCGTGTAGGCTACAGTGTGCTGCTACTTGATGCCCTGTTCCCTAGAATAATCTCGGAATGCAATTGAGGTGTGCTCTCCACCTCTATCAGATCTGAGTACTTTAACTCCACTTCAAAACGAGCTTTGAAAACTTTAAATATAGTGAAAGCGGCCGATTTCTCTTTGATGTAATATACCCATAACTTTCTGTTGAAATCATCAATAAAGGTAATAAAGTATTTATTACCACCAAGAGAGGGTGTCTCAAGTGAGCCACAAATATCAGTGTGAACCAATTGCAATGGTTTCTTTGCTCTTCACGACACTCCACTTGTAAAAGAATTCCTTTGTTGCTTGCCAAGTGTGCACGCCTCACACACATGTTCTGGAGTTTCAATAACATGCAGGCCATGAGGATAAGAGTTTAAGGCCACTGAAATGGAGATGCCCAAAGCGAAGATGTTATCTCCATGAATCATTCTTCACGAGTCCATAAAGGCACTTCTCAGATTTTGTGTTAATTTGGAGTGGAAACATGCGATTCTTCGCCATTTGGATTTGTGCAACAAGTGTCCCGTGCGCATCTTTTAAAGAAAGAGAATAGTTCTCCATGTGTATGACATACCCCTTCTCAAGGAGTTGGTCGATGCTGAGGATGTTACTTTTCATGTTTGGTACGTAATACACATTGGACATAAAATTTGGCACACCATTTTGCTGATAGATTTTATTTTTCCTTTACCTTTCACGAGAACTTTTGATGAGTCTCCTAGACTCACGTTGCCACGAGCATCTTCTGCTAGTTCGACGAACAGCTCCTTCTTTCCACACATCTGGTTACTCGCACCAGAGTCGAGATACCACATGTCATGTTGATCACATGCCTCTTCTTGTGCAAGAAGAAGTGTGAAGTCATCTTTTTCGTGTTGTAATGCATCTGCATAGTTGGATCAGTCATCTTGATCCACTTTACTCCAACAATCAGAGGCATAATGGCCGAACTTGATGCAATTGTGGCATTGAATATTTCTTGTACTTCCACGACCATGCATGGATCTGCCTCTACCAATTCCTCTTCCACGAAAATTGGTATAATTCTGATGGTTCTGGCCATAACCTTGATAATTTCATCGCCCTCAGCCTCTTCCACGATTTCCATATGTACGGCCACCTCGTTGTGAATTTCCAATTCCTAGCTTTTGCTCATTTAGAGTCAATTGTGACTCCAATGCCTGTTCCATGTTCATAGAGCTAGAATTCTTTTACATTCGTTGCTTATGAACTTGTAACGATCCCATCAGCTCATCAATGGAAAGATTTTCCAGATCTTTTGATTCTTCAATAGCCACAACCACATGTTCAAATTTGGTTGTGAGGGATCATAACACCTTTTTAATGACGCGAACGTCTTCAATTTTTTCACCATTTCTTTTTTAAATTATTAACGACTAGGAGCAATTGCGAGAAGTAGTCGAAAATATTCTCACCCTCCATGTGAGCGGCCTCAAACTCATCTCGAAGAGTTTACAACGAACTCTCTTTACATGATCAACACCTTTGAAGATGGTGTTCAGGGTCTCCCATGCTTTCTTGCTTAATGTCACTTCAGCGATCTTTTCAAAGGTTGAGTCATCCAACCCTTGATAAAGAAGAAACAGACTCTTCTTATCCTTCTTTCTTTGTTCTTTGAGGGTGGCCTTTTGCTCAGAGGTTTATGCATCTTCTTGCTTTGTAGTGGGCTCTACATACCTGTCGGTGATGATCTCCCATAGATCTTACGACCCAAACAACGCCTTCATTTGAATACACCAATTTTCATAGTTGTCTTTTGACAACCTCAAAATTTGGGGCTGAATAGTGGTGGCCATGTTCGCTAGACTATGGAATCGGCACCTAGGACCAGTAGCTTTGATACCACTTTGTTGGCTTTACAAAGCCTTGGGAGAAATTCTAAATAACTACACAAGAAAAGGAAGAAACTAAGATTTTCTTATTGCTGGATTTCTGATTAAGTGATGATTAGCACACCCTTATATAGACTTCATACGTGACTGAAAACTGACAGAAATAAAGACAGATTTTAGGCTACAATGACTCTCCATTTCTCCAAAGGTTCAGCCGTTACAACTCTTTCAATGAGACCCTTTGAGAATTTCAAAGGTTGCTGAAACTGCTGAGAAACCAAAGGTTTCAGTAACTTGGTCTTTTGGTTTGCTACTTCCAACATAGATGACATTTGTGGTGATATTTTCATGAAAAATGAATCAAATTGCTAGAATATCATGAGATTTTCAAATCTATGCAGTTTTTTCCCTTGCTCTTTTTGTGAAAGTATCGCAATTTTAACTAAAAAATATCTAAAAGTTCAAATAATTCATTGACACATGCATACTTGAAAGGATAACGACCAACACCCCTCTAATAAAAGCTTTTAAGGCCATTACCTACCAATTTTTAATTTTTTTGAAGATAAGAGTAATTTTGTTGATCCCAAAGGCTAGTAGCCCAAAACTACAAGCCAAAAGCAGGAAAGAGCCCACACCCCATACTAGAGACAGAAGAAAAGAAAATGAAAAGGAAAGGAAAAAGTGAGAAAGAATCAATATCCCGAGCGAGGAAAGAGCCCGCACTTAAGGTAGAACTAGAGATAAAGCCCACACCCTAGATAGACGGGAGGTTTGCACTAGGAAGTACTGGAGCTTACCCTCTTTTTGGTCCCAACAAACCCTCATTTTGTGTCAACCTTCCTCAGCACCCCTAAGTTAAGGATAACGGCTTCTTACTATTAATATATTTTTAATATTCCAATTATGTCCGGATCTTAAGGAAAGGCCAGTAAAAGCAAGAAAAGAGAGGTTGAAGAGGTGAATCTCATCACAATGCCAATTTGGGACCATTGCCTAAGATCTTGATGAGGCAATGAGTAGGACTCATTTCAAACATGCCAATTCCCAAAATCTATCTAATTTTCATTTACTTCAGGTGTATGCATACACATGAATATATGCCATTTGTAAATAAAAAAATTAAAATTAAAAAATAAATAAATAAAAATAAAAATTCTAACCACCCATTCTTTTAGCACCCTTAAATTTTGTACATTAGTGGAACTATGGACGTCGTCCCATGCTCGTCCGTGTGCGGTCCCACTATTCCTTTTTTTGTTTGGTTCCTTTTGGTCTGCATTTGGAGTGGGGCGCACATTTGCAATGATTTATTCACTTGGCTTTGACTTGGCTTAGTTGTTCAAAACCTTTCTAAGGATGACATAATGGCGTTCTTGGACTCGGTATGTTTACGGAGTCGCCACCAGCGGAAAAGAGGCTTCAGAATCCACAGTCGGTCAGAACCCGTGAAAACGTCAGAATGACGAGGGTATTCCAAATAACCCCTTGTCCTTAAATGACTCCCAGTTTGGTAAGCTTGGTCTATGTCATGGATTCTGAGTAAGGGTCGCGGTTCCAAAAGGGAAAGGTCTTAGGCATCCCCCCTTATCACCCATGCAACACACGATCTCTATTTTGCGGGGTTTAACGATTTTGGTAGGATTCTGAAGAGCATTTACACTTGCAAGGTTAGGCCATACTTCATAGTCTTTTTAGGGCCCGGTAGGCAAAATCAGAAACACATCAGTAATATAATAAAGTTAGACCAAACTTCGCAAGCTTTTTAGGGCCTGGGTTGGCAAAAACAGAAAAGAAGCAGAAGCAGAAGCAAATCATGAGTGGGTGGAAGGATGGAGTGTGTAGGGAATGTGCGGAGTGGAATATAATTTTATTTTGAGATGTGATGTGATGAGAAGGAAAAGGGGTTTTAGAAACCCTTTCTTGTTGAAGAGATAAGGGATGATTAGACCTCCTGGGTTTCAACCCTACTCGTTGACTTTGACTTTAAGGATTACTAACGGAGAGAGAGCACTTCGAGATGTGAGAGGGAAAGTGGGAAGTCAGACACCCTCTCTCATGAAAAAGACAAGGGATGATCAGACGTCCCAGATTCTGGCCATATTCGTTAACTCGGGGGTTGAATGTTGCTTTTGACTTCTCAATAGAAAAAGAAATAGAACAGAAAGACATTCGGATAGTTGTATGATGCTTTAGAAAGGAGGAGGCATGCTCTACAAGTGTCAGATAGATGAGTGTTTAGTTGGGCAGAGCTTCGGCCGCCTTTAAACCTCCCGGTCGTCTGCGAGGCAGAGTTTTAGCAGAGCTTTGTTAGCTGCTACTCTATCTATCAGAACTTGCGGTCTCTCTATCGTTATTCTCTCCCTCTCTTTTTTTTCCTTTTGTCTCTGTTGTTTGTTGTTTGTTGCTTGATCCCGCTTAAATAGACGATCCCAAGGCGATGAGCTAGATGATTCGGTAATTCCTCGCGAGTGCGAGGAAGACGCGTGGCGATTTTTCTGCAATGTATCGCCAATTTGGAGCGGCCACAAGATGTTCACGTGCCGATCAAAATCTTGATTGGTCGTAAGGTATATCGACAAGCGTCAAGGCGAATATGGGATCGACATGGGGCGCGGCTGGTCGTGATGGGTAGTGGATTCCCGCTAATGGCCACTATATGACCATTTGCATGGGAACGATCATATGGTGGTTGTTCTCATGCTATTTCTTTTTTTTTTTGTGCATTTTTTCGTGGTTTTGGTTGTACTTCTCGTGCATGCGTGCACCACACCTATTCTCATAGCCGCATGTCGAGTCTTGGGGCCAATCCGAACCATTCGTCACTCCAGGGACGGGTATTTATCCGTACAGGGGTCCAGGTTCGTACAAAGTCACAGTCGACGAGTGGTACACAGTGCTTGTAAGGATGGAGTGTCTACAAATGCCTCTCTTTGGCAAAGGTTGGATACAAAAGAATGCCAAAGTGAGTGGACACCTCACCTCTGGATTGGATGTAAAGGAGATTAGCTTTGCTATTTTTTCGTAATGACATTCATTGATAGATTCACTGGTCTAAAGTTTAATTCATATGTCTCACAAGGGTCACGGAAAGGTTGTGATTAGGGTTTATGAGTCTGAATTGTGAGTGGTTAGAGCCCCTGCGCATTTTTTGGCCTTACGAGGATAACACACTTTGTTATGGAGAGGTAGACTTTAAAGATTTGTGTGTCCTTAGGCTCGCCCACAAGACAGACTATTGTAACGGGCAGTTGCCCGCGCATTTGTGGCTTTACAGATCTCCCACATTACAATACATTAGGCTTACAAGTGTCCCGGTCTAGAGTCATTCGGATTATTCTTTATGCCACTTTCGATTTGGTCACCTTAGTTTATAAGTTTTTTTACAAATTAAAGTGCGGTTGCACTAATCCAAACGTAATCATTCTATATTCTGAAACGATCGAGCTGACACTGAGAGTTTAAGACAAGCATCCCATGTTCCATGTATGATCCTGGAGAAAACTGACAAGTCAGAGAAAGCCAAAATCAATTATCGTTGTTGCGTAAACGCCCACCAGGGAGTATGGAAGATTGTTAGTGCCTCGGATGTCATGCGCATTGTATTTTTGAAAATTTTTTATTTTTTAGATTTTTTAAAATGATCCCCACCTATAAAACATGGTTCCATGGGGTTTTTATTACAAAGATTTTTGAAACAATTTTTTTCAGACCTTTCTTATAAAAACCTCCATCCGATCACGGGTGGGTGTCGTTAAGTGGGTTTTTATTTGGCCTCCCTTTTTTGAAAAAAAAAATATTTTGAAAAGATCCCCACTTGTAGAACATGGTTCCATGGGGTTTGTATTGCAAAGGTTTTTGAAAAGATTTTTTGGGTCTTTATTTTGAAAATATCCATCTGATCTTGCGGGTGGGCGTCATCCGTCGGTTTTTATTTTGGGCCCATTTTTTATTTTTTTTATTTTTTTTGTAAGGGGAAATATGGCTCCACTTGGGGATGCACTTATTCTGATCTGTCATCCCCTGACAAGATGGTCATGGTTAAAATCGGATGGCACGAGTCATTTATTGCAAGCTATACATACATATGTATATATACTTTTTGACTTTTTTAGACAATAGGGGGAACACGATTCTACCAGAGATGCATCTATTCCGATATGGGGAAAAGACGACTCCACTTAGGGGTGTGCTTATTCTGATCTGTCGTCCTTGGCCAAATGGTCATGGTCGAGATCGGATGACACAAATTAGTTTATTGCATATTATTTTTTTCTTCTTCTTTGTATTTTTTTGTGATCAGACCCGTCATCCCATGTCAAGATGGTCCCGATCAGTTCTAGATTGTCAAGATTTGTACTTATTACATGGTTATTGAAAAGTCCATTCCGTCATCCCATCTTGGGTTCTCAACTGGGAAAGTGTGAAATTTCCATCCAGTCTCAGCTTTTATTGATGATAAGGCACCCGATCCATTTTACGTCAGCGAGCAAGACGAGCACACACAACTAAGTGTCGTAGTTTTACATCTTCAGATGAACTGATTGAGGTTTTATAGCCAACACATCCACAAAGTTGCATGTTCCTTTTCTACAATGCACATAGACCATGTATCATCCGAAGGACTCCTTCGGCCTCAAGATGGACTACATCCTCACATTTACCATGATCAATTTAATTTGGGGTCTTATACTGCTTACTATACCATTAGCATATGCTTCACCTCCCAGTTGCCTTAATCCCCTTCATGACTTTTAGGAACCGAGAATGTCCGCCGATTTCAATAGTGATTTCCAATCAAAGTCCTCTATCACAGTGTGTTTAACACGAACAGGATTGCGAAAGTTACATCTGCTCTTGACTTGGCTATCAATAAGCTCCGAACACCATTACTATTGTTCACTCCCTAAGTGTAGGGTTGCGATGTAGTAATAATTCAGAAAGAACGAGTATCGTTCCCACAGAGATTTATGAATGGGTATTCTCAGAATTTAACTAAAACAACTAATAATTAAGATTTTATTAAGAACTAAAGTTGGAAAATAATGATTTGGGTTTAAATAGTGAATGTGTAAGGTAATATCAATCTAAAAAGGCACTAGAGCGCCAAGGATCCACTTTTGATAAGTTTCAATGCATCAACACAACTAGATCTCACATAACTCAATCGGAATCGAATTCATATCTCTATCCGATCGGAATATAGAGCGGTTCAATCAACAATTATCTAAAACAGTTGCTCATTCATTGATTCGATTCGCACAATAATACTCAGGCCTTGGGCACACTCAATTGTGTAGGCCAAGCCTCTTTCCAATCTAGTTGAGATTCACAACCATAGCTTTCATCAAATCCTGTCACTAGACTTGATTACAACTAATGATTAGAACTCAAATTAAATCAAAATCAAGCAGCAAACAACTATTTCAGATTATAATAAAAAGATAAGAACTTTAGTTGAATAAGTTCCCACATGAATATCGGGCCATTGTACACAAGGCAATCAAAGGGTCTACTATGCCCGGAGTCAATGATAGATCAATGAACTACACAAGCATAAACAATGCTCAGAAGGTAAGCTACCAAGCTTAGAATCACTAAGAATCACATGAGCCCGGAGTCATCAAGAGATCAAAGTAAAACCAAACTAGTACTTGATTCAAACTCATATTGAACTAAAATTCTTCAATTAAAACATAAAAGGAAACCTAGGTTGCATCAATCCATCAAAAACAAATCAAAAGCTTCACCTCTTAGCCCTAGCTAAGAGGTTTTAGTTCATCTCTAACATCCTTGAACTAGAAGCCTCAAAAACATAAAAAACTACTAAAACAGGAAGAAAACTAAGAAAACTTGAAGGTGAATCCGTCTCCCAAGCAATCCCCACGTCCTAGCATGCCTTGGTATGAAGAGGAGAAGTCCCTTTTATAGCTTTCACACCCCACAAAAGAAGAATCTTCGAGAATTTGCGTAGAATTTACGCACTGCGCAGAGAAAATCGGAGCCAGACTTAGAAATTTCTAAACTGGGCGCATTGTCGATTGATCGCTCAGACTGGGCGATCAATCGCTAGTTCAAATAACTGTAAAAACTACCTTTTTCGGATCTGGAGATTAATCGACTGGCTGAGAGATCAATCGGTCACTTCTGGGGATCAATCGATCAGTGTCCAACGATCAATCGGAGGGTGCAAAAAGTGTCCAGAGAGTTTTTTCCAAATTTCTTAAAAATCTGCCTTTTGGCGATTGATCTATAGGATGGGCGATCAATCGCTCAGACTGGGCGATCAATCGCAATTCTGCACTTCAGTCCAGCAACAATTTTGTCAATTTCTACTGTGAGCGATCAATCGCTCAAGTCTGTCCATCAATCGCTCAGGCTGAGCGATCAATCGACGGATCAATCTCTGGATAAATCTTCAGAAACTACAACTTTCTGCATTTTACTTTAATGGCCTTGCAGCTCTGCACTTTGGTTTTTCTGGCCCTGCCAGGTCTTTTAACATGATTTCTTCAGTGTTTTTCTTTGTTTCTCAACTCCATCTTCCATAGCTTCTTTCTTTCATTCTTAGGCTTTCTTCCTTTGATCCTCAAGGTGTCCTAAAGCGGTCTTTTAGCATTAGATTCAAAAGGTCTCTCTCTCATTCCTACAATTACAAACCATGCATTAGAATAGTCTTTAAACATAAAATCCATGCATAATGAGTGATGAATTGAGGTTAGAATATGCACAATTAAGAGCTCAACAACTATTAAACATCAGCATGCCCAAAAGTGATTTGGAAAGCCCTCGAGAAATTAATCAGTGTAGTTTAAGGTCTTCGAACCATGGAATACAGCTTGGATGGTTGCGGTTAGTGCTACATGATCCAATTCGTTGTCCCAAGCCTATAAAATTCTGATCAGATCCAAATGGTTAAGAGCTAGAATTATTGTATGATTTTGGATGATCTAGTCCATCATCCCAAATTTATGCAATCTGATCAAATCTAGATCGTCAAGAGCTAGATTTATTGCATGATTTTGATAATCCAGTCCATTATCCCAAATCTAGACGGTTTGATCATATCCAAATTGGTCAAGATTTCGATTTATTACATGATTTTAAATGATCCAAACCATTGTCCCAAATCTGAAATATTCTGATCGCATCCAGGAGGTCAAGAGCTGGATTTATTGCATGATTTTAATGATCTGGTCCATCATCCTAGATCTAGACGGTTCCAATCGAATCTAGATTAGTCAAGAGCTGGATTTATTGCATGATTCTAGATGATCCAGTCCATCGTCCCATATCTGGCCGATTTTGATCAGATCCAGATTTGTCAAGAGATGGATTTATTGCATGATTTTGGATGATCCAGTTCATCGTACCTAGATCTAGACGATCCAATCGGATCAAGATTAGTCAAGAGCTGGATTTATTGCTTGAAATCAACCGCGATCTCAAAGACGCCGAGGCAAAGCTGAAATACTCAGGCTATCCAACAGCCGAGTCAAGCATTCACGGGGCACCGATCCCCATTATTCATAAGAAATTGGTATATGTGGGTACCCATCGGACCATATACATAGCCACTTACAGCCTCGAAGCAGCCGATCCAGCCCATTGAGTTTGGATCCTCAAAAGATCTTGGCTTGATAAAGCCTACTTGATCCCAAACAGATCATTGAAAATACTCAGAAGAAAGAGTGTTCTCGAAGACGAGTCGCCCGACTCCAGAAGAAATACATTTACTTTATTGTACAAAGCTCTATTCATCCCGGATAAAGGTCCGAGGCTAAACCTAAGGGGTTATGGTTACCACGAGAAACCACAAACAAAGAGTTCTAACTAAGCTTGAAACATCTTGCTATGGACTGCCACTATGAAAAAGACCGTCGATGCCCTACCCATCGACAACGGGTCCGTCGGTTGAGCTGATGAGGTAGTTGCGGATTGCTTTCCTAAGGTCACCTGTCATAAAAATACAGGCGCGGGCTTTAGGTTATGCCGACCAACATTTCGAGGTTCGTGTATTCCAGCGGTCACCTGTTCACAGTAACAGGCGCGGGCCCCGAGTTGCACCACTCGATTAAAACCCTCGTTCGGGAACGTTGCGGAGTGCTTTCCTAAGGTCACCCGTCATAAAAGTACGGGCGCGGGCCTTGGGTCATGCCGACCAACATTCGAGGTTCGTGTATTCCAGTGGTCACCTGTTCACAGTAACAGGCGCGGGCCCCGAGTTGCACCACTCGAATCCTGACAGTCTCTCAACCCGGACATACCGAAAGAAAATGGGACATAGACATCCGGCGTGTCTAACAAATGTGGCTCAGTCCATAACAAGAAAACAAAGGTCTACATGACCATGAACTCAAGACCATAATCCCCGGCGGATTAGTCTTTTGCCTTCCAATCAAGGGTGATCAACCGTTGATGTAATTAAAGGCTCGTGACCAGTATCACAGCCTGGAATGTAAAAGATCTCAGAATCTCTGGAATAAAATTCGCCTTGCGATATCTCTCTTGTGTACACTTTGTGATTGCTTATGATTGTCTATGAATGTCTCTATACTCAGAACTCCCCCAGAATAAAAGAAACACGAAAAAAAGAAAGAAGGACTGCTGACGAGTAGATCTGATCTTTCCCCTTTTTCTAAAAAGCGTTCTAACAAACTGGCGACTCTGCTGGGGAGTATTCAATACCAGAATCTCTGGTTATTTCTGAGTAAATAGACATTCTGCGATAAATCATTTGCAGACACTAATGTGTATATGGGAAAGGTTACCGCAAGGAGAAATGTTCGGCGCCTTCACGGGCGTCAAACTGGCGACTCTCAACGGGAACGTTCTTCCCTTCATCTTTAAGGCAAAAGAATTTTGAAGCTTTGCATAGCATGCATGTAGTTCATACTTGTATGTTTCTGTCTATCCACTGTCGAGCCGTATCGCGATTGGTAAGGTCGCGTCCTCTCTTTCCCAAGCGCGCGGAATATTCTAATGTGTGTATGACTGTGCAGAGAGAGAGAGAAAGACAGAGAGAGACAGAGAAAGGAACAGAAAGACAGAAAAAGAACCAAACAAATGGCATCTACGATGATCTTCTTAGCATCCGGAGGATTTTACTTCCCCCATCTGGCAGCAACCTCTGAAGCTGGATGGCAGATTGTTCAGAAGCGCAAGACCGTCAAGAAGACTGAGAACAAGAAAGTTATTCTAGCTGAGACAGGGAGGACAGCAAGGGTGCAGGGTAGAACAAAGAGACAGTGGAAGCCAGTCTACAGGGGCGACGCCCGCGACTCTGGCAGAACTACCGTGTCAGCCAGGCCAGAGTTCTCCTTCGCCGATATTAACTTCCCAACGATACCGAAGACAACATCGCCAGCGAAGATACCGAACAGATCCGCAGTTCGACAGTCGACTGAGACGACGATAAAGACAATCCCTACTAAAGCTGCTGTGATTAAGATGAGGCCGCAGTGAGCGCAAGTAATGATGGTGCAGGTCACCGAAGGAGAGGCGAGTGAACGATACCCAGAGCTGCCTCCGATCCAAGAACAGATAGATGAGATTATCCAGGTTCAAGAGGACACGGCCAGAGAGATGAGAGAGATGAAAGAAGCACTGTTGGCTCTAGTTGCCCAGGGGGCAAACAGAAGCCCAGCCGTACCTACTCGACAGTCTGTGGAAGAATGCCAGGGGGCAGCAGGAGAACCAGCCACCGCCGAACCACAAGCTCGCCCGAGAAACGTTGTGTTCGGACGTGTACCACCACTGCCGTCTCAAGCCACGAGAGAAGAATTGTCCCAAACAGTTGCGGACCTGATGCGTCAGGAAAGAGAAAAGGAGAAGAGAGGGAAATATGTATACCGGGTGCCGTACTTACCCGAGGTCCACGACCTCCCATTTCCCAACAATTTCAAACGTCCAGACTTCCCTAGATTCGATGGCAGAGGATCGCCAGAGGAACACATGGCTCAATTCATGACAATGATGGGCAACCTGTCGACAATTCCCCAGTACTGTCTCAGATTGTTTGCCTCAACGCTCACGAGCAAAGCATTCCAGTGGTACATGTCACTGCCCGCAGGGTCAGTCAAGTCCTGGGAGCAGATGCAGGACCTGTTCATTTCCAAATTCTTCTCTACTGAGCGAGAAGTCTCACTGACAGATTTAGCCTTGGTTCGTCAAAGGCAGGGAGAGTCGGTCGAGAAGTTCATCGACAGGTGGGGGACTATAGCAGCACAGTGCCGGGAACTGCCCAGCGAATCTGAGTAGGTCAAGATGTGCATGCAGGCCATGGACGCGATGATCTCATTTGGCTTATCTGGACACAACTTCTCAACGTTTCGAGACCTCGCTACAAAAGCCCACCTGGTGGAAGGAGCCGCGTCCAGAGCGCAGTTCAAGGCAGAGAAGCCCAGGAGAGAAGTCGGAAGGATGATAACCTCTAACTATGTTGATAAAGGAAAAGGTTCAAATGATAGGAAACGCCCAAACGCCGAACGTAGAGTTGAGGCCAGGCCAGTAACCACGACTCAAGACAAAGGCAAGAGTTTTCAGAGGCCGCGACATCTCACGATAGAAGAGCGTAATCGAGCAAACGGGCCTTATACCTTCGACATGGAAGATCTGGTTCCGATCATGGAACAGCTGGTCGAAGAGAGGTTAATAAGACTGCCAGAATGCACACGCCCGGAGGAAGCGAAGATGGTCGATCATCCCAGCTACTGCAAGTATCATCGTGTGACCACCCACAAGACTGAAGACTGCTTTGTCCTAAAAGGCAAGATTCAACGGATGATCAACGATGGCACCATCAATATGAAGGCGAAAGAGGCGAGCCGGAATACTGCGACAGTGGCGTCTGCCCTCCCTGTGCTAGTTCAAATTCCAACGGCGAATCCATTCCCAGAACCGGAAGAGCCATGGACACTTGTGAGCAGCAAGAAGAGGCTAGAGAACAAGAGAAGACTCGTGGAGAAAGAGAGGAAGATGAAGAACAGAATAAGAAGAAGAAATGTTAGACAAGAACAGCCACGTGTGCAGCCCGTTCAGTGTGCCATGGTTTCAGTGGTCGCTCAATCAGGGGCCAGTGATAAGGACCAAGTCCTAGATAAAGGAGAAGTCAATGTAGTGGCCCTGCGGTCAGGAAAGCAGGTCGTACAGAGAGAATTTCCGAGGCGACCAGACCCTAGAAGGACGAATGCGGTCATAGGTGAGCCATCAGGGACACCTCGAGAAAAAGAACCGGCAGAAGCAGTCAATGAGCCAGTAGCTGACCAACGAGATCACACTCGAGATAAAGCACCGGTGATGTATGATGTGGTGTCTCATCTGAAGAAGGTTCCGACCCGACTCAGCATCTACGATGCCCTGTGCCTTTTGAAGAAGTATCGGGAAATGTTGCTCAACGCATTGCTCGATCAAGAAGCCCGTGAGGTCATGATAGCAGAGATCGAGTCAGAAATGGAAAGATGAAGATAACGGGAACTGAGGATCGACCCGCAGAACAGGTCATGCAGATCGATCGATCGTCCATGATCACATTCTCTGAAGAAGACAGAACGATCAGCTTGACAGACCACAACCTCCCGTTGATGGTGACAGGTCTCATCCGAGACATAGAGGTCCGAAGATGCATGCTGGACGACGGATCCACTGTGAATATTATGTCTCTGAAGACATTGCAGCAGTTGGGTTTCAGACAGACAGCACTTCACCCAAGCGCCATGGTTATCCAAGGGTTCAATCAGGACGGCCAACGCGTCCTAGGGTCCATTACTGTCATGCTGGAAATAGAAGAATTGAGCACCAAAGTCACCTGTCAGGTGATCGATGCAATGACGACGTACAATATCTTGTTGGGACGACCGTGGCTGCATCAATACGGCATTATTCCCTCGACATACCACCAATGCTTCAAGTACAATAGAGATGGCGTCCAGTATAGAGTGGCGGCAGACCCGAGGCCATACTCCGTCACTGAATCTTTCCTAGCAGATGCACAATACTATCAGGAGAGCGATGGAGCCGAGATTGCCAGAAGAACCAACAAACCGACAAAGGTGGCATAGGGGGCGGAACCCCAGGGCGAGAATCCAAGACAAGCGGACGAAGCTCCGCGAGTGGTCGCTGAAGCGACAAGGGCTCACAGAGGAAATCCGTTGCAAAGGAAGAAGTTTTACCTGATCCCCAAGCACCTCCGGAAGGAAGGGCAGTCAGTGTTGAAAAAGATGACAAACCAACAGATGAGCGTGTTGCAGTCTAGCTTCAATATGCCGGTGCCAAAGTTTGAGAGGATTCGTCCCTTCCCTAAAGCTCCGAGCCAGTTCTGCGTGCCGCCGACAATGGGAGCAAGGCATGAGATAAGGTTTCAGGCTGAACTTCGCAACCCATTGCAGATCGAAGAGAACGGGAAGAGAACACCGGTAGAGACACCGCCCATTGAAGAAGAAAGATATAGCAAGGCCAGTAGAAACATCATGAGAAATATGGGGTTCATCTGTTCAGAAGCGCCAGCTCGGAAAGGCATGCTAGCACCCTTCGAAGTAAAGACGAAGGTATACAGAGGAAAAGAAGCCCTGGGGGCAGAATGTGAGATCAGGCATATTAACATGGTGACAATTAGTCTTGTGGAAGAGGTGAGGCCCGCTGGACCGAGTGAAGTCATACAGCCGAGTGCCGCGCTAGAGCAGATCGAAGATGGGGGTCAGCCCACGATAGATGAGCTACAAGAAGTCAATCTGGGGACCACCGAAGAGCCGAGGAATACTTATATCAGTAAGAACATTCCAGAAGAAGAGAGGGAGAGCTACATTCAACTCCTGAAAGAGAACAGAGACGTGTTCGCATGGACCTATTCTAAAATGCCAGGACTGAACCCGGCAATCGCGATGCACAAGTTGAATATCGAGAAGGAGAAGAGGTCAGTCAAGCAGCCGCAGAGGCGCTTTCATCCTGACATCGTCCCGAAGATAGAAGAAGAGGTGAAGAAGCTGCTTCAGGCCGGGTTTATCAGGGAAGTTCAGTATCCCAAATGGATCTCGAACATAGTACCTGTGAAGAAGAAGAGCGGCCAGATCCGAGTGTGCGTTGATTTCCGCAACCTAAATGAGGCTTGTCCCAAAGATGACTTTCCTCTACCCATCCTGGAGCTCCTGATCAATAGCACGTCAGCATATATGACGATGTCCTTTATGGACGACTACTCAGGGTATAATCAGATCCGAATGGCTCCAGAAGACGAAGAATCCACTGCCTTCCGCACGTCCCTCGGGATATTCTGTTATCGGGTGATGCCGTTTGGGCTGAAAAATGCAGGCGCCACGTATCAGAGAGCAATGCAGGTGATCTTCCAAGACATGATGCACAAGCATGTGGAATGCTATGTCGATGACCTGGTAGTGAGGTCCGACGGACATCAACAGCATCGCGAACATTTGAAGTTAGTATTTCAGAGGTTGAGGAAGAAGAGCCTCCGCATGAACCCGTTGAAGTGCGCCTTTGGGGTGTCCTCCGGAAAATTCCTTGGCTTTGTGATCAGGCATCGGGGAATCGAGATTGACCCCGCGAAGATCAAGGCGATTCGAGAAATGCCTCCCCCGAAGAATCTAAAAGAGCTGAAGAGCTTCCAAGGGACAGTTGCTTACTTGCGGCGGTTCATCTCGAACCTGTCAGGTCGCTGCCAGCCTTTCTCTCGGCTGAACAAGAAAGACGTCCGCTTCGAATGGGACGAAGCGTGCTAGAAAGCCTTCGATTCCCTCAAAGAGTTACTCGGGAAAGCTCCAGTTCTCGCAGCGCCAATCGAGGGAAAGCCTCTGATACTGTATGTAGCAGTGGGAGAGAACTCACTGGGGGCACTGCTCGCCCAGAAGAATAAAGAAGGGAAAGAGAATGCTCTGTATTATTTGAGCCGCACGCTCGTCGGCGCTAAGTTTAATTACTCACCGATAGAGAAGATATGCCTAGCCTTGATATTCGCTGTGAAGAAGTTGAGGCATTACTGTCTGTCATATCAGATTACATTGATCTCCAGAGCAGATCCTATCAAGTTCCTGATGAACCGACCTATGTTGTCCGGGCGTTTAGCCAAATGGGCTCTACTGCTATCCGAGTTCGACATCACGTATCTGCCGTCTCGAGCTGTTAAAGGGCAGGTGATAGCCAATTTTCTAGCAGCTCACCCAATACCGGATAACATGGAAATGGAATGTGATCTTCCCGACGACCAGGCCATGATGGTAAGGGTCGTGAAGCAGTGGCGGATGTATTTCGACGGAGCCTCCAGAGCTACAGGATCAGGGGCCGGTGTGATCTTCATCAGTCCTCAAGGAGACTTGTTGCCCTACTCATTCACAATAGTGCCGTCGTGCACAAACAACGAAGCAGAATATCAGGCCCTCATCATTGGGTTACAGTTGGTGCGAGACATGCGAATCCGATCACTACAGGTATACGGTGATTCTCGGTTAGTTGTGGGACAGCTTATGATGGAATATGAAGTCCGCAAGCCGGAGCTGTCATCTCTTTGCCATCAGGCCTGAGCCCTATTCGATCATTTTCGGGACAGTACAGTGTCACACGTCCCAAGAGCTGAAAATTCTCAAGCAGACGCACTGGCTAACCTGGCCGCGGCTCTCGCGCACCCAGGGGGCAGCTCACTTCAAGTCACCATAGAAGAAAGGAGAATATTACCATCCCTCACAGCGGCCGAGAATGTCACGAGTGCAAGTCCCGTACATTGCTTTGAGATCACAGAAGAGGAAGATTGGAGAAGGCCATTCTCTGATTACTTGAAGTATGGGTTCTTACCCGAGGATCCGCAGATGCGCACTCAAGTCAGAAGGCGTGCCAGCTCGTTCGTCCTCTTAGAAGAGGTACTGTATCGACGCTCCAGCGATGGAACGCTGTCAAGATGCCTGGCCTGAGAAGAAGTTCATGATACGCTGAGGGAGGCGCACGGAGGAGAATGTGGTGCCCATCAAGGCGGACGGAACCTACATCATCGAGTGCGGCACATGGGCTATTATTGGCCTACCATGGTGAAAGACACGATGGACTACGTCAGAAAATGCCATCAGTGTCAGATACATGCTGACATCATACATATACCTCCAGAAGAGCTGCATCAGTCAGTGATGTCTTGGCCCTTTGCGGCCTGGGGTATGGATGTGATAGGCCCCATTAGCCCCTCTTCCTCTCAAGGGCACCAGTACATACTGGCGGCAACAGATTATTTCTCTAAGTGGGCTGAGGCTGTGGCCCTGAAGAACGTGAAAGCTAAACAAGTGGAGGGTTCCATCCAGAACGCCATCATCTATAGACATGGTATTCCCGATCGGATCGTCACGGATAATGGCACGCCCTTCCGAAATGCTGTGATCGACAAGCTGTGTGCCAAGTTCAAGATCAAGCATTGCTACTCAACACCCTATTATCCTCCTGCAAACGGACTTGCTGAGGCATTCAACAAAACCATCGTGAAGATTCTGAAGAAAATGGTGGCAAAGAATAAGAAAGATTGGGACAAACGGTTGCCCGAAGCGCTCTGGGCATATCGTACTACGCACCGCACAGCAACGCGGGCTACTCCCTATTCACTGGTATACGGCACAGAGGCCATCATCCCGATGGAAGTTCAGGTCGAGTCCCTGCGGGTAGCACTTTGCAACTCCTTGACAGATGAACGTAATGCTGAGCTCAGGATGGTCGAGCTCGATGCCTTGGACGAGAAGAGGCTCGCGGCACAACAACGGCTAGAGATGTACCAGAAGCATATCTCGACAGCGTATGACAAGCGAGTCAGGGGTAAATCCTTCAAGAAGGGTGACTTGGTACTCGTAATGAAGCGACCGACAGCCGCGCACACTACAAAGAGCAAGTTTGACCCTAAGTGGGACCCGATATGCATCGTAGAAGAAGTCTACTCCAACGGGGCCTACCGTTTAGTGAATTTTGACGGTGGCGGAGCCGGTTTTGCAATTAATGGCCGGTTCCTGAAGAAATATTACCCCTAACAGTCAACATGTTACTTTCCTTTACATGAATATGAGAAATGTAAACTCCCCAAGAGAGGGAATGTAATAAGTAAGGATAGAAATGGAGAATGAAATGGAGTAGAATACAGTAGATAAGCCTGTAGTTACAAAAGCTAATCAGTTATTTTGTATTCTTGCAGGTCTTCCTTGCCCTTGCTATGGAGAAATAACTAAGAAGGACCATTCGTCTACGACACGAGCATATCCCGAGTTCAGAAACCCTGGACACTCCCGAAATCGATGACAAAGGGAAGTATTACTCTTTTCATTTCATTCTACATTCATCACTTACTAGAATTGTGATTATTATTGCTATTATTGCAAATCATTCTAAAACACATCACACAAACATAACACGATAGAAAAGTAACTGCTATTGTCATTTCATTTAACAAAAGTTTGATTGACATCTTTTCCGATGTCGTAAACATGAATGGTCAAAAGGTAAGTATCTCTTACACCAACTACAAAATTTTCTAAAGGTAAGATCCTGCGATCATTTATATACATTTGAAGTCAAGAAGGAGAGCATCGGAAGTGAAAGATCAAAGCTTCTCCAAACATCCCGATATCAGCCTGATCACGGCCACCCTGGCAGTTTCCATCGCTGACTTTGCTGCAGATAACACCTCCGCAGGATCAGGAACATGTTGGAGTTCAGCAATCAAATCCTCCAACTGCTTGCGCGCTGCTTCGCCCTCACTCTCGAGCCGCGTGACCGTTATCTGACCCTGAGTAACTACTGACTCGAGACGGGCAGCTTCGAAGCTCACGACGATCTTCTCCGCTCGCAGACGCTCAATCTCAGCGTCGATTTCAGCTATACGGCCCAAGCACCCTTCATACTGTATCTTATTATTTTGTAGGGATTCTCGTGCGTTCGCCGTAGAATGCGCGTGGCGTTCCACTGCAGGTCCCAAAGACTCTACAATTCTACGCTTCTCCTCGATAGCAGGATCGGGCTCGACGCGCTCAGCAGCCGCCACGTTTGCGAGGGAGCTTTCGAACACAGAGACGTGATTAACAACCACGAGCGCATCAAACCCAACTACTCCGACACAAGCTTCCAGCGCTTTCATGCCAGCGCCCAGCATATGCCATTCTTATGGATCGGCCAACGCCTTCGCAAGGCTGGACAGCAGGCCCTTCAACAAGCTCTGACCAAAATAATCTAAGTGTTCAAATGCAAGAATGTCCGGCATCATAACAATGGTGACGTCAGAATCGACAGCAGCTGCAAGAAAGAATGCAAGACAAACAAATGATGAGTTACCAAAAATGGAAGCAGAAACTACAAGTCATAATCTAATGTAAAATGCGAAGGAGTCGTACAAGGAACGGCAGGAAGATCAACAGCAGGCTCCGAAGGTCCCGCAATGCATGTCCCGGAATCAACAACTGTTTCCAAAGCTTCGCCCGGCAATTCAATAGTCACAACTAGAGACGACGCGACGGAAGTAGCAAAGGCAGGTATTGACCCAATAAGATCTGTAGAAATAAGATAATAATAACAAAATATGGTTAGTATGATTATGTAGGAACCAAAGAAGAAAAGTAAAAAGCAGAACCACAATCGCATTTCTTACCTTGTGCTCACGGAATGTTGGGTCCGACTTCGACTGCAGCAGGGCGTGACGCATCCACGACCTCTAACTCAACAGAACAATTCGCTTGCAGTGAACAGCCTGATGGAAAGACCGAAGAAGAATCGACATTCCCCTCACGCATCTCAACCCCAAGAACGGATTCCTCGGCGTTATCAACACGAATGGGCAAACAAGGAGGAACATCCATTGATAACCTCATAGTCGGTGCCGCAACAGCCTGAGAAACGAAGACTAAAGGCTCGAAAGAAGGTTGGACCCTGACGTTGTCGTAGAGTTGTGCTTCGAGCGCTGTTATGGCAGCATCATCAAGATCACCTACGCCCCCGACTCCGGCATCGTTATCATAATAGTTCGCAAGGGAATCATCGTTGCTGTGATCATTAGCACGATCCGCTCCCCAGTCATCGCCGGAATAATCTACAGGCTCATCTTCGAGCCGTGACCCCGAACCATCACCGGCTTCAGAACCGCTTTCGGCATTGTCCCCCTCGACGTCTGCAGGCTCGAACTCACCTCCGTCACGATTGTCGGCAATCATATCTTCTTCGTCTGCAATTTCCTCTGTAGCACCAGACCGAAGCTCACCTTCTTCACGACTATCGGCAGCAGTCGCACCCGCCACTACTTTCGGAAGATTGATCTGCAACGACGGATCTAAACTCCCCCACTTCTTGATATGTAATATTTCTGCCTTTCTTAAGTTCTTCTCAGGTGCGGACGGGCGAACTCTTGGTGTGAGTCTTATCTTGACTCTCAACTGATCTCTCGCGCGGCCCGGTGGAAGATCGTCAACAAAATCATCAGAAGGTCTAACTCCTGCCATGCCTTCCGTAGGCTCATCCTCTTCGACAGACGGAGGAGCATTCTCTGCCGGAGGACGCGAAGATCCGACCCCTTGCTGATGTCTCTGTATAGGGACCCCAAAGCAATACCATCCGTCTAACGCTCCATCTTCTTTCCTACGAGTGATCGGCACGTTCAAGGAAGTCAGATGGCTGGTACCGGGAACTCCGACGACCTCACGCTGCTCACGAAGATAACCAAGACCGTCCTCAAGAACGTAAGTCAACTTTGGAGGAGAGAGATAGAGAGGGAAATTGACAGGTTTGGCGTCCCGGATGCGCGCATACTGATACACCCACCATCTCATCCAACCGTAAGAAGTCGCAGGACGTCGACTACCGCCAGGCAACACGAACCTCGCGCCAGTTCGCGTCAACAAAAGCTGGTCCCACATCCACTCCCAATGGACAGGACCCATGCCATATGCTCGTTCTATCCTCGTTACGCTCGGAAGAGTCGACGAAACACCCTGATCGTAGCCGAACTGTCTGGCGAACCTGCTCAGATAATAAGGCTCGCACCAGAACTCCATGCCTTCGCGGAACGGGAGAGAGGCGGTCCGGATTGATATTAGGAATTCTCTGTCAGAAGAGTCAACCGAATCCTCATCATCGACGACTTCAATATCTTCATCAGCAATGGAAGCAGAAAAATGGTAGAAGTCAACTTCATTCTCGCTGCAGATCCTTGAAGACACCCATTCTGGCATCTTAAGCACCATCTTGGCCTTCATGAACCTGATAAGAGGTGCTCGGTCTGGAAAGAAGTAGGCGTGAGGCTTCATGCCATATACCCATGGAAAATAAACGCCTAACCAGCCGCAGAAATAATGCCACGGGCAATAGGCCGTATCCATCCCATCAGCAGGTTTGTCCGGATTACTGGCAACATAACCAAACGCTCTATATATGCTGCAGAGTACAGGTGGCGCTATAGCAAGACGTCGACCACTGGCAAGGGCACCTGCCATGAAGAAGCAAGAAACCCTGACGCCATCAGCACCCTTCGAGCTGGGAAGCGCACTGCGGACAACCAGTAAGCGAGGAAGCCTGCTAGCTCACAAGTGGGAGACAATACGTTTGGGCAAGGAAATTTTCGTTGAAAGCGTTGTCGTAAGGCTCTTACTCTTTTAACATCAACCTTATATTTTTCGTAGTCGATCCTGAAAGAGAGAAAGGAGAGAGAACTTCACATAAGAAACTACACAAAAGGAAAGAACATACATCATGAGAAGAAAGAAAGAAGACGTCCCGCGAAGACTTACTTCAAGCCGTGGCTGAAGTAGACTGACCAATCTTCATAGTGTATCTTTGTAATGCAGTCAAATTGCTGCAGTTCATTGAACAACTCCAAACACGCCTTGGAATGATAGGCCTTCCGATCACCTTCGCGCCTGAAGCCAGACAATTCTTCATCAGAGGGGATATATTCGTGATAATACCCGCCGCGTATGGGCAGGCCCGCCATCATCTTAAGATCCCAGAGGGTTATGCTCATCTCTCCTTGAGGAAGATGGAAAGAGTTGGTAACGGAACTCCAGTAATTTAAGAAGCCCCTGAGAATCGTCGGATCTCGCGGAAAGAAGCCGGCAGTCGCCTCGATGGCATAGTAGAGCCCGACCTCCCTCAGCACAGCCTCGTGCTGGATCAGAATCTCCTTCGCCCAGGGGATGTAGCTGTCACGACGATTCAGATGCCCTCGGGTACGGAAGCTCGAAGTCTCCCACATTGCGGACGTGCTCATAGGAAGGAATCTTTGACGCACTGTCTCAAAGAAATGAGTCGGATAAGGTGCATGCGGATCACATGTAGGCATGAGGAAAGTCATTTCCTTAATCCCACCAACCTTTTGTTGCTTCCCGTTGCTTCCCATGGTGGCGGTGAGTAATCTCTCAGGAACTGAAGACCATCTCTCCACTCCATAGAACTGACTAGGTCTACGAACATCAGATGGCTCGATGCTCGAAAAAGGTTTACACCTCATAAGAGACTTCTGGTGCAAGATGACTTCGCCATTGTAGGGGTTCGTGATGCAGATGCCATGCTCAGCAGTGATCTTGTTGCTCTCCCATCCAATCTTCATCCTTTCATATTTCGAGTCGAGGAGCTGTGTCAATCGCTCCGCTTGACTGAGTGCCTTGATCGGTTGTTTTCCTCGTCCTCCTTTCTTCTTACCTTTCTGACCTGTCAGATTCTCTTCTACATTTTGAACAGGTATATCTTGAGGACCTGCCTCAATGGCACTCGCCACACCAGCAAGTTGGGCATACCAATAGACCCACTCTTGTTCTGTTCCCCGCTGCGGGGGTTCAGGCGCTGTCTTGTTGACAAAGATGCGTACTAGCACTTCATGAAGAAGCTGCCCAATACGCTCCGAGAAATCCTTGATCTCGGGTTCGACCGTAGGAAAGAAGCGAGAGTTATGTCTTGGAGGAGGAGAGTTAGAAGGACCTTCAGCTGTTCTTTTCCGACCGTGCTTCATCGACGTCGGACCAGAAGCATGCAACCCAGAAGTTTCACCAGAAGATCCCATTGTCGCTACTGCAATTCACTGCAACGCGTAAACAGAACAACATTAGAAAACAACTCGATACACACGGGCAAATAGCCTAACGAAATCATATCACAAACACAAGCACAGCATGTAGAGCACAGCATGAAGAGCATGAAAGCAACAAAATCAAGAGCATAGCATCTCAATCATCATATGCATTTCATAACAAAGCAACTGCCATCATACATGCACGCACACATATGATTGATGCACACACAAAATCATAGATTGAACCCACAATACATCCATGCATTTAGTCTAAAAGCAATCTTGACAAGTCCAAGTGCTTATAGACAGATACTTGACAGAGTCAGGAAACAGTTTCAGCATCATATATACGCAGCTGTTCGCACACAACAACTTTACAAGCAATCGGGACGCTATAAGCGCACTTTGGCAGACATATTCTGAACCTGCCTAAAATAGACAGTTGCAAGCCGTGACAGGCCAAAGTAGGCAGTCAACTGCAGGCCCAAGGCACTAAGCTCCAATCGTGCTTGAATTTTAAGTGATCTAGCCTCAAACAGCACTGAATTTGACTGAGAAACGGAGCTGGAAATGCCATTTCTCCACCAAGTGCAAAGCAGGGGCTAAAAATGGGACTTTTGGCTAAGTGTTGGGCTCACATGCGCCCAAGGTGGAGCCCCAGGCGCATGTGGCCCCTCACATGCGCCCAATCCATAAATTTCACAATCTGAAGTTCATCATACAAAGCATCAGGCGCATGTGCAATCCGACATGCGCCCGGCTCAGAAGAAGAGGATGAACGAGTTTGAAGCTCAAGCCCCAGGCGCATGTGTCAGCTGCACATGCGCCCATCTCTAATGTTTTGAGAAAATACAAGTTCTGGGAAGTGCCCTGGGCGCATGCCCAGAACCACATGCGCCTGGGACATGTGCCCACATCCTCAGAGGCAGTTTGACATGCGCTTGAGGGAGTTCTCTGTCCAAAAATGAATGGCAGGCCACATGCGCCCACAAGGGGACCACATGCGCCTGTACCCTGAGGGTGATCTCTCTCACCTTGGGAGAAATCAAGTTTTCTGACTCAAAAAAGTGTGGAATGACTCAGTGAGTCAACTATTTATACTTGAGCCTGGGGGACCGGTGCACTGCACTGGCATGACGTAAGCATCCAGCGCAGCACACCGGGGGGGCACTTGTTGGGGCTCAAATTTTCACCCATTATAAAACAACATCCCATGGTCTTGTGGCAATGATTTGGATAAGTTTTGAGGCCAGGAAAGCCTTGAAAACGCCAGCACAACCCTGATCGCTTGGTAGCGACCAAAATCCATAAACAGCATTTCAGAGCGGAACTGGACATGCGCTTCACCGCCAAATGATCCGAAATGTCCTAAAACCCTTAACCTGCAAGTTTTGAAGTCATCCGATGCATATTTTTGCCCGCGCACCTCGAAATGCGTTTCATCCCTGCCCGGAACTGACAAAAAGGGGTCCGTAAGCATACAGCTACCATTTCAAAGTGGAACTGGACATGCGCTTCACCGCCAAATGATTCGGAGTGCCCCAAAACCCTTAAATAGCAAGTTTGAAGTCATTACAATGAATATTTCCATGCGCGCGCTCCCCGGAGCAACGTTCCTATATGACAAGCCGACCCGGAGGCTCCAAATTAGGAAGGAAGTACCAAAATTAGTAACATCTGGACTTCCACACCCCATCCCGTTCATTCAGGAGGTTAATCATAGCCTAGAAGTGGCTTGGCGACAGTGAGTGCATGTCTAGAAAAGGTAGCTGTCCTTTGGAGGTCCCCTGTCGGAGCTGAAATGCTGAAATTTTCTAAGTGCTGGAATCCTGAAAATCTGGCTAAGTAGTGGGAAAGCGCCGGCAAAGGACATGCGCCTGGCCTCTAACCACATGCGCTTGCACCCTAGTAGTGAAAGGAAGTGATCCGAACACTTTTCCGAAAAGCGCCGGGAAATGCGCCGGTAAAGCACATGCGCCCGGATCCACCACATGCGCCCGGTGCATTTTTCTGACATGCGCTTGACATTGTTTCTGGCACATGCGCCGGGAAATACCCGCCGGGTAGACCCGAACCAGATTTTCCTCCTATAAATAGTGAAGTCACCTCATTTCATCAGCACGAGATCATCCCCTGCCGACCTCAGAGTGATGTAAGCACCACATGCGCTTGCTTTCTCTCCCCTCGCCGGATGCCTTGGCCGGAGTGGATTTCCTCGCCAGAAACCCTCGCCGGAAAGGGATTTCCTTGCCAGAATCCCAAGTTCAGGAAGAAAATCCTAAAATTTTCTAAGTGCTGGGCACATGCACCGGCATATCCCCCACATGCGCCGACTTTTTCCCCCACATGCGCCGGCTTTTTCTGGCCGGAAAATCCTGAAGTTTCTCTAAGTCTGGGAGGGACATGCTCTTACTCATTAGGTCCAGGCGCATGTGCACTGCCACATGCGCCCGGAACATCTCTACTTCATCTATTTTTTGTGCAAAATGGGCACATGCGCCCGGATGATGACCACATGCGCTTGACAGATGATGCAACACCACATGCGCTTGTAAAATGGCCACATGCGCTTGAAAAATGACCACATGCGCCTGTACACACTCCCCCATGCGCCTGGACGCTGATGGGAGGAGTGGACCTTCCGTCGCAAAGCCCGCCTTCGTCCGAGATCGGATTTTGATGAAACCGCCTCTCCTAGATGCGTCTCGATGAGATCTATCCATCCACCGGATCAGATTCTCCAACGGTCAATGATAACTGGCCCAAATCAGTGTTTCGGTCCAAAATGACCAACACTTAGCCAATTTGGCGGCTCCGAAAATCCTTCCGAAAGAGCCGAAAACGGCCTAAAACGAGAAGAATCGGGCGGAATTGGACCGAGCCCGAGAGGAAAAATTTTCTTCTACATGACATGATACACCATAATCATGCACTACGACGAGGTTATCCGATCTCAGGACCCTTAAATACCCTAATCGAGCGGTCGGCAGGCTCGTTACTTAGTCATTTTCAGCCCTAGGAAGTGCCCTGTTGGCCCGAAAATCGACTTCCGCTAAGTAAATTGAAATGCGATCGCACCGCGATCTTCGTGGACGTAATCCATCCCTGTTCAAAGACGGTTATTGATAATACTCATCGATTTCTCTAATCAGACCGCAAACAGGTCCACTACTAGTCGTTTTCAGCCCTGGGAAGTGCCCTGTTGGCCCGAAAATTGACTTCTGCTAAGCAAATCGAAACGCGATCGCACAGCGATCTTCGTGGACATAATCCACCCCTGTTCAAAGACGGTCATCGATAATATTCACCGATTTCTTTAATCAGACCGCAAACAGGTCCGCTACTTAGTCGTTTTCAGCCCTGGGAAGTGCCCTGTTGGCTTGAGAATTGACTAATGCTAGTTGAAATCAACCGCGATCTCAAAGACGCCGAGGCAAAGCTGAAATACTCAGGCTATCCAACAGCCGAGTCAAGCATTCACGGGGCACCGATCCCCATTATTCATAAGAAATTGGTATATGTGGGTACCCATCGGACCCTATACATAGCCACTTACAGGCCTCGAAGCAGCCGATCCAGCCCATTGAGTTTGGATCCTCAAAAGATCTTGGCTTGATAAAGCTACTTGATCCCAAACAGATCATTGAAAATACTCAGAAGAAAGAGTGTTCTCGAAGACGAGTCGCCCGACTCCAGAAGAAATACATTTACTTTATTGTATAAAGCTCTATTCATCCCGGATAAAGGTCCGAGGCTAAACCTAAGGGGTTATGGTTACCACGAGAAACCACAAACAAAGAGTTCTAACTAAGCTTGAAACATCTTGCTATGGACTGCCACTATGAAAAAGACCGTCGATGCCCTACCCATTGACAACGGGTCCGTCGGTTGAGCTGATGAGGTAGTTGCGGATTGCTTTCCTAAGGTCACCCGTCATAAAAATACGGGCGCGGGCTTTAGGTTATGCCGACCAACATTTCGAGGTTCGTGTATTCCAGCGGTCACCTGTTCACAGTAACAGGCGCGGGCCCCGAGTTGCACCACTCGATTAAAACCCTCGTTCGGGAACGTTGCGGAGTGCTTTCTTAAGGTCACCCGTCATAAAAGTACGGGCGCGGGCCTTGGGTCATGCCGACCAACATTCGAGGTTCGTGTATTCCAGCGGTCACCTGTTCACAGTAACAGGTGCGGGCCCCGAGTTGCACCACTCAAATCCTGACAGTCTCTTAACCCGGACATACCGAAAGAAAATGGGACATAGACATCCGGCGTGTCTAACAAATGTGGCTCAGTCCATAACAAGAAAACAAAGGTCTACACGACCATGAACTCAAGACCATAATCCCCGGCGGATTAGTCTTTTGCCTTCCAATCAAGGGTGATCAACCGTTGATGTAATTAAAGGCTCGTGACCAGTATCACAGCCTGGAATGTAAAAGATCTCAGAATCTCTGGAATAAAATTCGCCTTGCGATATCTCTCTTGTGTACACTTTGTGATTGCTTATGATTGTCTATGAATGTCTCTATACTCAGAACTCCCCCAGAATAAAAGAAACACGAAAAAAAGAAAGAAGGACTGCTGACGAGTAGATCTGATCTTTCCCCTTTTTCTAAAAAGCGTTCTAACAATCTTCCTTCATCTTCAATGATGTTTGAAGGTGATTTTTTAGTACTAAATAAGTGAAGTCACTCTCTCATTCCTACAAACATAATAACATGCATTAGATAGGTATTTAAATATTGGAATCATGCATAATATGTGATGAAATGGGACTAGAATATGTATAATTCAAGGCTCAACACACACCCCCACCCCAATCAGCATTTTACTAGTCCCGAGCAAAATATGCGTGAAACAAATCAGTTCTCTAAAAACTCAACTCTCTCTTGGAAACTATACTTCTATAAACTTAAAGACATACAAGTACAAAATTCAGAAAAAACTAGTGATATGAAACTGAAATCCTAAACTCCCTAAACATAATAAGTGCTTCACATAGGATCCCCACCGATTGATTGACAAATAGAAGAATCTGAACACATACGGTCCAGTGTGCATAGTGAATGTTCATCTCATGGATTTTCAGGATTACCTTCTTCATAGATCAACGAAACTAAAGATCTAAAAGTGTACAGATCAACCATATGCCTATAACAAGAATTTGTCTTACTGTTCCTTCGATGACTTTCACACTACTTCTCATTTCCAGCTTAGGTTATGGGTAGACCTTCCCCTAGTTAGTGATAGGTAGCCCTTTTAAAAAAAAATTCACAAATTTTCAACAATAACCATACGTTTCTTTCTTTTTCATTATAAATATGAGATAGGACTTTTAGAAATCCATATCTTCCATTCCTTTTTTTCTCTTATTTCTCATGAACAAGGATGAACAAAGTTTCCCGGCTTGGTTCCTCAACATCTTAAATCTTAGTTTAACCGATCTACAAATCTACATAATCCCTTCAATTATGAGAATCATGTAATGTGAACTAGAGTCAAAAGTGTTCCAAACTTTCTATTAATCAATTCAATAGGGGAATTCATATAGAAAACTAATACATTTAAGATAATTCAAAGATCTCAAAATCATATCAATTCATCTCTCGTCTTTTCATACTTATAACATCCCAAGTGCATATAAACAAAGTTTTCTAAAAGAGTTTCAAATTTTCAAAAAAATTAAAAAATTTCCTATAAAAATTGCTCGAAATGTCACAAAATACTAGATTCATCTAGGAATCTCACCGCCCAACCAAATCTTACATTGTCCTCAATGTAAAAAGATATGCAATAAGCATGCACATGAGAGCAATGATAAAAATAAAAGAGGGTGAGAACGAGAGTAACTGAGAGCGTCGATCATGGAAATCTACCTCTGACAACTAAATCTAAAAAGGCAATAATGCTAAAACAGAAAACGAAATAATACTAATCTACTCTATACCTCCGTTATACTAGGAGATCAATCGTCCCGATACACAGGATCCTTTAGAGGGATGGACATATCCTCCAAATCAAACTTCTCAATGAATGGCTTAAGGCGTTACCATTCACTTTAAAACAGTTATCATTCACCGCATTCTCTATCTCGACAGCCCCATGAGGAAAAACTTCTTTGACAATGTATGGGCCGATCCATCGAGATCTCAATTTTTCTAGGAAAAGATGAAGTCGGGAATTATACAAGAGTACTTTTTGGCATTCATGGAAAGATTTTCTAAAAATATATTTGTCATGGAAGGCTTTCATCCTACTCTTGTAAATTTTTGAGCTCTCATAGGCATCGTTCTGGATCTCGTCATGCTTATTCAATTGGAGTTTGTGAAGCGAGCTAGCTTTGTCAACATTGAAGTTCAATACTTAGATTACCCAATAGGCTTTGTGTTCAAGCTCCATGGGCAAGTAACAAGCTTTCCTATAGACAAGTCTATAGGGAGACATTCCAATCAGGGTCTTATCACACAAACTCCTTGAATTATCTAAACTATCAACTTTATTCAAACCTTAATGAATCATTCAACCAATTAAAATAAAATTCGAATTCAAGGGATCAAAGCATGATTAAAAACTAAGAAGATTCAGCTCTCAGCTCTAGCTGAGAGTTAGTTAAAAGAAAGCATTAAAAAAAACTAGAACTAGATTAAAAAAGGAAGGAAAACTAGTTCTAAAAGGCTAGGAAACTGCCTAAGTCTTAATCTCTTTATTCCCAACGTTGTTAGATGTCTTATGAAGGGAGTGGAGGTGTCTTTTTATAGCCTAAATCCACCACTGAATAGGAAGGTTTGAGAATCCGCAAAGCATTCTCGCACTAGGAAACTTGGATGCCTGAAATAGAAACTGCGAATTGCGTAACTGTGTGTGATTGACTGGTCATGACCGGTCGGACCTACCCTGGGATGGTCCAGCAAGCTTAGAAGGCAGCAGCTTTGATGGCCGACCGGTCGGACATGATTTTTGTTCTTTTTCTTTCTTTCATTCATTCTCTTCTCTCCTTCTCTTGGCTCATCTTCTATCTTCTTCAATGATGTTTTAGAAAGGTCTTTAAGCACCAAATCAGTGAAGTCTCTCTTCTATTCCTACAATCATAAAAGTATGCATTAGATAGGTCCTTAATCATAGAATTCGTACATAATGTGTGATGAATTGGGGTTAGAATATGTATAATTCAAGGCTCAACACACCCTCGAACCAACATTTTTCTAGTCCTGAGCGAAACATGCATGAAACAAATCCAACCTTTAAAAACCCAACTCTCTCTCGGAAACTATAATTTTATAAACTTTTAGACATACAAGTACAAAATTCAGAGAAACTTAGTGATAAGAAGTTGAAATCTTAAACTCCCTAAACATAATAAGTGTTTCACATATAACTCCCGCTGATTGATCGATAAATAGAAGAATCCAAACAAGTATAGCCTAGTGTGCATAGTGAATGTTCATCTCATGAATTTTCAGGATTACCTTCTTCATAGATTAACGAAACTAAAGATTTAAAAGTATACAGATCAACCACATGCTTATGACAAGAATTTACCTTACCGCTCCTTCGACGGCTTTCACACTTCTTCCCATTTCCAACTTAGGTTACAGGTAGACCTTCCCCTGGTTGGTAATAGGTAGCCCTTTTCAAAAAATTTCAACATATCTTTAATATAATCACTTTTTCTTTTCTTTTTCTTTCACAATAAAAATAAAATAGGATTTTTATAAATCCATATCTATAACGTTTTTCTTCTTATTTCCTGAACATGATGGACAAAGTTCCCCAGCTTGGTTCCTCAATACTTTAAATCTTAGTCTAGTCAATCGACAAATCTACATAATCCCTTCAATCATGAGAATCGTGTAATGTGAACTAGACTAAAAATAGGAGAATTCATATAGAAAACTATTATATTATAAGTCCTTTAAGAGTTTCAATATCAATCATTTCATCTCTTTTTCTTTTCATACTCACAACATCCCAAGTGCATAGAAATAAAGTTTTCCAAAAAAGTTTTGAATTAAGAAAAATTGAATTTGCTCAAAATGTCACAAAAACTAGTAGATTCATCTAAAAATCTCACCCCCCAACCAAAATCTTACATTGTCCTCAATGTAACAAGATATGCAAGATACAATGACATGAGAGTAATGAAATAAAATAAAAGAGAGCGAGAACAAGAGTACCTGAGGCAACAAGTTAATCAATTCTAACTTCTTCCATGTCTATCTAAGACTTATTCAATCCTAAATGCATAAAATAAACCTATCATACCTACTCTACCCAACTTTGTTTAGTCCGATCGACTACATGATCAAATTTAAGCAGGATCTTCATGAATTTCAACAAATTTCTCATGAGGACCATCCAAAGTCCTGCTTGATAGTAAACATGTGTACTTTCCTTCATTAAAGTTCATTCGTAACGTGCACCACATGCATGAAAGGAGGAGATAAGAGCAGCAAAAAGATATCTCCTCAAAGTCTGAACTAGGTAATTATTTATTAAAAACGGGTCCTCCCAATCATAATTCTCAATAGGCTGAAGAACTCATGGTGGTGAAGGGACATTCATCAAGTATTCTTCAGTTAAAGTTGTCTCCTCCACAATTTCAAAATTATAAGGTGCTTCCACAATCAATGGTGATAAGTTTAAATCAGTGGAATGGTGTTCTTCAGGCACTAACACCGTATCTAACAAAATATCTAACTCTTTAATCATCTCATCATCATGATCATCGAAGTGGGCCAAGCATTCCTCTAGGAAATCGAGATAGTCGGATGAAGGGTCATCTTCCTCCCTTAATGATTGAAGAAATTCTGTTTTAATAGTAAGGAATTCCTCCTCTATAGATAGCAGGTCTTCTAAGGAAAATTCTTCGGGGTTAGTGGGAGGTACAACATCTCTAATAATTTGATCATTTAAAATTTCAGATTGTGCCACCCCATTATTGAAAGAAACAAAATTTTCAACCCAAGGGAGATCCTCCACAATAAAATTTAACACGTTATGTTGGTGGAAGGACTCAAAAAGATCGACTTCAGCTAGCTCCCTAACAAGAATATTTTCTGGAGACTCATAAACATTCTATCATTAAGAAAAAGAAATCATGAACTCACAATCATCCATCGAACCCTTATTGTAGTCAATCACACTATTACTTTCAGATTTTATAGATTCCTCGGGTTCTTCAACTTTCATTAGAATCTCTTCATCGTTAAAATCAGGGCATCTAAAAGAGATAGTGGATTCACCATAATTGATGATGATATTAGGATCACCAAGATTAATATCCTCTAGAAGTTTAGTCATTAAATCCGGAGAAGGTTGGACTTGGATAGCCCAATCCTCCTCATTGGTGGGGATTGATTCGGTATTGCCAATTTCGGGCTCAACGTCTTCAAAGGATGGTGAGTATGCTTGATTTGATTGCTCATACTCGTACTCTTTCTCTAAGTCCTCAAGAATTTTTATATATTCATTATCATGGGAGGAAGACGTTTTAGGGTGATTGTTAATAACCACGGTCGGTTCTTCCCTTGAACAAGGCAAAAGATGGCTTCTCCAATTAAGATTGTATGCGTTGTAGGATGAATAATTGTATAATGGTAGATAAGCATATCCATACAAGTGCCCGCGCATTGTTTTAATCAATTGGCCATTATGCACCCGTTCCTTTTGTTGATGCACACCTCTTAACATACCCGGTGAAACGCTATATATGTTATTTTCGATCCAATACTCATGCAGTGTCTTACCTGGTTGGTCATCAAATGCAAGGCTGCGATGTAGCAATAATTCTCAATAAGACCAAGGTCGATCCACAGGGAATTAGGGTAAACAATCTCAAACCATTCTAAAAGCTTCAATCTCAGCAAATTTGTAATTTAGTTTTAAGAACTAAGCAAAACAGTAACTTTAAAAAAAAATCGGATAATTAATGGAACTAAGGCCTTAAGGATCCAATTGTAGTAGTCCAATGAAAATTCATTTATCCAAGCATAAATACAACTAGATTCAAAGTTCTATTTCTCATCTAGTTGGAAGATAAGGCATTCAAATACAAAAACTTAAGTCAGAAAATCATATTCTAGTTCTAATAAAACATATAGAATTCAAACTTGTAGCCTTCGAAGTAACAGTCATGCCAAGAGACTATGGCATCCTCTAGGGTTACTACAATCCGAATCTAATCAATCCAAATATGGCAATCTCAAAGAATTGCAAGGAACTCATGTCTAAAGTACATGAACTCTCATAAAACATCCAAAAATCCAATTTTCTTCAAACTAGAACCTTAAAAATCAAAACTTTAGCAAAGGTACTTGAATTAAACGAATCCTACATTAGAAATAACTACAAGCTTCACCTATTAGCCCTAGCTAAGAGGTTCTAGCCGAGCATCATCATGCTTACTAGAAACAATGAAAAACTACTAAAAAGTATTAAAAAAACAAGAATTAGAGGAGTTGCAGATGCTCCACGATGATCCTCTTTACCTCCCACGACCTCCCAAGCCCTCTATGATGCCTTTAGATCGAGCCCTATGTGTTCTTTTATAACATTGAAGCTCCACCTCAGAATCTTTCAAAAGTGCGTAACAACTTACGCAGCGCATGAAATTTCAAAGCTTGAAAGCAAGCTGCTGGAATCCTGGAGTTTCCTGAAGTTTGCACATGGCCGACCGGTTGGAGATGGCTGGCCGACCGATCACGACCAGTCAGACTGATCAGCTGGTTCTCCAACGAGCACAGGAGAGGGTGCTTCCATGAGGCCGACCGGTCGTGGCCTGTTTGGCTGATTTTCTTTCTTCTCTCTCTCTTCTCTCCTTGCTTCTTCTTTCCTTCTCTTGGCTCATCTTCTATCATCTTCAAAGTTGTTTTATTGTGGTCTTTTAACATCTATTTGGTGAAGTCTCTCACTCATTCCTACAATCACAAAACCATGTATTACATAGGTCTTTAAACATATAAATTATACATAAAATGTGATGAAATTGGGTTATAATATATATAAATTAAGAGCTCAACACACACCTTAACCAGCATTTTGCTAATCCCGAGCAAAACATGTGTGAAAAAATTCACTTCTCTAAAAACACAACTTTCTCTTGGAAACTATACTTCTATCAACTTTAAGACATATAAGAATAAAATTCAGAAAAACTTAATGATAAGAAATTAAAGTCCTAAACTCTCTAAACATAATAAGTGTTCACATGGAATCCCCACCGATTGATTGACAAATAAAAGAATCTGAACATTTATGATCTAGTGTGCATTGTGAAAGTTCATCTCATAAATTTTCAGGATTACCTTCTTCATAAATTAGCAAAACAAGAGATCTAAAAGTGTACAGATCAACCAAATGCCTATGACAAGAATTTTTCTTACTGTTCCTTCGACGACTTTCACACTACTTCCTATTTCTAGCTTTGGTTACAGGTAGACCATGCCCTAATTAGTAACAGGTAGCCCTTTTCGAAATTTATCAACGAATATTCAATAATAACCATACTTTCTTTCTTTTCAATATGAGATAGGATTTTTATAAATCCATATCTTTCGTTCTTTTCTCTTATTTCACATGAACAAGGATGGACAAAGTTCCCCAGCTTGGTTCCTTAACACTTCAAATCTTTAGTCTAACCAATCTATAAATATACGTAATCCCTTCAATTATGAGAATCATGTAATGTGAACTAGACTCAAAAGTGTTTAAATTTTCTATCGATCATATCAATAGGCGAATTCATATAGAAACTAATATATTTAAGATAATTCAAAAATCTCAAATACATATCAATTCATCTCTCGTCCTTTCATAATTATAGCATCCCAAGTGCATAGAAATAAGGTTTTCCAAAGGAATTTTGAATTTTCAGAAAAATTGAAAAAAAAATTCTACAAAGATTGCTTAAAATGTCACAAAATACTAGATTTCTAGGAATCTCACCCCCTTCTATGGTAACCAATATGTAGACATATCCAAAAGATGAGGGGAATGGTCCCATGACATCGATGCCCCAACAATTAAATACTTTTATGTGTTGGATCAAGTTGAGATGCATCATATTCCCACGGGATAATCCTCCTAGCTTTTAACAACGCCCGCATGCTTTACAAAACTCATGAGTGTCTCTAAACATGGTAGGCCAATAAAAATCACACTATACAATTTTTACACTAGTTTTCTTGGTGGAAAATGACCACCACACACTTGAGCATGACAAAAAAAGATAATAAAATTTTGCTCGTCATCAGGGACACTTCTCCTTATGATTTGGTCTAGGTAATATTTAAAAAGTAAGGGTTCATCCCAAAAAAATCTGCGCAGTTCCCTTAGAAATTTTCACATATGAGAGCAATGATAAAAATAAAAGAGGGTGAGTACGAGAGTACCTGAGAGAGTCGATCATGGGAATCTACCTCTAATATGTAAATCTAATAAAGCAGTAAAACTAAAATAGAAAAACAAATTAAACCTAATCTACTCTATACCTCCATCAGACTAGGCGATCAATCATCACTATATACAGAATCCTTCAGAGGAAAGGACATATCCTCTTAATCAAATTTCTCCACAAATGGTTCAAGGCGTTCTCCATTCATTTTAAAACATTTACCATTCACCGCATTCTCTATCTCGACAGCCCCATGAGCAAAAACTTCTTTAACAATGTATGGGTCTGTCCATCGAGATCTCAATTTACCTGGAAAAAGATAAAGTCAGGAATTGTACAAGAGTACTTTTTCGCCTTCATGGAAATTTTTCCTAAAAAAGTGTTTATCATGGAAGGCTTTCATTTTACTCTTGTAAATTCTCGAGTTCTCATAAGTATCATTCCAGATCTCGTCAAGCTCATTCAGTTGGAGTTTAAAAAGTGAGCTAGCCTTGTTAATGTTGAAGTTCAATGCCCGAATTGCCCAATAGGCTTTGTGTTCAAGATCCACGAGCAAGTGACAAGCTTTCCTCTATAGGGAGACATTCCAATCGGGGTCTTATAAACAGCCGTACGGTGAGCCCAAAGAGCATCGACTAATCTCAGCTACCAATCTTTATGATCCGGCCTCATCGTCTTTTTCAAAATCTGTTTGATTTCCCGATTGAAAATTTCAACTTGCCCGCTTGTCTGTGGGTGGTATGGGGTACTCACTTTATGCGTAATGGCATATTTCTTCATTAAGGCTTCAAAAGTCCTATTGCAAAAGTGAGAGCCACCATCACTTATGATGGCTCGAGGTGTTCCAAATCTGAAAAGTATATTTTCTTTAAGGAATTGTAGAACCGTGCGGTGATCATTGGTTCTACATGGAATTGCCTCTATCCACTTGGACACATAATCTACTGTAAGCAATATATAAACATGTCCAAAAGATGAGGGAAATGGTCCCATGAAATCGATGCCCCAACAATCAAAGACGTTTAGATGTCGAATTGAGTTAAGAAGCATCATATTCCGAAGGGACAATCCTCCTAGTTTTTTACAGCGATCGCATGCTTTGCAAAACTCGTGGGTGTCTCTAAACAAGGTAGGCCAATAAAAACCACACTGTAGAATTTTTGTTGTGGTTTTCTTAATGAAAAAATGAACCCCACATGCCTGACTATAACAAAAGGAGATGACAGAATTTTATTCATCGTCGGTAACACATCTCCTAATTATTTAATCTGGGTAATATTTAAAGAGTAATGGTTCACCCCAGAAAAATCTACGCACTTTCCTTAGAAATTTTCATTTATCCTGCACAGTCTAATGAGTCGGCATCGTACCTGTGGAAAGATAGTTTGCTATATCAGCGTACCATGATGGATGCATAGAAACAAAGAGCTACTCATCAGGGAATGAGTCCTCAATAGGCAACTCATCAATGGAATTAGGTAGAACTAGGCGGGATAGATGATCCGCCACCACATTCTTTACTCTCTTCTTATCTTTAATCTCTAAGTCAAATTCTTGAAGGAGTGGGATCCATCTAAGCAAACGGGGTTTAGAATCCTTCTTAGAAAGAAGGTGTTTCAGCACCACATGATCCGTGTAGATGACAACCTTGGATCCTATCAAGTAAGACATGAATTTGTCCAAAGCAAAAACAACGGCTGGGAGCTCCTCCTTCGTAGTCGAGTAATTGACTTGGGCAGGATTCAAGGTTCTACTCGTGTAGTAAAAACGTGAGGCTTCTTATATTTCTTTTGTCCTAACACCGCCCCAATAGCATAATCATTTGCATCACATATTAACTCAAAAGGAACAGACCAATCCAGTGGTTACATGATAGGTGCGGTTGTTAACATGTTCTTTAGCTTTGAAAAAACTAATTGACATTCGGCACTCCGCTCGAATTGGTTTTCCTTTTAGAGAAGGTTACAAAAAGGCCTAGAGATATCGATGACCTTTATGAACCTTCGATAAAATTCAGCGTGTCCAAGGAAGGACCTCACATTGCATATGCTTTTGGGTGGTGGTAGATTAGCAATAATGTAAATTTTTGCCCGGTCTACCTCTATTCCATTAAACGAGATGATATGTCCACGGATTATTCTTCTTTGCATCATGAAATGGCACTTTTCCCAGTTTAAGAGAAGGATCTTCTCCTCACACCTAGTCAAGATCAATTTCAAGTGATTGAGACACTCATCGAATGTACAACCAAAAATAGAGAAATCATCCATGAATACTTCAAGAAACTCACCCACCATGTCTGAGAAAATACTCAACATGCATCGTCGGAATGTGACGGGTGCACAACATAGTCCGAATGGCATCCTTCGGTATGCGAAGGTACTGAACGGGCATGTAAAGGCAGTCTTCTCTTGGTCTCTTGGGGCTATTTCAATTTGGTTGTAGCCGGAATAGCCATCTAGGAAGCAATAATGGGAATGACCCACTAACTTCTCCAAAATTTGATCCATGAATGGGAAGGAAAGTGGTCTTTCCTAGTGACCGTGTTTAGCTTCTGATAATCTATGTGCATATGCCAACCGGTGGTCACTCTAGTTAGTATAAGCTCGTTGTTGGTGTTCTCTACAATGGTAATACCAGACTTCTTAGGGACAACTTGGGTAGGACTCACCCATTGGCTATCTGAGATGGGATAAATGATACCCACATCTAGTAGCTTTAACACCTCGGCCTTGATAACCTCCATCATGTTTAAATTCAATCGTCTTTGTGGTTGTCTAGTCATTTTTGCATTCTCTTTGAGGTGTATACGGTGAGTACAAACTGAAGAGTCAATCATATTAAAGCTTGGATGACAATGGTTTAAGGTCAAGCTTCGGCAGTTGGATATTAGATAGTAGAGGCTTTGATGTGGTTGGTGGAAATTTTTCAAAATAGGGTCTCCACTGGCTAGTATCAACTACCGATTTCTCATTACTCAATGCTTGCACAATATCACACAAGATGGGATCCTTAGAATCTTCAAAGTGTGCCAAGCATGTCTCCAAAGTTTTGAGTGGATCAAGTTGGAGGAGCTCCTCTTCTTCAAAGGATTCGAGCATATTTACCTCGAAGAACTCATCACCCTCCTCATTCCTTTGCTTTTTACACATATGGAACACGTTCACCTCCAATGTCATCTTCCCAAAGGATAATTACATCACCCCATTCTGACAATTTATAATTGCGTTTGATATAGCCAAGAATGGGCGGCCTAAACTTACCGGTATGTAAGTGCTAATATCAACAACCGGTTGTGTGTCGAAGACGATAAAGTCCACCGGATAGTAGAATTTGTCGATTTGGACCAATACATCCTCAATCATCCCTCTCGATACACGGATGGATCTATCAGCAAGTTGCAATGTGGTTTTGGTGGGTTTTAATTTTCCAAGACCTAATTGCTCGTATACCGAGTATGGGATCAAATTTACGCTTGCCCCCAAATCTAGCAATGCACGCTCAATCTGGTAGTCACCAATGATACATGAGATTGTAGGACTACCGAAATCCTTATATATATATATATATATATATATATATATATATATATATATATATATATTGTGTGTGTGTGGGGGGGGGGGGGGGTCTTTTGGGTGAGAATGACACTCACTTACTCATTCAAAAAGGCCTTTTGTTGCACATTGTATTTGCGTTTGGTTGTGCATAACTCCTTTAGAAACTTGGCATAAGAGGGGATTTGTGTAATGGCGTCAAGCAATGAAATGTTGATCTTGACTTGTTTGAAAACCTTTAAAATATCATGAGATTTGGGAGATGTTTTGGAGCAACCAATCTCGAAGGGAATGGTGTGATGGGCTTGTGAACGTGTTTCGTTTCTTATGGGGCTGAGCTAGATCCATCTTCATTCTCAGAATTTATCAGATCATTAGGCTTATCAGCCTTCACCGGAATAGATTTGTCAATTTGCTTACCACTTCTAAGAGTGGTGATGGATTTTGCTTGATCATCATGTTGGTTGGGGAGATTAAGGGCGCTAATTTCATAAGTTTGTTTAGGATTAGGCTAAGGTTGGGCTGGAAAGGTCCCTACCCTAGCATTCAAGCATCGCTTAATCTCATCAACCGACACTTTAAGCTCTTGTAACATCTACTGATTTGATTGATCGATTTGCGTTTGCCCTTACATAAACAGCTTTAAGGTGTCTTCCATTGAGAATTGAGGTGCGACCATGTTTTGCATGGGTGGCCCTCCTTGAGAATTGGTAGGATTGGTCGTGGGACCATTCCTCCAACTGAAATTTAAATGGTTCTTTCAAGTAAAGTTGTACGTGTTACCTATAGGTCCATTGAAAGGTCATTAATAACCGTATGCGGAGTTTGCTTGCTCTTGTAACACCTCTTGAAACGCATAAATAATAGGACAATCTTACGTAGAGTGTACATTAGCGGCACAAATTCCGCACACGTTCTCAATGGCTTCAATGGATTTTATAACTCCACTTTTACTTAGTTTCATGGCCTCGACTTTTCTTGTGAGGTTGGCTATCCTTGCATTAACATCATCTTCCTCTTTAAGGATATAGATCCCTCATTTCTCTTTTTGTTGAGGAGGCTTAGGGTTACTAGACTTGTCTGAGGTATCCCATGATTGGGCATTCTCGGCCAACATGTTTAAGTAACTCCATGCTTCATTTGAATTTTTGCTCATGAACTCGCCATTGTACATCATCTCTACGAATTGGAGCATATTGGAATTCAATCCATCATAGAAGAAATTTATAATTCATCAACTTTCGTAACCATGATGTGGGCAAGCAAGTAGGAGGTCCTTAAACTTTTCCCAACTTTGAAAGAATGACTCACCCTCTTTAACTGAGAAGTTCATGATGGATCTTCGAAGAGTGTTAGTTTTATGAGTTGGGAAGAACTTTTTCAAAAATTCCCAAGTCATCTCAGTCCATGTCCCTATTGAATGCGGTCTAAGAGAGTGGAGCCAACCTTTGGCTCTTTCTTTCAATGAGAAGGGAAACAATCTAAGTTTGATGACATCCTTCATCACATTGTTGTATTGCAAAGTAGCAACTACACCATCAAACTCTTTTAAGTGTAGATATGGGCCCTCGAAATCTAGTCCATGGAACTTAGGTAAAAGTTGAATTACCCCTAGCTTTATATCAATGTTCCCCTCGGTGGTTAGCAGAACCACACATGAGGGTGTAATCGTACGAGCCGGTTGTAAGTAGTCACGTAAAGCTCTCATTGGAGGAGTATTGTGCACCTCATTCTTTCCTACTCCCTCTTGATTTACGTTTGCAGTTAGAGTAGGAGGAGGAGGATTCCTTAACGATGTTTGATCCATACTCCCTGAACTTTCACAATGTTCTATGTATTTTTTAACTCGTCTTTAGACGGAAAGTGGTCCAACTAAACCACCCTTAGTTTAGAGACGCTTTGTATGGTCACGTTCTCAACGGGACATAAACCACACAAACACAAACTAAACTAAATCCTAGATCCTAAAACAAAAACTGGAAACAAAACTAAAATTTTGGAAAAACTAAAAATTGTAAAATGAAATAGAAAAAGTTCTAAGTTAGAAGGATAGTACCGATTCGCTTAAACTAGAACTAATTCCTACAAAATAAAACAAACTTATTAGTTCTAGAAAATAATAAGAACTAGTCCTAAGCAAATACTAAATCCTAACTAATTCTAATTCCATAGCTACTAAAACAACATAGAACTATTTAACCTTACTCCCCGGCAACGGCGCCAAAAACTTGTTCGCTCGCCTCAAGTGCAAGGCTGCAATGTAATAATAATTCTCGGTAAGATCAAGGTCGATCCACAGGTAATTAGGGTAAACAACTCAAACCATTCTAATAGCTTCAATCTCAGTAAATTTGGAATTTAGTTTTAAGAATTAAATAAAACAATAAATTTAAGAAAAATTTAATAATTAATGGAACTAAGGCCTAGATTCGAAGTATCTCTCATCTAGTTGGAAGATAAGGCATTCAAACAAAAACAATCCCACTTAAGTCAGAAAAGCAGATTCTAGTTCTAATGAAGCACATAGAATTTAAACTTGTAGCCTTCGAAGAAACAGCCATTCCAAGAGACTATGGCATGCTCTAGGGTTACTACAATTCGAATATAATCAATCCAAATATGGCAATCTCAGAGAATTACAAGGAACTCATGCCCGAAGTACATGAACACTCATAAAACATCCAAAAATCTAATTTTCTTCAAACTAAAACCTTAAAAATCCAAACTTTAGCAAAGGTACTTGAATTAAACAAATCCTTCATTAGAACTAACTGCAAGCTTCACCTCTTAGCCCCATCTAAGAGGTTCTAGCCGAGCATCAAACTAAAAACAATGAATAACTACTAAAAAGTATAAAAAAAACTAAAATTGGAGGAGTTGCAGAAGCTCCACGATGATCCTCTTAACCTCCCACGACTTCCCAAGCCTTCTATAATGCCTTTAGATCAAGACCTAGGTGTTCTTTTATAACATTGAAGCTCTACCACCCAAAATCTTCCAGAAGTGTGTAACAGCTTACGCAGCGCATGAAATTTCAAAGCTTGAAGAGCAAGCTGTTGGAATCCTAGAGTTTCCTGAAGCTTGCACATGGCCGACCGGTCATGACTAGTCGGAGATGGCTGGCCGACCGGTCACGACCGGTTAAACTGATCAGCTAGTTGTCCAACGAGCATAGGAGAGGAGGCTTCCATGAGGCCGACCGGTCGTGGTTATATTTGGCTGATTTTCTTTCTTTTCTCTCCTCTCCATGAGGCCGACCGGTCGTGGCCTATTTGGCTGATTTTCTTTCTTCTCTCTCTCTCTTCTCTACTTGCTTCTTCTTTTCTTCTCTTGGCTCATTTTCTATCATCTTCAAAGTTTTTTATAATGTGGTCTTTTAGCATCTATTTAGTGAAATCTCTCTCTCATTCCTACAATCACAAAACCATGCATTAGATAGGTCTTTAAACATAGAAATTATACAAAAAAAAATGATGAAATTAGGTTAGAATATGTATAAATCAATATCTCAACAACTATAACCAATGATTTGAACTCTAATTAAACCAATTTCAACAAGCAACTACACTTATCTCAGATTCCACAAAAGATATATGAACTTTTCATTAATAGGTTCTAATAGAAATTCCACTGTTTTGATCCATGAAGAACTCGAAGCATTCACCGTATCTGGAAATCACGATGAATCAAGAGCTTCCATCAATGAATAACCCATTGTTAGGGTAGAAAAAATGCGCGCATGCACATGTGCAGGACAGAGCGAAGGCACGAAAATTAAGGTTAAATGGAGCCCAGCGCATGCATGTACGCAGGACCCAGACCCACTAACCCAGTAAATTAAATACGAAGTATCCCAAGAAAGAGAAGTAACTGACACGTGGACATGCCTAGGGTCCGACAAGTCCAGCACATGTAGCCAAGAACTCATGTACTTGGCTGGCACACAAACTCCCTAAATTATCTAAAACTATCAACTTTATTTAAACCTTAATGAATCGTTCAATCAATTAAAATATAATTTGAATTCAATGGATTAAAGCATGACTAAAAACTAAGAAGATTCACCTCTCAACTCTAGCTGAGAGTTAGCTAAAAGAAATCATAAAAGAAAACTAGAACTAGAACTAAGAAATGAAGGAAAATTAGTTCTAGGAGGGCCTTGATCTCTTTACTCCCCACGTTGCTAGATGCTTTAGGAAGGAAGTGGAGTTGTCCTTTTATAACATAGATCTGCCAACGAGAAAGAATGTTTGAGAATACGCAAAGTCCTTTCGCACTTTGGAAATTGGAGGCCTGTTTTAGAAACTGCAAATTCGCACTTCTATGTGTGGGCGATCGGTCATGACTGGTCGGACCTACCCTGGGATGGTCCAGCAAGCTCAGAAGGCAGCAGCTTTGATGGCCGATCGGTCGGACATGATTTTTGTTCTTTTTCTTTCTTTCATTCCTCCTCCTCTCCTTGCTTCTTCTCTTCTTCTCTTAGCTCATCTTCTATCTTCTGTAATGATGTTTTAGAAGGGTCTTTAAGCACCAAATCAATGAAGTGTCTCTTTCATTCCAACAATCACAAAAGTATGCATTAGATAGGTCTTTAATCATAGAATTCATGCATAATGTGCAATGAATTAAGGTTAGAATATGTATAATTCAAGGCTTAACAGTGGGACCCACCTTGATGTGTGTATGATGTGTATGGTGGACCCTATAATAGCGGGGTCCACCCCGATAGCCGGGTCTCCGTTCCCCCTCTCTTTTCCTTCTTCCTTTCCTTGTTTTTATTGTTATGGACTGTTGTGGGGCCCACGAGTGGGCACGCTGTGAGATAGTGTGGCCTACCATGATACTTATTTACCATCCAGCATGTTCATGAGATCATCAGGATCTGGATGAAGGAAATACAAAGAACAGATTGATCAGGGCCTCGTGAGTTGTCCAAACTAATGGACGAAATAGATCACCTGGACGTGGACCCGACGTGTCTAAGAATAAAAAATAAAAATAAAAAAAAGCAAGCCAATGATGTCACGCCTCAAAATCCGGACACAGAGTGTGCACCCTCAGGTCCAGGTTACGATGTATGACTTGTACACTTAGTGTATTTAAACATGAGTCGTATAGTTATTTAGAGGCACAATCATTGTGTTTAGGCTACGTTCTCATCAACACCATACAACATTCATCACAACCATTCAACTCATTCAACTAACGACTATAACTGTTAAACTAATTCCATTTACTCCTCCCATTTGGGACTTATTCCACAATCATTCGAAATTATCAATCTAACTCAACTAATAATCAGAAATCATTATTAACTGAATAGTCTAAAATATGTGTTTGCAAAATAAGAAAAATCTGCTAAACATCCAAATCCAACACCGCTAGCTCTGCATTTGTCAAGCAAGGCCTCTACCTTTGAGGATAATCTCTTAGTTCAACCTCCTGTCCTATAATTTGGGTAACTGTTTCATCTTCAACGTGATCTGTTTCATCAATATACGCCAATTGGCCAGGCTCAGTGAGTGACCCATCATGGTTCATGCACATAACAAGTAAGATAGCGATGCAAATGAAATGATGAAATGCTTTGCAATAATGCATGATGCATGATCCAAGTGGAAAACTCATCCACTTGCTTGAGTTGGACTCCATTAACCCGCATCAACCCTCCAAGGGTCGGCATCTACCCCTTGGGTAGGTTTCCACATGTTGTGGGCATCCAGGTTGAGTCCCTGGGACACCGGGTACTTAAGTACCTATGAGTCTTCTAGAGAGATCCTCCAGGTACACACCATGATGCATGAATTATGAGGTGCATGTAATGCACATGTCTAACTCATCGTATCATCTTGTATCCCTTTATTAGAGATAAACCACTTCAAACAGCCCATCTCATGATTTGAGAGGTGAACCACACACCTGTTTCTCTTTTCTCTTCGTTTCTCAGATAGGTATTCATGATAGTCAATTTATGCACATCAATACTCATGTAAATCACAGTAATTGCATAACAATAATTTAGTAGTAATCATCCATCAACCACTAATCAAAGCACAGATAAAAGATAATCTATCTTAATTGCGACGGAGAGGAAGCATGTTGGTAATCACTCACCTCTTAATTTGGTGATGTGGATTCCAAAAGATACCAGATTCAATCTACTTACGAATTTCCTAATTACATGTATAAACAAATCATACTTTTATTTAAAGTAAACAAAAGTTAGTATTTTTGTTACTCTTTGATTTTTAGAGATGATCAATCCTATGGGTCAGATCCAAACCGTCCATTGGCTTCTAAAAAGTTAGTTTATGAAATTTCAATGACCTCTTGGATCTGAACCATCTAATAGTCTGAATTCTTTATACTAATTAATAATTGATCTTTTGATCCATGTGTGGCCCATCAGGCGACTGGACCCAAGCCATTTTTTGGGTATTGATGTAGTCTAGTCCAAAATTCATATAGATGGTGTGGATCGGATCTGATGCATCTGATGACCCATCATAGAACCACATGTCTGAATCAACATCTACGGTTAAACCTGATCAATGTGGTCTATCAGATGGTCAGATTGATCTGGGAATTACGGATTTAATATATTTTGGCCTTAGGGACCTCATGATCCGTGCAGATTAGATCTGGCAGATCCAGATGATCCGGCATGTTTTCTTACATCAAGTGTCATTGCAAAGGAAAAGGAAGTCACTATATTAAGATCATTGATCTGATCAACACCATGACATTACATGATTCATTATCCATAATGTCCTTAGATCAGTGTGACCCTCCCAATGATCGGATCAGCCTGATGTTTGGGGTCCTTGCATGTTTTGACCCCAGAGTCGGATGATCGGTGTGGATCTAACCACACACATCTTGGTGGCCCATCCGATTCTTTACGCCAAGTAATAAACATTTGCGCAGAAATTTAGATAATGTTTATTGAACACCCCTGTTCTGACAATACAATGAGCAAGCATCGAATCCAGTATGTTCACTGTCTTGCTCAGGTAAATTTAATCTTATACTATCAAAACTAATAACCTAAATCAATCAACCTCAAAGATATTAAAACATTGATTGTGCGCCATTGGTAAAGAACAATCCCTTGCACCACAAGCTTAAAGCTAGCTGTGCAATGAATTGAATTTTCACTAAACAGGCGTGTACAATGGACGAATGGCTGATCTATGTCGTCCATCGCACAGATCTAGTCCATATTGCCTTTAAAATGAAAGAAATCTATTCAAAGAAGTATTATACTAACTTGCAAAAAGCTTCCCACATCCCAATCTCTCTCTCTCTCTCTCTCTCTCTCTCTCTCTCTCTCTCTCTCTCTTAGTTGCACGTGGTTGCACGTAGAGTGTGTTGAATGGTAACTATAAGATAGCATTTCTCTCTGGGAATCAAGAGGCTTATGTTTGAGTTAAACTCCTCTCGCAACACTCTCCTTAAAAGGAAGGGCTTGTTATGAAGTTGAGAGATATATACATGGATGAGTTATAGAGATAAAAGGTTAAGGATAAGGGATAAGGGATAGTTACGATTCTCTCTCTCGAAATTCAAATTCGAAACTAAATTTCTTTTCTTCTTCTTCTTTTCCTTTTTATATCTATGGGCGTTATAGGTTCTGTTGATTGGACAACATGATGGAGGGATGGCCTTTTATGCTAAATTCACTGGATAGTGGGGATTGATGTGGGGTTGTAGCTGACAGCTGACAGCTGACAAATTAATGGTTGGTGAATCTTGCACAATTAGATACAATTAGATAAGGGTTATTTGGTCCAGATTGAGAGTTTAGGTGGTGCTGGACAATAATTGGATGAGTCAAATTAATGAGTGTTGGGATTACTGGTTTGATAATATCATCTTTGACGCAATAATATCGCGATCAGTAAGGTCGCGTGCCTCTCATATCGGAATCATCTATCATATGACCAACACAGATTCTACGATTAAAAGCACAACAAACTACAGATGGCAGCTATATGTGAGTCCTTGCCACAAGGGGGGTTCGCTATTGTTCTTCCCTGTCTCTTTACAGATGTTTGCTCCACCGATCCTTCAGTACAAACACCTACATCTAGTTGGCAGCTAGTTCGTAACAGAAAGCAAAAAAAAATGAATGTTGAAGGAGAGTTCGAATGACTGGTATTGAAGAATCTGAGCTGACAATTAGCATAATCAATCATGTGGGGTCAGAGCATACCAATCGCAAACAATGGCACCCAATGCACAGCAAGAAAGCTATGGAATCAAAATGGAACACGACAGTCGCGGCAGACAGTTCGACCTATCTTGTGAGAATTTTCTGACTCTTCCTACCCCTACACGTGCAAAGCAGAACCCGTTACTAATAACTGAACAATCCTTAGAAACAGCTGTTGTTACAACGACTGTCGCAAGAAGAGTGCGGATGCAGTTCGCACAAGTGGCAATGACTCAAACTTCAGACGTGGGGGAAGCGCCAGGCCCGCAGCATCAGGAGACGCAAATCACCATGCAAGAACAGATACACGAGTTACACCAGTCACAAGGAGAAACAACTACTCAATTAGGAGAAATGTCAGCACAGATGAGGAACATGCATGCGCTGCTGACGTCCCTGGTAACTCGCACGGCACCTCAGGGAGTCAGTTTGACAACACATTCGCCTGTGGAAAGGTATCAAGGAACTGAACAAAACCCGATTGCGACAGGGTCAGCAGAATAGCCCAGAACGATCCTATTCGAGAATGCAGTGAGGCATCCTGTGGCCACCCCTGCAAGAGAAGGTTTGTCGCAAATAGTAGCTACTCTGATGCGATGGGAGAAAGAGAAGGAAAGAAGAGAGAAGTACATATATCGAGTACCGTATTCGCCCGAGGTGGATGCTGTGCCATTCCCCTTGAATTTCAAGCTCCCAAATTTTGCAACGTTTAACGGGCGAGGATCACAAGAAGAACACATGGCTCAGTTCATAACTATGATGGGAAACTTATACTCTGTACCTTAGTACTCTTTAAGACTCTTTGGATCTACACTAACAGGAATAGCATTTCAGTGGTACGCGTCACTCCTGACTGGATCAATGAAGACTTGGGAACAGATGCAAGATAGTTTCTTAATGAAATTTTACACTACTGAGAAGGAAATGTCGCTATTAGACCTAGCCGAGGTACGTCAAAGGCCAAGGGAATCGGTGGATGGTTCATCGACCGATGGAGGACAATGGTTGTATCCTGTATAGAATTACCAAGCGAACCAGAGCAAGTAAGGATGTGCGTCAGAGGCATGGAACCCTTGGTCGCATTCAGAATAGCTGGCAGTCGACCGCATACATTCCAGGATCTATCCTCTACGGCTCATGTAGTAGAGGAAGCAACCGCTCGAACAACCATCAAGATAGAGTGACCGCGTCGAGAAGTTACCCGCCCGATCACAGCGAACTTAGTCAACAAAGAAAAGAGTCAAGCGAGCCAGCTGAAGCGTCCAGCTCCAGCACAGAAGGAAAGTAACAGAGTAATAGAAACAGCAGACAAGAGGAAAGTTTTTAGAACCACTCGCCCCATGACGATAGCCAAGAGAGAACGCGTGAATGGCCCATATACGTTTGAAATGGAAGATCTCGTCCCTATAATAGAACAGTTGGTCACCGACGGAATGCTGTAGTTGCCAGAGGTGAAACAACCCCAAGAAATAGACCAGGTTAACAGCTCAAATTACTGCAAATATCACCGCATGTTGGGACATCACACCGAAAATTGCTTCAATTTGAAAGGAAAGACACAGCCAATGATAAACGACGGTGCGATTAGTCAGAAACCAAAGAAGACACGAAGAGACGGGGTCATGCGAGTATTTGCAATCCCTACAAAAAATTCACCTCCAACCGCCACACCATCCACAGCCTCATTCGAACCATGGACGTTGGCTAATAGTCGAAAGAGGCTACAAAACTGATGGAGACTATCTCAAAAGGGAAGAAGGTAATAGAAACGGAAGAAAGTTAACTATTGTGACACAAAACCAGAATCGCACGAGAAAGTAATAGGACAGGGCTCGCCATATCGCGATGTGTGATGATCTCTACTACGAAGCTTCCGGCAGAATCAAACTCGCAACTCAAGGGCAACGAAACCAATACGGTGGCCTTAAGGTTGGGTAGATGATTACATGATGACCCAGGGAGGTCGAAAGAAATTAGACCTGATCTAGTTGAAGCGCGAGCGAAGGTAGGAAGAAAAGAGGAAAGGAATCAGGCGACGACAAGTCGAGTACCATGATTCAAGCAAAGTGACACCAGGGTCGCATACGATGTGGTAGCGCATCTGAAGAAGGTCCCCACAGGGCTAAGCATCTACGATGCGTTGAGATTATCTAAACGGTATAGGGATATGCTGATCAGTGCACTACTAGACCAAGAAAACAGAGAAACCATGATGATAGGAATAAAAGCTGAGATAGAACTATGGAAAGCGCAAGGAATGTAAGATCTACAACTGGAACAGACCGCATTCGCCAATCAAACATCAATCAATACCTTCTCCGATAAAGATAGAACAGTGACTGCGACGGAGCACAACAGACCACTCATGATTACAGGCCTTATCCGTGATATCGAAGTAAGAAGATGCATGCTAGATGATGGGTCGATAGTTAACATTCTCCGGTTGAAAACCTTAGAAGCCCTAAGCTACAGAAAGTCATTTGCGTCCTAGTGCAATGATCATTCAAGGGTTCAACCAAGATAGCCAGCAAGCCTTGGGTTGTATCACTGTGGGGTTAGAAATTCAAGACTTACACACAAGGGTAGTTTGTCAAGTTATTGACTAAAACCACTACATATAATCTATTATTGGGAAGGCCATGGTAACATCAGAACGTGATCATTCCCTCGACATATCACCAGTGCTTTAAATACAACAGAGACGGAATGCAGTATCGGGTCACAGCAGATCCTAGGCCGTACACCATGGCAGAAGCTTTCTTGGCCGATGCGCAGTATTATGATGAGAGGTGTCAAGAAGGAACGAAAGCACCAAAAAATTTGAAAGAATGTGAGAACAACAGGAAGCCAGCACAGGCCATTGAGAATAGACCACAGCAAAAGAAATACTACTTAATACCAAAACACCTAAGGAAAGAAGGACAATCTGCATTCAAATTAATGTCAAGTTAGCACATGAGCATACTACGCGCTAGTTTCAATTTACTCATACCTCGCATAAACTGACAAAAGCCATTTCCTAAACCTCCAAACCAGTTTCGTGTCCCATCTATGACTAATGCTCCTCACATAATATTCCATTCAACCACCGAACATGCAATAGAAGGTACGCAGCTCGTCCCGGTTACACAATGAAAGTTGCGCCATGTCTGATGGAATAGGTTCAGCGCAACAAGTTATAATATAATGTTGAACATGGGATTTTCACCAACCACACCAAGACAAGGTCTGCCTGCGCCATTCGAAGGAGAGACACGAGTATACAAAGGAAAAAAGGACTGGGGGCCGAGTCATCAGTCAGACACGTGAATATGGTTACAATAAATACAATAGAAGAAGTTCTTAGAGATACAGCAGAGCTTGTCCAGTCAGGAAATGCACCAGTTCAGTTGGAGGACGGGGGTCAACCCACGATCGATGAATTACAGGAAATCAATATCGGCACGACGGCCGAACCTCATAATATTTATTTAAGCAAGAATGTCCACAAAGAGGAAGTGGCAAACTATGTACGCTTGTTGCAAGAAAATAAAGATGTGTTTGCTTGGACCTACTCCGAAATGCCAGGACTCAACCCTGTTATTGCCACCCACCGTCTCAACATCGCAAAGGATGAAAGGCCGGTAAAGCAAGCCTAAAGGTAGTTTCACTCAGATTTGATACCAAAGATAGAAGAAGAGGTCAAAAGACAGATGCAGGCCGAATTCATTCGAGAGTGTTATACCCAAGATGGATCTCAAACGTAGTCCCAATGAAGAAGAAAAGTGAGTTAGGGTATGCATTGATTTCAGGAACTTAAACGAAGCTTTCCCTAAGACAATTTTCTGCTCTCGATCCCTGAATTGCTTATAGACAGCACTACAGAATATGCCATAATGTCTTTTATGGACGGATATTTGGGATACAACCAGATAAGAATGGCTCCAAAAGATGAAGAGGCCATGGCATTTCGCACCTCTCAAGGGATCTTCTGTTATCGTGTCATGCCTTTTAGACTAAAGAACGCAGGGGCAACTTACCAACACGCAATGCAAAGAATATTTCAGGACATGATGCACAAACATGTCGAGTGTTATGTTGACGATCTCGTCGTTAGATCATCCAGTCACGCGCAACATCGTTAACACTTGAGCCAAGTATTCCAAAGACTCAGGAAGAAAAGTTTGCGCATGAATCCGTTGAAATGCCCGTTTCGAGTAGCTTCGGGGAAATTCCTCGGCTTTGTGGTTAGACATCGTGGCATCGAGATTGATCCAGTAAAAATTAAGGCCATCCAGAGCATGCCACCACCCAAGAGCCTGAAAGAGTTGAAAAGCTTTCAAGGAAGAATAGCGTACTTATGACGATTTATCTCGAATCTAGCAGGAAGATGCCAGCCGTTTGCAAAACTTAATAAAAAGGGATTGACGTTCGAGTGGGACGAGTCATGCCAGAAAGCGTTTGATGTGCTTAAAGAACTGTTGGGAAGATCGCATGTCCCATCAGCACCGGTCAAAGGTATACCGTTAATATAATACATCGCTGTAGGCGATAATTCACTTGGCACCCTGTTGGCGTAGAAAAATGAAGGCGGGAAAGAAATGCAATTTATTACCTCAGCAGGACGCTAGTGGGGGCTGAATTCAACTACCTCCCGATTGAGAAGACACGTTTGGCATTGATCTTTACCATGAAGAAACTATGACATTACTACCTCTCACACCAAATCACGCTAATTTCTCGGGCAGAACCTATCAAATTTCTAATGAATAGGCCAGCCAGTGTTGTCAGGAAGATTGGCTAAGTGGACATTGTTGTTATCAGAATTCAACATTACCTATGTACCATCCAAAGCGATCAAAGACCAAGCAGTGGAAGACTTCTTAGCTACACACCCAGTTCCGGACAATGAAGAAATACAATGCGATCTCCCCAATGAATACGTTATGACAATTGGAATAATGGTGCCCTAGCAAATGTATTTCGATGGAGCCACTAGAACGGCAGGGGCAGGAGCAGGGGCAGGGGCAGGGGCAGGTGCTGAAGTAATCTTCATCAACCTTGAAGGGGATCTGTTGCCATTCTCTTTCAAGATCGCACCCTCGTGCACAAACAATGAAGTAGAATATCATGCCCTTATCATCGGCCTCTAGTTGGCACTGGAAATGCACATCCGGGTGTTATGAGTTTTTGGTGACTCAAAGTTAGTAGTCGGTCAATTGTCCACAGAATTCAAAGTACATAAGCCGGAATTATCTCCGTACTGTCATCTAGCATGGACCTTATTCGATAACTTCAGAGATATCACTGTGTCGCACATCCCAAGAAAAGATAATGCACAGGCAGATGCGCTGACAGGATTGGCTGCCGCCCTTGCTCATCCTGGGGGCAGTCCGTTGCACATTACTATTGAAGAAAGAAGAATCCTACCACAGCTGGAAGCCACAGAACAGGTGTCGGATTTAAGGCCAGTATGTTGCTATGAGACCACCGAGCAAGATTGGAAGCAGCCCTTTATAGATTATCTAAAGTATGGATTCCGACCGAAGATTCGAAACTTCATATACAAGTCAGACATTGGGCCGGCTCATTCGTACTCCAAAACGGCATGTTGTATAAACGCTCATATGACGGTATCTTGTTACGCTGCTTAGACGGAGAAGAAGCATGAAGGACATTAAAAGAGGCCCAAGAGGGAAAGTGTGGTGCTCATCAAGCCTGACGGAACTTATAGCACTCCATTCATCACATGGGGTACTATTGGCCCATGATGATGCAAGAAGCGATTGATCATGCCAAACGTTGTCATTAGTGTCAAATTCATGGCGATGTCATCCATATGCCACCCGAGGAACTACATTAGTCAACAATGTTGTCGCTGTTCACAGCATGGGAATTAGATATCGTTGGTCCCATCACACCATCATCCACTCAAGGTCATCAATACATACTTGCTGCCACAGATTACTTTTCCAAATGGGCAGAAGCTGTGCCGTTGAGAAACATATGGGCGAGGCAAGTAGAAACATTTATCCAACAGTTCATCATCTACCAACACGGGATCCCTGAGCGTATCGTCACCAACAATGGCATGCCCTTTAAAAATGACCTTATCACCAAATTGTGCCACAGGTTCAAAATCAAGCATTGTTATTCCACACCGTATTATCCGCCAGCGAATGGGCTTGCCAAGGCATTCAACAAGACCATAATTAAATTACTGAAGAAAACAGTATCTGACAACAAGAAGGATTGGGACAAGCTTTTACCCGGGACGTTGTGGGCGTATCAACCAACGCACCGCACGGCTACTAGAGCAACATATTCACTTATATACAGTACAGAGGCAGTAGTGCCAATGGAGATTCAAGTCGAGTCTCTACGGGTATCACTTCGGGAGTCACTCACAGACAAGCAGAATGCAAAAATACGGATGACAGAACTTGATGCACTTGATGAAAAGCGGCTCGTCGCACAGCAGCACCTACAAACTTACCAGAAACAGATCACCTCTTCGTATGATCGAAAATTTCGACACATATCCTTTCAACGTGGTGATTTAGTATTAGTGATAAAACGCCTGGCAGCACCCGTGCACAGTGCGAAGAGCAAGTTTGATCCTAAATGGGACCTCATTTGTATAGTGGACGAAGTTTACTCCAATGAAGCATATCGCCTGGTCAATTGTGCGGGTTTCTTATTAATGGTCGATTCTTGAAACGATATTATCCCTGACAAATCTATCATGCGTTGTAGAAACTCTATTGTAATTAGGAGAAAATTGTATGACAAACAAATTGCGATTCTCAGGTATGAACTATATAAAACTCTAAGTTACGAGTATGAACTGAACTATACAAAACTCCAAGTTACGAATATAAATTGAACTATACAAAACTCCAAGTTACGAATATAAACTGAAATATACAAAACTCCAAGTTAAGAGCATAAACCGAACTGTACGAAACTCCGAACTACAAGTATAGATTAAGTTACAATGCTCCAGATCAGGCATAAAGCAAGAAACAACCTATTAGACATGGCGAATTGAACATGTATTGTTTTTGCATGTGTACTAGTGTACGGATGATGAATTTATCCGATCATACATAAGTTTAGTGTATCAAGGTAGAAAATGCAACAAGTTTAAAAATAAGAATCAGACACATTTGTCATTTCACTTGTTATTTCAATTTATAGGATACCGTCCCAAAATCATAACTTTTCATTAAATATGTTGTTTCATTACAAGATACACTTGATACATTAACAACATGTCTATCAAGAAATACAGGGCATGTTACAAAATGAGAGAGAATGAGAGGAAGAGACAGAGCATCACGTCTGGCCCCCAAACGCAGACAAGCACCTGACTAAAAGTTGTGTCGAATCAGCTTGCGTCGCATCCCTAGCTGCCTTAGCATTCGTCACTTGTACCAGATCAGGAGCGTTCTACAAGGCCTTGGTCAACTTCTCAACCTTGTCCGTCACAGCAACGTGCACAACTTCTTTTTCATCAAATACGGCTTGTTGTTGAGATTTCTACACCTTAAGTCGAGACAAGTCGAGGTTTATCGTTGCTTGTTCAAGTTGTAGCCACATAATGTATTCAGCTATTTGGGCCAATCGATCCTCGTGGGTTTGACATTGACTATCGATAGCAGCCAAGCCTACTCATTCGGTCATCACTACTGTTAATGTCGAATTTTGTAATGAGATCCTCCGGTTTCTCCTTCACTCCAACAGGAATTTCCACCACCAGACCTGAAAGAAGACAGCAACTAAGGGTAGCTGGGGACCAGCCGTTAGCCCTCCAATGCTTAAATTAGGCCAAAACAAGAGGAAAAGAAGCCAAGCAAAACGGGACCGAGATTGAATATTCTGTGCGTACCTGCTCTTAATGGAGCCACCCCTTTATATAGATCTGGAGACAATCCAATTTGTTACGTAAGATGTCGAAATCCCGTTGATGTCGCGTACGATACTGAGATCTTGCTGATTTCGTGGGATAAAATCCTATCTTTTGAGTCAGATCCAACCCGATGATTTACTCCAACAATCACGCCCCTTGATGGCAATCCCTTGAGATCCGGATCCATTTAGAGAAGATAAACCCAAAAGCCGACCTATACGGGCCACCAGTAAGCGTGGTAATAGCGCTGATATGTCATGATAAACTGGAAGCCGTAGTTGGAGTCATAGCCTCCGAAAAGGAAGGAGACGCCCGTAGTTGGAGTCATAGCCTTCGAAAAGGAAGGAGACGCCAACAAGACGGAAACCATCGAACTGGATGTAGCCCTGCTTAGTGTCGCAGAGGGATTGGGCAAGCTGCTCGACGGGAATCGGGTGCTAGTACTGAAGGCTAAGAGATATTACCGCAGGAAAGCTGCTCGCATGTTAGAATGTGGTCGCGAGTCCAAGTATACACTTAGGTGTAACGTCTTTCAAACGACTTGTGAGAAGGTCTGCTCGCGGATCGAGCTTTGCCGTATTTGACTATCTGTTATGAAGACTCGAGACTTGCGAATAGCTGCTCCGTATTTTTCAATCTATGACTCCTGATCAGGTGAGCTCGAGGGTCGAATGGACGTCCCACACTTATCCAATATTCGACTCTCGAACATATGATCTCGAGAGTCGAATGGACGTCCCGCACTTATCCATTCTTCGACTCCCGAGCTTACGATATCGTGAGTCGAACCCGTACTCCACTTTTACCCGTTCTACGACTCTTGATTAGATCATCTCGAGGGCCAAATGGGTATTTCCGCGTAAAATCTTATCTCCATCATTTTGCCTATAACAGATGCCCCCCAAGTCCTTGCCGCCAAGAATTCTTAAGGAAAGGACTTAAGCTTACTATCACACGTAACCGCCCGCTTCTTTCATCGAGAACGGCACCTCACATGATGGGCAGGAATTAATGAGTGCCAGCTTTCCACAGCCTTTTCGCTGATGGAAAATGAAGGGGCGCTCGCCACGTGTTTGAGGAGTTAATGGGCGTGCCTGCTCGAGCGTTGTGTCAAGAGAGGGACTGCCACGTGCCATCAGATACGGCGGAATGATTGCCTATAAATATACGGAGTCCGCCATTTCTTTGATTTTCTACAGAAGCTTTTTCGAAAGGAACCTGCAGTCTTCTCTTTCCATTCTTCTTCTTCCTCCGGTGTTCATTCTCTTTTCAGTTTTTGGTATACTTCTTTTTTTCTTTTATTTTTATCTCATGGCTGGGAACTCTGACGAGACCACTGTCCCTCTTGGTGATGCTACTCCGGAATCCTCTGCCTCCAGCAGTGCAAGGGTTCCGGCAGGGAGATACACAGCAGCCGGATATCCTTCCGTTTTATCGGAGGACCGGCTGGCTGAGCTACGGGAGAGATACCTGATCCCCGACTCAGTAACCCTCCGCTTGCCCGGAGGTGGAGAAACACCAGACTCCCCCCCCCCCCCCCAAAGGATGCGTAGCATTCTATGAATACCAGCTTATCCTGGGGGTACGCCTTCCCCTCCATCCCTTCGTTCGCGATGTACTCCGGTGTTACAAGATTGCCCCTGGGCAACTCATTGTGAACGGGTGGAGGGTGGTTTTGGGCTCTTTGCCCTTTGGGTCAGGCTGGCAACGGGGAACTCACGGCGGAGGAGTTCCTCCGTATGTTTCGTCTGAAGAAAGCTCCCTCCAGCGAAGGCTGGTATTATTTGTGTTATTGGCACCGGGATAATTTCGTGTTGGGGAAGCCCTCCTCGAACTATCCCGGCTGGAGGAAGCGGTGGTTCTATGCTTCCGGGAGCTGGGAGTCTGCCTCCTCCAGGGGTCCAGGAGTGACCCGGTTTTTCTGTGAAGGTAGACAATCCCGCATTGTGCAATTTCCCCAGAATGGTTTTTTAGGGTTTTGCTTCGTTTGACCCCTGTTTGTGCTCGCAGGTATCCCGGCCTTGAGAAAACCGAATCTGAAAGGAGGGATCAACGAGAAGATTGTCAAGGTGTACAAAGTACCTGACGGAGATAGGCATATCGAGGCTTGCTTGTCTCCTTCACGACTTGCAGCAGCAGGCCTCATATCCATAAGAGAAGTTGAAATGACAAAGGCTGGAGAGAAGAGAGGCCTACTGCCCCGACTGAAGAGCACAGGCTCCAAAAGGCAGAAGAGAACCCCTGCCGAACCTTCTCAATCTTCCATCCGCACGGGCAGCGATCAGCCTGCCTTCCCGCGAGCATGGTGGGGGCCCCAGCTGGGCCCACTATTCCTTCACTGGTGGTCGCACCTGGGCCACCAGTGATTAACATTGCTGATAATTCCCCAGATGGGGTGGGGTCCGGCTGCCCCCCAGCTGAAGAGGCTCGAGAGCAGGTAGAGCCTCAAGAGCCGACTCCTGCTCGCGAACTGGTCCCTGCTGCCGAGCAGGGACCTGCTCGCGAGTCAATGCCTCCACCTCGCGAGCAGGCCGGTTTGGTCGTTGCCCAACCGTCTGGGAGCGGGACGTACTCTATTCCCCGCCACCTCCATCCAGTATGTAAATTTTTGTTCGAGAACGTCCCGCCCCACGCCTTCGGTTCACTTCCCGAGCCAAGTCCTGAGAACCTTATCCTCGAGGCGGGGATGAGGATGGTTCAGGTAAGACTTCGTCAAGACCTGCTTCGACCTGTTGTTACGTTCCATAACTCTTATATTTTTCATCTCTTTGCAGGGTTTAGATCTTATTCTGCGAACGAGGCGTGATATCGTTGCCGCCCGTCGCACGATAGAGGAGGCTGAGGGAAAGAGGACTGCCTTGGAAAAGGCAGTTCAAGGAAGAGATCAACTGCTCAAGGCTCGTGAGGCGGTGATCTCGAAGAGAGATGAGGAGAAAAAGATCCTCATCGAGAAGATCCAAGTCCTGACCGACAGGTATCAGGCCCTGGACTCAGACTACGTGAAGCTCACGGGTCTGAAGGAGAAGGCTGAGAGAGAGAGGGAGATCTTCCGGCAGGACAAGATCTCGTTAGAGGAGCAATTCGCGGGGGCCAGGTCGCAGCTCAAGGAGGCCTACGACAACTTGACCAGGGAGCGCACCGCTCTTGCGCAGCTTAAGGACGACTCGATCCACTGGGACGAGGAGAGAGTCGCCCTTGTAAAAATGCTCTCGGAGGAAGGTGCTCAGGCGATTTTCGAGTTCCGGACTTCGCAGCTGTATGACGATGAATGATATGAGTCATACGATGCTGGTCGAGACTTTGCACTGAGATTAGTGCAACGAATGATCCCATCCTTCGATATGGGGGAATTCGGTCGAGTCGCGACCATCATAGCTGCAGAAGAGCAAGCTGCTGCCGAGAACGAGGTGACTGAAGCCACGCAGGCTGGAGGGGCTCCTGAAATGGGCCCTGAAGTCGAGAGCGTGGCTCCTCCAAGCGATTGATTTCCTTTTATTTTCTTCTCTCTTATGTCCGCGATCATGTATCTGTATTCATCTAATCATCAATGAAAAGATATTTTTGTAAGTGTTACTGTTTTGTTCCCTCTTCTTTCATTTTTTGCTTTATGTTGATCTCGAATGGATTTATCAGAGATGCGACCCCTAAATTCGAGCACGAGCTACGCTGCTCGCATTTAGGGTGTATGACCACATATTCGGGCGTGAGCCACGGTGCTCGCATTCCGGAGCGCGATCCCTCCTCTCACCAATCGCGAATAACTAACTCATAAAAAATGAATTAGACTCAATCCGGGGGTCGTGAGACCGTGTCCGCGTTGAGATAGACTGATCTACCGATTGAGATTCTGATTCTACCAAGGGCAGAAGGTTGGTCAAGAGATGGTATATATTCTCTTCATGGCTATTCAGGTCCATATAAATGGAAAAGCAACCAACTAGGAATGGTTTCAGTCCTACCAAAGGTAGGCAATTGGCCAAGATGTGTAAGCATTCTCTTCAGGGCTATTCAGGTCCATATAAATGGAGTAGCGGCCAAAAGATCACTTTATTCATAAAACGTTATGATAAGCTACATTGAATCTAGGGGTAGTATCGTAGCAAATGCTCCACGTGCCAAGGGCGACGTACAGGCTTCCCTTGCATGTCTTCAAGATAATAAGTACCGGGTCGCACAATCCTGATAACCCGATACGGGCCTTCCCAATTCGGATCCAATGAACGAGCAGGAACTCCAAGATTTTGCCTTAGGACCAAATCTCCGAACTGGAAGGATCTAGGCTGAACCTTCGCATTCCGATAACGGGCAATACATTATTGATATGCTGCCACTCGTACTTGGAAGCATTTCTTCGCTCTTCCAAGAGATCGAGGTGAAGTCGGAGGTTTTCATGATTGCTCGCGGGATCATACTGCTCGATTCGATATGAGGGCACTTGAATTTCCACTGGTACTACTGCGTCAACACCAAATGCTAAGGAGAAAGGAGTTTCACCTGTCGATGTACAAGCCGTGGTTCTATAGGCCCATAACACCTCTGGCAGAAGTTCTGGCCACACCCCTTTACATTCACCTAGCTTGGTCTTCAAATGATGCTTTATGATCTTATTAACTGCCTCGACCTGCCCATTCGCCTGAGGATGATATGGAGAAGTGCGGAGATTACGTATCTTCCATTTGTCGCAAAATTCATCAAAGGCTGCGTTGTCGAACTGCGTTCCGTTATCGGTAATTATAGTATGAGGGAGTCCGAAGCGACATATGATATTTCTCCACATAAACTTAGTAGTTTGTTTTTCAGTAATTTTGGCTAATGGTTCTGCCTCGGCCCATTTGGTGAAATAATCAACCGCCACGATCGCGAACCTATTCTGTCCCTTTCCCATAGGTAAGGGCCCGATGATATCGATCCCCCACTGAGCAAAAGGCCAAGGGCTGTCGATTGGGGTCATCCGCTCAGACGGTACGCGAGGTATAGGTAGATATCGTTGACACTTGTCGCATTTTTTAGAAAATTCGATGGCGTCTGCTTTCATAGTAGGCCAATAATATCCTTGCCTCATCGCTTTATATGCTAGGGATCGCCCCCTGGGATGATTACCACATGTCCCCTGTGTACTTCATCTAGAACACGATGTGCTTCTTCTGGATGAAGACACCTTAGATAAGGCAAGGAGAAGCTTTTTCGCAACAATATTCCATCTTGTAGGGTGTACCTGGCAGCTCGAAGCCGAATTTGTCTCGCAGCTTTCTTGTCTTCTGGTAGGTATCCATCTCTGAGATAAAGGATGATAGGATCCATCCAGCATGGAGACGATTGTACCGATATAACTTGCTCTAGAGTCACTTGGTCGATACTCAAGTTCTGACGATGCTCGATGGGGATCGAATGTGATAACTCCGATTCCGGTGCAGAAGCGAGTTTTGCCAAGGAATCGGCAAGTTGGTTCTGCTCGCGAGGGATATGAATTATTTTATAAGTCTTCAGTTTGGCGAGCAGGATGAGGACACGAGACTTGTATAAGGCCATTCTTTCTTCTTTGGCTTCGAATTCACCAAGAACTTGATTGACAATGAGCTGGGAGTCGCTATGAATTATCAAATTCTGGACTGCGAGGACAATGGCCAGTTCGAGGCCAACAATTAGGGCCTCATATTCTGCTTCATTATTGGAGACGCGTGATTCAAATCGCAGAGCATATTGAAAATGCGACCCGTCGGGAGCCACTAAAATCAGGCCCGCTTCACTGCCAGTGGCCCGTGACGACCCGTCCACGAAGAGCGACCAAGGAGGCTGGTCACTGGACATGACGTTATCTTCAGAAGAATATGTAAATTCGGCGATGAAGTCAGCCACGGCTTGGCCCTTAACTGCGGTCCTAGGACAGAACGAGATATCATGCTCACTGATCTCGACCGCCCATTTAGTTAAGCGCCCGGAAGCCTCAGGTTTTTGGAGGACTTGTCGCAGTGGATGATTTGTTGGTACTAAAATAGCATGGGCTTGAAAGTATGGTCGCAGTTTTCGAGACGCCGTGACTAAGGCTAGGGCCAGTTTCTCCATATCGGAATACCTAGTTTCTGCATCGACCATTGCTCGACTGATATAATAAACGGGCCTTTGCACCCCGGAATCTTCTCTTATTAAAGCGGCGCTAACGGCCGTGGAAGACACAGATAAATAAAGAATGAGTTGCTCATGTGCTACAGGCTTAGATAAAATGGGGGGAGCACTCATGTATTGCTTCAATTGTTGAAAAGCTTCTTCACACTAAGGTGTCCACTTCCAATCAGACTTGGCCGTCGCACGAAGGAGTTTGAAGAAGGGCAAACACTTGTCAGATGCTCGCGAGATGAACCTGTTCAATGATGCGATACGACCAGCCAGACGCTGGACGTCCTTCAGAGTAACAAGGGATTTCATATCTATCAATGCTTTAATCTTTTCAGGATTCGCCTCAATTCCACGCTGGCCAACCATGAACCCAAGAAATTTCCCTGCTGACACTCCAAACGCGCATTTTTTCGGGTTTAATTTCATTTGATACTTCCTCATCAGATCAAAGGCTTCTCGAAGATCAGAAATGTGGTTATCTTCAACGATGCTTTTCATAAGCATATCGTCAACATACACTTCCATATTCCTACCGATTTGAGCAACGAACATTTTGTTGACAAGACGTTGATAAGTGGCCCCTACATTTTTAAGACCGAACGGCATTACCTGGTAACAATATAGTCCTCGATCTGTGATGAAGGCAGTATGCTGGCTATCAGGTGGATGCATCATAATCTGGTTGTAACCAGAATAAGCATCCATAAAGCTGAGGAGAGCATGTCCAGCTGTTGAGTCGACCAACTGGTCGATCCGTGGTGTCGGAAAGCTATCTTTGGGACATGCTTTGTTCAAATCTGAATAGTCGACGTACATCCTCCATTTGTCATTAGCTTTCCGGACGAGAACCACGTTTGCGACCCACGCTGGGTAGTCAACTTCCTTTATGAAATTAGCCGCGAGCAGCTTCTCAACTTCAGTTTTGATTGCCATTTGTCTTTCTGCAGTAAAGGCACGTCGACGCTGATGTACGGGTTTATGCTTCGGGTCAATGTTGAGACGATGTGCGATGACATTGGGATCGATGCCTGGCATATCTTTATGAGACCAAGCAAACACATCCTTGTATTCAGTGAGGAAACGGATCAAATCTTCACGGTGGACATTGGTTAAGGAGGAACCGATGTACACGACTTTAGACGGGTCGTCTTCGGTCAGGCAGATCGCCACTGTTTCCTCTCCCGGAGTTCCTGATTTCAAAGCATTTTCTCTCGGATCCAACGAGGTGGAGGGAACGTCGGATGAACCTTGAATTATTTCCATGACGGGTGTCGCTTGAGCCTTTTTTCGATCTTGGAGGGCTATCTGGTAACAGGACCGTGCCTCCTGCTGACTTCCTCGCACAACCCCGATGCCATTTGGGGTAGGAAATTTAACACACAGATATGAAGGGTGCAAGGCCGCTCCAACCCTAGTTAGAGACGGCCACCCCAAGATGGCGTTATATGCTGATTTTTGATCCACGACGAGGAAGTTTACGAAGACAGTAGTCTTCGCTGGACTCTCTCCAAAAGTAACTGGGAGATTGATGCTTCCTTCAGGTGTTACTACCTCTCCTCTAAAGCCGACGAGGGGGGTTGATACTGGCTTGAGGAGGCTTCTGGCTAGTGCCATTTTGTTGAAAGCCTCCAAGTACAGAATATCAGCTGAGCTACCTGTATCCACCATAATTCGATGAGTCAGATAATTTGATACCTTCAATGTGACTACAATGGAATCTTCATGAGGGAAGTGAATTCCCGCTGCATCTTCGAGGGTGAAAGAAATTGGAGGATGGCTAGCTTGTGATGAGCTGGAGGTCTGTTCCAACCAATAGATTTGTTGGGGTTCTTTGGACGCCTTTCGAGCGTATGCTTTTCTCGAAGCTTGAGAGTCACCCCCGCAAGCTGGTCCCCCGACGATAGTGCGAATTTCTCCCGTGGGCTCAGCGTCCTCTTGGTCGGTTTGACGATGAGGCGGTTCCTTTTGGCGAGATGAGGTCTTCGCCCTTTCTGGTGATCGATTTTTACGAGCAACATAATCCTGGAGATGGCCTTTTCGAATAAGGGCTTCAATATGGTCTCGTAAAGAGATGCAGTCCTGGGTCCTATGCCCATGATCTTTGTGGAAATAACAGAACTTGCTCTTGTCCCTCTTCTCGGGATCGGATTTGATCTTTCCAGGCCACTTCACATATGGCTTGTGTTTAATCTCCATTAGAACCTTTTCAGGAGACTGATTAAGAGGAGTGTAGTTATGATATTTACCAGAGTAGGGCTTCCTGGGAGAACGATCACGCTGGTCACGACGATATTTCTTGTCTGTAGAAGAGGTTCCTTCTGGCTTGAGCTTCTTACCCTGTACTCCATGGCGTGTCAATGCGACTTCTTCTGCATTGATATATTTCTGAGCTTTGGCTTGGAATTCTGCCATAGTTTTCGGCGGGCTTTTATCTAAGGCAAACCTGAATTTCTCGCTCGTTATTCCAGAAATGAGAGCTGTAAGGCCCTTTTCCTCAGTGTAACCCTCAGTTTGAACGGCTTCGGCAGTGAACCGTACCGTGAACTCCTTTATTGTCTCCCCATGCTGCTGTTTCAGATTCATCAGATGGGAGGCTGGCTTCTTAATACGAATACTTCCCATGAATTGAGAAAGAAATATCTCCGATAATTGGGAAAAGGAACTGATGGAACGGGGCTTTAACCCCCGAAACCACGTACGAGCTGCATCCTTCAATGTCAGGGGAAAAGCCCTACACATGATTTCTGAACCATGTCCCTCCAGCTCCATGAGGGACCTGTATGTTTCCAGATGCTCCAGAGGGTCGCCAATTCCTGTGTACGGAGCGATAACAGGTGCTCGATACTTTCTGGGTAACGGGGCTTCCATGACCTCGCTGGTGAAGGGAGATTCAGATTGATGTATCGCCGCCATGACGGCAGATGGCCGATTTACCTGGTATCGCTGTTCCATGACATCAAAACGATCTTGGATTCTTTTGAGATCTCCTTCCCATGGTAGGGTATAGCTAGATGTTTCGGCGGTGGAGCCTTGCGGTTGAGGTTGTCGAGACGAACTGGAATGTATAGAATGTGGAGACGGCACAGGGGGATGGCCGCCGAGTGGTGGGACCTGTGGTTCGTCCATAGAATGTCTGGAAGCTACTGGTATGGGTTGCGGTGGTAATCCTTCGGAAGGTTGTCTTTGTGGTTCAGGGAAGTGCTGATCAAGCCGATTTGACAGCGCCTGAACTCCGGCGTTTAGAGTTAGGAGAGTGTTTCCGAGGAAACGTAGGACATCATCTTGATTTCCAGAAGCCTCCAATAATGGGTTTGTTGATGGCATATTCGAGGCTCCTTGAGGGATATTCATCGGAGCAGGTGGGAGGGCAGGTACGGATTCTGTCTCATCAGGCGGAGGAGGTGCCTGTCTTGAAGTTGAAGGATGAACAGCCTTTTTGGGAGGCATCGCTGAAGGAGTTTGATCGGTGGTTAGCACGATTGATTTTGATGATCAAGTCGTTCCCACAGACGGCGCCAAACTGTTAATGTCGAATTTTGTAATGAGATCCTCCGGTTTCTCCTTCACTCCAACAGGAATTTCCACCACCAGACCTGAAAGAAGACAGCAACTAAGGGTAGCTGGGGACCAGCCGTTAGCCCTCCGATGCTTAAATTAGGCCAAAACAAGAGGAAAAGAAGCCAAGCAAAACGGGACCGAGATTGAATATTCTGTGCGTACCTGCTCTTAATGGAGCCACCCCTTTATATAGATCTGGAGACAATCCAATTTGTTACGTAAGATGTTGAAATCCCGTTGATGTCGCGTACGATACTGAGATCTTGCTGATTTCGTGGGATAAAATCCTATCTTTTGAGTCAGATCCAACCCGATGATTTACTCCAACAATCACGCCCCTTGATGGCAATCCCTTGAGATCCGGATCCATTTAGAGAAGATAAACCCAAAAGCCGACCTATACGGGCTACCAGTAAGCGTGGTAATAGCGCTGATATGTCATGATAAACTGGAAGCCGTAGTTGGAGTCATAGCCTCCGAAAAGGAAGGAGACGCCCGTAGTTGGAGTCATAGCCTCCGAAAAGGAAGGAGACGCCAACAAGACGGAAACCATCGAACTGGATGTAGCCCTGCTTAGTGTCGAAGAGGGATTGGGCAAGCTGCTCGACGGGAATCGGGTGCTAGTACTGAAGGCTAAGAGATATTACCGCAGGAAAGCTGCTCGCATGTTAGAATGTGGTCGCGAGTCCAAGTACACACTTAGGTGTAACGTCTTTCAAACGACTTGTGAGAAGGTCTGCTCGCGGATCGAGCTTTGCCGTATTTGACTATCTGTTATGAAGACTCGAGACTTGCGAATAGCTGCTCCGTATTTTTCAATCTATGACTCCTGATCAGGTGAGCTCGAGGGTCGAATGGACGTCCCACACTTATCCAATATTCGACTCTCGAACATATGATCTCGAGAGTCGAATGGACGTCCCGCACTTATCCATTCTTCGACTCCCGAGCTTACGATATCGTGAGTCGAACCCATACTCCACTTTTACCCGTTCTGCGACTCTTGATTAGATCATCTCGAGGGCCAAATGGGTATTTCCGCGTAAAATCTTATCTCTGCCATTTTGCCTATAACAACTACATGTTCGCAAGCATCCAACTCTGGTAATAAAGTTTCCAAGACATGCCACTGCTTCACCACGATGGGGTTCACTTGAACTTGCATAGCCTCAGCAATGCGCACAATGGAATTGCGGAAGGCACAAATGTGACGGCATATGATGGAAAGGTCAAGATTGACTAAAGCCGAACAGTTGCTCGGCGTTTTCTCCTCATCCTCCAACAATGGCCACTCCACAGGATTCTTTAAAGATGTCTCGATACTAGACAGTATACTCCTCAGCATTCCTTGTTTGAAAGTGGGCAAAGTAACAAAAGAAGGAATCGCATCTTCGGGTCGATCAGTAGGGGGCAAGTCAGCCATGGACTCAACAGTATCTACGAAACACGTATGAAACACAGTTAGAAAGCACGAGGTATAAAAGTCCCGAATAGCAAGTCGAAACCACAAGACCGACCATACCTGGCACTTGGAGTTCGTTCGAAGAAGCCACAGGGGGGAGATCAGGCATAGGACCCGCGGCAAGCATGATTGCAAGCTCCATGGGTTCGGAAGCCATAGATGTTAGCCCAGCATGCATTGGCATGGGCAGCTCGAGGGCAACAGAGACAGCGGGCAGCGAACGTCCAACTTTGGATGCCGATTCAAAAGTAGATTGTTCAGGAACGACAGAGGTGGCCGGGACTGATCCCACCGCAAGTTCTTGGGGCTTCGCAGAAAATACGGGTGTGATAGGGACGTCCTAAACGGGCTCCAGGATGGGGCCCGAGCCATTATCATTGTTAACATCCATAGTACCGGGGCTAGACGATCGAAATTCCTCAGTTGGTTAACTTGGGCCTGGGATACATCCTGCCCATGATGTAGCCTCAGCCTCCAGACCAGCCCAGTCAAACGATGTCACTCCCCCTATCTCTGCGATAAAGGATTTTGTTGACTGTGGGGCATCAATCGCTCCACCGGCATCGTGAAATCGCTCGACCCCGTCAAATCCACCATCACCCACATCCCCCTCGTCGTATACATTCACGTCATCCGCATTGCCATCATCATAAAGATCTATGATCTCATCGCCTTCTACCACATCGACGCCCGCTTCGTCTTGAGGGCCTTCCTTAGCTGCGACGTCAGCTTCGCCCCCTACCTGAGGGCGGATCTCTCCTTCTTCGACAACATTCGGACCGGGCTTGCCCGATCCTTCGCCTGACACCATTCCAATAGTTGCTCGATCTACTCCCCGCTCAATGGCTAGGTCTCTCATCAGTCGTATACACTTCGCAGGTAGAGGTGCTTGTCGACTAGGAGAAGTTCTCACCCGCAAACCACTTCGTTCTCGCCCCCTTGGAGAGCGCATCTCGTCATCACTGCCAGCCTAGTCCAACGGCTGCAAAGGGCTAACATGCCCACCTAAACCCTGTCTATCCCTCGTATCAGTGACGCCCCCTTCAGCAGTAGCTCCAATTTCACCAACTGGGCTCATGTATATTTCATCGTCTTGCCAGTCAAACTTTCGTTCGCCATAAGCTATCCACCCCTGCAGCATGATGTCAGGTTTATACCCTTCGAAGACAACAATGATCGAGGTTTGGTAGCGTAAGGTCCCGACAGAATGAGGTTGATCTCAGTGCTCCCCAAAATACCTTAGGTTATCTTCAGGAACATACGTCAGGCAAGGAGGGTCGACGAAGATCGAATCATTGACATGTTTGTCCTAACTAATCAACCCGTATTGGTGGACCCACCACCTCATCCATCTGTATGTCGCACCAACACGCCTCCGAATCCCGGGCAATGTAAAGGTAGTACCAGTCTGGGTCATGAGGAGCTGCCTCCACATCCACTTTCAGTGCTTCATCCCTGTTCCGTAAGCATGCATGGTGCGAGTCACCATCGGTAAGGTCTCCAGCACCCCCTGATCATAACCATGCTGTCGGGCAAATCGGCTCGGATAATATGGCTCTTGCTAAAACTCCAAACCTTCTCGTAGGCACTAAGATCCCGACCTAAGAGATACCATGAAGGACCGTTGATATAAATTGATAGAAGTCTCGTTGTCCACCACAACTTTGTCAATATCCTCATCGGACGTTGAGAAATAGTAGAATTCGACGTCATTGAAACCATGAATCCGACGTAGTACACCCTCTAAAGTGAAACTAGGCATCTCCCTCTTCAGGAAATACTGCAGGGGTAAGTACTCCTGACTAAAAAATTCATTGGAAGAAGTGTCGTACACCCAGGGAAAGTATATGCCCAACCAACTGCAGATATAATGTCAGGGGCAGTAAGCAGAGTCCATTCCGTAGGCAGCATAGTCCGAATTGCTAACCACGTTTTCAAAAGCCTTGTAAATGTTGCAGAGGACCGCCGCCGCTAAAGAGTACCTCCTGTCGTTCGCCATACCACTGGCATACGAGCACCATCAGCCTGTTTCGAGTTGGGTAGCATTATGAAGCACAACTAGTATACCAGAAAATTGGCCAACTCGCAGGAAGGTGATAACTCATTGGCATTCGAGAATTTCTTCTTGAATTTCTCCTTCAACATCTTCCCATGCTTGTGATGAATATCATATTTGTCAAAATCTATGCTACAAGTACATAATGTATAACAGCACCGGGTCAGATACAAACATGCGTACTGAGTCTTAAAAGACGATTTGTGAATAAAAAAGAGTTAAGGGATTACTTCATGCCATGGCTGAAATATATCAGCCAATCTTCAGGAGTAATCTTCTCCATCTGTGCAAACTGATGAAGCTTCGCGAACAACTCAAAACAGGCTTCGCTATATACATGTTCTCTTAACCGCCTCTTGAAAAATGACAATTCATTGTTTGTTGACACCAGTTCATCGTATATGTGACCATGAATAGGAAGTCCCGCGATCTGGTTCAGATCCCATAATGTGATGCTCATCTCACCATACGGGAAATGAAACGAGTTGGTAATTGAGCTCCATAAATGCAGAAACCCCTTGATCACCATCGAGTCCTGGACAAAGTGGCCTACAGTCGCCCGAACAGCATGATAGAGACCGACACAATTCAATGCTTCTCCGTAACTCTCCAAGATACCATTCGCCCAAGCTTTGTAACCCGAGCGAGCATTCAAGTGGCCTCGTGTCTGAAAATTGTTTGGCGACCACAAATTCTTATTGTCCAAATGTTTGAACCACTGTTACATAATTTTGAAGTAATGCCTAAGATACGATTCATGCGAGTTGTAGGTTGGAACGATAAAGACCATCTCCTTCGCTTCCGCAACCTCTTGTTTCGTACCATTCCTCGACAAGCGGCAGTTCAACAGAGACTCAAGCGTTGTCATCAACTCATCGACTACGATAAAGTTGTTCAATCGTTGGACATCAAAGGGTTCGATACTTAGCAACAACCGGTGTCGTAAGACGCTCCTCTGGAATGTGACCATGCACTTCTTATATGGGTCTCTCACTAGAATCCATGCATTGATCAACTTGTAGCTATTCTAGCTATTCTTTATCTTCTCTATTAACTTTTTCAGACGAGCCGGATGGGTGTTACGCTCGTGATCTTCAGCAGGACCTTGTGCAGGGGCGACCACAGGCTGAGAAGATGGACCACTTCCCCCTTCCATACAAATGCCAGAAAAGAGGTTCAAGTAAGAAATCCAGTCGGCATCAATCCCTTTCTCGGGAGGAGGAGGGACTAGGTGATCCCTGCACACCATCAATTGGTAGTTCACTGGGAGTTGCTTGAAGAGCTCAAAGAAGTCATGAACAGGCGATGGTGGGAATAGTGTCGGATTCTTTCTGGCCCGACGATTCAATGGACCAGCAACGGCCCTCTTTCGCCCTTGAACAGTAGGAGCAGCAGTAGTAGCATCAGCAACACGCCCGATAGTTGAAACGGTCACAGGAGAAACTGTCTCAGGTGCCGGACTAGCAATGGAGGTGGGCAAACTCGCGGGGACTTGATTATCGGCCATTATATCTACAAAAGGATGAGTGAGGCATCACTTACTCCAAATAAACAGCATGAAACGCCAAGTAAAATGACAAAAAGGGTCCAGTGCATGGCTTGATGTGCAGGAAAATCCCAGCGCATGAACAAGTGCACAAGAATCATCCAGCGCATGATTGTGCGCGAAAAAAGGGTTCGGTGCATGTAGGTGCATTGGACTTCTTCAGTGATTTTTAGAGTTCAGGTCCTGTGCATTGTCATGCGTTTAGGAAAATTCCTGCGCATGTAATTACACTGGAAAAAAACTTAGAATTTCTGACAAACTTCCCGCGCACGATCGTGCGCTAAGGTTAAATTCCTGCGCATGACTATGCACAAAACCAGAGTCCAACGCATGTCTATGCGCTGACTTACTTCTATGTGCTGGAAGGTGTGCTGGAGGATGCGCTGGAGCTCACGAAACTTTGAAAATGATTGCTCTGGAAAATGATTGCTCAAGAAACGATTATGTACCAAATGATTGCACTATTCAGTTTATACTGGGGATCGCCGTCCATCACGCCGCATGCGATTCTCGTGCATCGCACACCTCGCGACAGAGGGGGCATCTGTTAGGGTAGAAAAAATAGGCGCATGCACATGTGCAGGACAAAGAGCGAAGGCACAAAAATTGAGGTTAAATGGAGCCCAGCGCATGCACGTGCGCAAGACCCAGACCCACCAACCCAATACATTAAATATGAAGTATCCCAAGAAAGAGAAGTAACTGGCACGTGGACATGCGCAGGGTTCGACGAGTCTAGCGCATATAGCCACGACAGCAACAGACGCCTACAAGTGGCCCAAACAAGAAAAGGACCCACCGTAAGGTCCTGCGCACGATCATGCGCGGACATTTTCTGACCAAAGTCAAGTTTTGAACGAAACCTCGGCGTATGACCATGCGCAACAAGAAAAGCCCCTGTGCATAATCATGCGTTGAACCCCTAAGGACAATCCAAGATCACATCTCAAAGGGCCCACTTTTCCCAGCTCACGATTATCAACTGGACCCGAGAGCTCAGCGCACGGTCATGCGCTGGACCCGAATTCGTGTACCAAGAAAAAGTCCTGAGCATAACCATGTGAAAGGCCCCTTTTACCAAATATCATGCGCTGGACCCTAAAAATAATGCGCTAAACTCAATTAGGCATGCATTGGACCTCCTACCCCAATATTTTATCTATAAATAGGCCAGTCTACTTCATTTATAAGGATGAGACTTCGAAAAGAGAAACCAAAGATATTTCTAGAAAACCACGAAACATCGTCAGATCGTTCTCAGATTCGAATAGAGTGTCCGATCAAATTCCTATCTCAGACTAACACAGGTGCGGTCTACTCCGTCCTTTCAAAATGCCTCAAATCCAATTTTAGAGCCGCGTCTTCAGACTTCGTCCTTAAGGACAAGCCTAAGACTTGGTCTCTAAATATCATTCCACATCATAATGATTGATCAAAAATCCTTTCAGGAAAGCATACTAGACGTCGATATTAACAGTAAAAGGAAGAAAACAATAGTCTCTGGACTACGAATCGAAGGGTGTTACGCTAAAATTACTATTTGTTGGCGATCGATGTACTACTCATTAGAATCGATTATCGCTGGTTAGACTACTTGCGTTCACGGCCATAGCTTGACTTTCCCGCGGTCCTTGTCTCTATGACAGAAGCAGGCCCATTATTACCACTCGACTATCGCTTAACAGTCTCCCATCTCAAACTCGAGATTACATGAGACATAGGCATATGGTCCGCCAACAGTAAAGTCTACTCACACAAACAAATAAACTCATCCTCCGGGATCTAAAACACACATGCAACAAATACATACTTCTATAAGATAGTCTTCGCTTTTCAATCAAGATTTATTGATGATTCACTATAATCGAGGGCATGTGCCAGATCACGGCCTAAAATGTTTAAGATCTCAAAATCTCTGGAAATAAAGATTCTCTCTATGCCTTGTCTCTGGTGTACTTGTTGGTATTGTTTGTGAATGCCTATGAATCCCCGATTTCCCCAAAATGAGCAAATTCCAAAACAAATTTCACGCCATTGTCGAAATTCAGTTTTAATACCCATATACTAATCTAACTAATCTCAAAAATCCAACAAGAACTCATGTACTTGGCACACAAACTCCCTAAATTATCTAAAACTATCAACTTTATTCAAACCTTAATGAATCATTCAATCAATTAAAACATAATTCAAATTCAATGGATCAAAGCATGACTAAAAACTAAGAAGATTCACCTCTCAACTCTAGCTGAGAGTTAGCTAAAAGAAAGGATAAAAGAAAACTAGAACTAGAACTACGAAATAAAGAAAAACTAGTTCTATGAGGGTCTTAATCTCTTTGTTCCCCACGTTGTTAGATGCTTTAGGGAGTGGAGGTGTCCTTTTATAGCATAGATCCACCACCGAGTAAGAACTTCGAGAATACACAGAGTCTATTCATAGTTTGGAAATTGGAGGCCTGTTTTAGAAACTGCAAATTCGCACTTCTGTGTGTGGGCGATCGGTCATGACTGATCGAACCTACCCTGCGATGGTTGTTCGCTTCCCCAAGTGTAGGGTTGTGATGTAGTAATAATCTCGGTAAGACTGAGGTCGATCCACAGAGACTTGTGTAAGAACCCGCAAAACACTTCCAATAGTTTCTAATTGAGAACTAACTAAACAGGATTTTGGAATTGAATGTAAATAGATATTTTGAACTAAAATTGAATGTAATCAATAATAAAGAGCACTAGGGGTTCAAGGATCCACCTATAGCAATCCTTGATGCTCAATTCGTTGTGGTTTCGCAATTACTCAATTAGAATCGAAATCAAATCCTTTCTAGCCAGATGATAGAGCGCTTATAACAAACAATTTATCATATGTGCGATTCATGTGCATGATTCCCTCAATTCAAGTTAGGACTTGAGCACACTCAATTGCATAGGTTAATCCTAGTTTCAATAGGTTAAGATCACAATCATAATCATCATTAAACTCTGTCACAAAGCACAACTAGATCATGATTTGAACTTCATTCAAATCACTTACAAAATCACACATAACTCAAAATTTCAGAAAAGTAGAACTTTGGTTAAAAGTTCCCACATAAGAATCCAAGGTCTAGAGCATATTGAATCCGATTCCTCCGATCGTACAGGTCTAGAACCAGTCAAAATAATTAACAACTCAAGAAACTCTTCTAAACATCCATGAGCCATCATAAGACTAAGAAAGAATACTCAACTTTATTCAAACTTCAAACCATTGTTCTTCACTAATAATCTAACTTGAAACTAAAACAAACGAATTAAAACATCTTAAATTCATTACAAGCTTCACCTATTAGCCCTAGCTAAGAGATTTAGTCATTCATGATCCAAGGAAACATGAAAGCAACTAAGAAAAACATAAAAGCTAGAAGAACAAACTATGAGGAGTTGTAGAACTCTGAATCTGACTTCCGCCACCTCCCACCATGGTAAATCTCTTCTAGGATGCCTTACGAATGAGCTAGAGGAGTCCTTTTATAGATTTGAGGCCCTAGGTGTGAAGAAACTTCCAGAAATTCTACAAAACTAGCACTTTGCGCAGAGGTTTTCGAAGCTCCAGATGTTCCTGAGTGTTGACCAACCAGTCGGAACCCCCTGTCCGGCCGACCGGACAAAGTGTCTGCAAATGTAAATTTCTCTGGAGTGTTTTTTACACACTCCAACCCCTCAGCCGTCCAGTCGGCCAGGATGCTTGTAAACCATAAAAAAGCTGGAAGGTTTTTAACACAGACCGACCTACCAGCCAGCCAATCTGTCCGGCCAGTCGATCAAGTGGCCTTCCCACTTGAAATCAGTACAGCACATTTGTTGTTTCTGGGCAGTTTGGCCGGCCGGCCAGTGGGCCTGTAAAATGTGGATTTTATAATGTTTTCCTCCCTCATCTTCGATGCACTCTTGCTCCACCTTTGGTCCTCCACTCCTTTGATCTTTAAGGTGTGTACGCATCGTCTCTAAACCTCTAATTGATGACATCTCTCTCTCATTCCTACAATCACAAAACCATGCATTAGTTGGGTCTTTAATCATGTATTTTAAGCATAGTTAGTGATGAAATGGGGTTAGAATATGCACATTTAGGAGCTCAACACACCCCCCAACCATCATTTTTCTAGTCCCGAGCAAAACATGCTTGAAAAAAATTCCATTCTTCAAAACTCAACTCTCCTTTAGAAACTATGCCTCAATACGCTCAACAATATACAAGTGCAAAAATCGAAAAGGCTCAGTGATGGAAGTTGAAACCTTAAACCTCTCAAAACATAATAAGCTCTCATATGAAATTCCCGCTGATTGATTGATAAATAGAATGATCCAAGCACTTTAACCTAGTGTGCTCAGTGAATGCTCATTTCATGGATTTTCGGGATTGTCTTCTTCATAAATCAGAAGCATGGATTTAAAGGTGTACAGATCAACAACAAGCCTATGACAAGAATTTGCCTTACCGTCCTTCCGACGGTTTTCACACTACTTCCCATTTCCAGCTTTGGTTACGGGTAGACCATCCCTCGGTTGGTAATAGGTAGCCCTTTTCATCCTTCCTTTCCTTTTCATACATATTCGATAGGATTTTTAGAAATCCATATCTTTCGTTATTTTTCCATGGACAAGGATGGACAAAGTACCCCGGCTTGGTTTCTCAACACCTCAAATCCAAATCTAGCTAATCCAAAATTCTACATAATCCTTTCAAAGCATGAGAATCGTGTAATGTGAACTAGGTGTAAAAGTGTTCGAATTTTCTATCAATCATGAAAAATAGGGGAATTCACATATAAAACCCATTATCTTAAAGATAGTTCAAGATATTCAACATCACTCACTTCACATCTCATTATGCTTACACCATCCCGAATGCATAGAAACAAAGTTTTCTAATGGAGTTTTGAATTTTAGAAGAAAATCAAAAAACTTTATACAAAAATTGCTGGAAATTTACAAAGCATTAGATTCAACCTAATGATCCCACACCCCCCAACTAAATCTTGCATTGTCCTCAATGAAAAAGATATACAATAAGTAAAACATGAGAGCAATGAGAAAATAAAGGGAGTGAGGAATGAGAGTACCTGAGAGAACAAAAAGCTGAAATTCTACCTCCTTCTAACAAACCAATTGAAAAATAAACAAAAAGCAAGAAAATCCTAAACCTAAACTACTCTATACCTCTGGCAGACTAGGAGATCAAATATCTTGATACACAAGATCAGTCAGAGGTATGGACATACCTTCTGAAGGAAAATTCTCAAAGAACGGTTTTAATCGCTGACCATTTGCTTTAAAAATGTTACCGTTCCTTGGATTTAATAACTCGACAGTCCCATATGGATAAACAGTTTTCACGAAGAAGGGACCAATCCATCGAGACCTCAATTATTTCGAAAATAAATGTAACCGAGAATTGTATATAAGGACCTTTTGATTAATCGTGAAATGCTTACGAAGGATGTTCTTATCATAGAACACCTTCGTCTTGTCCTTGTAAATTCTCGCATTCTCATATGCTTCGTTCCGAAGTTCCGCAAGTTCATTCAATTGAAGCTTGCGCAACGAGCTTGCTTTCAGAATCGAAATTCATCTTCCTTATTGCCCAATATGCCCTATGTTCCAACTCTACAGGCAAGTGACAAGCTTTCCCATAGACAAGTCTATAGGGAGACATTCCAATGGGAATCTTGAAAGTCGTACGGTAACCTAGAGCGCATCAGTAAGTCGAAGCAACCAATCTTTGCTATCGGGGTTCACTGTTTTCTCCAAAATATGTTTAATCTCTCTGTGGGATATCTCAGCTTGTCCAATTGTTTGTGGGTGGTAGGGGGTGCTCACTTTGTGGTTCACACCATATTTCTTTATTAAGGCTTCAAATGGGTGGCTACAAAAGTAAGAACCTCCATCACTTATAATGACTCAAGGTGTTCCAAATCAAGTAAGGATGTTTTCTTTTAAGAAACGAATGACCGTTTAATGGTCATTGTTCCGGCATAGAATCGCCTCGACCTATTTTGAAACATAATCGATGGCAAGCAAAATATGTAAGTGTCCAAAAGAAGATGGGAATGGACCCATGAAGTCGATGCCCCAACAATCAAAAACTTTGATTGGTAAGATGAGATTGAGTGGCATTATATTTCTACGGGTTATTCCTCTTAATTTCTAACAAGGCTCGCACGTTTTGCAAAAATCATGAGTATCCTTGAACATGGTAGGCCAATAAAACTCAAATTGCAGAATTTTGGTTGTGGTCTTCTTAGCCGAAAAGTGACCACCACAAGCCTGTAAATGACAAAAGGAGATGATACTGTGTTACTCATCATTCGGCACACATCTCCTTATAATTTGATCGGGACAATACTTGAATAAATACGGGCCATCCCGTAAGAATTTTCTCACCTCGTTGAAGAACTTATCCTTATCTTGCTTGTTCTAGTGTATTGGAATTGTACCTGTAGCAAGATAGTTAGCAATATCCGCATAACATGGCAATTGGGAGACTTTAAATAGTTGTTCATTAAGGAACATGTCGTTGATCGCGGTCATCTTAGGGAAATCAGTGAGAACAAATCTAGAGAGATGGTCAGCCACGATGTTTTCCACTCCTTTCTTATTACATATTTCTATGTTAAATTCTTGGAGTAGGAAGATCCATCTCAACAAGCGTGGCTTAGCATCCTTCTTAGAGAGAAGTTACTTAAGCGCGGCATGGTTAGTGAATATGATGATCTTGGATCTGATCAAGTAGGACCTAAACTTGTCTAAAGTAAAAACTACGGCTAAAAGTTCTCTTTCTGTAGTAGTGTAGTTTGCTTGAGCCGAGTTTAAGGTTTTACTTGCATAGTAGATGACGCATAGCTTTTTCTCTTTTCTCTGGCCTAACACTGCCCCAATAGCGTAATAACTCGCATCACACATAATTTTAAAAGGAAGGCTCCAATCAAGTGGTTGCATTATGGGAGCACATGTCAACATGCATTTAAGCTTGTCAAAGAAATTTTAACAATCTTCATTCCACTCGAATGAGTTTTCCTTTTGAAGTAGGTTACATAAAGTACGAGAGAGTGAACTAAAGTCCTTTATGAACCGTCTATAGAATCCGGCATGTCCCAAAAAGGACCGCACGTCTCGCACGTTCTTATGTGGTGGAAGGTTAAAGATAAGATCGATTTTTTCTTTGTCCACCTCGATTCCATTTTGTGAGATGATGCGACCGACGAAGATTCCATTTTGAACCATGAAGTGACACTTCTCCCAATTCAACATGAGGTTCTTTTCTTCACATCTTTTTAAAACAGTTTTTAAGTGCATAAGGCACTCGTCAAAGTTACAACCAAATACTGAGAAATCATCCATGAAGACTTTGGGAATCGTCCCCACCATATCAGAAAAAACACTCAACATACAACGCTGAAAAGTAGTAGGGGCATTGCAAGTCCAAACAGCATCCTTCGATAGGCAAAAGTGCCGAATGGACATGTGAATGTTGTCTTCTCTTGGTCCTCAAGGGCGATCTCTATTGGTTATAACCTGAATACCCATCAACGAAGCAAAAATGGGAATGACCTGCCAACCTTTCTAAAATTTGATCAACAAACGATAAGGGAAAGTGGTCTTTCCTCGTGACTGTGTTTAGCTTCCTGTAGTCAATGCACATTCTCCAACCGGTAATGACACTGGTTGGTACGAGTTCATTGTTGGCATTGGCTACGATGGTTATTCCAAATTTCTAAAGCACCACTTGAGTTGGACTCACCCATTGACTATCGGATATTGGGTAGATGATACCCACATCCAATAGTTTCACCACCTCGGCCTTAACCACCTCCTTCATGTTTGGATTGACGGGTCTTTGTAGTTGCCTAGATGTCTTCGCATTTTTCTTAAGATGTATGCGATGAGTACAAATCAGTGGGTCTATGCCTTTGAGATCTGCAATTGACCATATCCAATGGCGCCCTTATGCTCTATTAGAGTAGCTATTAACCTATTCTCTTGCACCTCATCCAAGTGGGAAGAAATCACCACCGGATATGTCTCATCTCGACCTAAATATACATATTTCAAATCAATGGGTAATGGTTTTAGGTCGACCTTTGGTGCCTTGATATTAGATGGAAGAGGCTTGTTTTCGCTTAAGGGCAAAGATTCAAATGGTGTCTTCCATCATTTATTATCAAGAACCGGCATAACATCCAAAATGGCATCCATCTCTCGTATCGTGTCATCATCAATCTCATGAGAGTGGGCCAAACATGCCTCCAACGGATCGATGCTATAATCCGAAGATTGCACACCCAAGTGCCAGTAGCGAAGTAGTAAAATACTCAGTGAAACCGAGGTCGAACCACAGGGATTGGGGTTAAGAACACTTAGAGGAATTAGTTTAGGTGAGAGAGATGAAATCTAGTTTATCCACGAGAGTGGAGCAAGTTATGTGTATGATGAAAGACAAAAATAGAAAAAGGGGCTAAGGCATTAGGGATCCACCTTTGATTTATCCACAAGGTTTGATTCATTGGTCCAACTATAACTCAACTGGAATCGAATAAAGATTCATTCCAATCGGAAGATGAAATGGTTAAACCACTTGCATATTTCATAAAAGATGGTGATCTAAACCGATTAATTTGACCATGAAGCACTCGTTAATTGATCGCAAGGAATTCCAAGCATCCACTGTGCCCGAAGTCGACAATGAATCAAGGAATTATACAGATCAACTACCTTGCCAAAAAGTCAATCGATAAGATCACAAATCATACGATCAAATGCATACTTACAAGATAGGAGGCTTTGATTGACCGATCCGACCGTTAAGATCTTGTCTATCGATCGTAGGGAATCTAAAGCATCCAATGTGCTCGGAGTCTACAATGGATTGAGGAATTTTACAGATCAATGACTTTACTTGCACTAGCTCGATGACCATAGAGAATCCAAAGCATTCATCGTGCCCGGAGTTGACGATGGATCAAGGGACTTTATCGATCATGAACTAGCTAATTGATGTGCAGGGGATCCCAAGCATCCAACGTGCCCGGAGTTGACGATGAATCAAAGGGCTTACACAACAATAGCGTCCGTCGAGGTGGATAACCAAACCAATCAACCAAAGAGAACTCCAACATTCAAGCACAACTGTTGAACCGAAAGAACCAAAGTATGCAAATTTCTTCAAAGGCTTCACCTCTAGCTTTAGATAGAGGTTTAGCCAACCATGCTATAATGGAAGACTAAATTCTTTACAAATGAAAAATTACTCTACACTACAAAAGAAAGAAAGAAAGAAAACTAAAGAAGAGAAGAGAGGAGTTGTAGAGAATGGAATTTTGAGGGATGATTGAAATGGGTGAGAGAAGTGCTCCTTTTATAACCTCTTGAGAAGCTTGTGTGGCACTCCAAGCTTAGGTGGCACTCAAGCCTAAACCAAAAGTTTCTTTAGGTTTGAGAATGGAGTTAGGCTTGGATGATGAGGTGGCACTTCCAAGCCAATAATTTTGCTTTTTAGGTTTGGGTTAGGAGTTAGGCTTGGAATGCCCAAAGTAAACTTTTCTTTTTGGTTTGGAGCTCATGGATGGAAGAGGATGGAGAAAGCATTTGCTTAGCCCAAGGATGGAAGATAACTAGGTGAGTTAACTGGGTCCACATGACTTGGAGTTGACTGAGTCCACATGAAGAATTTGGACAATCTGAACAGTACATTACTTGGACTGCTGAAGGTGGAGATCAGTCCATCTGGTGGACGTGATGAAGATGAGCTTCTGCAGTTGCTTGGACACACATCGATGGAGATCTGCTGGATCCATGGTCGGCACGTGCTACAGCAAGGACGTCCACGAGCTGAACTGGATGAAGTGCGTGTGATCAGTGGGGCTGCTTGCTGATTTAATTCTGTGAACCGGAGGCTTAACATTGCTATCACAAGAGTTGCAGAACCTTATGGACAACCCATTGGATGATTGGAATGGGGCCCATCTTGATGTACAGCTCAGCTAGTTTAGCTGCACGTGTAAGGTGGGGCCTACTGACTTGAAGTGAAGATGGGTGTGGGGTCCACAGCGCTGGAGTATGATGGACGCTGGTGGGCTGCACATGTGAAGGTGGGGACTGCTTGTGCTGGACGGACGTCCACTGCTGGAGATGGTTTTGGACGTCCAGCCCTGGTGGACGGTTGCAGATGAAGGTGGGGTCCACCTGCTATGTAGCTTGGCACGTGAGGAAGGTGGGGACCACCTTGCTGGACGCTGAAGCTTGCTTCCACACGTGCTGGAGAATGTGGGTCCCACCATCCGGACTGATAGGTGAGATGGAGGTCAGCACGTGTGCTGATGAAAGGCTGATGATCTCATGGTTGATTGGTGCTTGAGCTGCCACACGTGAAAGGTATGGAGATAGAGGCTTCCACAATTGATGTTGTGGGTGTAATCTACTGCCCCATTTGCTGGTACATGCACACTGTTGCATATGCAAATAGTGGGTCCACCGTGATAGGCGTTGGCTGGAACTCCAGCTGGTTATGGACGGTGAGAGATTAAATCTCCGCCAGCTGGACTCTCATGATGAATGGTTGGGAGTTCTAGCTGTAGATGGGCTGGACGTGTGGTGACCATGGATCCCACCATCTGGACGGTTGAGATGCACACTGGATTCTAGGGTCCACTGAACTGGACAGATGGACGACTGGATCTGCAACACCTTAGATGATGGCCAGTACTTGTTGGTGTGATGATTGGTCTAGAATGACAGGTGGGGCCATGTTGTCTTGGGGAAGGTGTCCACCCTACTGATGGTTAGACGCTTGAATGGATGGTGAAGATGATGAGATCTCCATCTGGACTGCACACTGGTTGGACGACAAATTGGTGAGGTACAACTGCTGTATGATGACTTGCACTTGTCCAACTCACTATACATATGTGAAGAGTGTGAGGGATTGTAACACTCCAGATTTTCGAGATTTATTTGAAAATTTTTGAAATTTTATTTTTATTTTTATTTTAATTAATTATTATATATTTACCCTTGTTTCAAGAATAACGGACCATTCGTAGGAGATCCGATATGGTACCCTTTATTAAAATTTCTTAGAATAACCCCATTAACAACGTAGAAGGGTTAGATTTCGCTAAACTTGAAGATTTACGATAATTACGAAAATGCCATTGGATAACTTAAGTTAAAGTGTCATTTTTAAGTATTCTAGTTTGTAGAAATTATTAAGACGCAAAACCCCGGACTTTAGCATTTGGATACATTTTAACCATACATGTCGAATTTCAGCCCTCCGATCATCCTACAAATGCCCTAATCAGAAAATATATCATAAGTGGGCCACTCGATCTCGAATTTCTCCCAATTTTTGTGTCAATGCCTAAAATCACATGGCTCACCTGCTGGATGGAGTGGATTTAATATATACATCATGGTGGGGCCCACATGCATCACATGCACGTTTAGTGTGTGCACCACACGACCAAAATGGAACTTTCCGTTTCTCTTCCTCCCGCTGCCACTGCTGCCTTCTCCACTCCTCACCATGTGGGCCCCGTTTCAATAATTCAAACCATCCATCCACTTTGTAGCCCACAAAAACCCCCTCCTACAAAAAATCTCTTCATTCCATCTCATATCCGGCCTGTTCTCTTCTTTCAAATCTACCGTTGGAATCTTAGAACTTCCAATCCGGGAACCCCCTTCGCATGGGAAGGTAGGGATGCTACTAGAGAATCCTCAAGATCCCTCCAAGCTAACCAACGTAGAGAATTCCCTCTAAAACTAAGATTTCTAAGTTTTTGAAGATTTTTCTCTAGAATCTTCTCATATGTAAAAGACATATATCAAGCAGTTGTAGAGCTTCAATTTGTGGACCCCGCCTGCCTAAATGAACTAATCTAAACCCATCATAGGTGTCAGATTGTCAGATAAACTGTCGGTTTGCAATTTTCTATTCTCATCCCATCTCTTTCCTTAAAACTTCACGTCGACCGTTCGATCGCGTGTGGACCCCATTTTAAAATCTACCACGTCTATTTTGTGTCACATACCCATCATAGTTCATGTACAAAACTTCATTTCAATTCGTTATGTATACATTTTTCAAATCCGGCTTGAAATCTCGCTTTAAACCACTTTCTATCGCAACCGTGCACATGTAGCCGTGTTACCCTCTTCTAACCCTAAAATCCGACCCTCTTAACCTAAATGAAGCCTTCTCTCAGCAAGGGAGCCCTAATGCATGAATTTAGATAGAGAGAGAGAAGAAAGAGAGAGGGAGAGAAAGAGAAGAGAGAGAGAGAGAGAGAGAGAGAGAGAGAGAGAGAGAGAGTTTGAGAGAGAGAGAGAGAGAGAGTTTGTTTGGTTGTTCCAGCGACTTGCTTAGCATCTACGACTTCCAAATCAATCGATCTCTAAGTTGAGGATTTTTCTTGAAACCTTTCATTAATAATATCACGATTATAATAAGTTTCTTTTGTAGCATGTGAAGTTATTGAAATTGCGTCGGGTAGTCTAACACGACACCCTATACATACACGTGCGGAAGCTTAAAGAGCAACTAGAATTATGGCTAAACCTATAGGAGGGGGTGATTAGGACCTTTTTTTTTTTTAATCTTTTCGCCTACTTAACAAATTAAACAAATTGAACTACGTAAGCGATAATACTTTGGCTTCCAAGCCTAAGTGGGTCCAATTAATAGACTTAGCAAAAGATAAAGCAATTAACAACCTAGTCTAATCAACTCATGTGGACTAGAGAGGATGGATCAAGAAATGCTCAAGTCAACATGAGGTAGTGAAAGTACATCTTGTGAGTGTGGATGTGCCTATCAAGTGCCTAGCATACATTCCTAACTAAGCATTCATAATTAATCAATTAAACACAATGCATAAAGAGAAATGTGGTCAAGAACAATCACAAACACAACGATGTATAGTGGTTCGACAACTTGTCTACTCCACTTCCGGTTCAAGTACTCAACCCCTATGAGCACACCGGCATTCACTGAGGAGTTTAAATCTGGTTCCTCCCAACCAAGGTGTTTTAACTCGGATCCACCCAACCGGGGAGTTTACAGGTTCCTCCCAACCTACACGTTTGCACCCGTGTTGGTGGCTCCCCCTTGGAGACTTTGTTTTAGGCCCGACTAACGTGCCAAGGAACGGCTGACGTCCCTAGATTTTAGGCCCAACTAATAGGCCAAGGATCGGCTAACGAAACCGGGGCGAGTTTGTCAAATAAACTCTATACTCAACTCCCACAGGGAATTGAGTGGATGGACTCTTAACAAGACAACCTTACTTGTCGGATTGAGCCCCTTGTTGCGCCATCTTGGGTTGCTTCTTCTCGCTCTCCCGTGCTTGAATCAGCTCCCCTTGTGCTCCCCCGATCGTTGACGCCGTTGCTTTGCCAAGGCTTCAGCTCCAAGATCAGCTACCTTGCATGTGATGCTCCATTGGAGATGCCCAAGGTGCTAGGGAATGGTGAAACCTCTACAAATGATAGGAAATGGGTTTCCTAGAGGAATGCACCTAAATGGACTCCTAGGTAGTGTTTAGACAAAGGATTTAACTATCATCAAGGTGTCTAAACCCTAGGAATCAAGAGGGAACAAGTCCATTCTCAAGATGTCATTGAATGGCCCAAGCTTGTGATAAAAACACAAGGAAAATGACTTGCTTTAGATTTGGGATAGAGCCTCTAATGATCTCTAGCAATGGTAGCTTCTATCTCCTCAAAATTCCCTCTCTTAGCTCAAAAAACGAATCCCCCTTTTAAATAGATTTTCTTCCAACGGTCAAAAAACGGGCAGATTCGTGCATCTCCGATTGATCGGAAAAAGTGTCTGATTGATCGGAGCCTAGTCCGATTGATCGGAGACAAGTCCGATTGATCGGAAATCTATCCAGAGAAGTCTCTGGAAGAAATTTCGATTGATCGGAACACTGTCCGATTGATCGTACGGCCCCTTCAGATGGATCGGAAGACTGTCCGATCGATCGGAAACATGTCCAGTGAGTTTTCAATTTTTTCTGGGACAATTTTCGATTGATCGGAATTTCTGTCCGATCGATCGGAGTCCTATCGGAGCACCTGTCCGATTGATCGGAGTCCTATCGAAAACTGCTGTTTGAGCCTTTTTTATTGCAGCAGCTTCTACCTCTTTAATTAGTCTAATTTATCATGTTTTTCATGAGTTCTAAGACTAATGATGATGACTAAAGGTATACCTAGGTGGTGCAAGTCATCTAAGAGGTTATGGGTTAGGTTTTTGTCAAGGCAAGGCACACCAAGGCATCACATTTACCTGTTTCTTCTTTCTTGATGCAGCCGGGCCACTTGAGTCTTCGGTCTTTGTCTTCATTAAGCTCAACCGACACTAGACCTACTGACCTAAGTAATTGACAAACAAGGTGCACTAGTATACCACAGAAAAGTGCACTAACAGTTATTTTGTTTTGAATTGCTGATCCATATAACATGAAGTTTAATGTAGGATTTTTAATGAATATCATTATATAATGATGTGATTCCTTATTTAGATTTTTGACTAAGAAGCATGTCTATTTGTGTTATTTATCTTTGTGAAATCTATACCCTTATTTTCTTTGTCTATGTGTTACAAGTAACATTGATTTTCATATTGTGATATATATGAAATATGTGTATAAGATCATCATATAGACATCCCATTATTGTATACTCTTTGTCCCTAAGTTGGTAAAATTATTGATGAAAGAGAGATGGAACCCTTGAGAGGTATCCATGATGAAAGAATATCTCTTGACTTAACTGAGAGAATGAAGTGATTGTTTGTCAAAGGATCCTTACATGTACATGATGCTTGATTGGATCCATTTACATTACATGAGTATTTTAATGAATTTGGTCATGATGTACAACATTGACTTTTTGGGACATGATGAAATCATAAAACGGGACAATGAATGGACACTAATGGTATACAAATTTCAATGAGCCGGGGTTGGTGCTATGGACACTAATCCCGTGCTATCGACCTATGCTGGGTTGCTTGCGACTCCCCATAGTGACCACTGAGTTTTATTTAAATCGGTTGTATGCGAAAACACTTAAATAAAGGTGAAACTAAAGTCATGCATTCACTTGGCTCCATGTGGGTGTACGGAATTTAGAATAGGCTAGAGTGTCATACTTCTCCTATACACTGTCACGTATAGATTTGGGCTATGAGCGTCCCGTTTCTCACGTGATCGGGCAAAACTATGGGCTTGTGCATCCCAGGAACCTCTGGTGACTAGTGGCTAGTATGAAGTCGTAACAGGGAGTCTCCCACTTCATGTATTGTGATTTTAGCCAGGGTGCCTTAGCCAGAGCATGCATTCCATGCATCGCATTAACAAAGATTTTTTTTACTTTATTGTTTTGATTTGATTAAATGATAATATCCTACTTGCGTTTACTCTGTACCGTTATTATTATTATTCTTGATTGTCTTGGAGGAAATATTCCCCACTATGATAGCGTTTAACGCTATCCCAAACACAATTTAGATGATGCAGGTGAAGATCCAGGTATTGAACCCGATTTTTAAGGAGAAGAGTTCGATGGTTCGTATGATCACATGGCAGATGACGACGTTGGAGAAACTTAGTTGATGTTTTTATTTATTAAATATTTCTTTTGAGTAGTTGATACATTTATAGAATTGTAATAAGTCTTCAAGAGAAGACATGGTTTTGTGTTGTGATTAATTAGTATGGATATTGGTTGGTTCCCTTATTTAAACATTAATGATGACGTAGTAAGTTTGATAGAATAAGATGTTCATTTTTTCCGCCATTATGCTTGAATGTTATATTTCATTATTTGACAAATTAGTTATTCCATAAATTACTTGGGAATTCGACTGTCGTGTCATACACGAGAGTCGAAAATCTCGGGTCGTTACAGGGATCGACATCTTTCTCACTAGTTGATTAACAGTTGGCACCACATGTGGACATCCAATCTTGGTCTTCAAACTTGCATGCTTGCTTGATCACGATCATATAAATAGGCACAACCTGAATTTCTAATGAGTGTTTGTGATGCAGTCCACCGTAGCATGTGATCCATCCTTTGGCCTTTTCGGTTCAATTTCCTTCAAGATTGCCACACACTTTATCTTGATCACTTTTAGGTCCTAAAACATCCTGCTAAGCTCGGATTATCCTCAACCTCCATTAATCTCCTGAACAATGAAAATATGCCATATTAGGAATAATTAACCGAAAAAGTAGTGATAATCTATTTAGTAACTCGGGTTAATTATACAAAATTAAGCACTTATCAATCGAAATAAAATATCAAGGGGGGTGTATCCTCCACGAATGATTCAATTAGATTTATTTCGTGGACCTCGTCATCAACTTCCCGTGGTTGTTTGCATAAATCAAATATATTCAGCTTGAGTATCATATTTCCAAAGGACATTTATACAAGCCCGTTTCTACAATTGATAATCACATTTGAAGTAGCTAGAAAAGGACGGCCAAGTATGACGAAAATTTAAGCACCGGTATTTATCATGAGATGTGTATCCAAGACAATAAAATCCACTGGATAGTAAAATTTATCGACTTGGACCAAGACATCCTCAATGACCTCCCTCGGTATACGAATAGATCTATCAATAAGTTGGAGTGTGGTTTTGGTGGGTTTCAATTCACCTAACCCAAGTTATTCATAAACTAAGTATGGGATGAGGTTAACACTTGCTCCTAAATCGAGTAAGGCTTGTTTAATCCGGTAGTCGCCTATAATGCATGAGATGGTAGGACTACCCGAATCCTTGTATTTTTGGGGCACCTCTTGTTTGATAATGGCGCTTAAATTCTCAATTAAAAGTACTTTGTTGTGAACATTATGTTTCCTTTTGACCGTACACAATTCCTTCAGAAATTTCGCATAGGATTGTATTTGTTTTATAGCATCTAACAACAGAATGTTGATCTTCACTTTCTTAAAAACCTTTAAGATTTTCAAGTTTTTGTCTAAAGGTTTAGGTGAAATCAACCTTTGGGGAAACAAGGCAACCGGCTTGTATTGCCTTTCCAGTTCTTTCTCATGTGCAGTGTTGTTCGGGCTATCATCTTTTTTGAAAATTTTCGAATCATTAAGCTTTAGGGCCTTTATAGGATTAGATTTATCGATTGTTTTCCCACTCCTCAAGGTGGTGATAGCTTGAACATGCTCCGTATGTTCGAAGGAAGAGCTTGGGTCATGTATCTTAAATTGGGTTCTTGGGTTAGGAAGAGGTTGGGCAGGAAGTGTGCCTTTCTCCCTAACACTAAGATGAGATTCAACTCCAGCCATAGAGTATTTCAAGTCACTAATAGCTTGAGATAAATTTTGGTTGAATTTCAGTTGTTCTTGCATGAACCCATCAATTTTCAAAGAATTGGTCTTGTTTTATTCAGCTTGAACCGATACGAATGCACTCAACATCTCCTCTAGTGTAGCTTTTGGTGTGATTACTAGGGATGAACCTAGTAAAGGTTGAGCTTGAGGGGTGTTGTTTGCATTCACAGTTGGTCCATTCCTCCAACTGAAGTTGGGATAGTTCTTCCAACTAGAGTTATACATGTTTGAGTTTGGAGCACTAAATGGTCGTTGATAACTGTTTATGGCATTTGATTGTTCTTATAAGATTTTTTGGAATGCATAAATTGTGGGACAATCCCGTGTTGCATGTTGATTCCTAACACAAATTCCACAAACAATTTCAACGTCTTTTGAGTTAATCATCTCTCCTTTCTTCAATTACATGGCCTCGACTTTTCTTGTGAGGCTAACCACATGTGCACTTATGTTATCTTCCTCTGAGAGGACATAAATTCCTCCTTTTTCCTTTTGTTGGCTTGTCCTGGAATTTTTTAGTTTAGATATATCCTAAGATTGTGCATTCTCAGCCAATTCATCAAAATAGTCTCATGCTTCCTCGGCTTCCTTATTCATGAATTCTCCATTACACATCATCTCTACGAATTGGCGCATGGGTGAAGTCAGTCCTTCATAAAAAATGCTTATTACCCACCAAATTTCGTAGCCATGATGTGGGCATGCATTTAACAAGTCCTTGAACCTCTCCCAACATTAGAAGAAGGTCTCATCCTCTTTTTTAGCAAAGTTCGTGATAAGGTGCATCAACATGATCATTTTGTGAGTAGGGAAGAACTTTTTAATGAACGCCCTAATCATCTCAGTCCATGTGCCAATTGATCTTGGCCTTAATGCATGAAGCCAAGCCTTAGCTTTCTCTTTAAGGGAAAAAGGAAATAGTTTAAGTCTCACTACATCATCTGTTACATTTGCAAAGTGCATTGTGGCTATCACCTCATCAAATTCCTTAAGATGTTGATAGGCACTTTCACTGTCTAGTCCATAGAATTTAAGGAGGAGTTGGATTACTCCCAGTTTCACATCTATGTTCCCTACATTATGTGGAAAAACTATGCATGAGGGAATGCTCGCTCTTGCAGGTTGCAAGTAATCACATAGAGTTCTAGGTCGAGGAACATCCTTAACCTCATTCTCTCCCGTTTCGGTTTTGTTTTGGCCCAGATTTTGATTGTCCATAGGGTTGGGTTGATTTTCAGCCATACTTTCAAATAAAATTGAAGAATCTAAACGTTTCTTAGCACATGGTTCTCTATCAATCCCTTCAACAATCCCCCCATCACTAATGAGTCGATTATTAGAATTTCGAACCCAATGTGGCATGCAAATCTCAAAAAAATAGAAGAAAAAAGATTAGAAAAACCTGATTTGAAGTGACTACTTCGACTCCTAGAATTCTTGTAAAAACAAAACAAAGCAAATAAACTAAGTTAGTAAAGGACTCCTAAAAATCTCAAATAGAAACTGTTTTCAAAAATTTGTCAAAAACCGTCAAAGCCCCCGACAATGACACCAAAAACTTGTTCGTTTCCCCAAGTGTAAGATTGCGATGTAGTAATAATCTCGATAAGACCGAGGTCGATCCACAGGGACTTGTGGAAGAACTCACAAAACACTTCCAATAGTTTCAAATTGAGAACTAACTAAACAGGATTTTAAAGATCCACTTGCAGCAATCCTGATAATAAAACTGAATGTAATCAATAATAAAGAGCACTAGGGGTTCAAGGATCCACTTGCAGCAATCCTTGATGCTCAATTCGCTATGGTTTCGCAATTACTCAACTAGAATCGAAATCAAATCCTATCTAGCCGAATGATAGAGCGGTTATAACAAACAATCTGTCATATGTGTGATTCATGTGCATGATTCCCTCAATTCAAGTTATGACTTGAGCACACTCAATTGCATAGGTCAATCCTAGTTCCAATAGGTTAAGATCACAATCATAATCATCATTAAACTCTGTCACAAAGCAAAACTAGATCATGATTTGAACTTCATTCAAATCACTTACAAAATCACACATAACTCAAAAATGCAGAAAAGTAGAACTTTGGTTAAAAGTTCCCACATAAGAATCCAAGGTCTAAAGTGTATCAAATCCGATTCCTCGGAGCGTACAGTTCTAGAACCAATCAAAATAATTAAGAACTCAAACAATTCTTCTAAACACCCATGAGCCATCATAAGACTAAGAAAGAATACTCAAAACTTTATACAAACTTCAAACCATTGTTCTTCACTAATAATCCAACTTGAAACCAAAACAAACGAATTAAAACATCTTAGATTCAATACAAGCTTCACCTCTTAGCCCCAGCTAAGAGGTTTAGCCGTTCATGATCCAAGGAAACATGAAAGCAACTAAGAAAAATATAAAAACTAGAAGAACAAACTAGGAGGAGTTGTAAAACTCCGAATCCAACTTTCGTCGCCTCCCACCATGGTAAATCTCTTCTAGGATACCTTAGGAACGAGCTAGAGGAGTCCTTTTATAGATTTGAGGCCTTGGGTGAGAAGAAACTTTCAGAAATTCTACAAAAATAGCGCTTTGCGCAGAGGTTTTCGAAGCTCCAAATGCTCTTAAGTGTTAACTGGCCGGTCGGACCCCCTGTCCGGCCGACCGGACAAAATGTCTACAAATGCAAATTTCTCTAGAGTATTTTTTACACACTCCGACCCCTCAACCGGCCGGTCGGCCAGGATGCTTGCAAACCATAAAAAAAATGGAAGGTTTTTAACACAGACCGACCTACCAGCTGGCCAGTCGGTCAAGTGGCCTGCCCACTTGAAATCAGTACGGCACATTTGCTGTTTCTGGGCAGTTTGGCCGGCCGACCGGTGGGCCAATAAAATGTGGATTTTGCAGTGTTTTCCTCCCTCGTCTTCGATGCACTCTTGCTCCACCTTTGGTCCGTCACTCCTTTGATCTTCAAGGTGTGTACGCATCGTCTCTAAGCCTCCAATTGATGACATCTCTCTTCATTCCTACAATCACAAAACCATGCATTAGTTGGGTCTTTAATCATGTATTTTAAGCATAGTTAGTGATGAAATGGGGTTAGAATATGCACATTTAGGAGCTCAACAACGGTCCAGCAAGCTCAGAAGGCAGCAGCTTTGATGGCCGACCAATTGGACATGATTTTTATTCTTTTTCTTTCTTTCATTCCTTCTCTTCTCTCCTTGCTTCTTCTCTCCTTCTCTTTGCTCATCTTCTATCTTCTTTAATGATGTTTTAGAAGGGTCTTTACCACCAAATCAGTGGAGTCTCTCTTTCATTCCTACAATCACAAAATTATGCATTAGATAGGACTTTAATTATAGAATTTATGCATAATGTGAGATGAATTGGGGTTAGAATATGTATAATTCAAGGCTCAACAGTGGGACCCACCATGATGTGTGTATGATGTGTATGGTGGACCCTATAATGGCGGGGTCCACCCCGATAGCCGGGTCTCTGTTCCCCCTCTCCTTCCTTTCCTATTTTTTATTGTTATGGGCTGTTGTGGGGCCCACTATGATACTTATTTACCATCCAGCATGTTCATGAGATCACCAGGATCTGGATGAAGGAAATACAAAGAATAGATTGATCGGGACCTCGTGGGTTGTCCAAACTGATGTACAAAATGGATCACCCAGACGTGGACCCCACATGTCTAAGAATAAAAAAATAAAAATAAAAAAAGCAAGCCAATGATGTCACGCCTCGAAATCTGGACGCAGAGTGTTCACCCTCAAGTCCAGGTTATGGGGTATAACTTGTACACTTAGTATACTTAAACATAAGTCATATAGCTATTTCGAGGCACGATCATTGTCTTTAGGCTACATTCTCATTAACACCATACAACATTCATCACAACCATTCAACTCATTCAACTAACGACTATAACTGTTAAACTAAGTCCATTTACTCCTCCCATTTGGGACTTATTCCACAATCATTCGAAATTATCAATCCAACACAACTAATAATCAGAAATCACTATTAACTGAATAGTCTAAAACATGTGTTTGCATTCATCACAACCATTCAACTCATTCAACTAACGACTATAACTTTTAAGCTAATTCCATTTACTCCTCCCATTTGGGACTTATTCCATAATCATTCAAAATTATCAATCCAACTCAACTAATAATCAGAAATCATTATTAACTGAATAGTCTAAAACATGTGTTTGCAAAATAAGAAAAATCTGCTAAACATCCAAATCCAACACCGCTAGCTCTGCATTTGTCAAGCAAGGCCTCTGCCTTTGAGGATAATCTCTTGGTTCAACCTCCTGTCTTGTAAATTGGGTAACTGTTTCGTCTTCAACGTGATCTGTATGATTTTTCCATCAATATATGCCAGTTGACCAGGCTCAGTGAGTGACCCATCATGGTTCACGCACATAACAGGTAAGATAGCGATGCAAATGAAATGATGAAATGCTTTGCAATAATGCATGATGCATGATCCAAGTGGAAAACTCATCCACTTGCTTGAGTTGGACTCCATTAACTCACATCAACCCTCGTAGGGCCGGCATCTACCCCTTAGGTAGGCTTCCACATATTGTGGGCATCCAGGTTGAGTCCTTGGGACACCGGGTACTTAAGTACAAACGAGTCTTCCAGAAGATCCTCCAGGTACACACCATGATGCATGAATTATGAGGTGCATGTAATGCAATGTCTACCTCATCGTATCATCTCGTATCCCTTTATTAGAGATAAACCACTTCAAACAGCCCATCTCATGATTTGAGAGCTAAACCACACACTTGTTTTTCTTTTCTCTTCGTTTCTTAGATAGGTGTTCATGATAGTCAATTTATACACATCAATACTCATGTAAATCACAATAATTGCATAACAGTAATTCAGTAGTAATCATCCGTCAACCACCAATCAAAGCACAGATAACATATAATCTATCTTAACTGCGACTGAGAGGAAACATGTTAGGAATCACTCACCTCTTAATTTGGTGATGTGGATTCCAAAAGATACCAGATTCAATCTACTTACGAATTTCCTAATTACATGTATAAACAAATCATACTTTTATTTAAGTAAACAAAAGTTAGTGTTTTTTTATTCTTTGATTTTTAGAGATGATCAATCCTATGGGTCAGATCCAAACCGTCTATTGGCTTCTAAAAAGTTAATTTATGAAATTTCAATGACCTCTTAGATCTGAACCATCTAATAGTCTGAATTCTTTATATTAACCAATAATTGATCTTTAGATCCATGTGTGGCCCATCAGGCGATTGGACCCAAGCCATTCTTTGGGTATTGATGTAGTCTAGTCCCAGAATTCACATAGATGGTGTGGATCGGATCTGATGCATCTGATGACCCATCATAGAACCACATGTCTGAATCAACATCTACAATTAAACTTGATCAATGTGGTCTATCAGTTTGTCAGATTGATCTGGGAATTGTGGCTTTAATATATTTTGGCCTCAAGGATCTCATGATCCGTGCAGATTAGATCTGGCAGATCCAAATGATCCAGCATGTTTTCTTACGCCAAGTGTCATGCATAGGAAAAGGAAGTCACTATATTAAGATCATTGATCTTATCAACACCATGACATTACATGATCTATTATCCATAATTTCCTCAAATCGGTGTGACCCACCCAATGATCGGATCAACCTGATGTTTGGGGTCCTTGCATGTTTTGACCCTAGAGTCGGATGATCGGTGTGGACCTAACTACACACATCTTGGTGGCCCATCTCGATCCTTTACGCCAAGTAATAAACAGTTGCGCAGAAATTTAGCTAATGTTTATTGAACACCCCTATTCTGACAATACAATGAGCGAGCGTCGGATCCGGTCTGTTCACTGTCTTGCTCAGGTAAATTTAATCTTATACTATCAAAACTGATAACCTAAATCAATCAACCTCAAAGATATTAAAACATTGATTGTGCGCCATTGGTAAAGAACAATCCCTTGCACCACAAGCTTAAAGCTAGCTGTGCAATGAATTGAATTTTCACTACACAGGCGTGTACGATGGACAAATGGCTGATCTATGTTGTCCATCGCACAGATTTGGTCCATATTGCCTTTAAAATGAAAGAAAAAGCTTCCCACGTCCCAATCTCTCTCTCTCTGTTGCACGCGATTGCATGTAGAGTGTGTTGAATGGTAACGATAGGACAGCATTTATCTCTGGGAATCAAGAGGCTTATGTTTGAGTTAAACTCCTCTCGCAACACTCTCCTTAAAAGGAAGGGCTTGTTATGAAGTTAAGAGATATATACATGGATGAGTTATAGAGATAGAAGGTTAGGGATAAGGGATAATTACGATTCTCTCTCAAAATTCAAATTCGAAACTAAATTTCTTTTCTTCTTTTTTTCCTTTTTATATCTATGGGCATTATAGGTTCTGTTGATTGGACAACATGATGGAGGGATGGCCTTTTATGCTAAATTCACTGGATGGTGGGGATTGATGTGGGGTTGTAGCTTACAGCTGACAGCTGACAAATTAATGGTTGGTGAATCTTGCACAGTTGGATACAATTAGATAAGGGTTATATGGTCCAGATTGAGAGTTTAGGTGGTACTGGACAATAATTGGATGAGTCAAATTAATGAGTGTTGGGATTACTTGTTTGATATGAAGGGTTGTATGGGTGATGCACCAAAACGAGTTGAGGAAGTGTAAGCAGATCGGGAGCTTCCTAATTGGTTGTTTGATGTAGAAAGTGCTGGAGGAATGAGAAGCGTTGATTGAGGAGGTTCTGGATGGTTGAGATTTGCAGGCAACGTCTCACACGGATAGGGTAAAGAGTCCGAGTGGAAGACGGTTTGAGAGTTCTTGCGACCATGGGAGATTTTAGCTTCCAATTTGTTATAAATAGGGCTCTCAATGGGTCGGATCTGGAGCCGGATCCAGTTGAATCCGGCTCCAAGTCCGTATATCTATAGCCGTATTCAGATCGGATTCGGATCCAACTCGGATCTAAAAGGTGATATCCATATCTGATCCATTTATAAATTGTCAGATACATTTCCGGTCCAAAATCCATATAACCATTAGATTCGGGTCGAATCTAGGTCTGAATCCACCCCATTACAAATCTAAAAAATATATATAATATAATATATTTAATTTAGTAGAAAAATTATGCAAATCCCACTATTTAGTGTGGTCTGGTCAACCTAAGAGTAGCATGTCTCAATTTTGAGACATGGCCTAAAATAATCTATAAAACAAATGGCCAGCATGAATATAACATATACAGTAAGGTGACAATGAGTCGGATCTTAATCGAATTTGGATATGTTCATGTGAATCCAAATCCAGTCCATTTAAATAATCGGACCTATTTTAAGATCCAAATCCAATCCATTTAACTAATCGGATTCGGAGCGAATCGGATCTCGGATCTAACCCGCGCCATTGAGAGCCATAGTTATAGAGATGAAGCGGAGAAAAAGGCTGATGAGGTGGAGTCAATTCGGCTAGTGGGAGGGAAATCCAAATCGCTCATCAGATTCTACGTGTTTGGATTGATTAACGTCTCAAAAATGACACAGATCCACTGTTTAGGTGGGCCATGCAACAAGAACACTGCAAGGGACTTTAACGGCCCATGTTTCATGATGGTGCGGACCTCATGATCGGTCGACATATTAAAGGTGGGGCCACCCTGATGGACAGCTAGGAGCGCCGATGCGTTCGTTCGAGGGCAGATGGAAATGAAGAAGAAGATGGGAAGAACAAGGAGAGGTGGCTGCGGTTCTCACGTGACGTGCTGACACACGTCCCTTCTTTTAGTTTTAGAATCCACGTGCTGAGACACGTCCCTTATTTTAGCTTTAGTTTTGGATTCAAAAACATGGTGGGCCCCACAGACATGGCATGGGAAATCCACTCTGACCAACAGTTTTTCCCATTTAAAATAGGGCTTGGGCCAAGAAATAAGCAGATTTGGTGATCAGGTGGGCCACGCCATATCTAAAAAACATACCACTTACAGATGTTATATATATAATATATACTAATTCCAAATTTGCCCTTTTCCATTCTTTCGACCTCCTCAGTCAATAGTTCTCATCCGACCTCCTCAATCAATAATTCTCAATTGTACCGTTCAAATGGGACAGAACTTTAGCATGACTTGCCAATTGGTGTGCAAATAGACTAAGTTTGGGCCAGGATCTCTTTAGGATGGTCAAGATGCCTTCTTAATGGACTATATCGCCTTGTGCTCTAAAATAACATGTACATGTATAATATATGCTCTTCGAGATAGTCAGTTTATTTCTACTTTTGGATGATCCATTTGGCGGATCCAAATACGACCGGTAGTCAGATGATGTCTTAAAAGATTCAAATACGATCGGTGGTCAGATGATATCTTAAAATTAAAGTAAATGGATGATTATAACCCTAATCATGTTTACAAGTTATGGTAATAAAAAGTGGTTTTTGGATGTGGTCCATGTTATGAACGTACACCGACTATTTTTAATGACATGCTTATGTATAAAAACTTTCCTAGATTGACATTTCAACAGTACGTTAGGCCTATTTATAGATGATGAACGAGATGAATGAATCGAATTCTAACATGAATACTTGTACAAACGGATATGAAGATCGGGTAGTTCGTTTGTCATGATCGGGTGGTCCAAATTCAAAATGGACGGTTAAATGTCTTCACCTGACGGTTGTAGGGCATTTCTACGGTTAGTTTTGAAGAGAGAGTGAGAAAACAGGGTATTTGGTGACATATCTTAAAAATCGATGCTTGAATGGCTTGATCTACTAATTAAAAATACTTCCTATGGTTTAAATTCAAGCTACACCAGGAATGTACGGTTGAAATCAAGTAATCTACATGCGTACGGCTGAATAAAGGTTATTGTACATACGTAATTGTAACTATGCACCCAGCACTCAAAATTTTGGGTTGTTACAAATGACTAAGAACGTAATCTGGACGTTGTTGTCCAGCTAGGGCTCTCAATGGAGAGGGTCAGATCCGAGATCCGATTCGCTCCGAATCCGTATAATGTGGATTTGGATCTTAAAATAGGTCTGATTAGTTAAATGGACCGGATTTGGATCTTAAAATAGGTCCGATTACTTAAATGGACTGGATATGGATTCACAGGAACATATCCGAGTACGATCCGAATCCGATTAAGATCCGACTCATTGTCACCTTACTGTATATGTTATATTCATGCTGACCATCCGATTTTACAAATTATTTTAGGCTATGTCAACCATACCATAGTAAATAGTGGGTTTTGCATCATTTTTCTACTAAATTAAATATATTATATTATATATTTTTTTAGATTTGTAATGGGGTGGATTCGGACCTAGATCCAACCCGAATCCGATGGTTATATGGATTTTGGATCGGAAATGGATCTAACAATTTATAAATGGATCGGATATGGATATCACCTTTTGGATCCGAGACGGATCCGAATCGGTCTACAGGTATATGGACTTGGAGCCAGATCCAACTACTGGATCCGATCCAGATCCGACCCATTGAGAGCCCCATGTCCAGCGTCCCTAGTTGACGAAAGCCCTCTTGGGCGTTAGCAAGGGACCCCACTCTTGGGACTTACCATGATGTATGTATTTAATCCACACCGTTCATCTATTTTGGAAGATCATTCTGGGGTTGGATCCCAAAAATGAAGCAGATCCAAATATCAGGTGGGGCACACCATAGAAAACGGTGGGGACAACGATGTCCACCGTTGCAACCTTCCCAAGGCCTCACCATAATGTTTATCCTATCCAAGTGACATGTGTAAGGTCACACGTGCCTGGATGAAGGCAAAACGCAAATATCCGCTTGATCTATATCTTCTGAGGGGCAGAGGGGGTCACCCTGCAGACAGCCAGCAGGGACCCACCTTGAAGTATGTGTTTAATCCACACCGTCCATCATCTTTTACAGATAAATTTAGTGCTGATGCCCAAAAAATGGGGCAGATTCAGATCTCCGGTGGACCACAACACAGGGAACAGTAAGACAATGATGTCCACCGTTGAAACCTTTCTAAGCCCCGCGAGATGTTTACATGCAATTTAAGCTGTTCACAAGGTCATCTAACATGTGTCTAACCTTTCTGAGCCCCACCTGATGTTCATATGCCATCTAACCTGTGTCTCGCCTGCCAGCCCAGCTGGAACACGCCTTGGCGTATCAACCTATCCGTGAGGCCCATTGTGGACCCCACCATGGTGCATGTGTTAATGCAGGCAGTCCCAAGTGGATCCCTCTTTGATGTATGTTTCTGTTAATGCAAGATTTGTCAATTACCGTATTTAATATGTCGTCAAGTCTGTTAAACCACTTGCTGCTGAAGATTGAAGACTTGGGACATCTCCTGCAAATGCTATTCAGAAGATCGCCAATTCAGACCACCTTCAATCCTATTCCCTAAACCATATATCCCAAAACCCTCTTCTATAAATGGCCACACCCACTTAGGAACATCCTAGTAGCCCATGGTATAGTTCATCTTCTATGTTGATCAGCCATGGAGTCATTTGTGCATGCAGTTGATGAAAAACAAGTCAAATAGCCTAACTGCCACTTCCGATAGGTTCCCGATCCATCGGAAGAACTTCTGATTGATGCCCGATCGATCGGAGGATATGCCCGATCAATCGGACAAACATCTAGCAAAAATTTAACATTCTCTGGACATTATTCAAATCAACTGGGGATGAGTCCGATCAATCGGACAAGGTATCTCCAATCAATCGGAGGAACATCCGATCAATCGGAAAATCGTCCACCAAATTCCAACAACTATCTAGAAACATTTTCAATCAATCAGACTCTGTCTTCAATCAATCGGAGATGGGCCTTCCGATCAATCGAAACCATGTCCGATCAATCAGAGAACTTATTTCAGCAAAATAAAAAACGAGCTGATTTTTCTATCCGATCCTACCGAGATTACCGTTTTCTATCCGTTGTGAGTCATTCTATATAGTCATCTTGCTTGGAACTCAGAGAAGACACCTTGAGCACCATCTAGGGTTTAATTGGGCTTCTTCAACTTGATATCTCTCTCCCATTCCCTTAGATTTGTTGAGTTCATACTTCAATCCATGTTGATTTGACCAACATTGAATAACATTCAAAGCTTGGATTGAATCATGAACTCAACTCCTCTTTAATGGCTTCTTGACCTACTCCAAATAGTTATACCCTTATCATCAATGCCATTAATGATGGTTTAGATAGAACCCATCCTTCATATAAAAGCCCTCTATCCCATAGAAGGTTCTCCAAACCCTAATCCCTTACCTTGGAAGCTACAAGTTAAAATGCGTCGGGTGGTCTAACACGACACCCTACACACACGTGTGGAAGCTTAAGGAGCAACTAGAATTATGGCTAAGTCCTAGAGGGAGGGTGATTAGGACCTTTTAAAATCTTTTCGCCTACTTAACAGTTTTTGCAAATTAAACTAAATAAGCGACTAACACTTCGGCTTCCAAGCCTAAGTGGGTCCAAACAAAAGACTAACAAATGAAAAATGCAATAAGCAACCTAGTCTAATCAACACATGTAGAGTATAGAGAATGGATCAACAAAAGCTCAAGTATACATGAGGTAGTGAAAGTACATCTTGTGAGTGTGGATGTGCCTATCAAGTGCCTAGCATACATTCCTAACTAAGCATTCATAATTAACCAATTAAACACAATGCATAAAGAGAAATGTGCTACAATACAATCACAAACACAACAATGTATAGTGGTTCGACTACTTGTCTACTCCACTCCCGGTTCAAGTACTCAACCCCTTTAAGCACACTGGCATTCACTGGGGAGTTTAAATCTAGTTCCTCTCAGCCAAGGTATTTTAACTCGGATCCACCCAACTGGGGAGTTTACAGGTTCCTCCCAACCTACACATTTACACCCGTGTTGGTGGCTCCCCCTTGAAGACTTTGTTTAGGCCGACTAACGAGCTAAGGAACGGCTAACGTCCCTGAATTTAGGCCCGGCAAATGAGCCAAGGAGTGCTAAACAACCCCTAATCTTTAGGCCGACAAACAGGCCAAGGAACGGCTAACGTCCCTAGATTTTAGGCCGACAAACAAGCTAAGGATCGGTAAACGACCCTAGTTCGAGATTATTAAACAAACTCTACACTCAACTCCCACAGGGAATTGAGTGGATGGACTCCTAACAAGATAACCTTACTTGTCGAATTGAGCCCCTTTGTAGCGCCACTTCGGGTTGCTTCTTCTTGCTCTCCCATGCTTGAATCAGCTCCCCTTATGCTCCATCGATCTTTGATGCCGCTGCTTTGCCAAGGCTTCAGCTCCAAGATCAGCTACCTTGCATGTGATGCTCAATTGGAGATGCCCAAGGTGCTAGGAAATGATGAAACCTCCACAAATAGTAGGAAATGGGTTTCCAAGAGGAATACACATATTTGGACTCCTAGGTAGTGTTTAGACAAGGAATTTAACTATGATCAAGATGTCTAAACCCTAGGAATTAAGAGGGAACAAGTTCATTCTCATGATGCCATTGAATGGCCCAAGCTTGTGATGAAAACACAAGGAGAATGACTTGCTATGGGTTTGGGATAGAGCCTCTGATAGTCTCTAGCAATGGTGGCTTCTATCTCCTCAAAATCCCCTCTCTTGACCCTAAAATCGAATCCCCCGCTTTTATAAAGTTTCTCCCAACGGGTAGATTCGCGTAGGGTCGGGCGCCTGGAATCCGGTCCATAAAAATAATTTAAACGCTGGACTGTTTTTGAGCTGGTCGGGTGCCCGGACAAGTTTTGGTTAGGCGCCTGATGGCCTTTCTTTCACTGATCGGGCGCCCGATGGACATTTGGTCGGGCGCCCAAAATTCAATCCAAGCCGGGACATGTGCTGCTGGATGTTTTGTGCACTGGTCAAGCGCCCAGACAAGTTCTGGTCGGGTGCCCAATGACCCTCTGGTTTTAAGGCCAACTCACTGGACGGATTCCACTCTAGGTCGGGCGCCCGGTGGACACTGGGTCGGGCGCCCGGCCAAGCATGTTTTCCTGCTGTATTTTTTTGTTTTTCAGCAGAACATACAACCTCTTTGGCCATTCTTTTAGTAGTCTTTTGGGACACCTAGGACCAATCGAAGATGACTAAGGGTATGCTTATTGGGTCATATTCATTTAGAAGTTAATGGTTTTGGGTAGGTACTAGGTTAGGGCTCACCAAGGCATCACTTTTACCTGTTTCTTCTTTCTTGATGCAGCCGATCCGTATCGAGTCTTCAGTCTTCGTCTTCATTAAGCTCAACCGACCCTAGACTCACTGACCTAAGTAATTGACAAACAAGGTGCACTAGTGTGCCACAGAAAAGTGCACTAACACAAGCCAGAATTTAATGCAAAGTTGCTGATCGAGGGAGCTGAAGAAGAGACCATTCATACAAGACGAAGCTTCTTCAAACAATGGCGCTGAATTGGGGCTCATCTCTTGTAAGTGCTTAAGCTTATAGAGTCCACTGTTTGATTCCCCCTTCTTATTGAGATTGGGATCTAGAGATTGTGACCTAGAGATTGTGACCCAATCTCGGAGTTGTCCTTGAGTAGGACATGTGTGTCCTTGCGTAGGACTTGGAAGGCCTTGCGTAGGCCTCCGACATGGGAAAATACGTGCGTTGTCCTTATGTAGGATTAGTCCTTGTGTAGGTTGTAAAGGTTGAGAGGTGAACCTCATTTAAAACCTCCGATAGTGAATGTCGATGTGCTCAAAGGAGTTGAGCATTTGAACCGGGAGTGGAGTAGACTCATCGTCAAACCAGTATACATCGTGCATAATGTGGTGAATGCATTTTGTCCATTATTATGTCTTCTCTATTAATGCTTATCTGAATGCTCATCTATTGATTGACAAAATGTCCATATGCCATATTTGAATGATTAGTACAATCATGCATATCAATTGTTTGATCAATTGTCTTCACTTGCTAGTACATAATTGTTTAATTGAAGTGTGAATGCGATTGAATTTTTAAATTAGCAAGAATATTTAAAAAGTCCTCTCCACCCCCCTCTAGGACATTAGGCATATCTCCAAGTATCTCTACTCGCAGTAAAACCACAATTTCAATTGGTATCAGAGCGGGTTCCTCCGCTCAAGTTTAAAAACCCGGAGTAAGATCCTAAGAGAACTTAAAAATATGTCTAGGCCTCCCTTCTTTGATGGGTCAAACTATCCATATTGGAAAGCCCGAATGCGCATTTTTTAGAATCCATTGATTTTGATGTAAGAGATATGGTTGATATTGGATATAAACCCCAATGGATATTATAAGGAAGGAAGGTGAACCAGATGTCCTCAGACTAAGAGAGAAGACTATGTGGACAGATTATGATAAAGCTCAACGTGTCCATAATGCTAAAGGCCTGAATGCCATTTTTTGTTCAGTTTCTAGAGATGAATTTGGTCGCATTTAAAACTACTTAACCAGTAAACAACCACAGGATATTCTTGAAGTTACACATGAAGGAACAAGCGTTGTTAAACGCTCAAAACTTCAGCATCTCACTACACAATTTGAAAACATAAGAATGAAGGAGCATGAAACATTTATGGACTTCTTTACCAGAATGAATAAAATCAAAAATTACAATGTGGTTTAGGGGAACCCGTTTCGGAAAATAGACTATGTAGGAAAATTCTGAGATCCATACCAGAACAATTCTCCTCCAAAGTTATTACTTTAGAGGAATGTCGAAACCTAGATACCATGAAGGTTGAAGAATTGCTAGGGTCCCTTCAAACCCATGAGTTACACTTCAAAACTCCCACCAAATCCAAAGGTACTGCCTTAAAATCTTCTTATAAGAAACGAGACTTTGAACATGAAAGTGAAGAAGATCTAGATATGGAAGAAATGGCACTTATGGCCAAGAAATTTCAAAAATTCTTCAAAACTAGAGGAAATACTTCTAGAAGAAACCCTATTAGAAGGGTAAACCTTTTGACTTAAAGAACAACAAAGATAATTTTTTTAAGAAATCAAAAGATCATCAATGTTACAATTGTAGAGGATATGGTCACATTGCCTCCGAGTGCACCGATAAAAAGGTCAAGAAAAAGGCAATGGCGGCCACGTGAGATGATACTAAAGAATCTGAATCTGAATCTGAATCAAACACATCCAAAAGTGATGAGGAACAAGGCTCAATCAAAATTTTAATGGCCTCCATCACTGAAATAGAGCCTCAAATTGAGCTCCTTGCAAAGATTACCGGGGACATTGATGATCATGAATCCTCTAACACTGAAAATGATTCATCAAGTGATGATAAGGATGAAGACCTTTAAGAGGTATATAACCAACTATATATTGAAAATATGAATACTATTAAAAAGTTGGGCTAAATGAAGGCTGAAAATGATAAATTGACAAAGAATCTTGATGGATTGAAAATTGAGAATCAAAAGATGGGACAAGATCTAGAAGAACTGAAAAACAAAAACGATGAGCTTGAACAAGAAAATAAAAAATTCATGAGTGGTGAAACTTTAGATAAGCATGCTAGACTAGAGAAAGAACTCAAAGAGGCAAACACTGAAATTGATCGTCTTAAATGTCAAATTGTTGACTCTAGAAGACGTTTCACCCAAGGAGAAGAAAGCCTTGAAAAACTCTTGGGTATAGTAAGATCGCCTGTGGACAGAAGAGGTTTGGGCTATGACAGTTACATTTCAAAAACTACCTCCGTCCAACCTATGGTGAGAAAAGATCATGGTGCATCGGGGAGTAAAATCAAAACATCTCCTATCTGCCATGCTTGTGGTGACATTGGCCACCTAAAATTTGAATGCATGGCTTTTAAAAATCCCGTCAGAAACTTGAAAGGAAAATTTATACCAACCGGGAAAAATGTGCAATCTAGTTGGAATCCTCATATGCATACTTCACCAAAAAGTGGAAACATGAGAAGGAATTATCCTACACTTCCTAGGAAGGATAAAAGAATAGATGAATTGTTGGAGCAAGTTAAAATGTTAAATTTGAAAACTACTATTCTCCTACATGAAAAAGAAAAATCTATATATTCCAAGAGAACTAGAGAATCACATTATAAGAATCCACTCATAAAAGGACAACAACTCAATGGGTAGTTAAGAACAATGCTTGGTCATTCATACTAACCTAAAAGCTGGGAATAACCCTAGATGGTACTTGGATAGTGGTTGCTCTAGACACATGACAGGTGATAGATCTCAATTTTGTGCATATAACGAATTCGATGGTGTGTCTGTCACATTTGGTGATGGGAGCATGGCAAAAATCATTGGTAAAGCAACCATCACGGTGCCAAGACTGCCCAAAATAGAAAATGTACTTTATGTTGATAGGCTTAAGCATAATCTACTGAGTATCTCACAAATTTGTGATGGTGAGCACTTAGTAAGTTTCTCAAATGATATGTGCGAGATCCTAAACTCCACAGAAAAATTAGTTATGAAAGGTCTACGCACAGGAGACAACTGTTATATTATTGAAAGTCATAACAACCTAAGCTCTCCCACCATGTGTCACATGGCCATTAAGGATGAAACAGAACCGTGGCACCATCGACTCGGTCATGTTCACTATAGAAATCTATATAAACTGAGTCAGAAAAATTTGGTAAGAGGATTTGTCTAAGATAGACAAAAAACCTAAAGCTGTGTGCATCGCTTGCCAAAAAGGTAAACAAATTAAGGTTACACATAAGAGGACCTATATCCTGATTACATCAAAACCCCTTGAACTGCTACACATGAACCTAGTTGGTCTACCAGGGTTCTTAGCCAAGGCGAAAAATGATACTTCTTTGTAGTCGTCGATGATTACTCTAGATTCACATAGGTCGCCTTCCTAAGAGAAAAATCTAATACTTTTAAAGAATTCAAAAAATTAATAAAGCGACTCCATAATGAGAAAAGATACATGGTAGCTAGAATCAGGAGTGATCACGGCGGTGAATTTGAAGATCATCGTTTGAAAGATCTATGTGATGAATTGAGAATTCGTCATGAATTTTCAGCACCCAAAACACCTCAACAAAATGGGGTTGCTGAAAGAAAAAATCGGATGTTGTTAGATATGGCCACAGTTATGCTTAATAATAAGAACCTTACAAAAAATTTGTGGGCCAAAGCAGTAAACACTGCCTACTATATTATAAATCGAGTTTATTTGAGGGCAGGTCTAAACAAAACTGCTTATGAATTATGGTGTGGAAAGACACCAAATGTGAAATATTTTAAGGTTTTTGGTAGCCCATGTTATATGCTACGAGACCGTGAAAACTTGGGTAAGTTTGACTCCAAGAGTAATGAGGGTATCTTCTTAGGGTACTCATTAAATAGTAGAGACTTTCGTGTCTACAACAATCGAACCTCAACTGTTCAAGAGTCAATCAATGTGACCGAGATGACCAATCTCTAAATGATCCAATGTCTCCAAGTGATGAAGAAGAAGATGAGGGTGTATGCGAGATAAAATCAAATCATTGGGGATCCTAACACTGGTGTCAATACCAAGAGCCAGTTGGAGGCTATCAACAGCCACCTAGTTTCGCTTCTAAAATAGAGCCTAAAAATGCTGATGATGCTCTAAATGATGAATTTTGGATCCTTGTTATACAAGAAGAGCTTCAATAACTCATTAGAAATGAGGTTTAGTATCTAGTTGACAGGCCTGAAAGCAAAAATGTTATTGGAACCAGATGGATTATTAAAAATAAATCCGATAAATCTAGTAATGTAATTCAAAATAAGGCTCGGTTAGTTACTCAAGGGTATTCCCAAATTGAAGGTATTGATTTTGACAAAACATTTGCCCATGTAGCTAGACTTGAGTCTATTAGAATTCTTATGGTTGTTGCTTATGCATTAAAATTCAAACTATTCCAAATGGATGTCAAAAGTGCCTTCTTGAATGGTATTCTAGATGAGGAAGTATATGTTGAGCAACCAAAAGGATTTATAGATCCTAAATACCCTCATAAGATATACCGATTGAAAAAGGCCCTTTACATACTCAAGCAAGCTCCCCGTGCATGGTATGAACGTCTAACTCAATTTCTTGTAAACCATGATTTTGTTAGGGGGAGTGTTGACAAAACACTCTTTATAAGAGAAGCTGAGAATTCCATCTTGATTGCTCAGATTTATGTGGATGACATTATTTTTGGATCCACATGTGAGAAATGTTTGTTTCCTTTGTTAAATTAATGACATCAGAATTTGAAATGAGTATGGTAGGAGAACTTAACATGTTTCTATGCTTACAAGTAATACAACTTGCATCAGGTATATTTATTACCCAAAAAAAGTATGCTAAAACCTTGTTAAGAGATTTGGCTTAGAATCGGGTTGATCACACACTACACTTATGAGCACCACTGTTAAACTATCTAAAGATCTAGCAAGGAAAAGTGTAGATCAACACCTTTATAGAAGCATGATTGACAGTCTCCTCTATCTCACTGCTAGCAGATCAGACATTGTGTTTAGTGTAGGTGCATGTGCTCGATTACAGGCTGATCCTAAAGAATCTCATCTTATTGTTGTTAAGCGTATCATCCGATTTGTAGGATGCACCACTGAATTTGGTCTTTGGTACCCATTTGATTCATCTACAGACATTGCAGGGTATTCAGATGCTGATTGGGCAGGTAACATTGATGATCGTAAGTCAACTAGTGGTGGATGTTTCTACGTTGGAAACTATCTTGTTTCGTAGTATAGTAAAAAAACAGAACTCCATCTCTCTGTCCATGGCTGCGGCAAAGTATATTGCTGCCGGAAGTTGCTGTGCACAATTATTATGGATGAAACAAACCTTGACAGATTATGGGATTAACTAAGGCACAATGACATATTTTGTGACAATACTAGTGCCATAAATATTTCAAAAAATCCTGTTTAGCACGTGCACCAAACACATCAATATTAGGCACCATTTTATTCGGGAACTAGTCGAAGATCACATCATATCTCTTGAACATGTGCCTACAGAGAATCAACTAGCCAATATTCTCACCAAACCCTTGGACTCAGTTCATTTTGCAAACCTTCAGAAGTCCATTGGTGTAGGGCGTGCTTAATCCAACTAACCAGCTTTGTGTGCATATAGGTAAATCTGAGGTATTGGCCTCATATTACAAGTGTGTTTTCATGATTTCCAGCAAAAATGTTTCATTTCTGCATAAAATGGCCTAAATCATCATTTGAAACAATCTTTTAAAATGGACTAATTGAAATCCTACTGGAAGGATTTCCAATTGATCGGAACCTATCCCGATCAATCGGAAATATCGGGCAGAGCCTTTTAAAACAGCCGGTTCAGTCTTTTTTTTTTCTTTCAATTGTTGTTTTCTTCCAAAACCCTCTACTAGGGTTTTCTCTTAAGGGGCGTCCGGTGCAATCTAAGTTCGGTGGAGCTCTCATTTCCGTCTTGTATGGTTTTCCAACACACCTAGGTGAGGTTTCCCTGTTTTGCCCTCTTGATTTACCTTTCGCTCAACCCTAGTTGGGTGTTTTTCGTTAGAAGTAGGTTTTTCCTTTTAGGGTCCTTGATTTCCTGCATTTCCCTGGACTTGTGGTGCTTCCATTGCCATTCCTCATTTGTGAATCATGCCGAAAGATCCCAAGGGAAAGACAAAAGTGGATGTTGGGCCATCCACCACCACTTGGTCAAAGAAGCTCCGACTTCTCAACCTTCCCAGGGCTCTCTACCCCCTGCTGCACCCACAAATACTTCTAGGAGTCCCGCGGCACCCACTGAATCTACCCTCTTGCCTACAATCCTGCACAATCATATATGAGTGAGAAGTGGTAGTATCGTGTGTTGAGCCATTTGGGATTGAAATTGCGTCGGGTGGTCTAACACGACACCCTATGCATACACGTGCGAAAGCTTAAGGAGCAACTAGAATTATGGCTAAGTCCTAGAGGGGGGGTGATTAGGACCTTACAAAATCTTTCCGCCTACTTAACAAATTTAGCAAATCAAAGTACGTAAGCGATTAACACTTCGGCTTTCAAGCCTAAGTGGGTCCAATTAAAAGACTAGCAAATGATAAGTGCAATCAACAACCTAGTCTCATCAACACATGTGGACTGTAGAGGATGGATCAAGAAATGCTCAAGTCAACATGATGTAGTGAAAGTACATCGTGTGAGTGTGGAGGTGCCTATCAAGTGCCTAGCATGCATTCCTAACTAAGCATTCATAATTAACCAATTAAACACAATGCATAAAGAGAAATGTGCTCAAGAACAATCACAAACACAAGGATGTATAGTGGTTCGACTACTTGTCTACTCCACTCCCGGGTCAAGTACTCAACCCCTTTGAGCACACCAGCATTCACTGGAGAGTTTAAATCTAGTTCCTCCCAACCAAGGTGTTTTAACTCGGATCCACCCAACCGGAGAGTTTACAGGTTCCTCCCAACCTACACATTTGCACCCGTGTTGGTGGCTCCCCCTTGGAGACTTGGTTAAGACCCGACAAACATGCCAAGGAACGGCTAACGTCCCTAGATTTTAGGCCGACTAACAGGCCAAGGATCAGCTAACAACCCTAGTTCGAGTTTGTCAAACAAACTCTACACTCACTCCCACAGGGAATTGAGTGGATGGACTCCTAACAAGACAACCTTACTTGTCAGATTGAGCCCCTTTGTAGCGCCACTTTGGGTTGCTTCTTCTTGCTCTCCCGTGCTTGAATCAGCTCCCCTTGTGCTCCCCCGATCTTTGACACCGCTGCTTTGCCAAGGCTTCAGCTCCAAGATCAGCTACCTTGCATGTGATGCTCCATTGGAGATGCCCAAGGTGCTAGGGAATGGTGAAACCTCTACAAATGGTAGGAAATGGGTTTCCTAGAGGAATACACCTATATGGACTCCTAGGTAGTGTTTAGACAAGGGATTTAACTATCATCAAGGTGTCTAAACCCTAGGAATCAAGAGGGAAAAAGTCCATTCTCAAGATGCCATTGAATGGCCCACGCTTGTGATGAAAACACAAGGAGAATGACTTGTGGTGGGTTTGGGATAGAGCCTCTGATGATCTCTAGCAATGGTGGCTTCTATCTCCTTAAAATCCCCTCTCCCAAGCTCAAAAATGAATCCCCCATCTTAAATAGATTTTCTTCCAACGGTCAAAAAACGGGCAGATTCGCCCATCTCCGATTGATCGAAAAACGGATCCGATTGATCGGAGACCAGTCCGATTGATCGAAGACATGTCCGATTGATCGGAAATCTATCCAGTGAAATCTCTGGAATATATTCCGATTGATCGGATCACTGTCCGATTGATCGGACAGACCCCTTTCGATGGATCGGAAGTATGTCCGATTGATCGGAAATTTGTCCAGATGATCTTAAATAGATTTTCCTAGAACAAATTCCGATTGATCGAAACTTTTGTCCGATTGATTAGAGTCCTATCGAAGCCAATGTCCGATTAATCGGAGATCAATCGGAAACTGCTGTTTGAGCTGTTTTGGTTACAGCAGCTTCCACCTCTTTAATTAGTCTAACTTATCATGTTTTTCATGGAGTTCTAAGACTAATGATGATGACTAAAGGTATACCTAGTTAGTGCAAGTCATCTAAGAGGTTATGGTTTTGAGTAGGTACTAGGTTCGGGCTCACCAGGGCATCACACTTTTACCTGTTTCTTCTTTCTTGATGCAGCCAGTCCATCTTGAGTCTTTGGTCTTCATCTTCATTAAGCTCAACCGACACTAGACTCACTGACCTTAGTAATTGACAAACAAGGTGCACTAGTATGCCATAGAAAAGTGCACTAACAGGGATCCCAGCATTACTTGAAAGAATGGGCTGATAAGGCGTTTTGCGGTTTGGGGGCATCGCACACCCGGAGGTGGTCTATGTATTTCTCTCCAAAATCATCAATTCTGTTGGTAATCTTCCGTCGTGTGAAGTAATAATTGGCGGGCGGGTTGTGACAATCACGGCAAAAAGAATTGCCGATCTTATTGGTTTTCACATGTCCTCGGATCCACAGCCTAACAATAATCTTTTAAATCCCACTCTTAGGGATGATTGGAGTCGGTATCTATGTCGGGGTCCCAATCCTGAATGGGTCGATGGGAGTACCCTCCGTGCATCAAAAATGTCAAACCGCTTCCGTGTGTTACATCAAATCTTCAGTACCAATGTTTACCTTAGAAGCACGAACAAATCCGATCTGAATGCACATATGGTCAACATGCTTTATCATGTTGCCCATGGGACTCGCCTGTGTCTACCATCCATTATCCTGCACAACATTCTCGACACCCTACATAATTCCCAGAATACGATTCCATTCGGATGGATCATTACATTGCTGGCCCACGACTGCGGCTTTACGAATGTTGTTGTTCATCCTATCGTGCACCGTAAGTTTCAAGATCTCAACATCAAGAAGATGCAGCTACCGAAAGAAGATAATGTTGAAGATCGTGACTTCTCGCATACTCCCACACCCATGACCTCTACAACTCATGAAGAATCCTCGGCCTCGACGCCGACTCCTGCTTAACGCTCTGTGAAGAGGCGTCTTCAATCAGAGGCCACTTCTGCCCCACCACCTCCTCTCGCCCACTCGGAGCAAATCATTACCCAACTTGATCGTGTGGAGCAAACCTTGGCTCAGCATGGAGAGAGGATGACTAGGCTTGAGAGTATGGTTCAGTCAGTCCAGGACGCAATCCAGCGCCTCACCTCAGCTCTCTCTTGCCGCCGCGATGATGTCTCGGGCCCCACCCAATAGTTCCCCTTTGTGGGTGGCTAAGGTAGAGTATTGTGTGCATGGTCGAGAGTATCTTTTTGACGACCTTGCCAAACAATCTAGGAGTTTTAACCTGTTAACTTTCTGTTATATATACCTAGTGATGACATGAATGTCATTTTTTGGATATTTTGATGATCTGTTATTCCCCTCACACATCATTTTGAATATCACTAACCTTGAGGATAGTTGGCTATGCTTAAATGCTTATTTTCTTTTTTCTAGCCTATTCTCTTTCTATGATTCATATATATATATATATATATATATATATATATATATATATATATATATATATATATATATATATATATATATATAAGCTACTTACCCCATTTTGGTTTATATATATAGCGATCTCTGTTGGTCAGGATATATATATAATAGAAGGGGAAGTTAGTTGCTTGGGCTACATGCCCTCTATGTTTATTGATAAATGATTGTATATCCTCTTATGACCATCTGTGTTTGGCTTACTTTTTCCCTCTGCACTTCATGTCTATTCTTCCCTTTCATTGCAATCTGTGACATATTTTTTGCGCTGAATTGTTACTAACATTTGTCAATGATTGACAAAAGGGGGGAGAAGTTATCCCACCAAAAGGTCCATATTATTTTTTGTTGTTGATCTTTTGTGTGCAGGGATTTAGGGGGAGCTTGTGTGAAGCCCAGTCTGTACATTGAGTCTGTACATTTTGTATGTATTGGGTCATGTCTATGTGTAATGCAATTTATTTCTTATGACATGTTCAATGTAATATTTTTGGGTTTTAGTGTTTAGGTAAGTCATTGGTACGGACCATGACTTATAGGTTATTGGTTTTGTCTCATAATTAACAAAGGGGGAGATTGTTAATGCAAGATTTATCAATTACCGTGTTTAGTATGTCGTCAAGTCTGTAAAACCACTTGTTGCTGAAGATTGAAGACTTGGGACATCTCCGGCAAATGCTATTCAGAAGATCGCCAATTCAGACCGGCTTCTATCCTATTCCCTAAATCATTTATCCCAAAACCCTCTTCTATAAATGGCCACACCCACTTAGGAACATCCTAGTAGCCCATGCTATAGTCCCTCTTCCATGTTGATCAGCCATGGAGTCGGTTGTGTGTGCAGTTGATGAAAAACAAGTCAAATAGCCTAACTGCCACTTCTGATAGGTTCCCAATCCATCGAAAGAAGTTCCAATTGATCCCCGATCGATCGGAGGATATGCCCGATCAATCGGACAAACGTCCAGCAAAAATTCAACATTCTCTAGACATTATTAAAATCAATCGAGAATGACTCCGATCAATCGGACAAGGTATCTCCGATCAATTGGAGGAACATCCGATCAATCGAAAAATCGTCCACCAAATTCCAACAACTATCTGGACACATTTTCGATCAATCGGAGATGGGCCTTCCGATCAATCGGAACCATGTCCAATCAATCGGAGAACTTATTTCAGTAAAATAAAAAATGAGCTGATTTTTCTATCCAATCGATTGGAACCTTTTTCGATCCCATCGAGATGACAGTTTTCTATCCGTTATGAGTCATTCTATATAGCCATCTTGCTTGGAACTTAGAGAAGACACCTTAAGCATCATCTAGGGTTTGATTGGGCTTCTTCCACTTAATATCTCTCTCTCATTCCCTTAGATTTATTGAGTTTATACTTCAATCCATATTGATCTGACCAACATTGAATAGCATTCAAAGCTAGGATTGAATCATGAACTCAACCCTTCTTTAATGGCTTCTTGACTTACTCCAAATAGTCATACCCTTGTCATCAATGCCATTAATGATTGTTTAGGTAGAACCCATCCTTCATATAAAAGCCTTATCCCATAGAAGGTTCTCCAAACCCTAATTCCTCACTTTGGAAGCTACAAGCCAGCATTTAATGCAAGGTTGCTGATCGAGAAAGCTGAAGAAGAGACCATTCATGCAAGACAAAGCTTCTTCAAACAACGACGTTGAATCAGGGCTCATCTCTTGTAAGTGGTTAAGCTTATAGAGTTCACTGTTTAATTCCCCCTTCTTGTTGAGATTGGGGTCTAGAGATTGTGACCCAATCTCGAAGTTGTCCTTGAGTAGGACATGTGTGTCCTTGTGTAGGACTTGGAAGTCCTTGCGTAGGCCTCCGACACGAGAGAATACGTGTGTTGTACTTATGTAGGATTAGTTCTTGTGTAAGTTGTAAAGGTTAAGAGGTGAACCTCATTTAAAACCTCCGATAGTGAATGCCGGTGTGCTCCAAGGAGTTGAGCACTTAAATCAGGAGTGGAGTAGACTCATCGTCGAACCACTATACATTGTGCGTAATGTGGTGAATGCATTTTGTCCATTATTATGTTTTGTCTATTCATGCTTATCTAAATGCTCATCTATTGATTGACAAAATGCCCATATGCCATATTTGAATGATTAGTACAATCGTGCATATCAATTGTTTGATCAATTGTCTTCACTTGCTTGTACATAATTGTTTAATTGAAGCGTCAATGGGATTGAGTTTTTAAATTAGAAAGAATATTAAAAAAAGTCCTATTCACCCCCCCCCCCCCCCCCCCCCCCGAACATTAGGCATATCTCCAAGTATCTCTACTCGCTGTAAAACCGCAATTTCAGTTTCTTATCCATCTAATCTAGCCGGTGGGCCACTGTGGAGCCCACCTTGAAATATATGTTGTATGTCTATGCCGTCCCTCTATCTGACCGCTCATTTTAGGGCATGGACGCAGCATGTGCCAGATCCTTGTCGAGGTGGACCCCACACTGGACAGTGGGGCCTACCCACACTGTCCAACATGTGGGCACACTTTAGGGTATTCGTTGGGGCCACCGTGGCTCACCGCCTTGATGTGTATATCTTATCTGTGCCATACATCTATTCGCTAGATTATTTTAATGTATGGGCCATATGAAGGGTTGATTCAAGTCTCAAGTGGCTCATGCCATATAGACCCTTACATTTCTAGTGGGTCTGCCGATCAGGTCCCACTCTTTATATTTGGGGTCATTTAAGGCCGATTATCACATGATATGTTTGATAACATGCTAGTGTACTTAGCCTCATAGATCAACACTAGTAATATGCTTAGTGTATTGGATACATGCCTATTCGTATGCTCATACGCATTATCTGTATGGATATTATGAACAATGGTGGGCAACGATCCAGGCCGGGCCAAGTTAGCCCTAGTTTGGTTTAGCTTGTTTTTGTGCCACCCCAGTTTGTGGATTGGCCCGGTTTGGGTTTCAGGCTGACCCATGGCGCTCGAATTCAGTTTGCTTTGGTTGAAAATTTCGAACCGGGCTGGGCCGAGTTCGAACAGGTGGCGGCTCTTCTTTTTTTTGTTTAAATAGAAAATAATTTTAAAAGTTGGAAAAATAATACAAAAGTATCTTACTACATGATGTTTAACATCCTCCAAAGGAGTGACTTCAAAATAGACATGTAAGAGCCTTTTCCAAACAAAAGTACACAAGCATAATTTTACAAGTGCAAGGAAACAGTGTGTATTCATGTATATGTATTATTTATTATCCACGTCATCATATATATGTAATATCCACGTCGTCCATCCGTTTTTACATATCATTTTTAGACATGATCCCTAAATGGAATCATATCCAAAACTCAAGTGGATCACACCACAAGAAACAGTGTACTTGCAATCTACAAGCTAAATCAAACCGAGCTTCGAGCCAAGCCAAGCCAGTACTACCTTCACTCCGAGGCTTGGTTTGGTTTGAACTTCTATTCGAACCAATCCAAGCCTAGCTTTTCAAACCAATCTGAGCCGAGCTTTCGAGCTAGCTTGGTTTGTGCCCAGCTCTAACGATGATTGATCATAGCAGACGCCTTTCGGCTTGAGATACTTAGGGGACATGTACGACATAGGGTCACCACGCATGATCACGCGGCACGCGCAGGTTTGATGCATGACTTAAATAGTATGATTCATGCATTGTGCATTATGTATGTCATGTTGCATCTATCCCTAGCGACATCAGGGAAGTAGTTCTACAGCCTTATTGTGACTAGCGGGTGAGATTATGAACACCGAAAACTATTGAAGTTACAAGGCGTCATAGGCGTCCCTGGGTGAAAGTCCTTAAACCGTGTGGTATCAGTAGGATGCTCCAATGTCTGAAACGAGTGGATTCATGAGCACACGAGGGATGGATACCAGTAGGCCGTGTCTCCCATTGTGTCGAGGTCAGTTGGAAGGGGGTGTGACTTTACCCGCCTGGCAACAGAGGGCTATATGCTAAGTTGAGTCTGACTAGCTCGTGAAATGGGTTCGCTATCGACAAGCTGGGTGGATTTTTTATTACCACTAATGAGGCGGATAGTGAGATCTTTTCTACTCACTTAGTCTTACGCGCAATGGGCGGCAGCCAGTGTTGGAAGTGTACTAGACCCCGGTGATGTTCCAGTTGTGAACTATTCTAATATGCGAATTAATTGAGGATTAACATGCTTGTATTGCATCTCTAGCATATGACACTCGGCCATGTAGGCCATTGCATTACATCGCCTCGGTATGGCTTATAGCATTCATAGACTTGGCAGCTTAGCCTTCCATCATTTTTGCTTACTCTGATATTGATATACTTGTCATATGCATTGCGCACACACACTCTATTGAGCTTCAAAAGAAGCTTATGAGCATTTGTTTACGCTGCAGGTTATGCCAGAACACAATGCCTGTAACCCTATGGCTCAGTGATAGACTCACAAGAGTTTCAACATGAGGTCATGGGTTCGAGCATCCATTGTGGTGTGAGTGCACGAGCGTGTGTGGGGTGTGTGAGTGAGTGTGAAAAAAAAAGGTTATGCCAAAGCATATCAGTAGCGTTGAGGCTAGAGCACGATCTTGATCTTTTGGTTTTTGTTATATTTTGTATTTCCCTTTCTAGTATTGTGCTCAAACAGATATTGTAGTGGATATGTGATGATTATTTTTTATTTTGGTACACTTGTGGTTATACTCTTTACAAAAAAAAAAATCACCCTGAAAATCCTCCTTGTGGGATCCCAGGATTGAAACCTGACGTATGGGAGCTAGGAGCTGAGATTGGGGTACTATGGAGACTGTCACCACCGGATTTGGAGCTCAGGAATTCTGTAAGCCCATTCACCGAGTTTGGGGCATGACCAATGGTGGGCAACGATCCGGGCGGGGCCAAGTTAGCCCTAGTTTGGTTTGGCTTGTTTTTGTGCCACCCCAATTTGTGGATTGGCCCGGTTTGGCTTTCGGGCTGACCCATGCGGCCCAAGTTCGGTTTGCTCCAGAAAAATTTGGTTCAGGCCGGGATCGATTTGGTTGAAAATTTTGAACCAGGCTGGGCCGAGTTGAAACAAGTGGCAGCTCTTCTTTTTTTTTTTTTAACTAGAAAATAATTTTAAAAGTTGGAAAAAAAAATTCAAAAGTATCTTACTACATAATGTTTAACATCCTCCAAAGGAGTGACTTCAAAATAGACATGTAAGAACCTTTTCCAAACAAACGTACACAAGCATAATTTTACAAGTGCAAGGAAACAGTGTGTATTCATGTATATGTATTATGTGTTATCCACGTCATCATATATATGTATTATCCATGTCGTCCATCCGTTTTTACATATCATTTTTAAACATGATCCCAAAATTGAATCATTTCCAAAACTCAAGTGGATCACACCACAAGAAACAATGTGCTTGCAATCTACAAGCCGAATCAAATCGAGCTTCGAGCCAAGCCGAGCCAATACTGCCCTAGTTCGAGGTTGGTTTGTTTTTTCAAACAAGCTTCACTCCGAGGCTTGGTTTGGTTTGAACTTTTTTTCGAACCAATCCAAGCCGAGCTTTTTCAAACCAATCTGAGCCGAGCTTTCGAGCTAGCTCGGTTTGTGCCCAGCTCTAGGCATGACACTTCACATCCGCTCACTCCTTAGGAGTCGGGTTTCTATGCGAGTCCATATAACCCACAAGATAATCAATGTCGTAGCAAGGCCGGTATACGATGTCGCATAGGGAGAGAGGAGATATTTCAATGGGTGTACAATGTGTTTCAGCCTCCCATCACAAGCTGCATCTACCCTGCGAACAAGTTGGGGGTATAAAAAATGATGACACCTCCTTAGCAACAGCAACATGAGTAGTACATACCTCGGTTGCATCCACGTCAGGATTGGCCACCTACCCCATCCATATCCGCAGGCTAGCCAACCACCTCATCTATGTTCATAGGTTGGCAACCTGCCTCATCCGTGTCTGCGACCTGGTCACCCGCCTCATCCACATCTATAGGCTAGATAACCATCGCCTCATCCACGTCAACGGGCTGACCACTTGCCTCAGCTATGTCGTGGGCTAGCCACCCACCTCATTCATGTCCGCAGGCTAGCCACCCACCCATCCATATCCACAGGTTGGTCACCCGCCTCGTCTATGTTCGTGGGCTAGCCACCCGCCTCATCCATATCTCCAAGCCGGACCCCTACACCATCCACAGAACGCACAAGATCCCTAGCCTCCTCGTCTCAAGTCACTCCGCTACTAGCCTATATATTTATCACATGTTAGAGATGCAATATCCTAATGTGGTGTTACACAACAAACCAAATGTAATTTCACTACCTAAATAGCCGTAAACTCCTCCCTCGGGAGCTTCATCTCTTCATGCAATGTTGCATTCTCTTCCCTTAGCAACTTCATCTCTTCCCTTATCTTCTTTGCTTCTTCACACCTCCTCTCATTCTCTAGTGTAATGTTCATAATTATTGGAAACCTTCTTTAGAGCGAAATCAGAACTACGGTTGTGACTAAATACTTTATTCGCCAATTCCTCAACTAAGGCTCTACTCCACTTCAGATTCCCAGTTCCATTTGCTCTCTCCCTTCTTCTATTCTTTCCCCATCTCCTTCTTCTCCACCTCCTTCCCCATTTCCTTCTTTCCAATACCCTTCTCCACCTCCTTCCTCATATCTTTCTTCCCCATGTCCTTCTCCTCCACCTCCTTCCCCGTATCTTTCTTCCCCATGTCCTTCTCCAACTCCTCCTTCCTTGCCTCCTTCCCCAACTCTTCTCCACATTCTTCTTCTCCATATCCTTTCTATCCACATGCTTCTTCCTCGCCTCTTTCCCCAAATCCTCCCTCATGTCAACCTTTTGTTCAGCATTCTCCTTCATCAAGTAATCATTTTTAACATCTTTGATGACATTAGTCTCTTCCTCATCATTGGTGGATGTGAGCTCCCCAGCCATCTTCATTTGCAAGAGCAAGTATGTTTTGTCAATTAGAACCATAACCATAATACACCTTAATCTAGCAATGATATGGAATCAACCTTACTGGCACGTTATTAAAGACTTTGATAACATTTTGCACCGCGCTTTGTACGGCATTCAGTTGAGGAATGGTGGAATTCGAAGGGAAGCTTTTCTTATGGCACATCTGCTGCTGCCAAATAGTCCAGAAAATCGCTCGTATGCCCATATCTGTTGTACTCACAAAAGACGTATTACACATTTGTCAAGAGATGTAAGGAGTATAAATATTATAATAAAAATAAAATCTCTCTGCGAATTAAGACAACAATGAATTACCTATAAGGCATATGAGCATCCGTGTAAGTTGTTTGTGGAGGAAAGCAACTCTTTATTGTGGAATTAGCCCCTTCTTTCAAATATTGGTACCTACAGCGCCCTAATGGTGTCTATTAAACTCATCTACATTATTAACTAACTCTATGTACTGATCTACACAGTCATTCTTACTAAGAAATCTCACTATCAAATTCTCGACACACATCAATAGTACCAATTTCACTACATACGTATGTCTGCTTGTCTCATGAAGTGATTCAAAAGTTACTTTCAAATGCTACTTCCTAACACATGCCTTTCTCAAATCTCTCTCTAATTTCCCTTTCTCTCTCACCCACTTTAGACTCCTTCGGGATATAAGGTCCACACTTCAGACCCATAATCAGGGCAAAGTCCATATTCGTGAATGTCATAATGGTACTTGTATATCAAAAGTCGGGTCAGGTCGTCATGTGTTAAAGGTCGAGGACGTTGTGTGTTAAGGGTCGAGGTTGTCATGTGTTAAGGGTTAAGATCAGTTGAGGGGTTAAGGATTGAGGTTTTTTTTATATAGGTTAGTTCACACACCCCATTGTTAGTACACCCACCCACCCATGTTAGTCACATCACAATGTTAGCCACCCCCACTATGGGATCAAGGATGGTTGAGGTTTTCATGTATTAAATCGAGGTTTACAACTGTTAAGGGTCAAGGTTGTCATGTGTTAAGGGTCGAGGTTGTTCATCAAATGTCCAACTAAGCCAATACATCAAAATTCACATTCTATCTTCTTCATTGTCTTCAACATGACAATCTCAACTGTCCCTCTCCACCTCAATCCCTTACAGACATTCCTTCTCCCCACAACAAAAAAAATATATGTACTTGTAGCATCGACCTTCCCTTCAATCTACAACCAAACCACAACCTTCCCTTCACATTAAATATCCTCGACATATCAGTGGCCTCCATCTTTCAAAAGTGTGGTCACCGGAGCAAAAGAAAGAGTCGTTTTTCATGTCAAAGCTCTCTAGAGGGTCATACATCGGAAAAGTTAATGCTGGTGCCCATACGTCGAAAAAAGAAGCCGGTTGGAGGAAAGTGGTGGGTCCTACAGAGGAAGGTTTAAAAGGAAAAATGAAAGGCCTGTAAAAATAAAAATGAAAACCAAAATGAAGTCCTCGAGTAGCCTTGAGCCCTAATTAAAGGATCTTCAGACATTTTGTGAGGCCCACCATGGGGTATGTGGTGAATCCACTGTCCATTGGAGTCAGAATTTCATAAAAGGCCATGGGCCGAAAATGAGCGGCATTTGCAAATCTAGTGTACCACACCACAAGTAGGCCAGGAAAAATTCCACACGACCCGCCAACCAGCACGAAACCCGCACGAAAAATTCAGTGTTCAAGTCCGGCCTTATCATGTCAGGTCACTAACGGGTTGGCCCATCAAGACCCATTAAGATAATGAGTCGAGATAGTGTTTCACCTGCAAAACCCGTTTAACCCGTTAGTGAGGGTATTTTGGTAATTATTTTTAGTGTGGTGAGAAATCCCTAAGAAGATAAGACAGCCAATAAGACTCTCTCTCTCTCTCTCTCTCTCTCTCTCTCTCTCTCTGACTCGGGAGTTTTCTCCATCTTTCTACCCACAGCCCCACATGGCCACACTCCAAAATCTCTGTCAAAACGAGCCCCTTTCCCATCTCTCTGCCCAAGAAAGCACAGCTCGTTTATTTAACGGGTTAAACGGGTTGGGTTGCGGGTAACTCGTTAAATTAACAAATGGGTTTGGGTTTTTAGATTTTGACCCGTTAGTTAACAGGTCGAGTTTGGGTGAGGGCGTTTTTTACACGACATGAATACAACACAACATGAACACAGTCAACAAGACCCGTTGCTAGGCCTAACCACAAGGAAACAGTTAAGAGTGAACAACCACCATTAACAGTTGCTGTGGGCCACAAAGAACTCGTATTAGGCAGAAGTTAGTATCTTCCCGCTGAAATAATGGACCACATAGACAATGAACGGATTGGATTTGCCTTCTAGTAGGCCCAATCAGCAAGTGATGATCATGTCATGTATCAGGCTTGAAGCTACGAAGCTTCTCCCACACACTAGGCTTGATATAAGGGCATTTTCATCCCTTAAATTTACAAAAAGTTATTAGGAGGCTACAAAAACACATTTGTAAAGGGGGCTAAATATGTAAAAAGACCATCCTTTGGGGTCATTTTGGTAAAAATTCCAAATAAGTAATTCAAGAATTGCTAAGGGCCTGTTTAGTTGCAAAACCCAGATTCTAGAGAAAATTTAGATTCCACTGTTGGAATCCAAAATTGCAGAAACTAGAGTGGAACCCAGGTTTCTATTTGGTTGAAAACGGTGCAATCCAGATTGTGTTCCAACCGTTGCTTGTGGCATGGCCCACTTGGGCTTCAGATCCACCTGAGAATCTTACCACTGGCCTATTGTAGTCCCGCCAGTGTTTACAATATCAATAATATCGGCCGATATATCGGCCGATATTATCGGTATCGTTGCTCGCCGATAAATATAGGCTTAGTAATAACAAAAAAAATGCAGATTCCTTAGTATCTCACGATATATCGTGCGATATCGATAATATCGCAGTTTGTATCGATATCGCACGATATATCGGCAAGATATCGGGCTTTTTTCTTTATGCGATTCCAGATATCGTCGATTCCTGGACGATATCGTCTAGGTATCGGTCAGAAACGCTGGAATGTTTTTAAACTTTTTTTTTTTTTTTGAGAAAAAACTTGGGGAGGCCTATTTTTTCTCAATTTTCTCCTATTTTACTATATCGATCAAATACACGAGTCCCCCATTTTGTAGAAAAAAATTATTTTCGACCCGCGTTCCGACTCTACGTAGGGGTCATAGTTTGTTGAGTCTAATTAGCTATTTTCTAGATTTTATTGAGTCCTCATATAGATCTAGGCCATATTGGATAGTTTGCATTGTGTTAAACCAGCATAGTCAAAACTACATTTGGAGGATACTCATTCAGTTGCATCATCCATAGGTATATTTCTCAATTCTCTTGCTTGTTTTACTTTGTCAATGCATTAATTGTGTTTACATTAATGTCTTGTTAGATTTGTATATCTTATAGAATCAATTTAAACAATAGTTGCATCAGTTCAATCAGATAGTGCATAGCTTAGGATCCTTTTACAAAGGAACTCAATTATGTAGACTTTTTTTTACATATTATAATTTAAATGTGTGTATTGAGGTCCATTTTAACAATCCCTGAAGTTTCATTGAAAAATTCAATCAATTTCTCAATGTTTCCCCATGTTTCCCAAAAAGTGCGATACATTCCACAATACAACTGATATTTCCCACCGATACGCAATATGTATCTGTATCCCAAGGGTGCGAAACGTAACACGAAACCGATACTGTGAACACTGAGTCCCGCAAGACAGATAGCCAGGTTGGATGGCAAATAAACATTATAGTGGGCCCTAGGAAGTTTTTAATGGTGGACGTTCAGTCAACATTGTTTTCCTGTGGTGTGGCCCACTTGAGATTTAGATCTGTCTCATTTTTTGTCCAATGACCTTAATTGAGATTTCAAAATTAATAGACCGTGGAAATATAAAACACATACAACATAGATGTACAATGCATACATGGAGGTGGTGACTCTCACTTCCGCCTCTTTTTTCCCTTCCATAGAAACAGTCGCCCACACCGTTTCCACTAATCCCGGTTCCACTCAATTTAGGTTTCTAGACAGAATCCTGTTTGGCTGGAACTTGCCACCAAACACACCAGTTAAAATCAGATTATGATGGAATCCAGATTTTAAGCTGGAAACAAGTTTCCAGATGCCAACCAAACGGGCCCTAACTGTTATATAAGGGATTCTAACACTTTTCATAATCTCAAACGTATGTCACAAATTTACCTACAAGAGATTTGATGGCTATTGCGTAGTATGTAGAACGTGGAGAAAGATTAGAAACGGAATGAGAAGGTCAGGACTAAAAGAAACAAGTACTTTCTGATAGCTGAATTCCCCTTCCTAACAGGTGTCTGCTTGAGAATACCTAGTCTTACTTCTCAGCCAGCAGTTTCCCAAAGCCAAATATGAGTGGGACATCACCTGCATTTGACTGCAACTATGAGTTTGCTACTAATGTTTGTTTCTCCCAAAAATAACTGTAAAAATGGTAGTTTTATAATATAAAAATATAATGATTACAATTTCCTTTTCCTGTTTCCTTTACAATTGTATTTGTCTCTCAATTTACAAGCTGTAATTCTTATTTAAACACACACCTTGGAATGATAATGACAGCTCATTTATTTTGCATTACAAAGAAAATTGGAAAACCAAACTCAGCCATAGAAAAAGGAACAAAAATACTAGCACAAACTTGGAAAGAACCAATACCAAGCAAGGTAGTCAGTATGACATAAAAGCAGAACCACGTAATGAAATTGTGATGCAGAAACAAGCAACGGCACTTAAATCCCAGGGAAGTAAATCGAGATAACTAAGTACAGCTATCTAAGAAGTTGATCCGAACATAAATACTTTCAGCATAAACCTTGCATATTTTTCTCTTTTTGTAAAGAAAAATGGAAGTACATATTTACAATAGGAGGAACAGTACAAGAACGAATTGCAGCAGCGTTCCAAAATAGAAGTATATAGAACTTAGTACAAGAAAGTACTGCAGCAGCAGTCCACAAAATAAGTACATAGAAACATGTGGATTTTGCATGAGGAAACCCAGAGGTTCATACGAAATAACTAGTGCAAACATTTAAAGAGACCAAATGAATTGTACTAAAATTGACTTCACAAATCATGTCCAGTGGCAGCGAGAAATACAGAGATAAGTATGGAAGGTTTAATATACAAATCATATAATAGCACAGAAAAATATAGGCAAAGGTTAGAGAGAAGGATGACCCATGTAGTTCAAAACAAGCAAGCAGCCAATTAAAAAATCAATTACAATTTATAAACAGCTGGAAGAATGAAATTCATAATAGTAACAAAAAACAAATGAATAATAATAAATTGTTTTTATATGCCTAAAAAGAGAAAAATATATAGACATAAGAGGTTAAATATAAAAGACAAAATAGCAAAAGATCAATATACATAAAGGTTGCAAGCAAAGATTAAGACATAGGACCACAACATAACAACAGAATTTTTACGGGATAACAAATGGAAGATTCATCATTGCAACACTCCCAAGCCACAAAACAAATAAATAGAACCAGAAATTCATGAGGCTTGGAGAGGACAATCAAACAAGACAGTGAGTAAAAGGTTCTAAGCATCCATCATTTCTTGGGCTCTCATGCGAAACATCTGTTTCTTGATTTGTGATGTTGAGCCGACGGATACCTCAAGAGTGCATACTACACATTTACAGATCTCAAGAGACATCTTCAGCTCTGTATGGAGCCCACTGGTTCATTTATTGAAGGCAGCCAACACAATACATTTTTTTTTTTTTACAAAAAGTTGCAAAGACCAATATTCGAAGGATCAGTGTCGCAACAAGTTTGGCTAGCTGGAGATACGGAAACAATATCGACATCCCCGATGACCAGAAATGCAGGAAAACATTGGGGAAACATGGGGAAAACGGTGGAACTTTTCAGTAAAACTTCATGGGGGATGCTAAAAGTACACATATTTGCATACTTAGGAATTAAAAAAAAATAAAAATAAAAAATTGCAAAAATAATGCATACGTAATAAGTTTTCATTTAATGGGGGCTTAAAAGCACATGTTGTCGAAAGATACCAATCCAAACATCCCATTCATCCCATCTATCCATCCAACCTTCCATCCAAACATCCATTGATGTTTTCAAATATCAACAACACACGATATTTCGCCGAAAAATCGTCGACAACTGGAAAGGGAACAAAAAACTATGGTCTCAATATCATTCATATTGAGATAACGATAATATCGCAATATGATCGATATCACTGTCAACAATTTGAACATTGCATACTACCATGTGCCCTTAAAAAATTTTGAAATGAAATTTTTTTTTTAATAAATAGATTTTTGGCGATATCAATCCATTGGTGATATTATCAAAATATCACCGATACACTAGTGATACAAGTGGCACTTGGAATTTACACAGTCGAAAATATTGGGGATATTGATATATTGGTGATACAAGCTATACCTGGAATTTATGCAGTCGAAAATATTGTTGAAATCGATATATTGGCAATACAAGCAACACCTGAAATTCGCACAGTCGAAAATATTGACAATATCAATACATTAACGATACAAGCGACACTTGAAATTTACACAGTCGAAAATATTGGTGATACATTGGGAATACTTAGCGATACATCACCAATGCCTAGAATTTCTGAGACTAACAGTATTATTGGTATCACTAACAGTGCTAATGGTATCGCCGAGCTAGAGATATGGATGATATCATGGATATTTCGATAATATCAGGGATATTCTAAACAATGGCAAGGACTCAAGCCAATGTATGCTAGCAATCAAGTGAACTACAAGTTAGTTGATGGAATCTGTATTAATCCTAAGTTAGATAAATGGAGGATTTTCAAAGTGAACTATTTTCAAAGGGAACTACTTTCAAAGCAACCAAGTGAACTACTTCTCTTCTTGTCAAGGGGAAAAAAGTAACTAAGAATTGGAAAGAGGATATCCTACTGGGGTAAACATACTACATCCAAGAATATCCTAAAAGAAATATAAAAATAAACATATGTATCAAAATGCAAATACTTACGAGTACACAATACAGAATAAACATATAAATACAGAACAAACAATTTACACCATGAAAAACAAAAAACACACATGTATCAAAAATGCAAATGCATACAAGTAGATAATACAGAATGTATATAAAGTACAGAAAACAAGTTTTGCACCATGACACATGCACGCGCGCACAGAATACAATACCACCAGACACGCATGCATGCACGATCAACGCACGATGTCACCAGAGTGGAATCAACAACCACCAAGCAAGCTACTGCATGGATATTGACTAAATCAATGTAGTCAGACTAAAATCACTTCCAAACATCTAATGCAATAGAACTTGGAAGGCATAACCCTTAATTCATGACATGGTCACTAATGCAATAGAACTTGAAAGATTGTATCGTCATACACATATCATAACATAAAATGATATCACAAAAACAAACTACATCAGTCTGCATTTGCCACCACGTTTAAGATTTAAACATATAACCACGAGGTTTAACAAAAAATCAGTAATAGAAAACATAGCACAAACTAGTGAGTCCTTCCATGGTTTCATTTATTCATTCATAGGAGAAACAGATGCTCGTGACACCATCATTTGGAGGCCCGAGGCTGATTGAAGGGGTTCTTCACTTGGTCCACCAATGGAGGAAATCTTTTCGCCGGTTGATCTTCTTCTGCAGCTGAAGAACTCCGTAGAGTAAAGCCTCGGCTGTCGGAGGGCACCCAGGCACATAAATGTCGACAGGAACAATCCTGTCGCATCCCCGAACAACAGAGTACGAGTAGTGATAGTAGCCACCACCATTTGCACAGCTGCCCATGGAGATGACCCAGCGAGGCTCAGGCATCTGGTCATAAACCCTGCAAAACGTTTTAAAAATGAGTTAACATGATTCCATATCTTTTTGTTTCGATAAAGATATAAAGATCCACAGAAAGAAATGGGGATGCTTGCATTCAGTGGAAGCTATACTGGAAAGCCTTCCAAAGCTGGGTTCGTTTGGGCTATTGAGAGCTATGATAGTTTCTTTGGGGAAAAAAAATACTTAGGCCATGTTTAGTAGACTCCTAAAAAATAAGTTCGTCATTTTTTTATCTTTTTATTTTTTTTTTAAGAGTGAGTTCACCTCATCTTAGTTCATCATAATTATGAATTAGAGATCTAGATCTCTAATACATTATGAATTCATCCTAACAATAATTATGCAATAGAGATCAAGATCTCTAATACATAAGTACCATTAATTAAAATGAGATGAACTCACTTATAGGCATCTACCAAACAGGCCCTTAGGTTTACAATCTCTTTTAACTGAACATGCAATTTGATCTTGAACATGAAAAATCTATGCTGCTGACAGAAATCACAACTTTTTATTGCCCTTCATGAGGACTTTTTTTTTTCCAACAGTAAACTTCATTACGAAATTACTATACTAAAATGCTGAATGGCAATTTTACTTGATCAACCTTATCTCTTCTCGTTCCTAGTGAGCCTTTGCCATGGGGTTCCAGAGCCAGGCTAAAAAACGAAGTTGATGTCCGGTAGGCACGCCTCATAAAACATGTGTCAATCTACCATTTAGATGCGCAGCCAAATTGCTGGGAGAAAGGAAAAGATGATGATAGTGATGGCAACGACAACGACACAATGACAAACCTCTCTCTTCCCTTCCCCATTGTATTTTCAATGGCATTAACCTCTCTTGCCTTCCCCATTTCTGGCTTACATCTTCAAAGAAGAAGTATTCATAAGAGGATGGAGTGATCTACAATCTAGAAGTGATGGACATTGGCCATCTCTGACTGCTTCAAGTGTCACAATCACGATCTTGGGGTCCAGGACTTCAATCACAATCACCAAGCTCTGCCCTAACTACGCCAGCTCCCAGCTACTATTGTGGGAAAGTAGTAGGACAATGCGAATACCTAATTAGAAACATGAAAGTTCAACCTAGGTAGTCACGCAAGGTGCCCGGCCAACCTGGGTTTAGACTTTAAAGTGCTCTCAATTTGATGTCATCAGTGTCTACAACCCATCAATCGATTTTTCCAGAGATGTGAGACATCTAAGTCGCGTAAGTACATAGATTGATTCATTGATAAGAAAAGGAAAAAATATGAACAATGATTGGGTTCATGATAAAATAGAATCATGGGCTGTGAATGAGGATTCAATTGATGGTGAGGAAAGAGAATTCCTGGTTCAATTCCCCACCTTAACAATAGGGGGAAAAGGGGCTGATTTTGTAATGCTCGCCAAACAAGTTATTGCACCATAAGTCCAAATGAATCATCAATTTGGAGTAACTTCACATAAATTCTACACAAACTACCAATTAGTGGAAATACAAGAATAAACTCAAACAACAACATGATCTAGTCTGAAATGAAAAGTTAAAATGTAGAACATTTACATGACAAGTGAGCTTAGAAAGAATAACACAAGACTTCGTTATTTAAGATATGTATGACCAGAAGGGCTTGTTTGAATCATGGTGTGCTGTTACGGCCATTACGAGGTTGTAAAGGCCGTTACGTAAAGGTAATAGTGGCAACCGTTACATGTTACGGGGTCGTAACGGAAGTTATGGAAAAAATGATCCGTAACGGCCCGTTATGCTCCCGTAAAGGCCGTAACTGCCTATTACAAGGCCAATACACGTTTTTTCGAGTTTTTTTTTCAATGAGAGAGAGATTAGAATGGTCGTTACGGCTCGTATTGTAAAAGGTAACGGTGGTGGCCATTGTGGCCACCGGGACCATTACAATATACCTTGGTTTGGATAGAGTGCAAACTAAGGGAAAGCAAAGCAAAGCAAAGACTAAGGGAAAGCAAAGCGAAGCAAACACGTGATATATGCAGGAGGTAAACAAACATCAGCTCTAGGGGAAGCAATCCTTTTGCACCTGTTTGTTTTTTGCAAAAGAGAAGTCTAGGAAAATGCTTTTCCTTTGCATTTGAAACTGTTTGGATTGCACTCCCACAAAGGGAAACCTTTTTTTTCCTTCAAATTTGTCATTTAAAATGTCACATCAGAGGCAAACTCTTTTCCCTCCATTTGACTTTTTGAAGAAAAAAAAATAAAAAAGAAGGTTATATACCCTTTTAAGGAGGCAAATGCAAAGCCAAACTGTTTGCCCCAGCATCCTTTGCTTCCCAAGCAAGTGCAGACGTAAATTGAATGCTTCCCCTAGTTTGCGCTCTATCCAAGCAAGCCCTAAAGACAAATTCCTTCGTAAAGGAATAAGGTCTCCCTTTGGAATGAGTTTCCAAGATAAGGGTTGCATTTCAAGGCAAAATGATATAGAGTCTCACCTTATTACAGACATACAATCATCAATGCAAAAGTTCTTTTGTAATCCACTATTAACAACAAGATTATAGCAGTTGTTTAACTTTCTTGAGTGAAATACGAGCTAGATGCCACAGCCCAAGCGCTTCCCCCAAGAGTAGACTGTGTGAAACTCGACTGCCCATCCCACTGTGAACAAGTCATCCTATCCCCAAGTGCAAACACCAAGTGTTTTACACAAAACCCACTAGGATGTAATGGAAACACGAGAACAGGAGAATGTTTTGTATTACTTTCTTTTTAAAAGTAAGAAATTTCATTAAACAGAAGCAAAAGGCCACCCAAAAAGGACAAAAGACAAGAAGGAAAACTAGAAACAGAAGAAAAAAGAAGAAAAAGAAGAGGAAAAAAAAACAAGGAAAAGCTTAAGAACAAAGGCTACAACCCAAACCTCGGCCCCATCAACTACAACCCCTACGGCGCCCAATCCCTAGAGTACACCAACACTCGCGAAAATAGCATCAAAAGAGACTCAAATTTATGAAGACTCTATTGTTCCTCTCCACCCAAACTGCCCACAAGACCACTAACAACAGAGCACCATTTCTTTTTCCTCAACATCCCACCATCTTTTTTTTTTTAGCAATGTACATCCCACCATATTCCGCATCCCAGGAGCAGAACAGTTAATGCAGCGAAAGCGGCATAACCCAGGAGACATCTGCCCGGCGCAAAACACTCCACTAAATATCTGCTACGAAAGGGCAATGAATAAAAAGATGATCCACCGTTTCTTCGTTGCTGAGACATAGAGAGCAGACATTGGGGAGAACCATCCCCCTTTGGCGCAAATTATCTACCGTCAGAACTCTATTTCTTCCTGCAAGCCAACCAAAAGCCACTACTTTCAGGGGGATTCCATAGGCCCATATGGCTCCCGTGTGACAGCAAACAGAGTGTCTGTTGATAGACGAAATCAGGTTGTAGTAGGATTTGACAAAGAACGCTCCTGACTTCAATCGCTTCCAAACAATTGAACCTTCGGAAAGGGGGTTCGGACTAATTCCTTGCAAAAAGGAAAGCAGAGATAAAAATTCAAGGAGCTCATCATCATTGAAATTCATTCTAAAAGAGGGGATCCAGACACCTCCCTGACCGTTCTAATAGAAACAATCCTTAACAGGGATGTTCCGGTTAGAACTAAGACAAAACAGGGAGGGAAAAGATTATGCCAACGTGGCAGACCCACACCATAAATCTAGCCAAAAATTGATTTTGTTTCCATCACCAAGAGAGTAACAAATGTTCTCCTTCATGGGCCCAGAAGTTTAGTTATGCTCTTCCAAAAAAAAAAGCTCTATAGATTGTCGAGTTTGATAGTCTCCTATCCTCAGAGGATAGTCTCCTATCCTTAAAAAGCTCAAGAACAAAGGCAAATAGTTCTTCCTTAAATGAGGATGGTTATAAATGAGGACTCAAGACCTAAAGAGATACAAAGCTTACAGCTTCACGTGGATGGTTATAAATGAGGACTTAAGACCTAAGAATCCTCCAAAATCTTTACATGGATGACTAGGATAATGCCACATATCAATAATCCAACAACAAAGAAGACTCTAGAAACTTTCTAGAACACTTAGTAAGACTTCATCGGAGAACTCTAGAACATTCTAGATATCTCTACACTACACACAATTATACACTTCTCTAGAATTCTCTACACAGTTCTACCCTACTCTAAAAGTCTCTACACTATGTCGATAGCCTCAAGTGTAAAAAAAAAAAAAAAAAAAAAAAAAGAAGCAAAAAATTGGCTACGACCATGACTTTGTTAGTGGACTTTTCTGTGGCATACTAGTGCACTTTATTTGTCAATTAAGTAAGTTAATAAGTCTAGTGTCGATTGAGCTTAAAGAAGACGAAGACCGAAGACTCAAGCGGACCTGCTGCATCAAGGAAGAAGAAACAGGTAAAAGAGATACCTTGGTGAGCCTTGAACCTTGAACCTTGAACCAAACCAAAACCCAAACCTCTAGATGACCTTGAATCATTAGGCATACTTGTAGTCATCTTAGATTGGCCTTAAGTGTCCCAAAAGACCATCCAAACAATGGCCATAGAGGTTGCCCTTGCTGTTGTAAAACACAACCCAACAGCTAGCAGACCAGGGCTGTCGACCGGTCGTCAAACCCCAATTTGGGACAGCAAGAAATGTTGTGTCCCAGGCCTAATTTGACCGGTCGGACGACCGGTCGTGACCGAGACAGAATGGACAGCAACAAACTAAGCTGTCCAAGCCTTGCACGACCGGTCAGTCCTCAATATTCGACCGGTCAGCTATTAGCCGTTTGTGACCATTTTCTATCCCTTGGAACTTTCTTAATAAAGCGGTTTGGCTCGATTTTGGAGGTAAGGAGAGAGATATTAGTACATTAGAAGTCATCATCATTGCACATACCATTAGGCTCTAATCTTAAGCATTCCAAGCCATCTTCCTTGTGTTTGATCACAAGATGGAGCATTCAAAGCTCATGTGAAGATGGACCTGCTCTCTCTTGATCTTTAAATGTTTTAAGCACATCAACCATAGGTAGATCCTTTGTTTAAACCTCTCTAAAGATCCTATTAGGTGGAATTCCTCTAGGCAACCAACTCTTACTAGTTCTAGAGAATTCACACCATCTACTATCACCTTGGGCATCTCAAAAGCATCTCATGCGAGGTGATTGATCGGTGGAGCCGAGGCATTGGCAACACAGTGGCAACACGATCGGGGGAGCATCGAGGAGTTGATTGAAGCACAGGAGAGCGGAGATCAAGCAACCCAAGAAGGCGTTGAACAAGGGGCTCATCCGACAAGTAAGTGTCATTGTAAGAGTCCGGTTGCACTCCTTCCTCGTGGAGGATTGAGTGTAAGAGTTCGGATTTACAAACTCGATCAAGTCTCCAATGGGAACCTCCGGCAGGAGCGTACGATAGATTCTTGGATTGGAACCGAAGGGATCCTTGTCAAACTCCTGGGTTAGATGGAACCCGTAAACATCTTCGTTGAGAGATAAACCAGTAAAATCTCCGCCTTAGGTTGGGAGGAACCTTGTTAAACTCCCCGGTAGGGTGGAACCGATTTGAAACACCTAGGTTGGGAGAAACCTAATTTAAACTCCACAGTGAATGCCGGTGTGATCAAGGGATGAATACTTGAACCAGGAATGGAGTAGACCCAAAGTCGAACCACTATACATGCTTGTGTTTGTGATTGATTTGAGCACATTGTTATCTTAGCATTGTATGTTTAATTGCTTTATTATGAATGCTGGATGGGAATGTACGCTAGGCACTAGTTAGGCACATTTACACACAAAATGTACTTTCACTAAGTAGTATAGACTTGAGCCTTATGATCCATTCTCTTATAGTCTACATAAGTTGCATATATTAGGTTCTTGATTAGTTAAATCATTTGATTATCTATGCATGCTTAAGCTAGGTTGTTTATATGCTTATCATATGCTAGCATTGTAATTGGACCCACTTAAGCTTGGAAGCTAAGTGTTCTTGCTTAATTAGTTTATAATTGCTAATTAGTTTAATTAGACAAGAGTTTTTAAAAATGGATTTTTAAACGGTCCTAATCACCCCCCCTCTAGGACTTAGCCATAGATCTAGTAGCTCCGCAAGCTTCCACACGTAAAGCGTAGGGTGTCATGTTAGACTACCGACGCAATTTCAGACTTGCCCCAGGAGAATGATCAGTCCACAACATAGAGCTATAGCAGATGAGCAAAACGGTGCAAAATATAAGACATCTAATGCATTAACATCTCAATTTTTCATCGTGAATCATTCGGTTAGCAAACCCATACCGTTAACTGCAATGTTGTCTACGAAATCTTCCATGGCTTGCAAAATCATAACATGAGCGTACCAACACACCACGTAACCTGTAGCTCAGTGAAGGCTAAACAGATATTAGAGCATCATGACCATGGTTTAAAGAAGGACAAGTACGATGCCACCCCTCCAAGTAGACTCGGACATGGTAGGACCCGATCAGGTTGGATACACAAGTCACCCCCTGATGCGTTTCAAGTTAGGTCGATTTAGCCCTGACTCAGGGGAGTCCCTACTCGACTCAGGACTAAACAAGTCCCATGTTGCCGAGTTTTTTAACCATGATCCTGACCCCTTCATCATGACAATGGAGCTGATCTCAACTACCAAATGAACGTGTTCTTCTAATGTCCAACCATAGGTTAGGCAAATTGCATGCAAATGAAAAAATCTTCACTAAAGCACAAAAAAAAAAAAAAAAAAAAAAATGGAACAGTTAACATTGGGAAACACATCCTAATGCAATTGGACAATCTCTAAACAGCAATTTGTATGCTTCTGTTTTTTTAATATAAGTAACAATAATTTATTAGAAGACGCCGAAGCGAAAAGAATACAAGCCCAACAGCTACAAGCACTTAGAAAGGAAAAGCAATAGAAGTCACCTTGTCATACACCACCCATTCGGCCACTAGCCTTTTAATCATAAGAATCACTTCGTTTTCTCCTTCAATGATATTGCAGAAACATCGACCATTCCTGGATCCCTAAGTGACCCAAAGAATTGCCATTGCAAGGAGCCGCCAAATAACTTTCCCCGCCTTCCCCCACTCTCGCCATGCCAGGCCCACAAAAGCTCTTCCACTGGCTTAGGCATAACCCAATCCATACCCAAATTCGAAAGGAAGTAATCCCAAATTGTCATGGCAAAATGACAATGGATAAAAAGATGGCCGATCGATTCCCCATTGCCCATGTACATGAGGCAAATATAAGGTAACATTAGCGCTCTTCTCTTCTCCATCTCAGCGCGCTTCTGAAATATTCACGCACTAGAACGAACAATCTAGTTAGGATTACCCATCAGAAATTCTCGATATCATTTAAGGTCTTTTATCCTTTTCTACAATTTAAGTTTCTAGTTCTTATTTCTTGGTAAAGCCACTACATAACCTGTCCCCCACACCACCATCACCCCAATGTAGAATGCACACACACACACCCCCCCCCCCCCCCCCCCCCCCCCCCCCACCAAAAAAAAAAAAAACGCGCACACACACGGTGTATGTATCATGACATACGTAAACTGCCACATGGAATGGCGGAAGCTAATTCATGTAGCCAACCCCAATTAATTGGGAAAAGGCGGTGATGACAATGATGAGATATATTCATATAATATACATACACCCACGGGCTCACATCACCTACCTGCACACGCATACATATGCACACACGGGAAATTTGACCGGAAGTGTACAATGACACATAATAGAAGGGCAGTGGTGGATATTTCAATCCTTTGATTATTAAAATGTTAAGGAGACCGTTCATATTCAAATAAAAAGAATCAATGATCAAAGGGCTGAAATATTCTATTCTAAGAGTTTTTATTTTCTATCCCCCATATAAAGCATGGCCCCCCATTTAAACAATTCGGATGATTAAAAGATGACATGTCAAATTACAATACATCTGGATGTATTGTAGAAACCCTCTTTTGAAGGTTTTCCAAGTTATGGATCCTAGTTTAGATGTATCATGAACCAGATTTTACGCTTATTTGATTGACTGGCTATCAGTCGCAACCAATGTTTTCCGTATCATTATTGCATAATTTATCGCACACTTGGGATAAGGATACTATCGGTTATCGCATGGGATATATCGGTTGCATCGCGTAAGGTATCGCTATTGTTGGGAAACATTGGGAAATTGTTCAAATTTTTCAATGAAACTTCAAGGATTATTAAAAAAAAAAAGACATCAATACACACTTAGAAATCAAAACATCACAAAAACAAGTGCACATAATCAGTTTCCTTTGTATGGGGTCCTAATCTGTGTTGTCTGGCTGAACTGGTGCAAGTATATTCAAAGTCTACCCATATAATTTATAAATGTAAGAAGGCATGTATGGAAACACAATCAATATATTCAAAAGAAAAGAAGTACAAAACTATAATGTGTGTGGTTGTGGCTCAGACCCACATAGAACTGCACGGTGGCTCAAAATCATCACCTCCATCTCAACAGGGCTGGGCATAGCACTACTACTCCACAAACCGATAATACTATGCCTAGGCCCTGGTAGAATGATACCAATGAAGATACTCTCTAACATAACGTTGGTACTCTACTCATCCTCTCTGATTTGAGAAATTTTGGAAAATTATCGAATTTTCTACAAATTGGCCCATCTTCCCCCAAATCCCGACATTAGTGTATGTGATGATGATTTCATCAAATGTTCCTGAATACTCTAAAACAGAGGCTAATTGGTTGTTGATCAAAGTGGAATTTCGAAAAAAAAAAAAAATTTAATGTTTTTAATTAAAAAAAAATTAAATCCCCAAATTACCAAAAATCATTGGAATAAGTTACATACATGTTTGATTTTGTGTTTGCACACAAAGATTACAACCAATTTTTGAGAAATTGAAAATTTTCAATTTTCCACAACTCGGCCCATCTCCCCACAAATCTCAAAATCGAAGCTCCAAATCCATAATTTTTCATGCAAAACATGAAGAATCGTAGATTTGTAACATTTGACTTGATTTATAACAAAAACAAATTGATCGAAAATCGATAACGCTCACCGAATTGAACAAGTGTGATATATCAACACTGCCTGTGTGTTTTGTATCGCACAAGTGGGACACGATATATTGGCCAATATTGTTGATACTGAAAACATTGGTTGCAACCACTCTAAACATAAGGGAAATATAGCTCCACCACTCCCTCTCACAAACACCCCCATGAAATTGGAAATTACTAAGAAATTGCATGCATGGCATATGCACGAGTCAAATTAAACTATCCAATTTATGGATCCGAGTGTAAATGTAGCATGAAGCAGATTTTACCATATTTAACTATCTAGCTATCGGTTGTAAACGTTCCTATCAGTTGCAAATGCTCCAAACGTGGGGAAATGGCACCTTCACTCCCACACGCAACCACCGTTACCAAACACAACACTGTTAGGAGCAATCGGTGTCTCACTAGTTGAGTTCACAGGTCTCGTGGGAGTTCATGATTCTAACTACACCTAAGCTACAGCTCTACCTTGGGAAATTAAGTAGCAATTGAGTTTAACCTTCCCCAAATATCATATAAGGCACCTCAAGTAACACAGTTAAATGGGTTAAAACAAATAGGATTGGCATGTAGGATCACTAATTTGATCAACAAGGCCTTGGATATTTGCGATGACATGGTTGTATACTTCTCCCATGTGCATCCTCCAGGCTGAAGCACATTCCGAAGCAAATTATCTCGCTAAATAGAGGGTAGCTAGGGACTCTCTTCTCGTTCTTGATAGGAGATAGGAGTATTGTAGCATAGGGCTCTTGATGTTTTTGGGTTAAAAGTTGCCTGTTGCTAGAGCTGTTATCCAACGTGGTTTGTTAGCAGTGAAAAAGTCACAAACGATGGTCCAGATCACGATGTGGCCCATCTGACAAATTCAATTATCATAATTTTTTCCCTTCGCATATGGGACGACAAGCTTTTCCTGGTGATTTCACATAGCAATGGTGCGTCAAAAACATCTCATCCAGACCATTTGAAGGATTTGGCTCATCTCATATCATTTAGCAAGCCAAAAACTGAAGATGATGCCTCGGGATTGTGATCAGCCACTCCAAACTTCGTGCTGCTCTAATGGTTCATAGTACAACAAGGACCACACCATTTCAAGAGAAAATGCCACGTGATTTTTTATTTTTATTTTTTTTAAAGATGGGGAATTTTATTAAGGAGAAAGAAAAAGAATAAAAGCAAACAGACAAAAAAAACAAGAAGAAAACAGGAAGAAAACTACCACCATAAAATACAAACCAACACCTAGAAAACAAAAAAGAAAAAAGATTAAAAACTACAATACAGCAGTTGTCCCCCGGACAGCAGAAAACCCCTAAAGCAACAATTACGGAGCCCAATCTCTAAACATAACTAAAACCCAAGAGAAAACACCGGCCACAGCAACAGAGAGACTACGAAAACAGCGATTATTCCTCTCCATCCAGATTGCCTAGATCACAGCTAGGAAGATGGTTCTCCATTTCCTTTTGACCATCACCCCACCTGATTCACCATGCCAAAGACTCATTAGCGCTTCCATGGAAGAAGGCATTGCCCACTGAATCCCAGCGAATCTGAGGACGCTCCACCAAATGTCGGACAAGAAAGGACAGTGGATGAAAAGATGATCCACTGTTTCTTCGGCTCAGAGACACAAGAGAGACATTTGGGATGCACATTCCGCATCTTTGCAGATTATCAACAGTCAGAACTCTATTTCTTCCCACAAGCCATCCAAAAGCCGCTACTTTGGGAGGAACACCATATCTCCACAATTGCGTCGTGTGGGAAGGGTTGCCCGAAGAAGAAGAGGCAAGAGATCTGTAAAAGGAGCGCACGGAGAACCCTTTAGAAGCAGAGATAGTCCAGACCAGCGAATCTTCCTCTTCAGGCAGGGTCTGGATATCCTGCAAACGAGAGAGGAAGGTGAGATCATCAATTTCAGAGTCTAAAAGATTCCTCTAGAAAGGGGGATCCAGATGCCCCTCTCATTCCTCCCTTTCTCCCCTCCTGGATTAGAGAAACAGTGTATAACAAGTACATCCTTATCAGTGGAAATTGCGAAGAGGGAGGGGAATTCAGCAGCCAACAGTTGATTGCTGCACCAAATATCAAGCCAGAACCTGACTCTATTCCCTCTTCCAATAGAAAAAGAAGTTCTCTCAAACACAAGATGAGAACTTCTAGATATGCCCTTCCAAACAAAAGACGCTCGATAAAGCGACGAAGATCTGGTCCACCAACCCTGAGGGGAGGTCCCATATTTAGCAGAAATAATTTGCCTCCATAGACTATCAACCTCATTACCAAACCTCCAAACCCATTTGCCAAGCAAAGCCTCATTGAAGAGGACAAGGTTCCTGATATTCGCCCCTCCATAGGATAAGCAGACTTCATTCCATTTAAGGAGGGGAAATTTCTTCCTATCAGAGGAGCCTTGCCAAAGGAAGTTTCTTCTCAAATTATCGATTTTAAAGATAATCGATTTAGGGCATCGAAATAAGGATAAGTACTAGATAGGCAGATTAGAAAGAGAAGCTTTCATAAGGTTGATTCTCCCCCTAGGGATAGGACGTGATGGATCTCCAAACGGGCAACAAGTCAAGCCTTCGAGGAGCATATACTGATTGTGAGCAAACAAAGCATCACCAGGCCACCAAAATCACATTATGGAGGCCCATCATCGGCTTCTATGGATAATGCCCAACCTCTAAAAGCAAAACCAAACCATTGATAAATCATTAAAACCGAAATCTGGCTAAAAAAGGCCATGGACCAAATCGAGTATTGGCGAGCAAACCTTGGTAAGGTGGAAGGAGCAATGCTTGTCTCTGGAGGTCGAATTACCCTCATTAAAGCAATGCTGTCAAATCTGCCACTTTATTTAATGTTGCTTTTCAAGTACCCAAAGTCGGAAGCGGATTGCGTACTGAGTAAACTCTATGGGTTCCACCTTGATTTATGTATTTTATCCACTCTGCCCATCCATTTTACCATATAAGTTTAGGACTTGAGCCCAAAAATGAAGCATATCCAAAGCTCAAGTGGACCACACCATAGGAAACAACGTGAATTGAACATCTACCGTTGAAAATTTCTTGGGGGCCACAGAAGCTCTGGATAAAGCTGATATTTGTGTTTTCCCTTCATCCACGTCTGCATGATCTTATGAACAGGTTGGATGGCAAATAAAAATCACTATGGGCCTTAGAAAAGTTTCAACATAGGAAATCATTACTCCCACTGTTTCCTGTAGTATGGTCCACTTGAGCTTTGAATATGCTTCCATTTTGGTCTCAGCCACTAAAATGAGCTTTAAAAAAATGGATGGGCGGTGTGGATAAACCACATACATTCACAGTGGGCCCAACTGAGTTTACTCAGTATGATAAAAGCGTACTGAGTAACTCAGTACGCAATCCGATTTCCCCGAAGTCAGTTTTAGTTTTGATTAGAAAGGCTGAGACGTAATTTTCTATGGAAGGATTCGGAAGAGAAGAAAATTTTCCATCTTCTATGAATAGGGCAAGGTGTGCAAATCTTATGATGAAGGAAGAGCTGACAAAAGAGACTTAGAATTGATGAACCTGGAATTTTTAGGTAAATGATGGTGGCGAGTTTGGTTTGGAGTAGGGGGTTCTTTGGTGGGAGGTTGCCGCAAGCAAATATGGGAATGGAAGGCACAGGGCCGGTGGTGGACAAGGGATTTTCGTGTGAAAGCTAAATTTGAGGAAGGCACAAGGTTCTATTTAGGGAATGGGAAAACGATTCACTTTTGGGAGGATGTTTAAAAGGGTGACTCTCCTTTACAAATCGTATTTCCGAAAATGGCCCATCTTGCCCTAAATCAAAATATAATGGTTGCTCGATGTTATTTTTATGTGGAGAGTGACGCAAGACCACCTATTCTAAGCATGTATGCACATGAAACATGTAGAAATAGCGGAATAATGTAATCAAATCAGTTTAACACTAAACTAACATCATCATAATCCAAAAAAACATGAGGGAACATGCAATAGAAGGGGCCATCATCACAAACACGCGGTATAAAGTTCAAATTCATGCGCGATTTGGATCCCGCGAGGAATAGAACCCTTGAACTTGCATGGTTATGTCCAATTAATCAACGGGATTCTCTAGTCTAGGAAATCTGATGATTTCTGGGTTGGGGAATCACAAAAATCTGAGAAAAAAATGTGTTTGATTTGAATTCTCAAGTTCTAGGATGATGGAGAAGGTGAAAGAAGGTTTAGAAGAAAAAAGAAGATGAGAAGAATACCTTAGATGAAGAAAAGATGAGAATTTGGGATGAAGGAAGATCCACAAGAGAGAGGAGAAGGAGCCACCACAAGGTTCTCTTTTCTTTTCATAGACAATGCATAATGAATAGGGTTTAGGACTCAACCCCTAATATAATTCATGCTTAAAAAAAGACTAAAATACCCCTGAATACTAACAAAAAAACGCAAAAACGAAACTTATAATGTCTGTCGGAAAGGCGATCGATCGGGCGGTCGGGCGATCGATCGCTCGATCAATCGACACATCTGTCAATCAATCGGTTGTCCGCCAATTTCAGCTTGCTTGCTCCTCTTCGTTCCTGGTTCCTCTTACACATGTCTTCCCATAGTGGGGTTCTCAAATGTCTCGAACCAAATGTGTAAGGTCTTCATTGCTCCTCGAGTCCTCAAGTACGATCCAGGCTCATCGTCAAGCCATAGAGATACGGGCATCCCTAGCCTCCTGCGCTAGTACACTCTAAAAGGCACGGTGTCCTCATCAACTCCCCTAGGTTGAGAAGAGCTCAACTCTGGTAAGATAAAACTCCTGTGCCTCTCCAACAAGTCTGGATCAAGCCTCTGTAACTCTGCTTCTGTAAGCCATGTACACTCGAATGGTGGCATATTCTTCCATTTAACCAGGTATCGTTGGAAGCCTCCCTCTCATGTAGATATGATCTCTTCATCCGCAATCCCTTCAATTTCTTCTTTTTGCTCAGGTAAAGTTGGGATAAGTGGAATAGGCTGGGAAGAAAATTATGAATATGGCCAGGTATGGGGAGAATGGTCTATAGAAGGGATTGGACAAAGGACTAGATCTTTCACATTGATTGTTGGATTAATTCCCATGTTAGGCGGAAGGTCTATCCAGTACGCATTGGATCTAATTTTCCGCACGACTTTGAATGGTCCAGCACTACATGCCTGTAATTTTCTAGCAGCACCCTGAGAAAACCGCTCTGGCCTTATCAGTACCATTACATAATCTCCTTCACTGTATTCTTGAATTTTACAAAACAAGTCAACTGAATGTTTATAACTTTCATTGCTTACATTTATCCGCTTTCTAATGTATGAATGCAAATCATGAATGTGACGAGCAAATGCATCGGTTGACTCTGAAGATCTCTGGGTGACTGACATAGGTGATAAGTCTATAGGCATTCTAGGCTTGTACCCACTAACTATTTCAAAATGACTCATGCCCGTAGACCTATTGACAGAACTATTATATGCAAATTCGGCTATAAGTAAAACTAAATCCCACATCTTGACATGTTCACCCACTAAGCATCGTAACAAGTTTCCAAGACTCCGATTAACCACCTCAGTCTGGCTATCTATTTGAGGGTGATATGCAGTAGAAAACTGCAATCTGGTGTCCATCATATGCCACAGTGTCTTCTAAAAATAACTGGTAAATTTCACATCACGATCAAACACTATAATCTTAGGCAACTCGTGCAAGCGAACCACACCATCGAAAAAGTCTCGATCAATATTAGACACATCGGACATTTTAGAATATGGGAGAGTGCGTCATTTTCGAGAAATGATCAACAACCAAAAAAATGGAATCGTGCTTTTTTATTGTCTTGGGAAGCCCAAGCACGAAATCCATGCTGATATCTTGCCACAGTGTGTGTGGCACTGGCAATTGCATATACAACCCAGTATTTTGCTTTCGTTGTTTTGCCAATTGACACATACGACACTGCCATAAAATCTTGGCAACGTCTCGATTGAGACTCAACCAATAAAAACGATCGTCAATAAGGGCAATGATCTTATCTCGACCAAAATGGCCAGCTATCCCTCCCGAATGAGGCTACAAAACCAGAAAATCGCGAAGGGAAGTGCGGGGAATACAAAAGCGATCTCCTTTAAAAAGGAAACCATCTTTAAGGATAAATTCACCCGTACTACGCTGGTCACTAAAGAGTGGCGTGTAAGTACTACCAAAATCTGGACACGTGGGATACTCATCCTTTAATTGCTCAAAACCAACAACATCTACACTCAAGGAATTGGGCAAGGTCACTCTCCGACTAAGGGCATCGGCTGGTTTGTTCTCGACCCCGGCCTTATGTTTCAGGACAAACGAGTCTTCTTGAAGAAACGCCACCCATTTAGCATGTCTTGAGTTGAGCTTCTTTTGGGAATGTAGATATCTCAAGGCCTCATGGTCTCAAAACAAGACAAATTCCTACGGTAGGAAATAGTGACGCCAATGTCTCAAGGATTGCACTACCGCATGAATTCCTTGTCATAGGTGGAGTATCTCTGCTTTGCCTCATCCAGTTTCTCACTGAAATAGGCTACTGACCTTCTTGACTCAATACTCCGCCTATACCAACACCTGACACATCACACACTACTTCGAAGACTTTAAAAAAGTCTGGAAGGCGCACGACAGGAGCTTCTATCATTCTGCCCTTTATTTCCTTGAAAGCCTTTGCCACGGCTTTAGACCACACAAATTCTCCCTTTTTCATGCATTCAGTGATGGGAGCCATGATCGTGCTAAACCCTTTGATGAACCAACAATAAAAAGTTGTTAAGCCATGAAAGCTTCACACATCATGAATATTCTTTGGTTCAGGCCAATCAACAATTGCTTTAACTTTTTATGGGCCTGCACGCATACCATCGGAGACACAATAAACCCTAGGAACACGACTCGATCTGACATAAAGGAACATTTCTTAATGTTAGCGTATAATTTCTCTGTCCTAAGAACGCTACAGACCTGCTTTAGATGCTCAAGTTGCAGTTCTTTAGTGGTGATAAAGATCAAAATATCATCGAAATATACCACTAAGAACTTGCCCATAAAAGGTCTCAAAACTTGTGTCATCACTCGCGTAGACGTACTGGGTGCATTAGTCAAACCAAAAGGCATGACCAACCACTCATACAGCCCAACCTTCGTCTCGAAGGCCCTCTTCCATTCATCACCTAGGCGTATGCGAATCTGGTGATAGCCACTTTTGAGATCTATTTTGGAAAAGATGGTGGACCTGGCCGTCATGTTGAGCATATCATCAAGTCTAGGTATTGGGAACATATACTTGATCGTGATCTTGTTTATGGCTCGGCTGTCCACACACATCCGTCAAGTACCATCTTTTTTAGGCGTCAATAATGTAGGTACGGCAAACAGACTCATGCTTTCCTGGATGAAACCCTTACGCAGGAGCTCATCCACCTATCTCTTCAACTCTGCCTGCTCTGCAAGCAATGTTTTCATAATCGTTGTCATATCGTAAATCATAAAGGGGTCTGAATCGTATTATATTGTAAATCGTAAGATTTTTTTGAGATTTTCATAAAACATGCCATAAAAAAATATATAAATTGTATATAAATAAAAAAACATATCAATCATCCACTTTGTCATGAATATGAAAAAATGTAATTGGTTAATTTTGAGTTGATATATACCTCATGTATAAATTTTAGGCTACATGGGCACACTCGATTATGTATTATATATCCATGTTGTCCATCCATTTTTTACCAACTCATTTAAGGGCATGATAAAAAAAATGAGGTAGATCCAGAATTCAGGTGGACCACTAGTGGGCCAGGTGGGCCACCTCAATGTATTTGTATATCCATGTCGTCAATTTGTTTTGCCAACTCATTTTAAGGCATGGTCCAAAAATTTGGGTAGATCTAAATCTCAGGTGGACCAGAAGTGAGTACCCCTTAAATGTGGGGCCCACCTCAATGCATTTGTTGTTTATCCATTAGGCAAATTCAAATCTTAGGTGGACCACACCACTGTTTTCAATGGGACGAAGGGTAAATACAAATATTAGTTTGATCCAAAACTTTGGTGGCCCCAAAAAAGGTTTTAATGGTGGACGTCCAATCACCACTGTTTCATGTGGTGTGGTCCACCCGAGATTTAGATCTGCCTCATTTTTGTGTTCATGCCATAAAATGATTTGGCAAAATGGATGGACGGCGTGGATAAAATGCATACATCATGATGGCCCCATAGAACACTGTCTAGTAGCAGTCGCTACTACTGGCAGCGTCATTAGCAATCAGTGCGTGGGTGAGCCTTGACCGTGGGGCCCACCCACATTCTTACTGTATATCCATGTCGTCCACCTGTTTTGCCAGCTCCTTTTAGGGCATGGTCCAAAAAATGAAGTAGATGCAAATCTCATATAGACCACACCACAAGAAAAAAGTGATCATTGAATGCCTACCATTTAAAGTTCCTAGGGCTCAATGTAATGTTTATTTGCAATCCAACCACTTGATAAGGTCATATAGACCTGGATAAAAGGGAAAACACAAATAATAGCTTCATCCAAAGTTGTGGTCCCAAGAAGCTTTTAACGGTGGAAATTCAATCCCTATAGTGGGGTCCGCTTCAATTTGGATTCCCTTCATTTTAGGGACCATGCCCTAAAATAAGTTGAAAAAACTAATGGACAACGTGTATATACAAAACATACATCAAGGTGGGCCCCACAGGTGCAAGCGCACGAAGCATCATATGCTCCCAAGTATTAAAAAAAAATCGAGACATGGCTATGAAACAACGACATCTCTGCTGTTGCTCTTTGAGAGAGAGAGAGAGAGAGAGAGAGAGAGAGAGAGAGCTCATTCAAAACCGTGCATGAGACTTTCATCTCGCGCGGCTCCTAAGTGATAAAAGAAAGAAGAACTCGTCTTCTTTCTTTTTTTATTACCTTCCTCGCATATGTATAAGACCGAATCCATTCGATTAGGGAGAGATGCTCAGAGAGAGGGAGAGAGAGAGAGAGAGAGAGAGAGAGAGAGAGAGGAGGAGGAGGAGGAAGAGGAGGTGCGGCCGCTGCAGCTAAGAAGATGGTGCAGCTGCTGCCGTAGCTGCCTCAATGGCAAAGAAGAAGAGGAGGAGGAGGAGGAGGACGTCAGGTGAGTTTTTTTTTTCTTTTCACTTTTTTATTTTGGGTTTTTTTTTGTTTTTTTTTTTCTGTTGCTTGAGGGCCACATGAAAAAAAAAATAAGAAAATCGAAAAATAGTCGATTTTTTACGCTGATTTTCGAATCGCACGATTCGAGCTAAATCGTACGATTCATGATTAATCGTACGATTCACGATTAAATCGTACGATTTTTTTCAAATTATGATTTTATAGTACGATTCATATCGTACGACCATACGATATGATTCAAATCATACGATTTGAATCGTAAATCGTACAATTTTAACAACATTGTCTACAAGGTTCATCCTTTAGTGAGGAAGGTTCGGTAAAGTCGACACCGGGACAAGATCAATGGCATACTGAAATGTCCAACATTGGTGGCAATTTATCCGGTAAGTCCTCAAGGACTACACCTCTGTACTCCTCCAAAATCGGGGTCATCTCAAGGGGTAACTCTACAGGAACCTCTAATGTAACTTCTCTCACCACAAGGGCGTACATCGTTGAATCCTCCCTAGTCTCCTTTTCAAATTCTTTTGCATTAATTATATGCAGTGGATTTCCTCACCTCCTTAGGCTCACTCGCCCTCCCATTCTTCACCCTGTCTGAGGTGTTCTTAGATGGCAACGGGTTAATCTTGATTTTTTTTACCCTCATGCGTGAAAGTACGCAAATTTAAGCGACCAAAGATCATGACATCCTTATCAAACAACCACGGCCTACCTAGAATGATGTGACCTACATCCATAGGTAAAACATCGCACCACAGTGATTCTTTATACGACCTGAACTCAATGGGAACCAAACACTAATGGGTGACAGGGAGAGAAGTCTTGTCAACCCAAGAAACTTTGTACGGGTCAGGATAAGGGGTGGCTTTCAACTTCAGGCGATCCAAAGTGTTAGTGAAAATCACATTCTGACAGCTTCCACTATCCACTATCACCTTACAGTTTTTGTCTCCACACTTGGCGTGGGTATAGAAAACTGTGTTTCGACTCCAGTCAGCATTACCCTAATTTTGAGCTAGGGCACATCTGACAACTGCAAGTGTTGCTTCATAAGTCGCCTCATCTTCATCACTAATTCCTCCTACGGGATGATACTCTTCCACTTCACAATCACCCTAGTCATCTGCACTCTCAGTGGAATCGCCTATCACAAAGGCTTTTCCACGGTTCTTCATTGGACACTGATTGGAAAAATGACAAACATCTCCACACTCATAACATCGCACCTAACTTCCCTCACTAGGACCGACACCAAGGACACCTTTGCCCTTATCATCCCTAGGCTTAGGCGGCACACTCACCTGCACCCTGGGCTGACTACCAACGTTAGATTTGGCTCCCTGAAAGCCAGTTCTAACATTAGAGTCTCAAGACTCAAAGCGTCACATAACAGGAGACTTCAAGTATTGCTCTAACTCTTATACAACTTGGTATGCTTCGTCCAAGTCAATAATTGGACAAGTCAAAAGCTCGTGCTGAAGATCCGGGTGAAGACCCGTTTTGAAACGTGAAAGCGTCACTAATGGATCCTCCTAGATGTCACATCGCATCATATGCTCTTCGAACTTAGCGATGTAGTCAGCGACAGACATTGACCCCTGGCGTAAGGATTTCCATTGGTCAAGAAGCTTCTGTCGGTAGGAGAGAGAAAGGTACTTCTCCTTCAACAACTCCTTCATCTCCTCTCAATGTGCGATTGGGGCTCCTCCAGCTCTATCAACTTTCCACTCTATGTTGGCCCAAAACAACTTTGCTTAACCCACAAGCTTTATCTTGGCAAAACGCACTTGCCGATTCTCTAACATATCATACCACTCAAAGTAGTGATCCATATCAGCTAACCAGTTAAGGAATGCTTTGGGGTCAAGACGCCCATCAAAACTTAGGGCCTCTACTTTCACGCTCATTAACACACGATCATCAGGATCGTAGCAATCCTGATACTCAAATGTGGGTTGCGGGTCTCAAGCCCCACCACGACCTACCCCACGGCCTCTAAAACTCCATGACCTCTACCACGTATAGGGGACACGTTCCTCGACGACCCCTCCCACTTGGGATTGTTCGTCGCCCCCATTGTCGGGGTTCTCTGATGCAGGATGCCCTAATTATGATGCATGCTCAGGAACTCATATAATCCAGTGGAAATAAAAGACAATAATAATATAAAACCTAGCAGTAATCATCATGAACTAAGAAAATCACAAGGGAACATGCAATGGAACGGGCCATTCGTTACAACCATGAAGTATGAGATTCAATTATCACTATGGTTGGATCCGGCGAGGGATGGAACCTCCCGATCTTGCATGGCTACAACCCAATCAATTAAGAGGAATCTCTAATCCAGGGAAATCAAGGGATTTTGGATTATGGATTTGAAAATCTAAAAACTTAGGGTTTGGGATCAAAAATCAGATTTTGGGATTGTGTTTAGCAAAACAAATAGGTTAGGGAAAGATAGAATTACCTGGAAGAAGGATTGGAGGGGCATAAGAAGCAAGTAGAAGAAAGAGGGATCAAGGAAGAAGAAACATCACCATGAGAGAGACAAGAGGAAGGAGGCAACCAAAGGGTTTGCTTTAATCAATAATCAATAATTAATTCGAGTTTAGGGCTTTAGCCCACTTAAATAAGCAAATAAAGACATGAAAGTACTAAAATACCCCTAAAACTAAGCAAAACACGTAAATAACCAAAAGTGCGAGAAAGTTCGGGCGCTCGGTCAGCCGCCCAAGCTGCCGCCCGAAGTTGTCCGAAAACCTCCAGAGAGGTTTGGGCGCTCGGCAGATAAAGTTCGGGCGCCCGAAGGCTATGGTCGGGCGCCCGATGGGAGCCCGAAATCTTCAGTTCTTCGGTCTTCTTTCTCCTTTCTTCCTTCACATGTGTCTTCCCTGAGTGGGGTCTTCTATGTGTCCAATCACATGTGAAGGGTCTTCAGCTCCTCAATAATCGCCTATCCACAAGGACGGTACTTGTGGTTGGCGCTTTCTTCGTTGGTACACCTTGAATGCTTTTGTGTCCGCATCATTCTCCCTCTGAGATGATTCTACACGCTCTAGTCTATTCATGGTAGTGGTGACTTGGGTGCCTAACTGAGTGAATGCATTCTTATTTGTCACTTTCATAGTGGTTATCCTTTGGATCAATTGAGCGATTTGCTCGGATACTTGTTCATTGCTCATACTGGGGTGTAATCCGAAACCTTTTCCGGTTCTAGTGGGCATACACAAGAAGACTTGTCCTAAGCTTTCCTATACTCGACTCTACGGACCAGGCGACTCACAATATGGATGATATGACTCTAATCCTATGATGATGCATGAAAATTGAAAAAAAAAATTCAGATTTAACGACAACTAGGATAAGAATCTGAAAATTCAGATTTAAGTCTCTAATAGATGCAAATCAGGAAAATCAGGATTATGCACTAAAAATCTAAAAATTCAGATTAAGATCGCACAAAGATTGCAAATCTGAAATTCGGACTTGTAGTCTACGTTAAACGCAAATCTAAGAATGTCCAGATTGATCTAGACTCATGCAAATTAGAAAATTGAAAACCCTAGACTTCAGATAACTCAATCTACAATAAATCATGCAAGGATCCTAAGCTCTGATGCCAAAATTTGACGCAGGACAGCCTATTCTAAGCATGTATGCACGTGAAACATTGGGAAATAGCGGAATAATGTAATCAAATCAGTTTAACACTAAACTAACATCATCATAATCCAGAAAAAACATGAGGGAACATGCAATAGAAGGGGCATCACAAACACGCTGTATAAGGTTCAAATTCATGCGTGGATTGGATCCCGCGAGGAATAGAACCCTCGAACTTGCATGGTTATGTCCAATTAATCAACGGGATTCTCTAGTCCAGGAAATCGGGTGATTTCTGGGTTAGGGAATCACAAAAATCTGAGAAAATGGTGTTTGATTTGAATTCTCAGGTTCTAGGATGATGGAGAAGGTGAAAGAAGGTTTAGAAGAAAGAGGAAGATGAGAAGAATACCTTAGAAGAAGAAGATTCAGAGAAAGAAGAAGAAAAGATGAGAATTTGGGGGGAAGGAAGATCCACAAGAGAGAGGAGAAGGAGCCACCACAAGATTCTCTTTTCTTTTCATAAACAATGCATAATGAATAGGGTTTCGGGATCAGCCCCTTATATAATTCGTGCTTAAAAAAAGACTAAAATACCCCTGAATACTAACAAAAAACGCAAAAACGGAACTTCTAAAAAAATTGTCTGTCAAAAGGTCGATTGATCGCCTAGGGTGGGCGGTCGATCGAGCCGTCGGGCGATCAATCGTTGGTAACAGGCGATTGATCGCTCGATCAATCGACGCATCTGTCAATCAATCGGTTGTCCGCCAATTTCAGCTTGCTCGCTCTTCTTCGTTTCTTACACGTCTTCCCATAGTGGGGCCTTCTCAAGCGTCCCGAACCACATGTGTAAGGTCTTCAATGCTCCTCAAGTACAATCTAGGCTCATCATCAAGCCATAGAGATATGGGCGTCGCTCGCCTCCTGCGCTGGTACACTTTAAAAGGCCTAGTGTCCTCATCAAAGAGTTTGTCATGTGGTCTCCGTCATGTCACCAAAACATCCGAGACGATGAGGTGATTATATTAGTCTCTCTTCTGGATTGGTTGCATCTTTGTTGTCCAACAAGCAAATTTTGTGATAGAATGGTGTGGGTGAAAGACAAGTTAGATGGATTCTCGATCTAGTCCTACTTCATGCTAGAGAAGAAGGGAGCAAAGATTGGACAGATAGGTCATGTGTGGCATTACGGGGTTCCTCCGAAGATTGCAGCCTTTGGGTGGCTTGTGGGTAGAAAAAGAGTATTAATTATCAATAATCTTCAAAAGCAATCAATGATCATCCCTAATATTTGCCTTATGTGTATGTCTAATGCCAAATCAATCGATCATCCATTCATTCCTTGCCCTTTCATGAGTCGAGTGTGGATCGTAATTCTTAGAAGATTCAACTTAACTTGGTCTATGCCTCTTGCTATCGAAAATCTTTCAGCGCATGACATGGTGTGGCCTTTCGTAAGGAAGTAAAGGTTTCATGGAGACTTTGCTTATTGGTCGGCATCTAGGGCCCACTACAATCGGTGGAGGGCATCCAATCCATCTAGTAAGTGCAAGCGATGAAACCAAAGACAGATAAAGCACCTAAACTATAAGACAAGTAAGCCTCTCCAAACCATACAAATGCGCGGCAAGGCCACGCAAAGGGTTTGGTTAAGATATGCCAGATTCCACAAGTATACAAATGGAACCTAATCATACACGTCCTCCAATTATATCTTCTAAATCATCCACACTAATAATCCATCCTTCTCCCCCAAAGGACGATTTTAGTAAATAACCAAATATAACACTTGGCTAAGAGTCAAGTTCGTAATTTTTCTTACATCTCCCCCCCCCCCAAGGAGCCCGGGTATCATATATGCCCCCAAAATAAAGAGCTTTGAGTACTAGAAGAAAGGCGCCTATACCTAACAAGATTAAGTGAATACCCAAAATTGTGGTCATTTTATTTCTATCCTTCCATACATAACCGAAGAATGGAAAGGATTCTTCAAGAGTCTAGGGCCCCAAAAAAAATCAAGTCCTTATGTGATTGCAGATTTTGGCGGGATTTACTGCCCCAAGCTCTCTTATGAATACCTACTTTATACATCGTAAACACTTTACAAGTTAGCCAAACACATAATTTGTTTACCTATAAACAGATTACACTTAAAAGCCAAACACAACAGCATATAAACAGTCTACACCTGAAACTCTTTTGAGGTGTAAAGTGTCTACAACTTATTACTTTACAGGCATACAAACGACCACTAAACAAGTGAATGTACATGACTTCAGACCACCTATATGGCAGGACATCTCAAGGATGGCCAGTGTTATTCTTTTCTTTTTTCTCACCCACCAATATTCATGCTTTCTACTGATTGGGGAAAAAAAAGATGGATGACCAATCATATAAAAACCAGGAATGACCCTATTCTTCCGAACATGGGCTCTTCCACTTAAACATGTGGATCAACAACCCAAGTTGTATTTTTTCTTCACCATCCATTTGAGATTATACATTGGACAGGATCAGCACACCGTATCAACCATGGCTAATCTACAGTAGACCCACCAATGGACGATCCATACTCACCGACTGTAAAGGTGAACCATGTTCAGATTCATCAATCAAAAGAAGTGTAACAGATAAAATAAAAAAATCCTAAATCCTTCCATCTTATCCCCAATTCAAGCAATTCCAAACCCTAATCTCTATCCAACAATTGATAAAAGAGAGGGGAATAGGGACGTACTTGCGAAGGGCGGGGGCCATCTTGTTGGTGAGGGTGCCGGCAACGATCATGCAATCGGACTGACGGGGGCTGGGTCGAAAGATGACGCCAAAACGGTCGAAGTCGTAACGGGCGGCGCCGGTGTGCATCATCTCGACGGCACAGCAAGCGAGGCCGAAGGTCATGGGCCAGATGGACCCACGCCTGGCCCAGTTCATCAGATCATCCACCTTCGAGACCACGTACTCGGCCGCCTTGGAGAGCCCGGTCGTGGTCGATGGCGGTGGGGCCCGAGCATATGGAGCTGGAGATGATGATATTGATGATAATGATGGGATGGTGGTATGCAGGGATGCGGCCCTTTGGGAAGAGAGTAGGGCGAGGCGTGCTGTCCTCGGGAGGAGAGCCATGGATTCTCCGAGGGAGAAAGAGAGAGCGTTGGGTTTTTCTTCCTGTTGCTTAGGAAGGGGAAAATGTAGAAATCGCGATCCCGATTCCGGATCCACCGACCTGATTGTGGGGCACACCTTGACGCATATGTCTTACATCCACGCCGTCCATCCGTTTCGCCAGATCATTTTAACGAACATTCTTAAGATACAGCGGATTCGAATCTCAGTTGGACCACACCATAGGAAACAATGGTGATTGACGGTTAAAACTTCTTGGCGACATGTTTTGAATCAAGCTGACATTTGTGTGCCCTTTCATCCAGGTCCTTGTTACCTTACCAACGGGTTGGATGGCAAATAAATCGTGGACGCGAAAGGGGAGCGGGTTAGGTGCGACCCGGACTCACCCAACATTGTGCGAACCCTGCGTGGCGAGATGTGATTCGATCAGCCATCATGTCCCCACGCATGTGTGACAAACTAACGTTACAGCAAGTCGCCGAATGCCTCTAGCTCACCCTCTCTCTCTCTCTCTCTATAGTGCAGCACCATTCTCCATCTCTCTCTCCCATCTCTCCTTCTCTCTCTTAAGCGACACCTTCCTCCCTCCATCTTTCACACCCTCCACCGGAGAAGAGAGCACGCCGGAACCGGTGAAGAAGGCTCCCTCGCACAAGCTAGACATCTGGCTTAACAACGCACACATGTAAGGTTTGCCTCTTATTCTCTCTATGGTGTTGCTACACAAAATATCATAATATTTCCTCATTTCCACCGAATTAGGCTGGTTGAAGAGCACCTAATTCGTGGATTTGCCTTGCATGCGTTTGGGGTCTACTTGTAAATTTACAATTTTGTGAGAAGTGCGGATTTAATATTTGGTCAATCCCAGATTTAAATATAGACCCTCAATTGGGGATTTGAAAATTTTAGGGCTTCCTTATTCAAATGTGGAATCCCATTTCGAAATTTTTTTATTTTAGAAATTGAGATTTGGAGAGTTTAGGATTTTGGAGATTTTCGAAATGGGGGAGTTTCACCTTGTAGACTCGGATGCGTGGCCCTATAACTGATTTAAAGATTTTATGAATTGGAAATTTTGAATTTTCAGCTTTCAACTTCGAATGTGAAACCCTGTAGATGATTTTGGAGTTTGCATCTTCCAGATTTGGAAACTTTTTTAGAAGTCTATCTTCTATGTGATAAATTTTGTTAATTTTTAATTTTTGTAGAAAAGCACAATAATCTGTAATAACAGAAACCTTAAATCCTGAAATCGGGCCACACATTCGAGTTTACAAGGTGAAACTTTGAGGGCTTCCAAATTCGAATGTGAAATCCCATTTCGAAATTTTGTGATTTTAGAGATTGAAAATTTAGGAAGTTTAGAATTTTAAGGCGTTTCGAAATTGGGGAGTTTCACCTTCTAGACTTGAATATGTAGCCCTATAGCTGATTTGGGGATTTTATTAATTAGGAATTTTGAATTTTCAACTTTCAACTTCGAATGTAGAACTTCGTAGATGATTTGGGGGTTTGCAGCTTCTAGATTTTGGAATTTTTTTAGAAGTCCACCATCATATTGTGATAAATTTTATTAATGTTTAATTTTTATAGAAAAACACAACAATCTGTAATGACAGACACCTCAAATCCTGAAACTAGATTTTTTTTTCTCCATTCAGCTTTCTAATTATGTATACAATATGGTGGGCCCTACCATGTGAGTTGAGAGAATTTCATTACGCCCGCTAATGGTTTAGATTTTCATTTATTAATCCATCCCCTGTTTAAGAATTCATATCGTTCAATTTAAATAGTTTGATGCCTTCTATTTTTTAGTGATGTAATGCCATCTACTTTTGATGTTTTTTTACTTTTGAAGGTCAAGCGGTGAAATGGATGATAATACCTTGGAATGTCAAGGATTTCCTCAACCATGCCAAAGGTTAGAGTTTGACATTAAAATAGATAATCAAGAAGCGAGCAAGTGAGTAAACGATCAAAAAGCAAGTCAAGATGTACCATTCAATACAGACGAGAAGTTAGATGAAGAGCCAAAATTAGGAATGGAGTTTACTTCTGATGAAAGTGCATATGAGTTCTACAATAGGTATGCTCGTAAGATAGGGTTCAGTATTCGGAAGTCAACTGTAAAAACAAAAGATGATAAGATTATATGTAAGAGAGAGTTTTGTTGTTCTAAACAAGGCAAAAAATGTGACAAGAAACAAATTGATCAACCGAAGGTTGTACGTGCCATTACAAGAACTCAATGTCTAGCAAGTATGACGATTAAGCTTCAAATGAATGAGAGATATAGTGTGACTAAGTTTGTGGCTGTTGGGGCTCCAATTTGCACCCATTACAAAGCAACATCCTGCGGTCCATCGACAATGATTTGAATCAATTTCGAGACCGAAAAAACCCGAAAAACGCCAGTGCAACCCTAACCACTCAGTAACGACCAAAATCTGTAAACAGCATTTCGGAGCAGAACCGAACATGCAGGTCATCACCAAATGGTCTGGAACGTCCTAAAACCCTTAACTTGCAAGTTTCAAAGTCGTGCGGTGTGTATCTTTACCTGCGCACCTCGAAATGCTTTTCATCCCTGCCCGGAGCTGACAAAAAAGGGTCTGTAAGCCTACAGCTACCATTTTAGAGCGGAATTGGACATTCATACCACCGCCAAATGATTCGGAGCGCCCCAAAACCCTTAAATAGCAAGTTTGAAGTCCGTGTGGTACGTGTTTCCATGTGCGCGCTCCTTAGAACAACGTTCCTATACGACGAGTCGACCCGGAGGCTCCAAATTAGGAAGGAAGCACCAAAATTTGCAACACCTGGACCTCCACACCACATCCCATTTATTCAGGAGGTCCATTGCAGCCTAGAAATGGCATGGCGACAGTGAGCGCATCCCCAGAAAAGGTAGCTATCCTCTGGAGGTCTCCCGTCGGAGTTGGAAATATCCCAAGTCTTGAAATTTTCTTTCTCACAAAAGTCCAAAATTCTGAAATTTGGCTAAGTAGTAGAAAAAGTGAGAACTCACAAGAGGGACATGCGCCCGGCCTTCCACCACATGCGCCCGCGCCCCATGTTCGAAAGAAATCGATCCGAATGCTTTCCCGGAAACCGCCCAGAAAATCCGCTGGAAAAAACATGCGCCCGGCCTGAAAACAACATGCACTCGAATCCTTGCACTCACCACTTTCGCCCAGCATATGCACCAGGAAACACTCCAGAAACACATGCGCCGGGAATTACCCGCCAGGTCGAACTCGAACCCGATTGCACTGCTATAAATAGCAGGGCCACCTAATGACATGAAGCGACATCACCTTCTTCTGACCTCAGAGCGACACAAGAGGTACATGCGCCCCCTCTGTTATCCCTCGCCTGATGCCTTGGCCGGAATGGATTCCCTCGCCGGAAAGGGATTTCCCCGCCAGAATCCCAAAAATGCACTACCGTCGAATAGTTCCCTCGTCGGAATCCCTCGCCGGAAAGGGATATCCTCCAACGGAGACAAGTGCAGAGAAAAAATCTTGAAATTCTCTAAGTGTCGGGACTTTCCCACTTCGCAGAAGCACATGCTTCGGCTTTCTCTCGCCGGGAAAGGAAAAATGCACTAAGTGCTAGACCACATGCGCCCACTCTTTCCGGGGCCGGAAAACATGAAAAATCACCAAGTGCTGGAGGCACATGCGCCCACTATTTGGGGTTGGGCGCATGTGCAGTGAGACATGCGCTCGGGACTTTGTTTCCCCTCAATTTTTATAAGGCATAGGGCACATGCGCCCACCTCCCAATCACATGCGCCCACCAGCCCATTGCAAGCACCACATGCGCCCACACACACCCCTCCATGCACCTGGACGCTGGTTGGAGGGGTGGACCTTCCATCGTGTGGCCTGCCTTCGATCGGGATCGGTTTTCAATCAAACCGCCTCTCCTAGATGCACACCGACGAGATCTTCCCATCCCCTGAATCGAATTCTCCAACGATCAATGATAAATGGCCCAAATCAGTGTTTTGATAAAAAAATGTCTAACACTTAGCCAATTTGGCAACTCCGAAAATCCTCCCGAAAGAGTAAAAAACGGCCGAAACAGAGGAGAATCGGGCGGAATTGGACCGAGCCCGAAAGGAAAACTTTTCTTCTTTATGACATGATACATCATAATCATGCACCGCGACGAAGTTATCCAAACTCAAGAACCCCGAATACCCTAATTAAGCGGTCAGCAGGCCCAGTACTTAGTCATTTTCAGCCCTGGGAAGTGCCTTGTCGGCTCGAAAATCGACCTATGTTAAGCGAATCGAAATGCGATCGCACCGCGACCCTCGTGGACAAAATCCACCCCTGTTCGAAGACAGTTATCAATGATGTTCACCAAACGCCCTGATTAGACCGCAAACAAGTCCACTACTTAGTCATTTTCAGCCCTGGGAAGTGCCCTGTTGGCTCGGAAACTGACTAATGCCAAATGAAATCAACCGCAATCTCAAAGACGCTGAGGCAAAGCTAAAGTGCTCAGGCTATGAAACAGCCGAGTTAAAACATCTACGGGGCACCGATTCCCATCATTCATCATGAATTGGCATATGCGGGCATCCATCGGACCCGACACTTAGCCATTTGTAGGCATTGAAAACGACCAATCCAGCCCATTGGATTCGAATCCTCAAAGGATCTCGGCTCGATATAGCCTATTCGATCTCAAATAGATCATCAGAAAATACTCAGAAGAAAGAGTGTTCTCGAAGATGAGTCGCTCGACTCCAGAAGAAATACATTTATTTTATCGTACAAAGCTTCATTCATCCGGGATAAAGGTTCGAGGCTAAACCTAAGGGGTTATGGTTACCACAAGAAACGACAAACAAAAGAGTTCTAACAAAGCTTGAAACATCCTGCTATGGATTGCCATTATGAAAAAGATAGTCGATGCCCTGGCCATCAACAACGGGTCCGTCGGTTGAGCTGATGAGGTAGTTGCAGAGTGCTTTCCTGAGGTCACCCGTCATAAAAATAAGGGCGCGGGCCTTGGGTTATGCCGACCAACATTTCGATGTTCGTGTATTCCAGAGGCCAATGGCCAAGAGTTGCGCCATTCAATTAAAAACCTCGCTTAGGAAGTTGCGGAGTGCCTTCCTAAGGTCACATGTCATAAAAATACGGGCGCGGGCCTTGGGTCATGCCGACCAACGTTCGATGCTCATATATTTCAGCGATCACCTGTTCACAGTAACAAGCGGGGGCCCAGAGTTGCACCACTCGAATCCTAACAGTCCTTCAACCCAGACAATTCGAAAGAAAATGGGACATAGACATCCGACTTGTCTAAGAAATGTGGCTCAGTTCATAACACGAAAACAAATAGGTCTATACGACCATGAACTCAAGACCATAATTCTCGGCGGATTAGTCTTTTGCCTTCTAATCAAGGGTGATCAACCATTGATGTAATTAAAGGCTCACGACCAGTATCACAGCCTGGAATGTAAAAGATCTCAGAATCTCTGGAATAAAATTCACCTTGTGATACCTCTCTTGTGTACACTTTGTAATTGCTTATGATTGTCTATGAATGTCTCTATACTTAGAATTCCCCCGGAATAATGAAACACAGGAAAAACTACTGACGAGCACTATTTTTTCTAGTTTTAACAGTGGCCGAACATAACCATGAGGTTGCAACACTAAGGAAGGTGCATATGCTAAGGTCACATAGAGGCTTGACTAATGCTAAAAAAGATAAAGTAAATACAGTTGATGATTCAAGATTAAAACGCAGAGAAACTCTAGAATATTTGAGTAGACAAGATGTAGGTCGAGAGAATTTAGGTTTCCTACCCATTGATTATAAAAACTATTTACGGAAGAAGCGAATGAAAGCAATGGAAAAGGGTAATGCGGGGGCCGTCTTAAAATACTTTCAGAAAATGAAAGTAGATGATCCCTCTCTTTTTTATGCGATATAAGTATTCTTTTGTGCGATACAAGTAGATGAAGATGATCTGATCACTAACATGTTTTGGGCAGATGGAAAGTCAATAGTGGACTATAGTGTGTTTGGGGACGTGGTTTGCTTTGATACCACGTATAGAATAAATAATTACGAACGACCATTTGCCTCATTTGTTGTGGTAAATCATCATAAACAGACTGTAATATTTGGTGCGGCCTTACTATATGATGAGACAATTGAATCTTTAAGTGGTTGTTTCAAACCTTTTTGAGTGCAATGTCCGAAAAATAACCAAAGACAATCCTAACAGACCAAGATGCTGCAATAGTTAATGCAATAGCTTCAGTGATGCCGGGAACATGTCATCGTCTCTGTATTTGGCATATCTACCAAAATGCCGCCAAGCACCTTAGCCAGGTATTTGCAGGTTCACAAGGTTTGAAATATGATTTTAATATGTGCGTATATGATTATGAGGTGGAAGAAGAGTTTCTGACTGCGTGGAATAACATGCTTGAAAAGTATGATTTACGGCAAAACAAGTGGTTACAAGATTTGTTTAAAGAAAAAGAAAAATGAGCTTTGGTTTATGGAAAAAATACATTCTGTGCCGACTGAAGAGCACGCAACGAAGTGAGAGCATGAATAGCTTGTTGAAAAAATATCTAAATTCTAAGTATGATATCACTCATTATCAACGGGTAGTAACTAAAAGACAATACCAATAACTCTCCACCAATTTCAAAATGAGGCAAAGTATCCCAATAATTTTTCTTGATGTAATGATGTTAAAAGAAGCAGCAAAGGTATACACTCCAGAAGTGTTTGAAATGTTTTAAGATGAGTATAAGAAAATTTTTATTCCTTCAATTTTTAAATATGGTGAGTTTGGCACGGTTACAGAGTTTCAAATAATTAGTAACAATAAAGATAAAGGACGTACTGTTAGATTCAACTCATTAAATAGCACAGTGATGTGTAGCTGCAAGAAGTTTGAGTATGTGGGGATCTTATGTAGTCATGCACTGCAGGTCTTAGATTGTTATAATATAAGGGCGCTTCCTCCCCAGTATATTTTGAAAAGATGGCAAAGAGAAGCGAAGGCAGGTTTTGCTATGAATCATACCGGGTTAACAATACAAGGTGACCGCAACGTTGCTTCAAGTAAGCGATATAATTACTTGTGTCGCAAGCTTCTTAAAATTGTTGCAATGGTTGGGGAACATGATGAAGTCTTCAAACTAGTTGATAGAAATGCAGAGAAACTTTATGACAAAGCAATGGAATGTATGAAAAGCATTAAGAAACCTCCAGTAATGTTGTTTAAAGTTGATGATGAAAGTGTTAATACTGAGCACGCACACCTTAAGCCTACTGAAAGTATAGAAACTAAACGTGCACACTCTGAGCCGACTAGAAGTGTGGATATTCAATGTGCACGCTCTAAGCCGACTGAAGCTATAAATTATGAAAGCACGTGCCATGTGCTGACTAAAAACCAAGTTACTTCCGTTAATAATCTGAGTTCACAAACTGCGAGTGGAATTCAATTAAAGAAAACAGTTTGGGGCGGTCATCATATCTACAAAAATCCGCTAGATAAAATTAAGAAGAAAAGATTTCGAACTAAATCAATTCAACCACAAGCAAATCAAGAAAGATTGCTAATGGCCCAAGCACCAAATAGTATGCACCATCCTTCATTTATAGTCCTCCAATCGAATCACTTCAATCAGGTATCATTGAGAACTCCTTACTATAGTGTGTCTTGTCATAAGTTATTGTTGTAAAGTTTTTTTTTTAATAGGGTTCATATATTGCGGTGATGAGTACTTTTGGATTACCAAGTGGATCCCATGGAGGACATGGTCATCATATGGTCATAGGCTACACCCCTGAATTACCAAGTGGATCTATCAATGTACCATTGTCTCAACTTGGGTACCGACCACCTAATGCTAGCATATCTCAACAAAATCCTTTAAACATAGGATCTCAGATACCCATGAGTGGTGCTAGTGAATTTATGAGTGGCCCTTTGACTGCTCGTGGTTATGACCGAAGCACCAACTTGTACCAACACATTCCCTCGAGCAACCTGTCATTACTAGATTTACGTCAAGATTTATCTAAAGGAACGATCATGTTTAGCCAGGTAAAATTGAACATTTCAATTTGGCATAATAATTAATAGAGCTTTTTAAGTTTAAATATTTGAGATATTATTTAGTTAAGTGTTAAATTTCATATGCAACCATCACCACTATCCAATAATAATCAACCAATGGGATCTGAAGACCATCATCTATGATGAGGTATATGATAGTCGAAGCTTGAATCTTTTTGTGATGTCCGCCAAAAGGATGTAAAGTTTTTTGCTTTAATAGGGTACATAACATGCAAGGCCTGAATCTTTTGTAGTGCCCGCCCGAAGGATGTAGAGTTTTTTTTTTATGAGTATACAATAGGCGAGGTTCAAATTTTTTTTTTGATGCTTGTCGAAAGGATGTAAAGTTTTTTGCTTTGATGGGGTATACGATAGGCGAGGTCCTAATTTTTTTGTGCTGCCCGCCTGAAGGATGTAAAGTTTTTTGGCATATTCAACAAAGGTACAAGTGACGTACTCCCGCCTTTCTAAAAAAAAGTTATAGGTGATAGTCATACCTAGTTCTTATCTTTTATTTTTTCAACCCATCACTAATATTTCTTTTAATTTCATAATTTCCTTGCCTTTTCCTTTTCTCTTGATTCCTTAAGTTTTAGTCAGTTCAACAAGTTCTTAGATTGTTATAGCTAATCTCTCTCATTGACAATGACTAGGTTGAAGCTTGGTCAACAAGTTCGATTAGTCAGAGTTCTTTATATTTTGCTACATACTCAAGGTATCCATAGTATTTGAGTTTTTATTTTTTTAAATGTAATCACAATTTGGTGTGCAGTTACATCATGCTATGAACCTTTTAAGTGAAGTTGTATAATGCTGTGAATCTATGAGTGTATGTTAACAAATGCAAACAAGGCTGGGGTTGCTCTACTAGGAGCTCTATAAAAACTGAAACCATCTCTCTCTCTCTCTCTCTCTCTCTCTCTCTCTGTGCGCGCGCGCGCGCGTGTGTGTGTGAAAACAAGACCCTTAAAAAAAATGGAGTGGAACTGCTAAGCAAGATTCATGTAAGATAAAAGTTTCAAAATTCTGCAATAATAATACTTAAGGATGGAGATCTTAATCTATATTAACTTTTGTATCTTTTTTCTAGTATTTATGAATTATAGACTTGTATGGATATGCATTGTATGTGTTGAGAGTTTAGAAAACAGTTTAAAATATTTTTTTACCTTTGATCTTTTAGTACCTTTGATATTTTAGGACTATCGTTAAGGTGTACATGAGTGGAAACTGATGTTTATTTTATTATTGCAAGAAATGATTGATAATTTCCTCTTAACAAAAATTTCAATCTATTTTTGTAGATGGACTTGATTTGGAGGAACTTGGTCCAAAAATGAAAGAAATTCTAAAGATTGGAAAGTCGGGAGTTGTTGCTTTTCTTTTTGTACATATAGTGGAGGTTATGCTTTTTAGGTTGCTAAATGGTCTCTTTGTGCATCTAGTGGAGGCCATGATTTCTTCTTTCTATTCAGTCTGCATTGGTCACACATTTTTGGGCTTGATGGAAATGTTAGCCACATTGCTATCTGGAAGGAAGAATAGGTGTTTTGATATGTAAATTGTTTTAAAAATTTATTGAATGTAGAATATGAGATGTTATGTTAAGGATGGAGATGCTGATGCATTGTTATGTATTTTGTGTTGCTGTAGTTTGGCCACATTGCTGTGCATTTTGTGTTGCTATAGTTTGGCGGCGAGTGATGCATGGGTCTGGAGTAGATGGAGAGATTGGGCCCGGTACTCGAAAGCAGGTGGGGCCTGTTTGGAAGTCAATTGAGCTGCAGTTTGGCTGAAGTCGATTGCGGTGGTTGCTGCTATGGTCAATTAGTCGTTGGCCTGCTTCCTGTGTTTTAGAGCATCAGATAGTTTCTAGTGTGGTTTTGATGAATATTTGTATTTATTTCTTGGATAGGCACTTTTTTTTTTACCTTGTGTTGTATAGGGGAGCAAGATGATAAGTGAGGCCTACTTATTTTGTGGTGCCCACCTGAAGGATTGCACAAAATTTTGCTGTATCAACCAAGTTATAAGTGGTATGCCCCATCTTTCTTGAAAAAAAAAAAAAAAAAAAAAACAACTATTGTAATCCCATGAAAATTGTAGTTTTGTCCCACTAGTGTATGGTTTATGTTTTTAAAATCATATTGGATAGGGGCATCTAAGAATGTAAAGAAGAGCATGCATCAACTACAAAATCAGATTTAGAAATCTCACCAAATTAGGTTGTACGTGCTGGCTCATGTATTGAAAGTTATCTGAATTTTTCATTTTCATTGTCAAGTGACACATCAGACTGATTCATACCATCATATATCTTGAGAGGTCACAATATGTAAATGCTACTGCCCTGTTTGGAATTCCATTTCCCTAAATTAATACATACTTCCGCAGTTTGTCCCAAAAAAAGAAAGAAAAAAATGAAGTCCAAGACAGGTGTGGATAAAAAGGAGGCTGTTGCAAGGTCGGCCACGAAAATTTTAAACCCCCAAAATCAATTCCGCAGGTCCGGCTCCATGGCTCAGTTGCTTGCCATAGATTGGCCTTGGACTTGAGCATCTTAGCCAACAAACAGTTTTGATCCCCCAAGAGAACCCATTGCTAGAAGTCCTGGGATCAATCTGTCAGATTCTGAGCATCCATGTTAGGGCCCGCCCATTGCATAGTTCTGGCACATGCAATTGGTGCTACCTTGAGCCATGCAATTAGATCTCCTTTACTAATTAATAAGCCATCTTTCATCCACAGAAGATCTAAATACTCTCTCGGACACATGCGAGATACTGGCCATTCATCTTTGTGCTCTCCTTCTGTGGACAGTCCATATGCCAAAAATCATATTCATCAGATAATCCTTCCCATGAATTGAAAGACTCGAGCCTGGAATGTTAACCATAGGTTGGACCTTTTTCCCGACCACCAAAATTTTACTCCATAAAGGTTATCAGATCAGTGCCCAGATGATCAGACGGTTATGATCACCCATCCATGATTAAAAAAAAAAACAAAAAAAAAAAAACAGATGAACAGCCCGAATCTAGTATAATCCATGATCGTAATCATTCATCCTGTAGGCCATAAATGAATTAGATCCCTCTGTAGAGCATCTACACCATTTATACACATACAAACATAGACACAGAGCACACTGCCGGTAACTGTGGTGATATGATAAAAATGTTGTACAACAATTGGGAGGGCGCCACAAAAGAAACGGGCCTCACCTATTCTATACTTACACTATCCAGCAAAAAAAAAAAAAAAATCCTAACATGATAGGCATAGGATCTAGAAACTATTAGGGCCACAACCAACACAGCTGACCGTTGACTAGCAAAAGGTTGGCAAGACAAAACCTGGACCTCTTCTCTCACTTTAGTGACCGCACCATCATGCAAATAAAACCATTGCCATTGCGAAAACCACTGCCAAACACAAATCACATAATAGAATCCCAAACAATGAGCAGCCACCACGAACCCAAATGCCCCATACTCCGAACTTCAGACTGAAGGATGATGGCCAAATTAAAGTGACCGGCTGCCAACAGCAACTTCCACCAAGAATTGCAAATATCAATCTGCATTCATAATAAAACAAGCACCTTTACCATTCAAAGGCAACCCTATAACAAAAAAATAAATAAATCCAAAGGGGTTAATAGCCCCATAGTCATCAAGTGTTTCTGCTAACCTTTTGTAGCTCGTGCATAGAGTGTTCTCGTCGCCCTTGATGTTGTAATCTGTGGAGATTGTGATTGCTTGACCCTTCTTGAATTGAATGGGCTTGCCGTCCTTGAGAAAATCAGTCTGAATCTCTGGACCCTAGAACTTGAAAGTTTATGAAGACAAATACAAGAAATTAGAATCATGACAATTAATGCATTTCGAAAATTATCACAGAGTTATCAGCTGCAATCAAATGACCAAGCATAGTAAATGAAAAAAAAGACTGCAGAAATTGGGTTAATAGCTAAACACTACAAGAGAAAAAAGGACTTTAACCTCGGCTCAAGAAGAATTTTTTTGTCAAACAACTACGCTGATAATAGTTGGAAATATGCATATTCTGTAGTGCAACATCCTACTCAAACATTTGAAAATATGCATCTGTAGTGCAACATCCTACTAAAACGTAGAAAAAAAAAAATTAAGTTCGCATTACAGGCCCACATGCATACTCATGCAAGCAAAAAGAACAACCTCAAATCCAACTAAAACATAAAGTTTTTTCATTGAATAATGAATATGCTAAAACATGAAGGTATGACACATTGGAGCCAATACTTAAGACTTCATACTACATTCTTGTTCTTCTTCTTTGAAAGTATAAACCAAACTCACCATCATCTTCTACTCAAGTATAAACCTACTTTAGAAATTGAAAGAAATATTAAGGATGGTAAAATAGAAAAAGATCGTAACAAAAAAGATGAGACTTACATTTAATTGGAGTTTTATGGGTATCTACCATCGATTGGAGTTAGGAAAGACCACTGGGTCCAGAACTTTATTGGAGAACGGTGGGAGTACACCACATACAACTTTGTTAATTCTACCAAAAAAACCTTACATCCTATGGGGATCTACCATCAATTGGAGTCAAAGTAGTTCCAAATACAAAAATAAAAAATAAAAAATCCCTCAGCAACCGCACCAGCTGGATTTCTTTATCTTATCGGGCTGGTAATAGATTTGCAAAGCTGTTGTCGTTCTTGTGGCAAGGATCGCTCTCTTAGGTATAGAAAGAAGTCGCTTCTCTGCAATTCAAAACATAAAATGGACGTGTTTGCAACTTCCAAAATCAGGTACCATGTGGGAGTCAACTCAAATATCCACCTTAGCTTGGGTATGGGCCTCATCTAGGTCATTTGAATGACAAGCGAGACCTCTCTTGGATAGCCTTAGCTGAAAGATGGAAGAAAAATGTTCAAAACTATTAATATCAACCATGCCAGGTGGAAAGAATACATGAGAGTTACTTTTCCTGACCTTGGATTTTGTTGTGAGCCAGCCACTAGAATTATTACTCTGAGGAACATATGAGAAACAGACCGGGGCCTGAGCCACTAATAGGCAAATGAGCCAAAATTGAATTCCCTTATCACACTTTCAACAAAAATCCGTAGTCAAGAATCTATCATTTTCCTTATTTTCTTTTCTTTTTCCTTTTATTAAGTTTCAGAGGTGATATATCTAGTCATCGCTCACTCCATAATAATGCTTTTGATTGAATTATGCAGTGGGGACTGTTTTTAAATTACACCAATTACTATTTGCTTCCGAGGATCCTACTTCAAAATGCATGTAGGAAAGTACCCCACCAGTCTAAGTGGGCACATGTGTTAGAAATCTAGGCTGTTCATCGAATGGGCGCCATGGTGAATGTACAGTAGACCGAAGATCTTATTGGTCCAAAGAAAAGGTGGGCCAGATTTGAATGTTGCATGTGAACTGTTGGTTGTTCTTTCCAGGCATCCGCTTCTTCATACATGTGGCTCACCTCGCAAAGGGATGGGCATGATTTAAGAGCTAGGGCACATTAAAGTGGGCTCCCATATTTAAAACTGACCAGCCCTCGACTTCCGATGATTCTTAGTCGAAACATGAGTGTTATCTCCAGTAGGACCGTCCCTTGCTAAGCCCAAACCCGATAACTTTGCATGGAAATTTCAAGTTTTTTGAGCTTTTTGCATCTTCCTCTACAAAACACAATTCAATACCAGAAGTTGCATACTTTCGGATATTCCACTCCTCAAAGGCACACTACAAAATATCTGGATTACCCAAGAAAATAATCCAACTGTCTTAAAAGATCCCAACTTTCAAATCCTCCCATAACCCTGAAATAACCATAATAGCAATATACAAACTTCCATACCTTCCTTTACCACTTAAAAAACCCAAAATTCATATGAAAATTACACTCCCCAACAATTCAAAGACTTTTAAAATGTAAAGTTTCATATCTTCCTATACCCATGAGAAAACCATAGCTCAAGATCAAGATCTATGAACTTCCATATATTCCTCTACCACTTGAAAAAAAACTCAAAACTTCATATAAAAATTACACTCCCAAACAATTCAAATACCTTAAAAATACAAAATTTGACATCTTCCTATACCCATGAAATAGGCATAATTCAATAACGTGGTCTACAAAAGTTTCATATATTCTTCTAGCTACCATGAAATAAGCATAATTCAATACCATGATCAACAAACGTTTCTAATATTCCAACTCTGAAAATCCCTAATTAGGGGTTAGGAAATTGAAAACCCCCAATTACATGCGTTATTGCATAACCGTAATTAGAGTTTCAACTCTAAAAAACCCTGATTCGAGATTAGGGAATCGTTAATTCCCAATTACATTTACCATTATAGAACCCTAATTAGGGTTTCGACATTCAATGTGAGAGAGGGGGGGAGAATTCAGTGTCAAAATTAATCGATTAAAGAAATTACCTGTTAGAGGATAGCAGAGAAATTCTCAAAAAAATACCTTTTTTTCTTCTTCTTTTTCTGATCAGAGAGAGAGAGAGATGAAATTTCAGATGCTTACAAGCTCTTAGAGGAATCTGAGGGACGAAGGGGCACCACCAAGCCGCTCGTAGCAGTTGATGGAGAAGAGGGAAAGCGAGAGCGATCACGCGTCGAGGTAGACCGACTGGATCAGGTTCGAAGAAGGCGGTCTAGGACGGGGGAAGCAAGCAGTGAAGAGGCGATGGTTGCCACTAACGGCTTCGACGACTGGCGGAGGGAGGGAGCAGACGAGAGAGAGAGAGAGAGAGAGAGAGGTACAAGAGGGAGAGATAAACAAGAGAGAGAGAGAGAGGAGAGAGATTCTAGTGAAGACTCGCATACTCGCCTCCGTACCACGTGCGATGGAATCTCACGCTGGAGAAATGATATGGTGCCACGTAAGGGTCGCACAAAGTTGGGTGAGTCCGGGTCGCACCTAATCACTCCCACGTGAAAGGGACTCACATTTAATGCTTGTAGACGATGGACGCGTATTGCGTCCGAGCCCTGGTCAGACCTTTAAGTGTCCGACCAAATCTTTGCGAGGACCCACCTTGATGTATCGGTTTATCCACGCCGTCCATTCATTTTCTGAGATCATATTAAGGGATGGGCCCAAAAATGAGGCAAATCCAACAGTGTTATGTACCACACCAGAGACAACTCTTGCATTTAATGCAACTTGAATTTATGATCTGTGCATTTAATGGGCATTTAATGCAACCCAAGCTTACTATTTTTTGTGGTCGACTACAACGTTAGATCTGACTCATTGTTGTGCTCATACCTTAACATGATCTTATAAGAGGGATGTATGGCTTGGATAAACCGATACATCGCAGTGGGTCCCCAAACAGTTATGGTCGGATGCAATCCGCGTCCGTAGACAACTATTTGGCCAGTTACACGTTTGACATCCACATCCATCAAAACACCACCATACTTCCCATGGACACCATTTGTAGGATGGCTTACGAAATAAGCCTTGGTTGAATAAGTTGTTCTTACACCACGACATGTTTAGGGCATGTTTGGATTTGGAGAACTCATGAGAATGTGGTGTGGTTCACTATAAATGGGTAATGATTATGTCTACCATAGTAGTTTGCAGTAAAGCCGGATGTAATACCAATACCACTCTAGGCTTTAATTTTTTTGATATGCTTATAATGTATTCCGTGAACAAACACATGTGGATATAACTTACCTAATATATGTTATATCCATACCAACCATCCATTTTGCGATATCATTTTAGGGCATAATCCCAAATATTAGCTTCATCCAACACTTCCACAAGCCGTAGGAACTTTTTAATGACAGGCATTCAATCTCAACTGTTGTGGTGTGGCCAATTTTCGTTATGGATGCGGCTTATTTTTTTGTCTATTTCCTTAAAATGTTCTTGTAAGATAAATGGATGGTGTGGATATAACACATACATCATGGTGAGGCCATGAAACTATGCCACGTCAACGCACCTCTACCCATTGAAGTCGGTGTGCATTACGATGGATTACTACGATTTGACACCCATACATCTCAAGCATGCCATGTGTCATGCGTTCACCATCGAATTTTTAAGCGCCTCAAATTTTGGTATGACACATAATCAATTACCTATTTTACGTTGTTTGATAGCAATAAGCTATAGACACCCCACCCCAAGTTGATAAGCTTATTAAGATTGGACGTTTTGGATGGATAGCAGACCGTATATATAACCCTAATCCTAGGCCTAATTCATAACCTTAATTCAAGACCCAATCCTAAACCCAATTCTAAAACCCAATCTTAAACCATATCCTAAACCCTAAGTCTAAACCCTACAACCCTAAATCCTAGGACCCTTGAGCTAACTCAACGAGTCAACTCACCGATTTAAGTTGCTAAGTTAACTCACCAAGCCAACCCAATCAACTCACCTAGTCTAACCTAACCTAAAACTATAGCTCAAGCCCAAAATTGTGCCCAAACAAAACCGAAGGAAGGACGACGATTGGGCAAAGCAAGAGGAAAGACCTCTACACGTGCAGGGGGAAGTGTCCTACCAAGGTTGGAAGATAGCTGGAGAGGTGATGCCCCCCAGGGAGGAGCCACCCACGTGGTACTTTCTCTCTCTTGGTGGAGCTCTCAAGTGCGCAGCAGTTCATCCTTTTTACAACCTACAAATGTATGGAAAAGTATAATTACCTCGTTGCCCCTCACCCTTGGCCAAATTCTCATGTTTACCAACCTATATATCCAACCGTTGAGATGCCGCCACATGGCGATCTCAAATCCTAGCCTTTCAACCACTTCTCAACCTTGATCCCACTTAGAATTATAAGAATACCAGGGTTGCGGGCTATAAATATTCCCTCCCCTTCTCATTTTCATCATCCACAATCAACTAAAAACCAAGTGTGAGAGAGAGAACCTCTTCACCCCTAGCCATCTAGCCTAGACACCCCTCCACCAAGGAGAGTGAGAGTGAGGAAGTGAGCCTAGTCCTAGTCTAGTCTAAATCTAGCCCTAGCCCTAGCCTCCTAAGCTAGCCAATTTTCAGTCCAAACCACTCGAGCCACCCTTTGTGATGCTACCGTCCATCTAACCGTCCTATCCATAATTAATTGTCCCATCTGCATTAACATTTGTGCAACACTCATTCTCTTCTCAACCCCCCTACTCACCTCAACCATAGCATTCATACATAATATTCCACCTAGTCAGCTCAAGTGTATACTCTAGGGCTTGTCAAGTTTCTCGGATCCTGCCCATAAAAAAACTTGGGTTGACTGATCATTCTACGCATTTGGTATGTAAGTCAGGGTGGACCCGTCTAGCCCAAGACACTACTTGGTAGCGATGGTGCATTAAACACGACATTTCACACACACTGCATATCATCAATATGCAAGAACTGGAACTAATCCTCGGAATTCGTTTAATCTTGTAAAGTGGAGACCGTACGCTTGTACGGGCAGAGTGGGTGCCTAACACCTTCCCTCTCTATAATCGTAATCTTTATGCCGAATCTTCAGACGCAGACCAAAGAGTCATCATATGATTATGAATCTTCAAATTCCTGTTCTTCAGCATTTTATAGGGTCTAGCCGACTGTAATTCGAAGTAATTGGCTAGTGGCGACTCTAGTCTAATCTAACAACCATACAATGCAAAAGCCCTAAAAAGAGGCACTCGTGGAAGCTACTATTCAGACTCGCATCTGGAATTTTCTAGTGTCCACACAAGCATAGCCTTGGAATAGTGTGTCCAGTGCAGGAATGCTCAGACAAGCCAGTGCATGGACTTAGGAGGGATTAAGTGGGATGGAATTGCATTTGGTTTCATGCAAATTCCATGGGACATTTGGAGACATGGAAATGAATGGGATTAGGTTGAATGGAATTGCATTTGGTCTCATGTGGGATTTCTAATGGATTTTGAAATTCACTGCATCTATGGGCCCCACATTGATGCATGTGTTTTATCCATGCAGTCCATCCATATGCATCCATTTACCCCTGACATTTGAGTTGTATAAATGTGCAAGTGAGTGACATTAGTTATGAATCTAGTTCGTTGGTTACTAATCCATAATCCACCAAACAAGGTTTTGCTTAATACGGTATTTTAGTTTGAGGAAGAATTTGCTCCCTAACATGGGGATTGGATGGTCAAAATACCATGGTATTTCCAGACATGCAATCATTGTGCAATAATAGTGCTAATCTCATCTAATGCATTTTCCATATCATTTAATCCTGCACGCCAAACAAGCCCTTATCAAGATGGAAAAATGTTGTGTATGAATTACTTTTTTGTGAAAATGGTTTGTAAGTTTAGAAAATATGGATTCATTAACATGCTTAAAAACCATTGTATATAACATTTGTGTAGTATATATTAAAAAATACTTTAACCTAGCCAACTCGCACTATGTAACCATAGCTCTCTTTCTCTCTTTCTCTCTCATCATCTTCTTCCTCCTCTATATGTGTTACACATAAATTTCAAATATATAATGTATGCCGCACGTGCATACTGTGTCTTAATTAAATATGCATATATGTATCCTCCATAAGGTATATGTATATTCATAATGACATATATTATTCATTAAAAGATACATCCATTTATAATGACATGTATATACATTTACTAAGAAATGCATCGATGTGTTCACTTCCATTCATGGATTTGTGACTTTTCACCAAAAGACATTTAAAACTATACATACATAACATCAACTCACTTGAAAAGCATGAAAATCTTCTCTTCTCATTCTCTCTTCTATGAGTTTTTGTTGTGAGTGTACGTACTCTAATCTCAAGCCGAAAACAAACCCGACTCAACCTTAGGTGTTAGAAATTCGAATCTAACACCACCGCCAATCCATACGCTTTGCGGAAGCACGTTCAACAAAAATATAACAATAGAATAAAGCAGAAATAACAACAAAAAAAAGCAATCACAGGACACAAGATATTTAACATAAAAACCCTCAAGAAAAAAAAAACAATGGCACAAAGTGACAGAGATCCACTATAATAAAAACCTTAGAGTTTTGCAAACTCACCTTATTCGATTATAGATGTACTCAATATCTGCTTGCGATATACACTTTTAGGAAGCCCTACGTCCCTTAAAAAAATACATTCTCAAGCCCTTACAAGTATAGAAACTCTCTCCCTCAGCAAACCCTTAAACCTTGAGAGAAAAACACGTATTCACTAAGCCCTAATTTGGAATTAGGCTTAAACACCTTGCTTATGTAAAAATGCACAAACTGACGGTCGATCAAGATTTCAACAGTGAGTTACGATCGACCGTCAATAGCCCTCGATCGATCGTGAACATCAAAATGAGTTCCAGTTAACCCTCAAATTCCATGGTCGACCCCCTAAACTCTGCGATAGCATAATGTAAGGTATCCTGCACAATAGCTTCTTCTTTTTTAAAGTAAGGTTAAAGATGATAATCTATCTTCTTAATGGTGCAAATCAACAACAATTATTGTTCTAATGTTGAACTAAATATAGACTCGGTGAGGGCTTGGGCTCGATTAATTTTTAGAGATAATGCTTAAGAGCTTTATTTCACCTTACGAAGGTGCAAATTATGTTGTGATAAATGTCTCGAGACTTGATTTAAAGACCTACCCTACTAAATAGGGTATTTTGAGTATTTTTATATATTAAGGTATAACTACTATCTTTGTGAGTCAAATTAAGGTTAAATAAGTGAAGCTTTTTTGGGTTCTTTAGCTGTAAGAAAGTTTTATGGTTATAACCCATTTTATAAAAGATAGTGATTTTGACAGGATCTCATATGTGAAGTAGGTGTTTACACCCATTTTCGGCGCCCTGACATGGGCCAATAAGAAGATGCCACATAGAAAAACACTATTTTGTGGCATAATCAAAATTGTACTCACACCTAAAAAAGATTCACATTTAATCTTCTTTCGACGTTATGCATTTTATCATTATTGTTATGGTATAGACTCTTATCAGGTCCTTTAAGGGGATATAAAATTGCGCATATGGCTCACACTTAAGGCGCTAAGTGTGCGGAAGCTTAAAGCGGAGCTTACAAAGCTATGGCTAAGTCCTAGAGAGAGGATGGGTGATTATAACCGTTCTAAAATTCTTTTAAAAACCTTTTGTCTAATTAACTTGTTTAGCAATTATAAACTTAATTAAACAGGAATACTTAGCTTCCAAGCTTAAGTGGGTCCAATCTCATATGCTAGAAAAGATTAAACAATTAAGCAAATTACCCTAAGCATATAAATTATAAATGATATGACTATCAAACAACTAATCTATATGTAATGTCTAGACTACAATTGAAGTTACTAATCAAGCACCTAGTTTAGAGAGTGAAACTACAACATGTGAGTGAGAATCTATCTAGCAATGCATAGCATACATTCCATTCAAGCATTCACATAATAACAATTAAAGACAATGCAAGAAATAGAAATGGCTTAAATGACAATCTTAAACACAAGCATGTATAATGGTTCAATTTTAGGTCTACTCCACTTATGGTTCATATACTCATCCCTTGAGCACACCGAATTTTGTTAGTGTACTTTTCTGTGGCATACTAGTGCACCTTATTTGTCAATTACTTAGGTTAGTGAGTCTAGTGTCGGTTGAGCTTAAAGAAGACGAAGACCGAAGACTTAAGCGAACCTGCTGCATCAAGGAAGAAGAAACATGTAAAAGAGATGCCTTAGTGAAGCCTTTAACCTTGAACCTAAACCAAAACGTAAACCTCTAGATGACCTAACCCATTTGGCATATCATTATTCATCTTAGAATGGCCTTAGGTGTCCCAAAAGATCACCCAAAGAATGGCCCAAGAGGTTCTTGAGTGGCTTTGAAAATGCACAAGGAACAACATCTCAAAAGGTCTGACGACCTGTCTAAAGACCGGTCACGACCGGTCGAGACAGGTCAGACTGACCCCTACAAACAAAGTAAGCTCTCTGTCTAAAACAGGCCTTTGTCCGACCAGTCACAACCGATTGGGGACCCTGTCCGACCGGTCACGACCGATCGAAACTAGCCATTTTTTACCCGTTTGTATCCATTTGAAATTTTTCTATAAAACAGCTTGGGTCGAAATTTAGGGTAAAAAGAGGGATTTTGAGGAGATTGAAGCCATTATTGTTGGAGACCATTGGAGGCTTAAATCCTAACCTAGAAAGGTATCTTCCTTATGATTCAACACAAGAATGAAACACTCCAAGCTCAAAGAAGAAGATGCTCTTACCCCTCTTTGATCTCTAGAGTTTGGATCAAACTTGATAGTAATATTTCTATCCAAAGCTCTATGATGAGATCCTTATAGGTGAGATACTCTAGGCAACCCATTCCTATTAGTTGCAGAGATCTTCAACCTACCCTCCTATCGCCTTAAGCATCTCAAAGAGCATCTATGCAAGGTGATTGATCAAGTGTAGTTGAGGCATTAACAATGCAGCGACAACACGATCAGAGGAGCAAAGGGGAGCTGATTGAAGCACGGGAGAGCAGAGATCAAGCAACCGAAAGAGGTGCTGAACAAGGAGGTCATCCGACAACTAAGTTGTTATATTGAGAGTCTGGTTGCACTCTTACCTCGGTGAGGATTAAGTGTGAGAGTTTGAATTTACAAACTCGAACAAATCTCTGTGGAGAGCCTCTAGCGGGAGTATATGTTAGGTTCTTGTATTGGAACCGAAGTGTTGGGAGGAACCTTATCAAACTCATAGGTTGAGAGATGAACCTTAAAACCTCCATTATAGGTTGGGAGGAACCTTGTTAAACTCCCCAGTAGGATGGAACCATTTAAACACTTAGGTTGGGATGAACTTGATTTAAACTCCTTAGTGAATGCTGTTGTGCTCATAAGGGTGAGTACTTGAACTGGGAGTGGAGTAGGGTAACTAAATCACTATATATGCTTGTGTTTGTGATTGAGTTGAGCATATTGTTAATTTAGCTTTGTATGGTTTAATTGCTTAATTATTCATGCTTGATGAAGATGTATGCTAGGCACTAGATAGGCACATCCACACATAATATGTACTTTCATTAAGTAGAGTAGACTTGAGCTTATATGATCCACTCTCATATAGTCTACTTAGGTTACATAGATTAGTTGCTTGATTAGTTTAATCATTTGATTATCTATGCATGTTTAGGTTAGGTTGTTTAATTGTTAATTATATGCTAACCTTATGATTGGACCCATTTAAGCTTGGAAGCTAGGTGTTCTTGCTTAATTAGTTTAGAATTACTAATTAGTTTAATTAAGGTAAGAGGTTTCAAAAAGGATTTTTAAACGGTCATAATCACTCCCTATAAGACTTAGCCATAATTCTACTAGCTCTGCTCTAAGCTTTCGCACGTTTAGCGTCTCAAGTGCTATCTAAAATATGCAATTTCAGATTTCACTATAACGGAGGTTTTAAATCAGGTTCACCTCTCAACCTTTACACAAAGGTTTTTGTATATGTTCATCTCTCAACTTGAACGGAGATTTTCAAGGTTCATTTATCAACCTAGGTGTTTGGCAGGTTCCACCCAACCTAAGATTTTTCAGGTTCCTCCCAACCTACATGTACGCACCCGTGTTGGTGGCTCCCCTTGGAGACATGTTTAGGTCCGACAAACGTGCCAATGATCGTTAAACATCCCTACGTAGTTTTAAGTAGGATAACCATCAACCTTAAATTCACATTCAATCATACCAAAAGGAATGAGTAATAGGACTCCTAAAGCGACAATTTACCTGTCGGATTAAGCTCCCTTGTACAACGCCTTGTTGGGTTGCTTGATCTCTGTTCTCCCGTGCTTCAATCAGCTCCCCGATGCTCCCCTAATCATGTTACCGCTGCGTTGTCAATACCTTAGCTCTACTAATTAATCACCTCAAATGTGATGCTCTTAAGATGTCTAAGGTAATAGAAAATTGTATGAATTCTTTACAACTAATAGGAGTTGGTTGCCTAGAAGAATTTCACCTAAAATGATATTTGGAAAGGTTTAGACGAAGGATCTACCTGTGGTCAAACGAAGGATCTACCTGTGGTCAAAGTGCCTAAAACATCTAAAGATCAAGAGAGAATAAGTCCATCTTCATATGAGCTTTGAATGCTCTGTCTTGTGATCAAACACAAGGAAGATGGCTTAGAATGCTTAAGATTAGAGCCTAATAGTATAGGCAGTGAGGGTGGCTTCTAATGCACTAAAATCTCTCTAAAAATCTAAAAAATCGGGCTACAAATATATAGAGCAAAAGCTCCAACGGTTATAAAATGGCAGCAAACAACTAGTTCGCAACCAGTTGTAGGGGGTCCTCGACTGATTGGTCGTTGAGCCACGACCAGTCCAATTGGGGCCTGAGACTGGGAATGTTGATGTCCCAAGAATGCCCTCTACCGACCAGTCAGTCAGGCCAAACGACTAGTCAAATTAGCCCAAGGACAAGTTGTTTTTATATAGTTTATTGCTGTCCCTTTTTAAGTTCTAACGACCAGTCGTCCATAGCCCAAGACTAGTCAGCAGACATGTCTTGCTGCTGTTTGATTTATGTTTTTCAGTAGTAAGGGCAACCTCTTTGGCCATTCTTTGGTAATCTTTTGGGACATCTAAGACTAATCTAAGACGACTACGAGTATGCCTATAGGGTTAAGGTCATTTAGAGGTTTGGGTTTTGGTTTAGTTCAAGGTTCAAGGCTTACTAAGGCATCTCTTTTACTTGTTTTTTCTTCCTCGTTGTAACAGGTCGGTTTGAGTCTTCGATCTTCATCTTCTCTAAGCTCAACTGACACCTAAACTCAAGACCTACATAATTGACAAATAAGGTGCATTAATATGCCACAAAAAAGTGTACTAACAAGAGAAATCATTACATACTATATGGCTAAGATTAATGTGCCCATTAAATGAGGGACGTGCTTGTCATGATTATAAACGTCCCGCCGGGTGAGCATATCATATCTCACAACTGGATATGATCTTATCCGTAAGGTCGTCTCTTAAAGTCCTTCCAAAATGAGAATTTCCCCTTAGATGTTCGAAGACCCAGGAGTGATCCAGAAGATTTCGAAGAACTACGTATTGAGCCAATCTCCAGATGAACCCAACCTTAGATTAGGCCACGATCAGGAGAAATGGACACGTCATCTGGGTTCGGTTTGCAACCATGGCCTATTCAAAATCAAGAAAATAGGAGAGTTCGATGCAACCTATCCCATCTTCGATCGGTATCTGGTGGAAATCCCACATCTATTAGGAACCGAGTCATCTACATCAGATCACCACACTGGACAACTGCGATTAAGCGAAAGATGCTCCCTTGTTCAAACCAAGAGGGTCTTATAGGGGAGCATCTACACATGAGAATAGAAATCTGAGATCTAGCCGCCGTTAATATTTCGAAGACCTTCCTAGTTAGGAGCTTCCAAAATTATAAAGAAAAAGGTTGCGTATCCAGAAAGCCCACACAAAGAATCCTGAAAGACCCAAAAGCCCACCGAGGGGCTTTCACCACCTCGAGAGAACTATAAAAGGAACATTGAAAGAAGAGCTTAAGGCCCCACGCCAAATACATTTATCTATATGTCTACTTTATTTTTATGCATATTTTACTTTTATTAGCCTAGCCTAGTTTACCACTGCCCAACAGCTCCCATTGCAATACATTATTTTAAGAGTAGATTAAACATATGTAACCTTAAGTTGTCAGATCACTACGTCCATTTAAGTTTCTATTAAGTTGTTCATACCTCGGTCATATCCTGCTGACCATCCACCTCAATCGTTTGTTCCGATAAACGCATTAGGTATTTATCTTTCTTTTTACTTTAATATTAAGAGTGCAAAGCACGACAATTGTAATATGGCTAATACATTAATAAAGATCAATTGTGTTTATGCTAGTTTTTACTCTATTATGAATGAATCTTTTATTCTAATTGAAGAATACCACGTTAAAGCACTGATAAAATAGAAAGTCTTTAAACTGATTGTTGGGGCTCAAATTTGTACCCATTATAAAATGGTATTTAACGGTCCATCTACGATGATTCGGACTGATTTCGAGATCCGAAATACTCGAAAAATGCCAGTGCCGCCCTAACATGCGCAATCGTGACCGAAACCTACGAATGCTATTTAGGGGTGGAATCGGACATGCGAATTACCGCCAAATGATCCGGAACACCCTAAAACCCTTAACCTGCAAGTTTTGAGGTCGCACAATGCATATCTTTACCGGCGCGCTTCCAAATGCATTTTTTTGCCCTGACTTATCCGACTATAAGGGCCCAAAAGCCTACAGGTACCATTTCGGGCTGGAATCTGACATGCAGATTACCGCCAAATGATCCGGAATGCCCGAAAAACCTTAAGTAGCAAGTTTGAAGTCATTGCGGTGCATATTTCCACATGCATTCGTTCACTCTCTCTCCACATGCATTCATTCACTCTCTCTCCACATGCGAAGGTCATAAGGAAACATGCATTCACTTTCTCACCACATGCGCATGAGAGCTCTCTCTCTCCCTTTTCAATATTCTAAAAGTACAAAAATCATGAAAATATGCTAAGTGGGGCCACATGCGACCAAAACAGAGGCCACATGCGCCCATACCAGTGGCACATGCGCCCATGCTATGCCACATGCGCCGGGTGCATGGGGACATGCGCATGATCCCATCACATGCGCATGACTCGTTTCTCCAAATATTTCCATGCGCATGATCCCCACAACATGCGCATGACTCGTCTCTCCAAATATTTCCATGCGCATGCCCTCCATTTTGCAAACCACATGCGCCCGGTACCCGAGTAGCTACCCGATTAAGTGCTATAAATACCCCACTCACTTGTTGAGAGGGGGAGAGACTTCATTATCTGGAAAGGATCGGCAGAGCAAGGTAAAATCCTTGCCGAAATCCTCAGTCGACTATCCACATGCGCCCACACTTCGCCGGATGCCTTCGGCGAAAAGGGGTTTCTCCCACCGGAGCAAAATCCTCCAAGTCACATAGTGACATGCGCTCACCCATTCTGGGGAGGGGAAATGCGCAAAAATCCCTAAGTACCATGGGACATGCGCCCATAGTTGGGATGTTGGACGCATGTGCATTCACATGCGCTTGATAACCATGCATTTGTAGCATTCACATGCGCCTAATAACCATGCATTTGTAGCATTCACATGCGCTTGATGCATTTGTAGCATTCACATGCGCCTGGGGTGGACAACATGCATCCACTTAAGATATGCGCCCATGTCTAATGAAACATGCACCCAACCCAATCTCCCATGCGCCTGGACGCTGATGGGGAGGTGGGGCCTTCCATGATGTGGCCCGCCTTCTGATCGAGTCAGCACTCCTAGACACACATCAATGTCCTCTATCCATCCCCCGGACCGGATTCACCAACGGTCGATGTTAAGTGGGCCAAATCAGCAGTTTGATCAAAATGGCCAACACTTAGCCAATATTGCAAACCTCGGAAATCCTTCCGAAAGAGCCGGAAATGGCCGAAAGCGAGAGGAATCGTGCGGAATTTGACCGAAACCGAGAGGGAGACTTCTCTCCACCATAACATGATATACCATAATCATGCATTAAAATGAGATTACCTGATCTCAGGATCTCCGAGAAACCTTGATTAGACCATAAACAGGTCCACTACTTAGTCGTTTTTAGCCCTGGGAAGTGCCCTGTTGGCTCAGAAATTGACCCATGCTAAACAAATCGAAATGCGATCGCACTGCGACCCTCGTGGACATAATTCACCTCTATCCAAAGACGATCGTGATAGGTATTCACTAAATCCTCCGATCAGATCGTAAACAGGCCCTGGGAAGTGCCCTGACGGCCCAAAAATCTACTAATGCCAAATGAAATCAATCGCGATTTCAAAGACGCGAGGGCAAAATATCAATAACACAAAGATATATATGAAGCAGATTAATCAAATTAGATGCATAATTTGTCTGATACACTGAGCATCTAGCATGAATGCGATCTTCTCTTGAGCATACATAAAGCATAGTTACTTTGTACTGTACTCATTTGCATCCATTGAATGAATTTATTTCATCTCGGATCGAGTTACGAAACTAAATCAAAGGGGACTATGGTTATCATCGAAAACCATAATGAAAGAGTTCTAAACGTCTGAAATACTTCATCATTAAGACCATTTGATGTGCGTCCTGTCCAAGGCGGGATCCGTCAGTTGAGTGGCTAAGGGAATGAGTGCCCTCTAGTAAGTCACCCGTCTAGCTGAGATGGTCACTGGCCCTGGTTGCAGTAAGTGGACGCCGTAGAGTGTATTTCTGAAAGTCATATCGTCCATAGAGACGCGTCATGACACTGAGATATACGACTCGGTCGAAACCCTGTTTGCACAAAGACCCCATGGAGTGCCCTCCAGTAAGTCACCCGTCCAGCTGAGACGGTCATTGGCCCTGGTTGCAGTAAGTGGACGCCGTGAAGTGTATTTCTGAAAGTCATATCGTCCATAGAGACGCGTCATGACACTGAGATATACGATTCGGTTAAAATCCTGGTTGCTACTCAACTAGGAACGCCCGAGGAGTATGGGACCAACATCTAACTGATCTTAACGGTGAAGTATTACATAATAAATCCTAGACTTGGTCTCGGCGACCATGAACTCGAGACTATAATCCCTGACGATTTAAACTACTTGCTCGATCTATCCGAGCTTTATCCCTTTGATATTCCATCTATTGTATAACTGAAATTCATAGTGGAATCTTGTCGCTTTGTGCCGTGGTTTTCTCCCGTAAGGGTTTCCACGTAAAAATCTCTGTGTGGTCTATGTTGTGCTTTATTTATATTTATTCTCCTTTAATGCTTTATTTAATTCATTTATGATACATGCATGCATTTACTTTTGCCTTTTAATCAAGGGTGATCATCCGTTGATGTAATTAAGGGTTCGTGACCAGTTCACAGCCCGGAATGTAAAAGACCTCGGAATCTCTGGAATAAAATTCACCTCGCGGTGCTTTCTCGTGTATACTTTGTGATTGCTTATGATTGTCCATGAATGTCTCTATACTCAGAATTCCTCCAGAATAATGAAACACAGGAAAAAGACTGCTGACGAGCAGTTTCGATTTTTCTTTTAGTTCTAACAAACTGGCGACTCTGCTGGGGAATCGAATAATACCAGAATCTCTGGTTATCTCTGAGTAAAGAAACATCCCAAGATAAATCATTCACAAACACAGATGTATATGTAAGAAAGTTCCGCTAGGAGAAATGTTCGGCGCCTTTACGGGCGCCAAACTGGCGACTCTCAACGGGAACGTTCTTCCCTTCATCTTTAAAGCAAAAGTTTTCTAAAAGAATTTCAAAATCTCGCATGGCATGCATATGATTCGTACTCATATACTTCTGTTGACCATTGATCCATATCACGACTGGTAAGGACGCGTCTTCCCTCCGTTGAGAGGTGCAGGATGTTCTAATGTGCGTATGACTGTGCAGAGAGAAAGACAGAAAGACAGAAAAGAATCAAACATCAAAACTATACAAATGGCAGCCACTATGGTCTTCCTAGCTTCTGAGGGATTTTATTTCCCTCACCTCGCGATAGCAGAAATAGCAATTCCCGAAGCCGGATGGCAAGTTGTGCAGAAACGCCGATCACTGAAAGGGGCTGAAAACAAACAATTAACTTCAGTCAGAGTAGAAACAGTGAAGACACAGAGTAGTGTGAGAAGACAGTGGAAGCCGGTTCACAGGAATGAAACTCGCAATGTTATCAGAGCTACTGTGTCACCCAGGCCAGAATTCTCCTTCGTCGCTGCCGATTTCCCGGTAACGACGGGAACAACACTACCAGTCAAAACACCGAATCAATTTACTATCCGGGGATTGACCGAGACTGCAATGAAGGCATGCTCTACTGAAACCAATATGACCAGTGCTAGACCACAGCGAGTGCAGGTTGCAGTGGTGCAAGTCGTAGAAAGGGAGGAGAGCGAGCAAGATACAGAGCTGCCTCCGATCCAAGAGCAAATAGATGAAATCATTCAGGTCCAAGAAGACACAGCCAGAGAGATCAGAGAAATAAAAGAAGCATTAGTGGCTCTAGTCGCCCAGGGGGCAGTCAGAAGCCTAACCGTTCCCTTTGGACAACCACTGGGAGAGTCACAGGATACAATAAGAGAACCAGTAGCCGTAGAACCACAAATTCACCCAAGGAATGTTGCATTCGAGCGTGCACCGCCGCAATCATCTCAGGCCACGAAAGAAGAGTTGTCCCAGACAGTCGCAAACCTGATGCGTCAGGAAAGAGAAAAGGAGAAGATAGGAAAATATATATATCGGGTACCGTATCCGTCTGAAGTTAACGAAATCCCATTCCCTGACGAATTTAAGCATCCCGACTTCCCACAATTCGACGGGAATGGGTCACCAGAGGAACATATGACCCAATTCATGACGATGCTAGGGAATTTATCCGTAGTACCTCAATATTGCCTCCGATTGTTTGGGTCGACGCTGACTGGAAAGGCATTTCAATGGTATATGTCATTACCCGCAGGGTCCATCAAGACTTGGGATCAGATGCAATATTTGTTCATTTCCAAATTTTTCTCCACTGAGCGAGAAGTCTCGCTGACGGATTTAGCCTTAGTCCATCAGAGGCAAGGAGAGTCAATCGAGGCGTTTATTGATAGATGGGGAGCCATAGCAGCGCGATGCCGAGAGTTGCCTAGCGAGCCTGAGCAAGTCAAGATGTGTACGCAAGCCATGGACCCAATAATCTCGTTCGGTTTATCTGGACACAATTTCTCAACGTTCAGGGACCTAGCGACAAAGGCCCATATGGTAGAGGAAGCCGCGCTGAGAACGCAGTTCAAAGCAGAAAGACCGAAGCGTGAGGTCTGGAAGATGGCCACATCAAGTTACGTCGACAAAAGCAAAGCCTCGAAAGATCGAAAACGGTTACATCCAGAACACAAGATTAAAGGTAAGCCAGCAGAAATTCAGTTCAGAGCCGAAGGGCCAGGAAAATTGAAGAAGATAACGATCGTCGGACAGGGCAGTGTAGAAGGACGTTACTCGTTTGACCCAGAAGACCTTGTTCCAATAATGGAACACCTAGTCGAAGAAGGGGAACTACAATTGCCAGAGCTGATCCGACCAGAGGAAGCAGGACAAACGGATGCCCCCAATTATTGTAAGTATCATCGAATCCTGGGACATGAGACGGGGGAATGCCTCATCTTGAAAGGGAAAGTGCAGAGATTGATCGACCAGGGTACCATTAAGCTAATGACAGAAGAAATCAGTCGGGCAACGTCAGCCGTAGTGACAATAGCACCTATGATACCACCAGTTCATGATGAAAGACTGGTACAAACACCAATGGTACAGGCTGTAGAAGAAAGGGAATCGGCAGGACACGATGTCGAATTGTCGGCAATTCGAGAGAAAGTCAGCGAATTGGCCCAAGCCCATATAGAGCTATCCGAACAGATGGGAGAAGTTCGGGAGGCTTTAGCCATCTTGATCTCACAGAAAGCGACCCCTAGTGCCGCTATGCCTGTCCAACAGTTGGAAGAAGAAGCACGGGGGGCAGCCCGTAATGTTGTTGAAGTAAGACAACAGAGCCACATTGAACAAGCGAATGCGCGTATGTTGGGTTCAGACTCCATGATCCCATACGAACTGCTAGGCAATATCTCTTTCACCCTTCGTAACCTGGCTGCAGAGGTTCGCATGATAGAGCAATCCGTTTCGGAAACACGATCTCAAGCAGAAAAGTCAAGACGCAAAATGAGAAAGAGGACACAGGTAGACGTAAGAAAGAGCCCTAGAAGCCGAAAACGACCGAATCCAGGACATGAGGCAGAGTCCAGTGTAATGAGGACACAAGACAAGGGCAAAGAACCTCAGAACTCGCGGCACATGACAATCAGCGAGCGAGACGAAAAGAACGGACCGTATACATTTGACATTAAAGACCTTGTCCCAATTATGGAGCGGCTAATCGAAGAAAGAAAATTGCGACTCCCAAAGTCTGTTCGACCAGCAAAAGTAGGACGCATGGATGATCCCAACTATTGCGAATATCACAGATGCATAGGCCATAAAACCGAACAATGCTTCGTTCTGAAAGGAAAGATACAAAAGACGATAAACCAAGGCGTCGTCAGTTTGAAAATGGAAGGGTCCGATGGAACCCCGGCCAGTACGGTTCCAATAGATATCACTTAGGAAGAACTTCGCTCGAAGAACTCCGTTTCCTAAGCTTCAATAGTCGTGAGCGCTTACAAATAGTTCTGACGGTTTATAAAGTAGATATGGATATACTTATGTTCCCTCATGCATCTATTTCATCTGTATGTTGCGCTTCATACTTGTTTACATGTTCACTCACATCATACTGTTGTGCATATGAATATAAAATCTTCGTAGAGCTCTTCTTGATGACAGGTACCATAGTCAGAGAATATTAAAGAATCAACTCCACGAATCATCAACTGACTTATTATATCCTCATCAGACCGGTCAAATCAGGAGAGAATATCTTATAGAAAGTCTACGCAAACCACAACATCCCCATATTATGGTATCTTCGTCACAGGTTCTCATATTAAGTATCCTGGTATTCCGGCATTCCTCTGCTTAATAGGAGAATACTTCAGAATTGATGGATTGTCATATATATGTATATGTGGTTCTCTACATGAGGACGGCCGAGATACTCTATTATTATCGACCTCTTATACTTATGCACAATGTTTTATATGAAGATAATCGGAACATCGTTATCTATATCCAGCTTTCGTATTATGTCATGGATCTCCCATCATTATCGCATTATTCTTCTACTGAATATGAAGATAAGTCACGACTGGGAATCTCCTGTATACATATTTATATATACGGCCTTGTATGAAGACGATTAGAGCATTCTATTACGTATCACCTCACCTTGAAAATGTCGACAACTTTCTCTTATGAAGAATTCTGCGACAAGAATATGCAATTAAAGATTATGATCGGACGGGTATTTGGCACGGATTCCTAAAGCACAAGATCTGTCTCATTAGAATGAAGTGGTCTTGCAAAGTGATGAGCCAGATGCACTGGGGGCAAACCCCAATATATTATGAGAAACTCGAGTTTATAAGAAGAAGACGACTGGGAGCAAGCCCTAATATATTATCAAAATATCAAGTCTGCAGAAAGAAATGACTGGGGGCAGGCCATGAAGGATGACATATAAACCTGAAAACATGGAGCTAAAAGAAATTTTTGGACTTATGACACAAATGTCTCTCAAAAGTGATGACCCAAGGATACACAGGTTGAGTAAAAAGGGAAGTATTATTCTTATGGGTTCTTCCATTTTTATGCTTTGGTATATTCAACTTACATTAAATTCATACATAATACATCATTTCATGCATACTAGTCTTAAACACATAACACCAAGTAGCGGTTTAGCAAAAGAATTATTGTCATTATTTTAGATCATGAAGCATGCAGCTAACAAGTTCTGATGTCAATTACGTCGGATACAAGTGATAGTTGGGTATTCAGGACAGCTGTCTAATACTATTTTTGTCTGACAATGACCGTAAAAGAAAGCAAAAGAATAGAATTACAGCTTCTCCAGGCATCCTGTTATGAACTTCATCACATCCTTCCTCGTTGCCTCCATGGTGGCCTTTGCCTCCGTTAGCGTCAGTGCAGGATTCGGAATATCACGAAGTTCGATTTCTAAATCTTCCACTTGCTTGCGTGCCGCCTCTCCTTCACTCTCGAGTTGTGCGACCTCGGCACGGTTCTGATTAATGACAAGATCAAGGCGGGTAACCTCAAGATTTATGGCCGTTTCTTCCGCCTGTAGCCGCGCGATCTCAGATTTGACATCAGCAAGATGATTAATACACCCGCGACGTTGAGTCTCGCTATCTTCTAAGGTTGTTCTAGCATTAACTGCCGAACATTCTCGCTGCTCTATGACAGGCCGCAAAGAAGACAGCACTCGCCGTTTCTCTTCAGCCGTAGGGTCAGGTTCAATCTGTTCAGTCATAATAACCTGCGTAACAGAATCCTCGAAAGAAGAAATACGACGAACTATTTCGGATACATCAGGCCCGATTACTCCTGCACAAGCTTCCAATGCCTTCACCCTTGCTCCTAGTGTATGCCACTCGCTTGGTTCAGCCAACACCCTTGAAATATTGGATAGTAAACCCCTCAGTACGCTTTGTCCGAAACAGTCTAAATGATCAAAACAAGGAACATTGAATGCTCCGTGGGCAGCCGCCTCAAAATTGACAGTATCTGCAACAAGAGGAACAGAGCGAGTATGCAATGAAATGACAAGTATAGAAAAAGAATACACCAAGGAACTATGAAAGAACTATACCGAAAGATGGGTTGAATACAGGTTCTGAGGAAGTTGCAGTATGTATCGTCGCATCAGGGAAATGCTTAATAGTCTCAGTCAGTGGTGTCGAGGTCACATCCAGAAATTCAGTAGTGTCACTATCAGTATCGATTATTTCAGTTACCGCTGGCAACTCCGCCATACCCTCAACACTGGAAGCACCAGGGGCTATAGATGCAGTCGTGTTATTCCCCGGCGTAGTAGACCCTTGCAGATTATCCTCTCCAATCGGCTCAGCCTGCTCTCTCATGCTAGCATGGTCTGATATTGCCTTCGTCGGCCCAGTCATCGTCGGGTCATCTTCACTAATTAACCGACCGGCATCCTTATCGCCTTCAATCACCAGAAGACGTGTGAACCCGGCTTCTTGAGACCATTTCGCTAAAGGTATTCCAAAAGTATGCCAGCCATCCAACGCGGTATCCTCCTTACGATGGTCAATTGACACACTCAGGGAGATCTTATGCTTAATGCTCGACGATAAATACGCTTCAGCCTGCTCTCTATAATAACCCAATCCGTCAGCAAGGACCTCTGTCAGCCCTGGAGGAGGAATGTAGAGTGGATCATCAACAGAGCTGTTTTTTCGGACCAGAGCATACTGATGCACCCACCATCTCAGCCAGCTATAAGAACCGCTAGTCTTCCGATAGAGGCCGGGAAGCATGAATCTCGCCCCTGTTCGCGTCATCAAAAGTTGATGCCATATCCACTCCCAATGAACAGGACCTGTACCATATGCCCGCTCTACTTTAGTTACATCTGGTAACGTCATTGGAACACCCTGATCGTACCCAAATTGCCTGGCAAACCGACTAGGGTAATAAGGTTCTCGCTAGAACTCTATTCCTTCGCGTGGCGGAAGTGAGGCAGTACGAATAGACACCAGAAATTCCCTACCAGTGACATCCACAGAATGTTCATTGTCAACGACTTCTCGATCTTCTCCGGCATCAGAAACAGGAAAGTGGTAGAAACAAATCTCCGCCCAATTGCCAATTTTGGAAGCTATCCAATCAGACGACCGCGTTATCATGTTAAGTTTTCTATAGCGATAAAGAGGTGCGTGATCAGTGTGAAAATACTGGAAGAGATCCACTCCGTAGGTCCACGGGAAATATATGCCTAACCATCCATAGAAGAAATGCCATGGGCAATAAGCTGTGTTCATCCCTCGCCAGGGTTGGTCTTTGTTACTCGCAATATTGCCAAAAGCCCTATATAAACTGCATAACACGGGGGGTGCTAGAGAAAATTGACGACCATTTGCAAGAGCTCCCGCCACGACGAAGCAAGAAACCCTGACACCATCAGCACTCTTGGAGCTAGGCAACATAACTTCCGACAACCAGTATGCTAAGAATCCTGCCAGTTCACAAGACGGTGTAAGCTCATTCGGATTGCGAAACTTTTGTTCAAAACGTTCCTTCATTAAAGCCTGGTCTTCGGGTAAGATCTCATACCCTTCGTAATTAATGCTGTGAGGAGAAAGAAGTGCCCATGTCAGAAACAAAGAAATTAAAGTATGCAAAGCACGTAATACAAAAGAAGGCATTGGAAGAAGTATTACTTCATCCTCTAGCTAAAGTAGATCAACCAGTCGTCATAGTGAATCTTTGTAATATTGTCGAACTGCGACAACTCAGTAAACAACTCTAGACAAGCCTTCGAATGATAAGCATCTCGAGAACTTTTGAGCCGAAACGAAGACAGCTCTTCATCAGTTGGGACGTATTCCTGGTAATATTCTCCTATCACAGACAACCCAGCCATCATCCGGAGATCCCATAAAGTTATGCTCATCTCTCCACATGGAAAGTGGAACGAATTGGTAACGGAAGACCAGTAGTTCAAGAAACTTCGAAGAATTGTTGGATCTCGGGAGAAATATTTGGAGGTCGCATCGATAGCCTGGTACAGGCCGACTTGCTTTAAAATCGTCTTATGCCGGATCAAAATCTCTTTTGCCCACGGCTCATAACCAACTCGCTCGTTCAAATGACCCCGCGTACGAAAGCTCTTCGTTGCCCACATCGTCGCCTTGTCCATGTGTCGAAATCGTTGCTGCATTGTCTCAAAATAATGGACTGGAGAAGGAGTGTGAGGATCACAAGTAGGCGCAAGGAAAACCATTTCTCTCGAGGAACCTACCCACTGTTCTCTCCCATCGTCGACCAGTATGGTAGTGAACAACTGCTCGGGGGCAGATGTCCACCTCTCGACTCCATAGAATTGAAAAGGGCCTTGAACGTTGGATGGTTCGATGCTCGGGAAGGGCTTGTGCCTCGTAAGAGATTTCTCATGCAAGATGACTCGGTTGGTATAAGGGTTGACGATGGAGAAACCGCGTATAGTAATGATCTTGTTTCTATTCCAGCCGATCTTCATCCGCTCATTCTTCGGATCAATGAGCTGTGGCGATTGCTTCGCCTTGTCAACTTCCTCAGCCGGCTTCTTACCTCGATTTCGTCTCTTCTTCTTCTGACCTTCCTGATCATCCTCGGAATGTCAGCCGCGCACGCTAGAAGGGCCTGCCTCAACGACATTGGCAGCATCAGTAAGCTGACAATACCAGGCGGACCATTCTCCTTCAGTCCCTTGCGTCGGAGGCTCAGATATGATTTTCTCCACATAGATACGCAGTAATACTTCATGAGAGAGTTGCTTAATTTGATCAGAGAAATCCTCCACTTCGGATTCGATTGTCTCGAAGGATTGCGAATGACACTCTACCGGAGACGGGTTAGCAGTATCTCCAGTCGCCCTCTTTTTACCGCGTCGTATAGATGAAGAGCTGGAAACTTGCAATTTGGAAGCTTCACCAGAAGAACCTGCTGCTGTCGCCATGATTCACTACAATACGCAAACAAAAGTGCATCAAACAGAAGACCAGCGCATGCAACAGGCAACACAATAAGGTAAGCATTGCATCATTCAATCACGGATTTCACACACAAAATACATCAGTAACCACATGCATAAAGTCATGACCCACAGCAATATGGAAACAGTGGAATTCGAGCGCACATCCGACAAGCAAGCGCGCACATATCATAGCGCAGCAAATACAGTAACAGCTCTACATGTACACTTTGAGCGCGTGCGAATTCGCACTAACTCCAAATGATGCGTGTGCACCTGCATAGAAGTGCACATCATAGAACCGCTTAAAGAAGCAGTTGTGAGCCATCAAAGACCAGCATAAGCAACATATTATAGGCCCCGAGCACTAAATCCCAATCGTTCGAGTGTTAAGCGAGATAGCCACAAACGGCACCGAAATCGGCTGAGCATGGAGCCAGATGCGTGAGTTTTTCACCAAGGGCGAAGGAAATGCCAGAATTCCAGAAATTTCACTAAGTAGTGGAGTTACATGCGCCCAAGCCAATACCCCAAGCGCATGTGACCCCACATGCGCCCTACTCCATGTAATTGGGAGATACAAGTTTGTAATAGGTGACCCAGCATGCGCCCATATTCGCTTCACTAAAGAAAAGCTCACATGCGCCTACATTATGAGAGGTTTCCACACATGCATTTGGGGTATGGGTACATGCGCCTGGCTCTTAACATGTTCCCACATGCACCTAATGCATCTACAACATGCGCTTGAGTATGAGCACATGCGCCCATAAAGATGCACTATTACATGCGCTTGGAACTAATGGCATGCGCCTGGAGCAAGATGCAATATGCCCATTATCAATTGGAAGGGCACATGCGCCCATGAGAAGGCCACATGCGCCTACTCCCTCATGAGGAGCTCTCTCACCTTTGAAATTTTACTTTTTCTTGATTCGAAAATGTGCAAATGACTCAGTGAGTCCACTATTTATACTTGAGCCTGGGGACCGGTGCACCGCACTGGCCTGACATAAGCATCCATCGCAGCGCACCGGGGGGGCACTTGTTGGGGCTCAAATTTGTACCCATTATAAAATGGTATTTAACGGTCCATCTATGATGATTCGGACTGATTTCAAGATCCGAAATACTCAAAAAATGCCAGTGCCGCCCTAACATGCGCAATCGTGACCGAAACTTACGAATGCTATTTTGGGGTGGAATCGGACATGCGAATTATCGCCAAATGATCCGGAACACCCTAAAACCCTTAACCTGCAAGTTTCGAGGTCGTACGATGCATATCTTTACCAGCGCGCTTCCAAATGCATTTTTTTTGCCCTGACTTATCCGACTATAAGGGCCCAAAAGCCTACAGGTACCATTTTGGGCTGGAATCTGACATGCGGATTACCGCCAAATGATCCGGAATGCCCGAAAAACCTTAAGTAGTAAGTTTGAAGTCATTGCGGTGCATATTTCCACATACATTCGTTCACTCTCTCTCCACATGCATTCGTTCACTCTCTCTCCACATGCATTCATTCACTCTCTCTCCACATGCGAAGGTCATAAGGAAACATGCATTCACTTTCTCACCACATGCGCATGAGAGCTCTCTCTCTCCCTTTTCAATATTCTAAAAGTATATGCTAAGTGGGGCCACATGCGACCAAAACAGAGGCCACATGCGCCCATACCAGTGGCACATGCGCCCATGCTATGCCACATGCACCGGGTGCATGGGGACATGCGCATGATCCCATCACATGCGCATGACTCATTTCTCCAAATATTTCCATGCGCATGATCCCCACAACATGCGCATGACTCGTCTCTCCAAATATTTCCATGCGCATGCCCTCCATTTTGCAAACCACATGCGCTCGGTACCCGAGTAGCTACCCGATTAAGTGCTATAAATACCCCACTCACTTGTTGAGAGGGGGAGAGACTTCATTATCTGGAAAGGATCGGCAGAGCAAGGTAAAATCCTTGCCGGAATCCTCAGTCGACTATCCACATGCGCCCACACTTCGCCGGATGCCTTCGCCGAAAAGGGGTTTCTCCCACCGGAGCAAAATCCTCCAAGTCACATAGTGACATGCGCTCACCCATTCTGGGGTGGGGAAATGCGCAAAAATCCCTAAGTACCATGGGACATGCGCCCATAGTTGGGATGTTGGACGCATGTGCATTCACATGCGCTTGATAACCATGCATTTGTAGCATTCACATGCGCCTAATAACCATGCATTTGTAGCATTCACATGCGCTTGATGCATTTGTAGCATTCACATGCGCCTGGGGTGGACAACATGCATCCACTTAAGACATGCGCCCATGTCTAATGAAACATGCACCCAACCCAATCTCCCATGCGCCTGGACGCTGATGGGGAGGTGGGGCCTTCTATGATGTGGCCCGCCTTCTGATCGAGTCAGCACTCCTAGACACACATCAATGTCCTCTATCCATCCCCCGGACCGGATTCACCAACGGTCGATGTTAAGTGGGCCAAATCAGCAGTTTGATCAAAATGGCCAACACTTAGCCAATATTGCAAACCTCGGAAATCCTTTCGAAAGAGCCGGAAATGGCCGAAAGCGAGAGGAATCGTGCGGAATTTGACCGAAACCGAGAGGGAGACTTCTCTCCGCCATAACATGATATACCATAATCATGCATTAAAATGAGATTACCTGATCTCAGGATCTCCGAGAAACCTTGATTAGACCATAAACAGGTCCACTAAGTCGTTTTTAGCCCTGGGAAGTGCCCTGTTGGCTCAGAAATTGACCCATGCTAAACAAATCGAAATGAGATCGCACTGCGACCCTCGTGGACATAATTCACCTCTATCTAAAGACGATCGTGATAGGTATTCACTAAATCCTCCGATCAGATCGTAAACAGGCCCTGGGAAGTGCCCTGACGGCCCAAAAATCTACCAATGCCAAATGAAATCAATCGCGATTTCAAAGACGCGAGGGCAAAATATCAATGACACAAAGATATATATGAAGCAGATTAATCAAATTAGATGCATAATTTGTCTGATACACTGAGCATCTAGCATGAATGCGATCTTCTCTTGAGCATACATAAAGCATAGTTACTTTGTACTGTACTCATTTGCATCCATTGCATGAATTTATTTCATCTCGGATCGAGTTACGAAACTAAATCAAAGGGGACTATGGTTATCATCGAAAACCATAATGAAAGAGTTCTAAACGTCTGAAATACTTCATCATTAAGACCAATTGATGTGCGTCCTGTCCAAGGCGGGATCCGTCAGTTGAGTGGCTAAGGGAATGAGTGCCCTCCAGTAAGTCACCCGTCCAGCTAAGACGGTCACTGGCCCTGGTTGCAGTAAGTGGACGTCGTAGAGTGTATTTCTGAAAGTCATATCGTCCATAGAGACGCGTCATGACACTGAGATATACGACTCGGTCGAAACCCTGTTTGCACAAAGACCCCATGGAGTGCCCTCCAGTAAGTCACCCGTCCAGCTGAGACGGTCACTGGCCCTGGTTGCAGTAAGTGGACGCCGTGAAGTGTATTTCTGAAAGTCATATCGTCCATAGAGACGCATCATGACACTGAGATATACGACTCGGTCGAAACCCTGTTTGCACAAAGACCCCATGGAGTGCCCTCCAGTAAGTCACCCGTCCAGCTGAGACGGTCACTGGCCCTGGTTGCTGTAAGTGGACGCCGTGAAGTGTATTTCTGAAAGTCATATCGTCCATAGAGACGCGTCATGACACTGAGATATACGACTCGGTCGAAACCCTGTTTGCACAAAGACCCCATGGAGTGCCCTCCAGTAAGTCACCCGTCCAGCTGAGACGGTCACTGGCCCTGGTTGCACTAAACGGAAACCGTAAAGTGTATCCCTGAAAGTCATATCGTCTATAGAGACACGTCATGGCACTGAGATATACGATTCGGTTAAAATCCTGGTTGCTACTCAACTAGGAACGCCCGAGGAGTATGGGACCAACATCTAACTGATCTTAACGGTGAAGTATTACATAATAAATCCTAGACTTGGTCTCGGCGACCATGAACTCGAGACTATAATCCCTGACGATTTAAACTACTTGCTCGATCTATCCGAGCTTTATCCCTTTGATATTCCATCTATTGTATAACTGAAATTCATAGTGGAATCTTGTCGCTTTGTGCCGTGGTTTTCTCCCGTAAGGGTTTCCACGTAAAAATCTCTGTGTGGTCTATGTTGTGCTTTATTTATATTTATTCTCCTTTAATGCTTTATTTAATTCATTTATGATACATGCATGCATTTACTTTTGCCTTTTAATCAAGGGTGATCATCCGTTGATGTAATTAAGGGTTCGTGACCAGTTCACAGCCCGGAATGTAAAAGACCTCGGAATCTCTGGAATAAAATTCACCTCACGGTGCTTTCTCGTGTATACTTTGTGATTGCTTATGATTGTCTATGAATGTCTCCATACTCAGAATTCCCCCAGAATAATGAAACACAGGAAAAAGACTGCTGACGAGCAGTTTCGATTTTTCTTTTAGTTCTAACACTGACCAATTCCATAATCGTTGGTACAAGATAAAAAGAACTCATTCGTGAGGTTAACCCCTTTCCTTGCTCAAATCTCTTGAGTATAGCGTGCATTTATAAAATTAGTCGGTCATTGAGAGGACTTTGAGTTTCGATCTAGTCTTGAATCAGTTTGTTTCAATGCAGGGGTACTGACCAATTCAGTCAATATCCTTGAGTCGAGCAGACTCTATCATGCCCATATAATCATACACACACGTACTTTCAATCCAAGCCCTCGGTCACATGAGTAGCCTTGACTGACTGATTTGAGAGCAACAATAGATACAACGTCAAACCACATAAATTTATTGTGTTTTGTTTATTGATTTTCTTTGTTACGTTAGTTCATTTTTTTTAAAGGTGGCATTGCAGTGCACATTTGAGCCGAAATTCTTCAAGTGGCTCATCAATTGAACAATGAACCAACATATGGCCACGAACCGACATGCGCTCACAAGTCATACACATGGCATACGTGGACTAAAATTGAACTCACTAAATTATGGAGCCATTATTACCAAGTCAAAGCCCCCGAAATCCTACAGGTTGAGAAATTTTAATCTCTGAATCGTGGACACTTATTTGTTTAAATAAGAAAATTGGATTTTTATTTTTAACTATCTAATCAATGTCCAACGATCCCATAATAGAAAATCGAACAAGCATAATTTTGGTGCACATTGTAAGTAACTACAAACTTGTAACTTAGACAAGTTAATTTGAATTACTTGCAACCCGTATATGCAATTTATAAATGCCTGGATATCATCCAACAATATACTTTGTCAAAGCATCAAAGCTTTTCTCAAAAGAAAGGGATGCAAAAGATGGTTATTTGCTACTTTGGCTTGGTGTAATGGTTGATACATATGCACTTGGAAATCTCCATGTGCCACACATATGCTCAGAATAGACTGTTTAATTTACGGTCCATTCAATGAACATCCACAGATCCGCTAATCATGTATTCAAATAAGTATGTTTTTTTTTTTATTGAAGATATGCCTAAATTGGGCTTCTTTTGATGATTAAAACTGAATTAATTACATTTAAAGTAATAAAAATTTCCACAATGATTATGTAGGACATCACCATCAACGTTTCTCTCCAAAAGTAGTATGGTCGGATCGTGTGATTGTTTTACACCATTTTAAAAAATATAACTAGTCATCCTCATTGCATTCACACACAACTATCCATACCATATAAATTGTGGGATACGTTGTGATGGAGCACATCAATAAAAGCATTGAACATGCACTTTTGAGTTCATAACTATTCCATTGACTATGACTATCAATGGATGGTTAAATAGAAAATAACTAGTGTTCCAAAATCCATCAGTGAAATTAGATGGTTACTATCATATTCAGTGTGTTTTTTATGGCTTGTTTGGGATACAGGATTAAATAGCATTGAATTGCATCAGGTGGAATTAACACCATTATTGCACAATGATTGTATGTTAGAAAATACCATGTGTTAAAACTAGAAAATGCGACATACTCGATCGAGGGCGGCATTTTCTTATTTATTGTTATTCTAGGGTTCTGAGTATTGAAAATATTCACAAATAATCACAAGCATTCATAAAGTACATAAGAGAAGGTATCGCAGGGCGAATTTTATTCCAGAGATTCTAAGATCTTGTACATTCTAAGTTGTGATCTGGCACAAGCCCTTAATTACATCAATGGATGATCACCCTTGATTAAAAGGCAAAAGTATATATATGCGCACATCATAGATAAATTAAATAAAGTGAACAAGGGAGCAAAAATATAAATCATGTACGCCACAGAGAACACAAAGATTTTTACATGAAAACCCTTGTGGGAGAAAACTACGGCACAAAGCAACAAAGCCCCACTATGAATGATAGTTGTACAATAAATGGAGTATTCAAGAAAATGCCCGGATAAATCAAGTAGGTGTCTAAATCATCGGGGACTATGGTCTTTAAATTTATGGTCGTAAAGACCTGTGTAATTTCATTATGGACTGAGCCATCGCTTGGACAGGTCGGATGCCTATGTCCTATGTTCTTTCGGCTGTTCCGAGTTGAGAGGCAATCAGGATTTTTAGTTGAGTCATACAGCACTAAGCTAACGCCTGTTATTATGAACAGGTGACCGCTGGAAGACGCACAATTCGACTGTTGTTACCTGATTAGCTCAACCGACAGATCTCGTTTTGGATGGGTAGTACATCGACTAGTTTTAAGATAACAATTCATAGCAAATATTTTGTAGTAATTTGGAACTCTTTGGTTATGGTTTCTAGCAGTAACCATAGTCTCTTTTGGTTAATCTTAAGCCTCAATCCAGGCTAAACTCTAGTTGTACAATGAACATAATTGATACAAAGTTATTATAATCAGCTGTCGAATCAGGCTGGGGTCCGCTGACTCGTCTTCAGAAGCGATCATGTTCCTGCACCTTTGCTGATAGCTAATATGCAACGAAAGCTAAGCAGAGAACCTACTCATGCATGCATAAATGTGCGGGACATTATAACAAGGCAATGGATCTTTGATGCACGATGAATGCAATAGAATGTATATCGTATGAGATTGATTGTATGTGATGGATACAATAGAAGGTATGTCATATGAGAATACAATAATATGTATACCAAGTGAAGTTGAATACATGTCGAGTTAAGTAAGGTAAATGCTACATTAAGCAAGATGAATGCTAGATTAAATAGAGATGAAAGCTGGATTAAGCAAAGATGAGTGTTGGATTAAGGAAGGTGAATGCTAGATTAAGCATAGATGAATGCTAAATTAAGCAAGATGAATGTTGATGCATGAAGCAAGTAATGTTATCTAATCATAGCTCCATTTCTGCATGGATTTGCACTAAAATAATGTTATGGTCATATCGCTGCCTGAAAATTCCAAGTAAAAATCTAAATTATTGATCTATTCACAGATCGGTCATAATATATCATGAATATTTTGCTGCTCTTTGGTGTTTTAGTCAATGGTTTAGATTCGAAGAAAACCCCTCCGTTTAAATGATAAACTTTTTGAGAAGTGCTAAAAAGTTTTGATTTGTACTTGGAATGGAAAATCAAAATCTTTATTGTTGGGAATTTAATTTTTTAGTATTTTTTATTTAATCCAAATGAGGGGTACTTCCCTATTTACATAAATAACTTAAAGTAAATGGACATTTACTTAAACATTTTTATGTAAATGAGGTGTGTAGTGTGTGCGTGTAAGTGCAGATGTAGTGTAGTGTAGATAGAGGTGCAATGCAGACAGACAAATGTGCAGGTAGCTAGATAAGGCCAGGACGTGTCCAAATATGATCAAGCGCATGTGAGTTTGACACTCGGCCATTTTCGGCCTGTGTTGAGCCATGAATTGTGCATATTTGAACCCCAATTCGTAGCACAATTGCATAGTTTAAGTTATTAAAGTTAATGACTTATTATTGTTTTTGTGTTTGTAAGTAAAAGAGAGAGATGTCATGGATTTAATGCTAATTTGGAGAATTTGGAGTAATTAAAAGACCAAGTTTTAATGAGCCAAAGAAGTGGAGAAAAAGCCTTGAAGGAATCAAGTTAAAGTCCTGAATTGTCCTGAAAAAGCGAAATGCAGAGTTGCAAGGCTATAAAAGTAAAATGCAGAAAATAACCTTGGGTTGCTGCAAGACAGAATTTCAATCAATCGGAGTCCTATCGGAGTCCCATCGGAATTGTCTCCAATCAATCGGAGTCATATCGGAGACCCATCGGAATTATAAATTTTTCCATAACTCTCTGGACATATTTTCGATCAATCGGAAGGGGGTGCTCCGATCCATCAGAAATAAGTCCGATCAATTGGAACTATCTGCGTAAGTGCGAAATACTTACGTGGATTCTCGAAGTTTCTAAGTCGGTGCAGGATTTCTCTTATAAAAGGCCACCTTCATTCCCTTTCTAAGGCATCATAAAAGGCTATAAAGTTCATGGGAGGTGGAGAGGAGTATCGTGGAGTGTTCGCAACGCCTCCAACTAGGGTTTTTATATTTTTCTATGTTTTTAAAATAGTTTCTTTTGAGTTTTAGTTCAATCTGTTAGTGGTTAGCTAAATCTCTTAGATAAGGCTAAGAGGTGAAGCTTTTAGTTATTTGCAATGTCTAATTTGAATTAGTTCAAGTACTTTTGGATTTTATGAAAAATATTTCTAATTCAAGTTTGAAATAAAGTTGATATTTTTAGTTTAATCTTCCATCTCTTGTGATTTTGCTTACATGGGATGTTTTGATTTACTGAAATTGATCAATGGGGTGTTGTTGATAGGATTTTAGGTTGTAGAGATCTTACATCTATCATGATATGTTGGATGCTAGAGGATCTTACAAATTAAGTTTCCTAAGTGCTTATCTAGAACTAAACTATAAAAAGTTCTTATCTTTGATATTAATCTGAGATAGTTGTGTATGTATTGATATTGGTTTAATAGAAATTCAATTCATGCTTCTAAATCAAGTCTAGTGACAAGGCTTGAAGAAGAATCATGAATATGATCTTGCTTGTTTTGTGAATGATTGGGTTGTGTTATTGAATACACCCAATGCCTTAGTTGTTTATGAGAGAACCATATCAGTGGATGATCCATCTATATTAGATGCATTATGATGATTCGATTGCTTTATATTCTGATTGGATAAGGATAGAACTCCGATTCTAATTGAGTTATTGGCTTGAATGGTTTGAATTGACATTGTGAATGATTATTAGTGGATCATTGGCACTCTAGTATTTATTTCCCTGATTTAAGTCTAAAGTAGATAGTTTTATGTTATCAATTTTCATCTATCATTATAAATCCGAATTTAGTTCATTCTAGTTATAAAGTTTAGAATTGTTACAACAATCCCTGAGGATCAACCTCGGTCTTACCGAGAATTATTATGACATCGCAGCCTTGCACTTGAGGCGAGCGAACAACCTGCCACAGAGGAAAGGCCCATGCAACTGTGTGAAAATGGGCTTAGGCGCATGTAAGGAGAGGGGGAAGAAAATAACCTTCAGACTTGAATATTTCAGCAAGTTCTGTCTCCAGACTTAGAAAATTCAGGCTGCGCGCCTACACTCAATGGACAGTTACCCTTTCAGGGATAAATCTCACTGTCGCCTGAGCACTTTTAGACTTCATTTATGATGCTAAATGCATGGACGGTCAGGCGAAAGTCTGATCAATGGCCATTTGATGGATATTGCTTGATCTTGGGTCCATCTAAGTTGCTCTGACAGGGGAAAATGCTGTGTTCTGAGGTGCGCAATGCAAGGATATGTATCAAATACCGCTCAAACTTGGGGGTTAGGGGTTTTTGGACCTTCCGGATCATTTGGTCATGATGTGCACGTCTAAATCCACATTGAAATGGTAGGCAGCAGTCCCGGATGTGATTGCATGACTACTCGGGTTAGGGTTGCACTGGCGCTTTGTCGGGTTTTCTGACTGTTTCTGAACTTTTCTGCTGATCCGGATCACTGTGCCATGTCCCTGACTTGCTGATGAACCTCGGGTGATAAATTGAACCCCAACACCATGTGTAGACACCCCACCTTCGGCTACACTGTTGGTAGAGATAGCTAGATGAATGGAGGACCATACCCCTAAATCCCATGTCCAAACTCAGCCAAACTCACCATTGTAAGCCTCAATCCATAGCCCAACTCGCCCCTAAACATCAGCCTGAAAAACCCCCCATAAGAAAAATCAGTCAAAAAATCCTTAAAAAGTCAAACTCACTGAGTCAACCCGCTGAGTCAAATCACCGAGTCAACCCACCGAGTCAAAACACCGAGTCAAATCACCAAATTAACCCACTGAGTCAATCACCGAGTCAACCCGCTGAGTAGACCCACCGAGTCAACTCACTGAGTTCCAAGCAGCAGCCCCGAAGCATGTCCGTACTGCCCGTGGGATCCCGAGAGCGTACTTACGGGCGGCCCCCTGGGTGCCGCCCAAACATATTTATGGGAACTACCACTCTCCACTGCTATAAATACCCCCCTCCCCTTCTCATTCAAGCATCCCTCCGAAGCCATCCAGCCCGAGTGCAATCTGTCTCTCCACCCTTTAGCCTAATCCTCCACCAAGGAGAGCCTGAGTGAGAAGAGTCTAGCCCTGGTCCAGCCCAGCCTGACCACTGGTCCAAGTCTCCCAAGCCATCCAAGTCTTGATCCAGCCAGTCGAAGCCAATCCTTGCGACACCTCCGTCCATCCAGCTACTCTTTTACCAACATCATCTCATTTGCATATAGTATAAGTGCAACATTTACTTTTCTTCCAACCCCCCTGCTTCACTACAAGCACTCTGATTATTCAAACACACATCATGCATCTCGCATAAAGCACCTGTTAGTTCCAGCGTATGCTCTGGGCTTGCCTGTTAATGGAAACCTGCCCATCAGAAACTCTTACTATTCAGACCTACATTCATACATTAGTCACTACGAGCACTTTGATTATTCAAACACACAGCATGCATCTCACATAAAGCACCTGTCAGTTCGAGCGAATGCTCTGGGCTTGCCTGTTAATGGAAACCTGCCCATCAGAAACTCTTACTGTTCAAACCTGCATTCATGCATCATGTCATCCATGAGAATGTACGAGGATTAAAACAGACTTTCAAGTGTTAGTTCAATTTTGTGAAGTAGAGACCGTACTTTGGTATGGGTAGTGTGTGGGGTGCTTAACCTCTTCCTACCCTGTAACCGTGATCCCTTACCTCGAATCTCTGGCCGTAGATTAAAATGAGTCATTTTAGAAGAAGAAATCTTCGGATCCCCTTCTCTAACGTTTCTACAGGGTCTAGCCGACTGTAGATCCGAAGTAACTGGCTAGTGGCGACTCTGGTCTTATATAAACTCATCTAAACACATCCAGCTTAACACGACAACCAAACAAAGCCCTCGAGAACGAGGCAAGCCAGTGACATAAACGACGATTTGCACACACGCACCTCTTCTTCTTTTTCCGAAAGGAAAGGAGAACGTTGTCGAGAGCGCAGAATGGCGAGGGTCCACAGAATGGCGACTCCACTAGGGATAAGCTAGTCCCACTAGTCATGATCCGACTTGAAAAACAGAATCCTTCCCGTACTTGAAAGTCATTAGTCCTCATACAATCTCATCTGCATAGCATTCTACCCAAAAAAAAAAAAAAAAATAGAAAGTCCTAAAACCCAAAAATAAAAAGAATAGAGTATAGTTCTCACCATTGCGCCTCCTCGGGCTCAACGTGTTCGGAAACAACTTCCCTTCCGCAGCATAATCCGCACTCGGGCTCAGCAAGCCATGTCTGACCACGAAGAGGAAACTCACCTCTTCCCCGCTCTTGAAATGACCGAAGCACAACCTCCAGCGCAATAGCCAATTGAGAATACGCCAATCATGCAAGAATTGGCACAAGGAATGAGAGCAATACAAGAAATGCTCTTGCAATTCATGCAAGCACAAGCCACCGCAGCAGCCAACAATTAGGTTGGCCCAGTTCAGCAATCTCAGCAGCCATGCCGGGTCCCTCCGGCCTCCAGTTCAAATCAAGCACAACCATCGGAATCTGCGCAAGACTACCGACAATAGCCGTCTCAACCCTTCGTTATGGGGCATCCTCCTCAATACCTTCCCGCGACGACAAGGCCGTCTCAGAGCACTACCGTCGCAGGGACTTTCAGTCAGCTTTCAGTCAATCTTAGAAACAACAGTCTCAGTAGATTTCAGCATGTCCCCGCCGATAGGACCCCTTTTCAATTTCAGCACATCCCCGACAATGGGATTTCAATCCAATTTCTAGCAACAGGGACCGCACTGGCGAATGCCCACAATGGGGGTCAGTGTCAAGCCCACATCAATCAGAGGACAGTGGCGAATACCCAACAAGGGGGTCACTTCCCAGCATCTCAGTCTCCTGTAAACAGGACCACTTTCCAATTCCAGCACATCCCCGCCGATGGGATCCCAGTTAATTTCTAGCAATCTTCAATTCAGCAAACTCCAGTTAATTTCCAGCAATCTTCAATTCGGCAGTCTCCAGTCAATTTCCAGCAAGTTCCAGTTCAACCTTCAGTACAATCCCTGGTTCAGTTACAATCCTTTCAAGCACAAGTTCATCAGAAAATAGTTCAGTCATCAAATCAATTTCAGCAACCAGCGGTTGCTTTTCAGCAAGCCCATAGGGTCGAAGACATCGACCACTATGCCGAAGAAGAACGTGCCTTACCCAACAGATCACTCAGGACTGGACGAGTTGCGGGAGCAGTTCCAGATCTTACAAAATCAACTTCAGCGGCAACAAGGAATAGATCTACCTTTGACCAAGTTCAGAGACTTGTGTCCTTTCCCAGATGCTCAAGTATCTTAAAACTTTGAGGTACCAAAATTCAAAAGATACGATGGTAGCGGTTGTCCCACAGCACATCTCAAGGCCTTCTGTGGAGAGCTGAGTGCAATCTCAGGAAATGAAGGGGCCCTCATTCGTTTATTTCAAAAATCTCTGAAGGACGATGCCCTAGATTGGTACACCTCATTGGACTGCCACCGCATCAGGACGTGGGAACAACTTTCCCAGGCTTTTGTCGACAGATTCGCATACAATCTCAACATGGCACCCAGAAGAGCTGACCTCGCGGCTCTCAGGCAAAGGAGTGATGAAACACTATCAGCTTATGTGGGAAGTTGGCGAGCTATGGCAGCCAGAATGTGGACACCTATCGACGACGAAGAACAAATTTCCATGATTGTTCATTCAACATATCCTGCATATCTGGATATCTCATCTCGCATCCATATCGAATTTCTCACAGTTGATCCGTGTTTGAGAGCAAGTTGAAGCAGGAATCCGTGCCGGGACGATCTCCCCATGGCCTCATCAAGCCACTCCAGTCAAGAGGAACAGAGTGGAGGGAAGACCCATCAACTATGGGAACGGAAACTGCAGCGGTTCTCCTCCCCGCCCGACAGAGGTAAACAACATCAACACCACTGCTCAGGGTAATCAATATGCTCCCCCACTGGGACGTCAACAGTATCAGCAGAATCAGGTTCAGCATCAACCTCAGCGATATCAGCCGCAACCGAATCCTCAACCACAGCCACAACCACCTCGTCAACAGCAGCAGTTCAGAGGGAACGGTCAATACTCATACCAGAATAGGCAGAATCACAGGGAGCTCAGGAAGTTCACTCCACTCACTCAACCATTCAGTCAAGTCATGACTATGCTGGTACAAAAGCAGTTACTCACTCTGATGACACCCAGGCCTCCTCCAAATCCTCTACCTCCAAACTACCGAGAAAATGAGTATTGTGCCTACCATCAAGGACGTGGCCACACCACTAATCGATGCTTTACTTTGAAGAATGCCATACAAGATTTGATCGACGACCGAAAGATCGTCATCTCGGTCCCTGGAACTCCTGCAGCAGTTTCTTCCAACATCCTTCAGAATCCTCTGCCTCAACATCCGACGGACCCCAGTTCATCTCGTGGCCCCACTGTCAATAGCATAGAAGAAGAAGAGCGCCTCGATCAATTCTTCTCTCCTATCCAGTCCATTCATGCTTACACTTATGGGACATCAAATCCTCTTCCAATCCTGCAAGGGGCAAGTCCCTTTCCTCCTTCAGTCACCGAGCTAGTAGTACTCGAAGGAACACTTCCATATGATGTGCCAATTGTTCAAGAGGCACCTTACAGCCATTCATGTTGGGAGCCAGTCATTCTGGAAGGAGCACAATCATACATTAAGCCCGCATACGAACCTGTCATTTTGCAAGGGGCAATTTCAACATAGGAACAATACAATTCGCAATGGAGAAACCAGACTCATCAGCAGCAAGAGCCCATTGTCTTGGAAGGAGCTCCCCCAGTTGAGCCAGTCATATTGCAAGGGGCAAATCCCGGAGGCGTGTCAATCACACTACGACAGCTGGGACGAACAGAGAAAACCCCTGCCATATCAAGAGGACCAGTATTCATTCCATGGGAGCCTCCTGCTCCAGGAACGGTCAAGCCAGGACCACAACCTTATGTGATCTATGAAGACAAGCATCGATATTACCCCTTCAGCACAGGCAACAATGTAGTCCTCAAGGCAAAAGCTCCGTACGAGGAAGATCTGGTACCCACAACAGCACCGTTGCAAGAACCGGTGGTCCTAGAAGGTAAAGGTGAGGAAAATTATAAAGAGGTCCCATGACACTATCCAGAATGTGCGGAAGTGGAAAACATGAATCCCAATGGGCGTTGCATCCGAAGAGATAATCAGAACAGAGGAGATCCCAAAGGTGCTCTCTCAGGCCTTGGCAACAAAAATGAAGCCGCATACGATGTGGCGACTCAGCTCAAGTCAATCCCTGCTCAAATCTCAGTATGAGAGCTACTCTGCACATCTCGCATACACCGAGAAATGTTTGCCAAAACCTTGAGCGATGCTCACATCTCCTCCGATACGGCACCAGAGATGATAGCATTGATGATTGGACAACTCCTGGCTCCACGCGCCATCACCTTCACCGATAATGAGTTGCCACCAGAAGGATGTGATCATGGGCGATCCCTCAACATAGCCTTACGATACAAAGAGCTCTGTGTCCCACTGGTCCTTATCGATAATGGCTCAAGCTTAAACGTCTGCCCACTCAAGACTGTGAAACGTCTGGGAATCAGCCCTTCTTCATTTCGACCCAGTACCATATGCGTCAGAGCATTCGACAACACCCACCGATCAGTAGAAGGGGAGGTCAACATAGAGGTACAGATAGGTCCGAAAATCTCCACTATCACATTCCAAATCCTGGATATATCAGCCTCTTTCAACATGTTGCTCGGACGACCTTGGCTGCACAAGGTGGGGGCTATGCCATCAACCCTGCATCAATGAGTGAAATACATTTGTGGAAATCAAGTGATCTCTATCGATGTAGAGAAGGAGCTCATCATTCCTTCCAATGCTGCTGCCACTGAACCAGACATCCCGGTCATTGATATCCAGCACTCTGAAGAAGACGTCTCGTTTCATAGTTTCGAATTCGAGACTGTGAACTCTATCGCCAATCCAGAACCGATAAGGGTGGACCGTGTCTTTTCACCAGGAGAACGTCCAAGCCTCAAGTACCGAATGAAGAATCATTTCAAGTCCAGAAAGATACCACTGATATATAACCAACGCAAATGGGGACTTGGATACAGGGCAATCTTCATGGACAAAAGAAGGAAGAAATTTCGGTGCTCACCCATCCAATTCGTCAAGCCAGGAGAACCTTGCAAAGATCCAGGAGGGAATCAACCGACTGCACTACACAAAGGCCTCCTGATGAGCTTAGTTTGGGCCATGTGGCCCCCCATTCGATGGGATCAGATTCTCGAACCGTCTAAGCCTCCAGAAGAAGAAGAAAGGGATGAAGATGAAGAAGAGAGTCAAATACAGCAGCTTCAGGACCAGGATATTCTGATACCTGCTCCCAACCAAGGGCACAACCTGCCCACTTCAGCATCAATCAACCAGGGGCACAACTTGCCCGCTTCAATTCCAGCCAACCAAGGGCACAACTTGCCCATCTCAACATCAATCAACAAGGGGCACAGATCGCCCATCTCTGAAGAATCAACATTATCAACCATCAGCCAGGGGCAAAAGCAGCCCATCCATTGGACCAAGAAAGGGAAATGGCCAGCCCTGGATTGGTCCGATGTCCAGATTCCAAACTCATGTCTAGCCGTAGAACCAGACGAACTGCAATGCGAGGTAAGTGATCCTGGAGGGACTGAGTACGACTCAGATCTCGAGCCCAACCAGCAAGAAATCATGGTCATTGGGCCAGACTGTGATTCTTCACCCAAGTCATCAACCCCCACCTCTTCAGGGGAGGAAGTGTGGGGTCCTGAATGGTCATCTGTTCCCCTAACTCTTGAATCAGCCAGAGAGTCATTTGAGGGCTCTGGCTTCCAAAAAAAGCATGTTTAAGCAGCGATCGAAACTTTGGAACAAGCTGGGATCAATTATGGTCTGCAATACCCGCTTGTTCAAAGTCCCGTGAATTTAAAAAATCCAAAAATATAAAAAACTTTCAAAAGCCAAAAACATCAAGCATTTTCATTTCAGAAAAATCTCAAAAAACCAAAAAACATTTCTTTTCCTACATTCAATAGTGTGCCAAGTTTGTCTAAAGAGTTGCATGAGTTTGAAGTCGAATCATATGATTTTGACATCGAATTAGAATTCGAGCTCATGTGTCTGGACGAAGCTCGGGATGAGGAAGATGATGATCCTGCTCCCGAACTAGAGGATCTCCTCAAAAAGTCTGAATCCAAAGCCAATGTCGTAGCGGATGATTTCGAGATAGTAAACTTGGGGACACCTGAGATCCCTAGGGAAGTACGCATTGGAAAATCGTTGCCACCAGAGATGAAGCAGAAAATGCTAGAGTTCCTAGCTCCAAGATTATCCAACTTCGCGTTCTCATATGAAGACATGCCAGGGCTCGATGAAGAGCTCGTTGTACACCATTTGCTAACCAAGGCTGATATGAAGCCAGTGAAGCAGAAACTTCTAAGAATGAAGCCAGAATGGGCTCTGAAAGTCCGAGATGAAGTCATCAAGCAGTACAATGCGGGATTCTTGGTAGTTTCCAACTACCCTGAATGGCTCGCCAACATCGTACTAGTACCAAAGAAGGATGGCAAGGTTCGAATGTGCATCGACTTCCGAGATCTCAACAAAGTCAGTCCTAAAGACGACTTCCCTTTGCCACATATCGACACTCTGGTCGACAACACTGCTGGGTACAAGGTCTTCTCATTCATGGATGGTTTCTCAGGTTACAATCAGATCAAGATGGCTGTCGAAGATCGCGAGAAGACATCGTTTATCACTCCCTAGGGAACCTTCTGTTACAGGGTAATGCCGTTCGGTCTGAAGAACGCAGGAGCAACATATTAGCGAGCAATGACAGCACTATTCCACGACATGATGAACAAAGAGCATGAAGTATATGTGGACTTTATGATCGTCAAATCTCGCACAATTGAAGGACACTTTGAAGATCTAAAGAAGTTATTCAACAGATTAGAAAAGTACAAGCTCCGTCTCAACCCTCAGAAATGTGTCTTCGGTGCAATGGGAGGTAAGCTCCTTGGCTTTATGGTGAGCGAGGATGGCATCAAGGTCGACGAGACCAAAACCAGAGCAATCATCGAGATGCCCCCTCCTAGAACAGAGAAAGAAATTCGTGGCTTCCTCGGCAGAATTCAATACATCAGTCGCTTCATCGCACAGCTCACACCTATTTGTGAGCCCATTTTCAAGCTCCTTCGGAAGAACGTTCCAAAAGAATGGAATGATGATTGCCAATTCACCTTCGACCGCATCAAGAAATATATCATGAATCCTCCAGTTCTAGTGTCACCCACTCCCGGACGACCACTATTGTTATACATCTCGGTAGCAGTAGAAGCCATTGGCTGTGTCCTCGGCCAGCACGACGAGACCGGGAAGAAGGAATAAGCAATATATTATTTGAGCCGAAAGTTCACCGACTACGAGACCAGGTATTCCCCGACTGAGAAGACTTGCCTTGCCCTAGTCTGGGCAACTCAGCGACTCCGTCAATACATGATTGCATTCCCTATTCTCCTCCTCGCTCACATGGATCCGCTCAAATACCTGTTTGAGAAGCCGACACTCACTGGAAGGATAGCTAAATGGCAGCTACTCCTGTCTGAATTTGACATCACCTATGTCACTAAGAAGGTAATCAAGGGGCAGGCCCTCGCTGATCATCTTGCCACTCACTCTCTCCTGGATTATCAACCGCTCAAGACATTCTTCCCGGATGAAGATCTCTTGCTTATCGAAGGGGAAGAAAAGAAGAAAAAAGATGAGTGGACATTATTCTTCGACGGCGCAGCAAATTCTAAAGGGAGTGGTATTGGAGCGATCCTCTACTCTCTAGACGATGTCCCTATTCCTATCTCAAGGCGCATAACATTCGAGTGCACCAACAACATGGCAGAGTACGAAGCATGCATCACTGGCTTAAGGGAAGCCATAATCTTGGGTGTCAAGAAGCTACCAGTATTCGAAGACTTACAGCTTATCATCAATCAGACCAATGGCGAATGGAAAACCAAGGACGAGAAGTTGATACCATATCATGTGTATCTTGAAAATCTGATTGAAGAATTCAAAGAAGTCACCTTCTCATACATGCCCAGAGCCAAGAACCAGTTTGTAGATGCTCTCGCTACACTCGCATCAATGCTCGAGATCTCGAAAGGAGCTTCAGAATGGGAGCTCACAGTCGAAATTCAAGATGAACCTGCTTTCTGCCTGCAAATAGAAGAAGTCGAAGCTATCCCTGACAAACCCTGGTATGCCGACATCAAGCAATATCTCAAAACCCAGGAATATCCGGAGTCAGCAACAACAACAGATCACCGAACCATTCAGCGTTTGGCTGGCCAGTTCACCATCAGTGGCGAAGTTCTTTACAAGCGATCCTATAATCACATCCTCCTTCGATGCATCGATGAAACAAAAGCTGCAAAGATCATGAAAGAAATACACGAAGGAATCTGTGGCCCACACATGAACAGGCACATGATGGCAAAGAAGATTCTACGACTCGGCTACTATTGGCTCACCATGGAGACAAACTACTGCCAGTACGTCAGAAAATGTTTCAAGTGTCAGGAGCATGCGAATCAAATCCATACCCCCTCATCAGAATTATATAACCTGACCACCCCCTGGCCCTTCTCCATGTGGGGACTCGACATCATCGGCAAAATTAGTCCCAAAACATCAAACGGTCATGAGTACATACTTGTAGCAGTCGACTACTTCACTAAGTGGGTAGAAGCAGCCTCCTACACCATGATTGCAGCATCCCAGGTGATTAAATTCATGAAGAACAACATCATATGCCGGTATGGAATCCCTAATGCTATCATCACAGATAATGGGACCCCGTTTGTCAACAAGAAGATGGATGACTTTCTCAGCAAATTTAAGATTCAACGTCATCGATCAAGCCCCTACCGTCCTCAGATGAATGGTGGGGTAGAAGCCGCAAACAAGACAATCGTCAGGATACTCGAGAAGATAGTCGTGACCTATCGAGATTGGTCAGATATGCTCCCATATGCACTTTGGGTCTATCGAACGTCTGTACGATCTGCTACGGGCGTTACTCCTTTCGAGCTTACTTATGGAAGGTGGAAATACCATCATTACGGGTGTTACTAGAAAGCGGAGTTGAATAAGGAGAATGGCAACGGGCCAGATTCGATCAGTTGCAACTAGCAGATGAAAAGCGCATGCGTACGCTAAGCCATTCTCAGTGTTATCAGAAAAGGATCGCTCGGGCTTACAACAAGAGAGTCCAAAAAAGAAGTTTCAAGGTAGGCGACATGGTCATGAAGAAGATTCTACCGTCGCACCTTCCGGATCCCAGAGGAAAGTTCAAACCCTTGTGGGACGGGCTGCTGATCATCAGAGAAGTACTTCCCGGAGGCGCCCTCAGACTTACCAGCATGAGAGGGGTGGATTTTCCTGAGCCAATCAACACCGACAAAGTGAAGATCTTTCACGGGTAAGTCATTCTGACCTTATCAAGAGTTACTTTAATAGAGCTGAAGTCAAGAGGTCGAAGCTAAGACCTTTGAGAAATCATTTCGTCCACCAAAAAAGTGTTTCGAATAAGGGGATTCAAAAGAAAACGAGAAAAAATACAAAAAAGAAAAAGAAAAAAAGAATACAAAAGAAAAGAAAAAAAAAGGGAAAAGAGAAAGAAAAAGGGAAGCCAAAGCGAGGCACCCGAGAAAAATCAACCCAAGAAGAAATACAGTCATCCATCCATTCATCTCATAAGGGTCTTAAGCTAAAACCAACAGCTCTATCATCGTAACTTATGATAAGGGCTGGAAGACCGCCATCGGCCGGCAACGACAGAATCCCGACCTCTAGCCACCGCAGTTATCCAAAAGATCCAGAAAAAAGAAAAAAAAATTGTGTGCCTAAACAAAGAGGGTGGAGTGAAAACCCCAAAGGGCGCTCCGAGTAAAAACAGTGGGCATACAGCGGACTTGGTGAAAACCCGAAAGGGCGCCGAGGGTAAAAACAGCATAGCTGCCAAGGGGCAGGCAAGATCAAACACCCGGGACGTGGTGAAAACCCGAAAGGGCACCACGGGCAAAAATGACGGAAAAAGGCCGGCTGTAGTGAGAACTCGAAAGAGCGCTGCAGGAAAAAATGGCTCAAATAGAAAAAGAAAAATTAAACGTGCAGGTACCTAGAAGTCAGACGATTTAGATCGGTTCAAGCAGTTACAGTTCAAAAATAAGAAGAAGTACAGTCAGGAACAAAGAGCTCTACAAATTCTGACAATCTTAGGAAGCAACAGTTTCCGTTGCCTACACCTCTAGGGAACCAAAGTATCACACAAGTCAAACCTTGAGACATTAATCAAAGCATTGGCCAAGCCCCAGTTCTGATTCCTATATCCCGACACAAAATCCAGACACACACTCATAAGACAACTCATGGCACAATAGTTTCTCAAAAAAGAAAAAAAAAGTTTTCTTCTTTTCATTAAAAGCATCCTATTTCTTTTACACATATCATGTCATCTTTTTAAAAAAAAAATACAAAAAATGCATCATCATCAATCATATACCATGTAAAAAGGAATGTACAGGTGGCCAACACAATCAATCTCTACCCTCCTCCTCGGCCATATCAAGTAAGTCCTCTGACTCATAATGAAGTAGCCTCGCTCTCAACCTGCTCACCTCCATACGCAGGTAATGCGCCTCATCGCGCTCAAGGGTACGGATCGCGGTCTCCTCATCAGACAACCTCTGATCGGCAGCCAACCTCCTCGACATCATCTCACAATGATACCGAAGTGCGGAAATCTCAAACAGCAAATGGCCATGAGTGGCCAAAAGGAAACCAGGATCGATGAATGGGTGCTCCTCAAAAGGTTCATATGAACCAGATGAAGAGCCGGCATCTCCAAGGATATCCTGCTCATCCTCATCAGCAGTCTAGTGCCAGCAAGGGATACGTCGATACAGAGACTGCTCAGCAACCCAGTACTGGTATGGGGCGGTCGCCATCGGAAAAGCTCACAGCTCAAAACCAAGCAAATCGGCAGTCAAGTAACTCGCCCAGGAAACATCGACCCGAGTCCTAAAGTCAGAGGTTCTAGATGGAAGTGCTCGACGCCCGATACCCGTGAAAGTAAAAAGAGGAACACCCTGCTCGTACCCAAACTTCCGCAGGAACCGAATAGGATGATAAGAAAAGTAAGATCGAAAGCCTACCAACATCAGATGAAGGCGGTGCGCATCGCAAAGCACTGGAGGAAGTGAAAGCCAAGATGACTCCCAACGAACATTCCAGTCACGAAGTTCAGCGAACACCCTGCGATACAAGGGCTCACTCATCCTAGCCATATGAGGAAGAAATTTCATGATGTGTCGCATAAGGTCTGGGCGACGGGTATCAGAAAATGGTACAAGAACAGTGAGCGAAAGACGCTCCCATAGACAGACCTGATCACAAGAAGGAAAAGAAGTTCAACTAGAGCAAAACAATTCCTAACAAAGCAAGAAAAGAAAGGCGCAGAAAAGATACCTGAAGAAATGCACAGCAGCCTCGAAGGACCCGAGTGCGGCCTAGGGCAAAGTCAGTCAGCCCATTAAATAGCTCGGCCAGGACGAGAGAAATAATCCCCTGCCGTCGGGTAGCTCGGCTCATCACCTCAAAAAGCAAAGGAATCTGGGACCTGCGCCATCCCGAAAATAGCACCTCAGCTATCAAGCAGAACATCAGTGCGTTCCGAGCAAGAATAGATCCGGCCACACTCCGAGGACCCGTAAAGAGATCATACAGTAAGTCAAAGGAAAACATTACAGCATCCTGGCCGGCAGCTACAGGCTGAACAAGATAGGGGATCCCAAACCAGTTCTGCGGTGTGGCAGTCTTCGGCAATGTCTTCGGCGAGAAATACAAAGTATAATCCCAAGGTAGGCCTGTCAAGCGCGCAAGCTCCTCCAAAGAGGGTCTCATCTCCATGTCGTTGAACGCGAACAAGTTCAACGAAGGGACCCAGTCAATCAGTGTAGCTCCGAGCATCCTCTAGTCAATGTCAACTCTAGCCATATGGATCAGACTGCCAAAGCCATAGGACTTCAAATCTCGAATCGCATAAGCTGACAAGCTGTCAAGCCAAGCAAGTAGTCGTGGTGAGCAAGAAGGACGAGGAAGTAGCTGACAAGTCCTCACGGGAACCCCCTCCAGAACAAAAGGCCCAGAAATCAATGACAACTCATCAAGGATCAGAAGATCAACGGGCGAAGGAGAAGGAAAAGCTGGAACCTCTGCAGACTCAACAGCCCCTGACCTACCCCCAGTAACGGCTATGTCTGATATAGTCGCATCACTGTATGAAACTGTCACGACCTCAGCCGCATGAGAAGACTCGCCCACCTCATGAACAGAAAGCGCAAAGGACCGACTATCAGGAAAAGGACGACACTCTCCATCAAAAGGGCTATCAGCAAAGATCACACCACACATCGTGGCACCCTGATCAATCTGACCGTCGAAAAATGCATCTGAACCATCAAGAAGGGTCCCGACAACCCCGATCGAAGAATCAACGGTCAGATCTGGACCTGCGGCCCTCTCCAGCATAAAGTCATGAATCCAGTCATCATCTTGACCAATCAAAGGGATCATCGAGGTATCCACACCATCCATCATCAAGGGGACATCATCAATGATCACATCAAGTCCACCCAAACAAGTATGCCGCACATCTCGGCCATCATCAAGAGCATCCAAACCATCAAAGGTATCATCTGAACCATCTATACCATCCAGACATGAGATCAGCCCATCTATGTCCATCATACTCCCATCACCTCCATCAATCACATCATCCAGGTGGCCCACATTCAAGGGATGCATAGCCTCACCTATGTCCCATCTTCCCATCTCATCCATGCCATCCATTTCTCCCATAATGAGGGCCCCATTCAAATCAGAAATTTCAGCATGGCTGCCATTAATGGGGTCATTCAAAGCTCCACCAACCACCATCCCTAGCCCCTCATCAATACCCCCATTCAATGCTCCATCTCCACCATCAATTAAAGAAAACCCTCCATCATTAAAGCCTTCAACACTTTCTGAAGTGTGGGACCCACCATGGACAGCCCCCACAGCCCCTAAATCTTCACCATCCATTACTTGAGAAAGGACAAACCAAAAAGAGGACAAAAAGAGAATGAAAGAAGAGACAAGGAAGAGATTCATGGCTGGATCGAAAAGTCAGGTACAGGGATGAGGGAGACAGCGACCAGGGGAATGTTCTCACTGTCCAAACCAGAGCCAACCCAGGCCGCACAAGAGGCGAGCCTTGGGCGGCCCGCTGTGGGCCGCTCGTACGGACGCACTTCCTCTCTCTCCGCAGGATTGGTTCCATAGTTGTTGGTAGGTGAGGCTGACAGTCCACATCAGCAGATGGCACCCTGAGGGCCGCCCAAGGCCCCAATCTACTCCAGATTTCGTTTGAGGTTGATCAAAATCATTTGGAAGGTACCCCACCTATCCAATCAGGAAGTCATGCGGCTAACATGGGCCTGGTCGGGTCAAAGAGAGAAAATTTACCAAGATGGGCCCATAAGCAATCTGAGCCACTCAAAGACTAGATCATCATGATCCAAACCATGGAAAAGCTCGCATGGGTCATCAAATAGCAAGATCAAGGGTTTGATCATCAAAAGAAGGGCCAGAATCTAAGATTTGATCATCAAGTGGGCCCACAAGGCCAAATCAAGCGATTTGAGCCGTTCAAGTCATCATTCACACCATAAGAAGCCTTCTTAGCCTCACAAAACATCAAGAAAAGGTGCTCCAAAGCAAAGCTGAGATCTAGAAGGGGCCCACAGGGCCAAATCAAGCAATCTGAGCTGTTCAAGTCATCATCCATGCAGTTAAAAAGTCTCGTCTTCCACAAATCATTCAGAACATGTAGGCATCATCAAGTAATTTGAGACAAGTCAGAGGTTGTATATTCATTCAGAAGATTTTTTATACAGAAGAGGGTAAAAGTAAAGAAGAAGGTCATACATCAAGTCAGCTAAATACAAAAGCAGGCTACAGGTCACCAACATAGTCGTCGTCATCCCTCCTCTTGTCCCGCTCTCGACGATGAAGATCCATCAAAGGAGCTGTCACTGAGCCTCCAGCGTATCTACGACTGCCCCCAGGAACATAGAGCGGAGGAAGCAGAGGCCCCTGACCATACAACAAGTATCACTCGTCATAGTCGCGATCCGGGATCGTGAAACGAAACCCGGGCTGGCCCACAAGAGCATCAGCTATCTCATCAACTGGGATCTGAGCAGCCGGAGGAGGTGCAGAACAAGGGACTCGAGCCACACCGATAATCTGTCGAAGCAGCCTCTCACCCAAATACCACTGAAATGATTCAGCGTCAGAAAGCATGATCCGGAGGCATGAAGAATCATATGCCTCCACACGCTGAGGGGTGTAGTAGAGAGGAAAGTTGGCATATGACATCCGAGCAAGCTACAACAGATGAGGCCATCACGATCAGTTACAGTGCAGCATAAGGGATAAGGAAAGCAAGATACTTACATCTTCAACGGTCAATCCGTCTATGTCAGCACGCCAGTTGTCCCCAGAGACTCGAGAGTTCCGCTGACGATTTTGTTGATGCCAGTACATGTGGCGATACAAAGGCGGCTCAATGTCATCTCGTATCCTCGGCGCGAGGTGGGCAAAATGGTCATAAAAGCAAGTCTGGGCAAGGGCACACCCAACGATCAGAGAAAGAAAGAAGACAAATGTCTCGAAGGAAGGTTAAAGAAAAGTACCACAACGACAGGCCAGAAACCTGTGAAGGACCGGCTATTCCGAGAGGTCTTATCCAAACCCTGGAAAACATGAGTCAAGATAGCCCTGTTCTAATTGTAGGTGTGGACCCTCGCCGTTTCGCGCTCCCACACGTGTTCTCGTCCCTTCCCCTTTCGGAAAAGAAGGAGAGGAGGATGCGTGAGTGCGAAATCGCCGTTTGTGCCACTGGCTTGCCTCGTTCTCGAGGGCTTCGTTTTGTTGTCGTGTTAAGCTGGATATGTTTAAATGAGTTTATATAAGACCAGAGTCGCCACTAGCCAGTTACTTCGAATCTACAGTCGGCTAGACCCTGTAGAAACGTTAGAGAAGGGAATCCGAAGATTCCTTCCTCTAAAATGTCTCCTGTTGATCTGCGGTCAGAGATTCGAGGTAAGGGATCACGGTTACAGGGTGGGAAGAGGTTAAGCACCCCACACACTGCCCGTACCGAAGTACGGTCTCTACTTCACAGAATCGATCGGATACTTGAAAGTCTAGTTTAATCCTCGTATATTCTCATGGATGACATGATGCATGAATGCGGGTCTGAACAGTAAGAGTTTCTGATGGGCAAGTTCCAACAACGGGCAAGCCCAGAGCATACGCTCGAACTGACAGGTGCTTAATATAAGAAGTATGCAGTGTGCTTGAATAATCAAGGTGCTTTGTAGTGAAGCATGAATGCAGGTCTGAACAGTAAGAGTTTCTGATGGGCAGGTTCCAACAACGGGCAAGCCCAGAGCATACGCTTGAACTGACAGGTGCTTAATTTAAGACATATGCGGTGTGCTTGAATAATCAAGGTGCTTACAGTGAAGCAGGGGGTTGGAAGAAAAGTAAATGTTGCACTTATGCTAGATGCAAATGAGATGATGCTGGGAAAAGAGTAGCTGGATGGACGGAGGTGTCGCAAGGGTTGGCTTCGAGTGGCTGGATCAAGACTTGGATGGCTTGGGAGACTTGGACCAGTGGCCAGACTGGGCTGGACCAGGGCTAGGCTCTCCTCACTCGAGCTCTCCTTGGTGAAAGAATAGGCTAAAGGGGAAGGAGGGCTCGGATCGCACTCGGGCTGGATGGCTTCGAAGGGATGTTGAAATGAGAAGGGGAGGGGGGTATTTATAACAGCGGGCAGTGGCAGTTTGCGTAATTATTTTTGGGCGGCCCGCTGTGGACCGCCCGTACGACCACTCCTCGATTTCCAGCGAGGTACGGTCGCTCCCTCGGGGCTGCTGTTTGGCTCGCTGGGTCGACTTAGTGAGTTGACTCAGCGGGTCGACTCGATGATTTGACTCAGCGGGTTGACTCGATGGGTTGACTCGGTGTTTTGACTCGACGAGTTGACTCAGCGGGTTGACTCAGTGGGTTGACTCAGTGAGTTTGACTTTTTTAGGATTTTTTGACTGGCTTTTCTTATGGGGGATTTTTCAGGCTAATGTTTAGGACTGGGTTGACTGGGTTCAGGCTTGAGTTGGGCTATGGATTGGGGCTTACAAGGGTGAGTTTGGCTGAGTTAGGACTTGGGGTTTGGGGGAATGGTCCTCCATTCATCCAGCTATCTCTACCAACAGTGTAGCCGAAGGTGGGGTGTCTACAGATGCCCCTCTTTGGCAGAGGTTGCTTGCAACCGAATGCCAAAGCGAGTGGACACCCCACTTCTGACCCGGTCATTCATAGATCATGGTCTGAAATCTTTGCTTGCCTTTGCATCTGTGCCAGTTGATTGTTTGGGAACCGATCACTCGCACATACCGCGGGAGTTTGGAGAAAACGTTGCGATTGTCCCTGCATGCGCTGTAACCTGGGTACCCAATCGCAACCCTTCCATTCCCGATCGGTACTAACATCAGAACGGTACAGCAGAGCCTCTGCGTCACTAGTCTTACGAGGATGCTGACCCTGAGACTGATTGTGTGATGTTTGATGTTTTCCCAGATCACTCCAGGAGTACTTGTTTCGCTTGACTGTCAAAGTGGTTAGACGCCCTGCGTCAGATAGTCTTACGGGATTCTACTATGCCGACTTGGACTCAGTCAAGGTACTTCAGGCATCCACGCCTAGGTATGTGCGGGTGGACTCTTTCCACCCGATCTACTGATTTCGATGCTTAGTTTGCAATTCATTCTTTCCTTGATCCTGGTCTGGAATCTTTGTTGTCCTTTTGTAGACACCCCACCTTCGGCTACACTGTTGGTAGAGATAGTTGGATGAATGGAGGACCATACCCCCAAATCCCAAGTCCAAACTCAGCCAAACTCACCCTTGTAAGCCCTATTCCATAGCCCAGTTCAAGCCTGAACCCAGTCAACCCAGTCCTAAACACCACCCTGAAAAACCTCCATAAAAAAAGGCCAGTCAAAAAATCCTTAAAAAGTCAAACTCACTGAGTCAACCCGCTGAGTCAACCCGCTGAGTTAACCCGCTGAGTCAACCCGTCGAGTCAACCCGTCGAGTCAAAACACCGAGTCAACCGGTCGAGTCAACCCGTCGAGTCAAACCACCGAGTCGACCCGCTGAGTCAACTACTGAGTCGACCAGCGAGTCCAACAGCAGCCCCGAGGGAGCGACCGTACTCACTGAAAACCGAGGAGCGGCCGTACGGGCGGCCCATAGCAGGCCGCCCGGACAAAATTACGCAAACTGCCACTCCTCGCTGCTATAAATACCCCCCTCCCCTTCTCATTTCAACATCCCTTCGAGTCCAAAGAAAGCCTGTCCGTTCGAGTGCCCTTCTCCACCCCTTAGCCCATTTTTCCACCAAGGAGAGCCCGAGTGAGGAGAGCCTAACCCTGGTCCAGCCCAGCCTGACCACTGGTCCAAACCTCTCAAGTCACCCAAGTCTTGATCCAGCCACTCGAAGCCAATCCTTGCGATACCTCCGTCCATCCAGCTATCATTTTTCCAGCATCATCTCATTTGCATCTAGCATAAGTGCAACATTTACTTTTCTTCCAACCCCCCTGCTTCACTACAAGCACCTTGATTATTCAAGCACACCGCATATGTCTTAAATTAAGCACCTGTCAGTTCAAGCGTATGCTCTGGGCTTGCCCGTTGTTGGAACCTGCCCATCAGAAACTCTTACTGTTCAGACCTGCATTCATGCTTCACTAAAAGCACCTTGATTATTCAAGCACACTGCATACGTCTTACATTAAGCACCTGTCAGTTCGAGCGTACGCTCTGGGCTTGCCCGTTGTTGGAACCTGCCATCAGAAACTCTTACTGTTCAGACCCGCATTCATGCATCATGTCATCCATGAGAATATACGAGGATTAAACTAGACTTTCAAGTATCCGATCGATTCTGTGAAGTAGAGACCGTACTTCGGTACGGGCAGTGTGTGGGGTGCTTAACCTCTTCCCACCCTGTAACCGTGATCCCTTACCTCGAATCTCTGACCGCAGATCAACAGGAGACATTTTAGAGGAAGGAATCTTCGGATTCCCTTCTCTAACGTTTCTACAGGGTCTAGCCGACTGTAGATTCGAAGTAACTGGCTAGTGGCGACTCTGGTCTTATATAAACTCATTTAAACATATCCAGCTTAACACGACAACAAAACGAAGCCCTCGAGAACGAGGCAAGCCAGTGGCACAAACGGCGATTTCGCACTCACGCATCCTCATCTCCTCCTTTTTCGAAAGGAAAGGGGAAGGGAGAAGGTCGTTGTGTGGGAGCGCGAAAACGGCGAGGGTCCACACCTTTGTATCTGAGTCAGATGATTGTCTGGAGATTGATAACTCGCACATACCGTGAGAGTTTGGAGAAAACATTGCGATTGTCCCTGCATGCGCTGCAACCTGGGTACCCAATCGCAACCCTTCTATTCCCGATCGGTACTAACATCGGAAGGGAACAGCAGAGCCTCTGCGTCGCTAGTCTTATGAGGTTGCTGACCCTAAGACTGATTGTGTGATGTTTGATGTTTTCCCAGATCACTCCAGGAGTACTTGTTTCGCTTGACTGTCAAAGTGGTTAGACGCCCTGCGTCAGATAGTCTTACGGGATTCTACTACGCCGACTTGGACTCAGTCAAGGTACTTCAGGCATCCACGCCTAGGTATGTGCGGGTGGACTCTTTCCACCCGATCTGCTGATTTTGATACTTGGGTTACAATTCATCGTTTCCACCTGTTCAACTGGTTTCTGTGACCGAGCATTTTGGCTTTCATCTTTTGTATCTTGGCATGTGGTACGACCGCACTGACACTGGAGTTCAGTTCGACCGTACTTTGAGTGCATTGGATCTGATGGTCTCCAGGGAAAACCGCGAGACATTGGATCTTATTTGATTTTTGCGTCGGCTCCTACCCAGAGATATGGAAGATCTCCTGGTGTGTTGGAGGCAGAACGCTCTACTGGGAAAAATATTTTTTTGGATTTTTGAAAAGATACCCACTCTGGGGAGTGATACTCCGTGGGGTTTTTATTTGCAAATGGAGACATCTTTTTTGTCTTTTTGAAATGGAAATCCGGTTTGCATGTGCCTCCACTAGGGATGCCTGTGGGGTCTTTGGCTAACCGACTTTATTTTGAAAGCAGGTAAACATGATGATTGATGCGATGGATGCTGATGCATGGAGATCCATGATGAATGCATGGCTTGGCTCATTCTCTTTCAGTTTGATGATTTTGCTTTTGCTGGAGATGCAGAGAATTTTGAGCTTATTGCTTGCAGGGTTGTGCTCCCTGGGGATTTTCTTTTTAATGCGGATGTTTGGTCAGCGGGTTGGTCAAGATCCTGACCCGTGGTCGATCAGGTCCATCATCCCAAGATGCTGTTTCTTTTCTAATGAGAATGTACGAGGATATTATCTGACTTCAAGATGTTCTTCTGGGCATAAATGCGATTGAGGCGGTGCTTGGTCACCAGCTTTGGTCAAGATTCCAATTTGCGGGCGATTGGATCCGTCATCCCAAATTGTGAAGAGAGTGGAGTTCAAGACTCCTGAAGTGTAGTGCTGGAGGCTAGTGACAATTTTTGTGATTTTTGTAAGTATTTGGTCCGAACCTTAACCTGAGTGGTCAGGATAGAGATCGGTTATTGAAAACAAAGGAAATATTTTTTGTGATTTTTGTAAATATTTGATTTGAAAGCAATGGAAATATTTTTTTGTGATTTTTGAAAAGGTGATTTTGCAATGTTTTGGTATTTTGTGATTTTTCTGAAATGCAAGGAAAGATGTGGAATCTTCGTCCACTTCCAGCTTCTACTGCTGGTAAGGCACCCGATCCATTCTACATCAGCGAGCAAGAGGAGTCTCACACAGTTAAGTGCCGTAGTTTTACATCTTCGGATGAGGGGATTTTGAGGGTTTTCAGTCAACACACCCACAAAGTTACCTGTTCCTCATGTGCAATGCACATAGACCACGTATCGTCCGACGGACTCCTTCGGCCACAAAATGAGCCACATCCTCACATCTCCCTTTGTCAATCCAGTTTGGGGCCTTACGTTTATGTTGCTCACAATTCCGTGAGGGTGCGCTCCACCTCCCAACAACCTTAATCCCCTTCATGAGTTTTAGGAACAGGGAACATCCGTCAGATTCAACAGCAACTTCCAAATCAAGGTTGTCTATCACGGTGCGTTCAACACGAACAGGATTGCGGAGTTCTGCCCGCCTCAGCCTTTACCTGTTTAAAAGATTCCAGACACCCATACGATCAAGTGTCAGCCATGTCTGGAACAGATTTAGGAAGGAAAGCCCCCGAGAAGTTAATCCCAGTGTAGTTTTAGGTCTTCGGACCGCTGGAGATAAATTTGTGCAGTTGAAATTGATGGTAAATTTTTTTTTTTTTTTTTTTTGAAAAAGTTTCAGATTTCAACTCGGGTAATCGAGGTTGATGCTGGTTTTTATGGAAAGCTTGAAATCTTTTTGGTATTTTTGAAAATGATCCGGATTATCGAACCTTGACCACAGCGGTTGGGGCCGATGCCGGTTTTTATTTAAAAGGTCTCTCGGGATCTTGATCCCGACGTAGTTTAAGGTCTTCGGACCCAAAAAAACTTTATGTACATGCTGAAAGTACATTCTTTTTTGTGATTTTTTGAAAAATGTTCCAGGCTGTTAAATCTCAATTTGAGCGATCAATATCAACACTGGTTTTTATTGAAAATCTCTCAGGATTTTGTTCCTGATGTAGTTTAAGGTCTTCGGACCCAAAATATGTAGAAGCTGGGAAAACACTTTTTTTTGGAAAATGTCCGGTGTCAGCGGATCTTGATTCGAACGATCCAGACTGCTACCGGTTTTTATTTAAAAAGTCTCTCGGGATCTTGATCCCGACGTAGTTTAAGGTCTTCGGACCCAAAACATGTACAAGCGATGCTGGAAATCACTTTTTTTTTTTTATAGAAAATGCCCGGAGTCATCAGGTCTTAATGAAGACTGATGCCGGTTTTTATTGAAAATCTCTCGGGATGTCGATCCCGACGTAGTTTAAGGTCTTTGGACCACTGGGGATGAATTTGTGCAGTTGAAATTGATGGCAAATTTTTATTTTTTTATTTTTTATTTTTTTTTTGTATTTTTGAAAAAGTTCCAGATTTCAACTCGGGTAATCAGGGTTGATGCTGGTTTTTATGGAAAGCTAGAAATCTTTTTGGTTATTTTTTGAAATGATCCGGGCTATCAAACCTCGATCCTAACGGTCGAGGCCAATGCCGGTTTTTGGTTGAAAGCGAGAAAGGTCCCCCGAGAAACTAATCCCAGTGTAGTTTAAGGTCTTCGGATAAAAAAACTGTACAAAACAGGGAAAACCTATTTTTGCTCTTTTTTGGAAAATGTCCGATATCAGCGGATCTTGATTCGAACGATCCAGACTGCTACCGATTTTTATTTAAAAAGTCCCTCGGGACTTGGTCCCAACGTAGTTTAAGGTCTTCGGACCCAAAACATGTACTAGCGATGCTGGAAATCACCTTTTTTTTTTTATAGAAAATGCCCGGAGTCATCAGGTCTTAATGAAGACTGATGCCGGTTTTTATTGAAAATCTCTTGGGATGTCGATCCCGATGTAGTTTAAGGTCTTCGGACCAAAAAACTGTACAAGCTGAACATACATTTTTTTTGTGATTTTTTAAAAGTGTTCTGAGTCATCGATTTTGATTTTGAGGGTCGAGATCGATGCCCGTTTTTATTAAAAATCCCTCGGGATCTTGATCCCGACGTAGCTTAAGGTCTTCGGACCCACAAATATGTACAAGAGAGTAGCAATCCAGGTTGGAGACTACGGGAATTCTTCTTGGAATGGTTCGGATCATCAGGTCATACCCTTGGATGGTTGAGATCACTGTTTGACCAAGTCAATCTTTTTCTTTCTTTTTCTTGAAAATTCCATGGAACTTTTCCACATCATCAAGCCAATTTCCCACCAATTTCTCACAAGATGAGATTTTGGTGAGATTTCTTACTTTTTCTCACCATTCTCTTCCATCACTTCATTCTTACAAGGAGGTACAAGATTCACTTGCAACCACCCCTCCCAAGGAGGAGTTCTTCCCAAGGAGAGGGGAGGAGAGGTCGTTTCACATAGGTGGGGGGTAGGACGGCCCCCTGGGCGCCGCCCGGACCGTCCCTGACCCCTGGTTTCTTCAGTGGGTTGGGTAAAGGGGTGCACCCCCCTTTTCTATATAACATGGGGCACCCTTGCCCCCTCCAACGTGCAATCTCTCTCTTCTCTCTCTCATACTCTCTCTTTCTCAAAGTTTTCTCTCTCCTCTTGGTGGTTCTTTGCTTCTCTCAAGTGGTGGGCCTTAGAGAAGTTTTGGGACAGCAAGGTGGTCCTTCTTTGGTGAGTGGTAAAGGTATGGACCACTCCCTTTCTCTTTATTGTCCTTTTCCTTCTTCATTGTCTCTTCTCATGGTTCTTTTCTTTTTCCATGTAGCTTTCCAAAAGGAGTGAAGGTGGGCCCAAGTGTTCTTGACCTTTTTCTAGATCTCCAATCTATTTCAAAGGTGGTGCATGGAGAAGGACATTGCAAGCTTTCCATTTCATTTTTCCTTTTCTTCTTTTCACACTCCCTTCATGTATATGTAAAGGGTTATTTTGCCATGTCCATCAAGTGTGCATGGCAAAATATACTATCTTTTTCATGGGAGTTGGGCCTCTTTTCATATGTATCAAATGGGCTCAAAGTGAAGTCATGGCCCTTGGTGTATTTGATGGGCCCAATGCTTCATTTTGGGCTCCCTCTTACTTTCTCTTTCTTGTCATTTCCTTTGGAGCTCTTTTTTTCTTTTCCATCTTCTTTCCAAGATTTGGGCCCATGGGAATGGTAGGGCCCACCTCAAGTTTTGGGCTCATGGGGCTCACTTTGGGTGACCCCATCTTTCTTCCAATATGTATGGACCAAGGTGACTAGCCCATTCTTCACTTGGATCTCAAGTGGGCTAGATTTCTTAGTTGGGCCTTTATGGCCAAGTAGCCCAAGTCTTCCACCATCTCTTGATTATGATGTACATCCTTGTACAAAGTGTGGTGGGTTCCTTGGAGTTTTTCATGTGGATGGGCTTTTGGGCCTTCATTGGAGCTTGGATTTCTTTGGACCATGTGTGCACCACTACACTTTGTCCATGTAGGCTTTTTTTTCTTTCATGCTCTTTTCTTTTGATGGATGGAGGACTTGAGTTACTTGATCATCTATAAGTCCCATGAGTGAGTTGTTCCAACAATCCTAAATTGGTTTTTCCTTGTGGTAGGAATGTGGTTCTCAAGAGTTTCCCTTTAATGTTATCAACCTCAAATGGATGATCCTCAAGTGAGCTATCCATACAACAATGGCTCCTTGATCTTTTCTTTGGGGTCTTGGTGGGTCATCCACCATCATTCTCAAATATGAGCAATTTTCTTTCAATTTGTGAGAAAGAATGATACCCATAAGTTGCCCATTTTTGTCCCATGCTTTGGGACATTTTGGATTTTGATCTTTAAGTGGGCTATGTGTACCATTCTTATCCATCTTCATGATGGTCGGGTGACTCATCAAGCCATGCCCTCTTGTGCTCAAATGGTCTCCCTTTCTTGTAAAGAAATTGGTGCACATAAGTTGCCCAAATTTGTCCTTTCATGCGCATTTTCAACTTGATTCTTCATGTGGGCTATGTGCATCAATTTTTTACCATTAGCTTCTTTGATTCATATGTTTGTGGGTAGACCACCATGTTGTACTTTCATGGTCAACACTTTCATCAAGATGGTGCACATAGGGGTGCCCATGGTTAACCCATGAATGGGTCCTCATGTTCTTCAAGTGGGCTATGTGCTCCCTTCAATCCATTGAGATGAGGCATTTGGGTTGCTCTTGGGGGCCCATTTCCCTCTTATTCTTCACTTGTCCATGTACATGTGTAAAAAGATGGAAAACATCTTAAGTGAGAATCATGGCCTTGGCATAAAAAGTGGACCAATCCTTGGCCACATATGGACTTTGAAGAGGAGCTTCTCATGTGAAGTAGGATTTTTATCCTTTGTTGATCTCACGGCACTTAGTGCATTTGTTGTCCAGAATGTGTCCTTGGATGATGGACTTTTTTTGCCTAAGGCATGCCATGCAACCTTCTTTAAGGTGGGCCTTACTTTTTCCAATGGGCCCAACACATATCCTAGGTGACACATGGAGTTGGACTTTAGATCTTGCATTTGAATGTGAGTCCAATCCCATGGGTTTCCTGGATGGTAATTTGGATTTTAACAGGTAAAGGATAGGGACTTACCTTGCCAAGCTTGTAGGATTTAATGGCGGATGGTACCAGAGGTCGTCGAGTGATTAACGAAGATGATCCTACCTTCATCATCCGCCGAGGGGACCACATGTGTTCCTTGGCTATGGAGCACCAACCTCTTCCCGCTATCAAGGGTCGAGGTACCAGGGATCACTGGGACAACTGGGTGAAGGATCCACAGCCCTTGCTTGAACGAGTATTGGCTGGTACTCCTTTTGCTGGCCTCCTCACCTTACGTTTCATAACAACAGTGCCAACCGCATGATGCTCGCGGCCCTTTGCGAGAGGTGGCGGGACGAGACCCACAACTTCCAGCTCCCTTGTGGTGAATGGGGAATAACTCCCCTGGACATTTATATGCAAATAGGTTTTCCGTTTCATGAGACAGTTGTTCCTCAAGTCAGCTCTCTGGCTCCCATCACTTCCACTGACTGGCTTCGGCTCGTCGGTGATGTCCCACCCGATGATGAATTCCAAGGCCATCAAGTAAAGATGCGATGGTTCTACAACACTTTTGCCTCCGTCATCCCCACTACCGAGCGAGAGGCCCTCCACAAAGCACGGGCCATGATCACTTATGCCTTCAGGTCTTTTCTTCTCTGCCACGCCAATGAGAGGGTTGATCCTAAATTTTTTCGCTTGGTTGAGGATCTACACCACCCCTACAATTGGAATGGGGCTATCCTGACTCATATTTTTTAGGGTCTGGATAAGACCTGTCGGAATAGCCGGTCCTACACCGGTTTCTGGCCTGTCGTCGAGGTATTTCTTCATGGAGACATTCACCTTTCATGGAGACATTTGCCTTTTTTCTCTCTCTGATCACTAGGTGTGCTTTTGCTCAGACTTGCTTTTATGACCATTTTCCCCATCTCGCGCCGAGGATGCGGGACGATGTTGAGCCCTCTTTATATCGCCACATGTACTGGCACCAACAAAACCGTCAGCGGAACTCTCGAGTTTCTGGGGACAATTGGCGCGCTGATATAGACGGGTTGACCGTTGATGATGTAAGTATCTTACTTTCCTTACCCCCCGTGTTGTACTGTAACTGATCGTGGTGACCTCATTTGCTGCAGCTCGCTCGGATGCCATATGCCAGCTTCCCTCTCTATTACACCCCCTAGCGTGTGGAGGCATATGACGCTTCATGTCTCCGTATTATGCTTTCCGACGCTGAATCTTTTCAGTGGTATCTGGGTGAGAGGTTGCTTTGGCAAGTCACTGGGGTGGCTCGGGTCCCTTGTTCTGCACCTCCTCCAGCTGCTCAGATCCCAGCTGATGAGAGAGCTGAGGCTCTCGTGGGCCAGCCCGGATTTCGCTTCACGATCCCGGATCGTGATTATGATGAGTGGTATTTGCTGTACGGCCAGGGGCCTCTGCTTCCTTCCCTCTATGTTCCAGGGGGTCGTCGCAGATATGCTGGAGGGTCGGTGACTGCTCCTTTGATGGATCTTTATCGTCGGGAGCGGGACGAGAGGAAGGACGATGACGACTATGTTGGCGACTTGTAGCCTGCTTTTGTATTCAGCTTACTTGATGGATGGCCTTTTTCTTTTTGCTTTTACCCATCTTTGTATCAAAATCTTCTGAATGAATACACAATCTTAATCTTCTCAGATTTCTTGATGATGCCTGGATGCTTTGATTTCTGACTCAGTCTTTAATGGTTTGTGGAGGATGAGCCTTCTTATCTGCATGGATGATGACTTGAACGGTTCAGATTGCTTGATTGGCCTTGTGGGCCCACTTAATGATCAGATCTTGGATTCTGGCCTTCTTTCTTGATGATCAAGCCTTTGATCTTGCTGTTTCGTGACTTGTATGAGTTTTCCCATGGTTTAGATCATGTTGATCTAGTCTTTGAATGGCTCAGATTGATAGATTCGCCCTGTGGGCCCACCTGAGACCTCGGCTTTACTTCGGGGCGCCTGTTTTGATGATTTGTGAGGCTAAGAAGGCTTCTCATGGTGTGGATGATGACTTGAACGTCTCAGATCGCTTGACTTGGCTTTGTGGGCCCACTTGATGATTAGATCTTGGATTCTGATGATCAAACCTTTAATCTTGTTGTTTGATGGCTCATGCAGGTTCTTCAATGGTTTAGATCATGATGATCTAGTCTTTGAATGACTTGGGTTGCCTGTGGCCCCCATTTGATCACCTTTTCCTCTCTTTGACTTGATCAGACCAATTCTAGCCGTTGTGCTTCGTGATTGGACCGGTGGGGCACCTTCTATATGATCTTGATCAACCTCAGTCGAAATCTGGAGTGGACTGGAGCCTTGGGCGGCCCTCGGGGTGCCATCTGCTGACGTGGACTGTCAGCCTCACCTACCAAAAACCCTGGAGCCAATCCCGCGGAGAGAGAGGGAGCGTCCGTACGGGCGGCCCAGAGCGAGCCTCCCAAGGTTCACCTCTCGTGCTGCCTAGGCTGGCTCTGGTTTGGACATTCTCTTCTGTCCCCTGCTCTTGTCCCCACATTCTCTGTACTGGACCATTCGATTCCAGCCATGAATCTTCTTTTCTCCTTGTCTTTTCTCTTCATTTTGTCCTCATCTTGCTTTGTCCTTTCTTGGGCAATGGATGGTGGAGATTTAGGGGCTGTGGGGGTTGTCCATGGTGGGTCCCACACTTCAGAAAATGTTGAAGGCTTTAATGATGGAGGGCTTTCTTTAGTAGATGGTGGAGATGGAGCATTGATTGGGGGCATTGATGAGGGACTAGGGATGGTGGTTGGTGGAGCTTTGAATGGCCCCATTAATGGCAGCCATGCTGAAATTTCTGATTTGAATGGGGCCTTCATTATGGGAGGAATGGATGGCATGGATGAGATGGGAGGATGGGACATAGGTGAGGCTATGCATCCCTTGAACATGGGCCACATGGATGATGTGATTGATGGAGGTGATGGGACCATGATGGACATAGATGGGCTGATCTCATGCTTGGATGGGATGGATGGTTCAGATGATACCTTTGACGGTTTGGATGCTCTTGATGAGGGCCGAGATGTGCGGCATACTTGTTTGGGTGGACTTGATGTGATCATTGATGATGTCCCCTTAATGATGGATGGTGTGGATGCCTCGATGATCCCTTTGATCGGCCAGGATGATGACCGGATTCATGATTTCCTGTTAGAGAGGGCCGCAGGTCCAGATCTGACCGTTGATTCTTCGATCGGGGTTGCCGGGACCCTTTTTTATGGTTCAGATGCATTTTTCGACGGTCAGATTAGCCAGGATGCCACGATGTGTGGTGTGATCCCTTTTGATGGGGAGTATCGTCCTTCTCCTAATCGTCGGTCTTTTGCGCACTCCGTTCATGAGGTGGGCGAGTCTTCTCATGCGGCTAAGGTTATGATAGTTTCGGACAGTGATGCGACTATATCAGACATAGTCGTTACTGAGGGCAGGTCAGGAGCTGTCGAGTCTGCAGAGGTTCCAGCTTTTTCTTCTCCTTCGCTCGTCGATCTTCCGATCTTCGATGAGCTGTCATTGATTTCTGGGCCTTTTGTTCTGGAGGGGGTACTGGTGAGGACTTGTCAGCTTCTTCCTCGTCCTTCTTGCTCGCCACGGCTGCTTGCTTGCCTTGATGGTTTGTTAGCTTATGAGATTCGGGATTTGGAGTCCTATGGCTTCGGCAGTCTGATCCATATGGCTAGAGTTGACATTGATTGGAGGATGCTCGGAGTTGCCTTGATTGACTGGGTCCCTTCGTTGAGCTTGTTCGCGTTTAACGATATGGAGATGGGACCCTCTTTGGAGGAGCTTGCCCGCTTGACAGGCCTACCCTGGGATTATACTCAGTATTTCTCGCCGAAGATGTCGCTGAAGATGCTACACCGCAGAACTGGTTCGGGATCCCCTATCTTGTTCGGCCTACAGCCGCCGGCCAGGATGCTGTAGTGTTCTCCTTGGATTTACTGTATGATCTTTTTTTGGGTCTTCGGAGTGTGGCCGATTCTACCTTTGCTCGGAACGCACTGATGTTCTGCTTGATAGATGAGGTGCTGTTCTCAGGATGGCGCAGGTCCCAGACTCCTCTGCTTTTTGAGGTGATGAGCCGAGCTATCCAACGGTAAGGGATCATTTCTCTCATCTTGGCCGAGCTGTTTAATGGGCTGACTGACTGCGCCCTGGGCCGCACTCGTGTCCTTCGCGGCTGTTGTGCCTTTCTTCAGGTATCTTTTCTACACCTTTTTCTTCTTGCTTTGTTAGGAATTGCTTGGCTCTAGCTGAACTTCTTTTCCTTTTTGTGATCAGGTCTGGCTATGGGAGCGTCTTTCTTTGACTGTTACTGTATCATTTCCTGACACCCGTCGCCCAGACCTTATGCGGTACATTATGGAGTTTCTTCCGCATACAGCTAGGATGAGCGAGCCCTTGTATCGCAGAATGTTCGCTGAACTTCGTGACTGGAATGTTCGTTGGGAGTCATCTTGGCTTTCACTTCCTCCAGTGCTTTGCGATGCACACCGCCTTCCTCTGATGTTGGTAGGCTTTCGATCTTACTTTTCTTACCATCCCATTCGGATCCTGTGGCAGTTTGGGTACGAGCAGGATGTTCCTCTTTTCGCTTTCACGGGTATCGGCCGTCGAGCACTTCCATCTAGATCCTCTGACTTTAGGACTCGGGTTGATGGATCTTGGGTGAGTTACTTGATTACTGATTTGCTGGGTTTTGAGCTGCGGACTTTTTTGATGGCGACCGCCCCATATCAGTACTGGGTTGCTGAACAGTCTTTGTATCGACGTATCCCCTGCTGGCACCAGACTGCTGATGAGGATGAGCAGGATATCCTTGGAGATGCTAGCTCTTAATCTGGTTCATATGAACCCTTTGAGGAGCGCCCGTTTATCGATCCTGGCTTCCTTTTGGCCACTCATGGCCATTTGCTGTCTGAGATCTCTGCACTTCGGTATTATTGTGAGATGATGTCGAGGAGATTGGCTGCCGATCAGAGATTGTCTGATGAGGAGACAGCGATCCGTACCCTTGAGTGTGATGAGGCGCATTACCTGCGTATGGAGGTGAGTATGTTGAGAGCGAGGCTATTTTTTTATGAGTCAGAGGACTTACCTGATGTGGCCGAGGAGGAGGGTAGAGGTTGATGGTGTTGGCCACCTACACATTCTTTTTTTTGCATATATGATTGATGATGATGCACTTTTTGTATTTTTTGAAAAAGATGTCATGATATGTGTAAAAGAAATATGATGCATTTAATTGAAAAGAGAAAACTGTTTGAAAATCTATTGTGCCATTGTCTTGTGAGTGTGTCTGGATTTTGTGTCGGGATATAGGAATCAGAACTGGGGCTCGGTCAATGCTTTGACCGATGTCTCGATATTTGACTTGCTTGATCCTTTGGTTCCCTTGAGGTGTAGGCAATGGAAACTGTTGCTTCTTGAGTTTGTCAGAGTTTGTAGAGCTTTTCGCTCCTGACTGCACTTCTTCTTATTCTTGAACTGTAACTGCTTGAACCGATCTGGACCGTCTGATTTCTTGGTACCTGCACTTTTATTATTCTTTTTTCATTTGAGCCATTTTTGCCTGCAGTGCTCTTTCGAGTTTTCACCACAGCCGGCCTTTTCCTGTCATTTTTGCCCGTGGCGCCCTTTCAGGTTTTCACCACGTCCCGGGTATTTGATCTTGCCTGCCCCTTGGCAGCTATGCTGTTTTTACCCTCAGTGCCCTTTCGGGTTTTCACCAAGTCCGCTGTATGCCCACTGTTTTTACTCGGAGCGCCCTTTCGGGTTTTCACTCTGCCCTTTTTGTTTAGGCACACATTTTTCTTCTTTTTTTTCTTTTTTTGCTTTTTTTATTTTTGGATCTTTGGATATCTGTGGCGGCTAGAGGTCGGGAATCCGTCGTTGCCGGCCGATGGCAGTCTTTCAGCCCTTATCCTAGGTTACGATGATAGAGCTGTCGGTCTTTGCTAAAGACCCTTCTGAGATGAATGGATGGATGTCTGTGTTTCTTCTTGGACTGATTTTTTTTCCTGGGTGCCTTGCTTTGGCTTCCCTTTTTCTTTCTCTTTTCTTCTATTTTTTTTTCTTTTTCTTTTGCATTCTTTTTCTCTTTTTTTTTTCTTTTCCTTTTGAATCCCCTTATTTGAAACACTTGTTGGTGGACGGAAATGATTTCTCAGAGGTCTTAGCTTCGACCTCTTGACTTCAGCTCTATTAAAGTAACTCTTGATAAGGTCAGAATAACTTACCCGTGAAAGATCTTCACGTTGTCGGCGTTGGTTGGCTCAGGAAGATCCACCCCTCTCATGCTGGTGAGTTTGAGGGCGCCTCCGGGAAGTACTTCTCTGATGATCAGCGGCCCGTCCCACGAGGGTTTGAACTTTCCTCTGGGATCCGAAAGGTGCGATGGTAGAATCTTCTTCATGACCATGTTGCCTACCTTGAAACTTCTTTTTCGGACTCTCTTGTTGTAAGCCCGAGCGATCCTTTTCTGATAGCACTGTGAATGACTTAGTGCATGCGTGCGCTTTTCATCTGCTAGCTGCAACTGATCGAATCTAGCCCGTTGCCATTCTCCTTCTTCAATTCCGCTTTCGAGTAACACTCATAGTGATGGTATTTCCACCTCTACTAGCAAAACTGCCTCCATTCCATAGGTAAGCTCGAAAGGAGTAACGCCCGTAGCAGACCGTACAGACGTTCGATAGGCCCAAAGTGCGTATGGGAGCATATCTGACCAATCTCGATAGGTCACGACCATCTTCTCGAGTATCCTGATGATTGTCTTGTTTGCGGCTTCTACCCCACCATTCATCTGGGGACGGTAGGGGCTTGATCGATGACGTTGGATCTTGAATTTGCTGAGGAAGTCATCCATCTTCTTGTTGACGAACGGGGTCCCATTATCTGTGATGATAACATTAGGGATTCCATACCGGCATATGATGTTGTTCTTCATGAATTTGATCACCTGAGATGCTGCAATCGTGGTGTAGGAGGCTGCCTCTACCCACTTGGTGAAGTAGTCGACTACCACAAGTATGTACTCATGACCATTTGATGCTTTGGGACTGATCTTGCCGATGATATCGAGTCCCCACATGGAGAAGGGCCAAGGGGTGGTCAGGTTGTATAACTCTGATGATGGGGCATGGATTTGATTCGCATACTCCTGACACTTGAAGCATTTTCTGACGTGCTGGCAACAATCTGTCTCCATTGTGAGCTAATAGTAGCCGAGTCGTAGAATCTTCTTCACCATCATGTGCCCGTTCATGTGTGGGCCACAGATTCCTTCGTGTATTTCTTCCATGATCTTTGCAGCTTCTGTTTCATCGACGCATCGAAGGAGGATGTGATTATAGGATCGCTTGTAAAGAACTTCACCACTGATGGTGAACTAGCCGGCCAAACGCTGAATGGTTCGGCGATCTGTTGCTGTTGCTGACTCTGGATACTCCTGGGTTTCGAGATATTGCTTGATGTCGGCATACCAGGGTTTGTCAGGGACAGCTTTAGCTTCTTCTATTTGCAGGCAGAAAGCAGGTTCTTCTTGAATTTCGACTGTGAGCTCCCATTCTGAAGCTCCTTTTGGTATCTCGAGCATTGATGCAAGTGTGGCGAGAGCATCTGCAAACTGGTTCTTGGCTCTGCGCATGTATGAGAAGGTGAGTTCTTTGAACTCCTCGATCAAATTTTCAAGATACACATGATATGGTATCAACTTCTCGTCCTTGGTTTTCCATTCGCCATTGGTCTGATTGATGATAAGCTGTGAGTCTCCAAATACTCGCAGCTTCTTGACGCCCAGGATCATGGCTTCCCTTAAGCCAGCAATGCATGCTTCGTACTCTGCCATGTTGTTGGTGCATTCGAATGCTATGCGCCTTGAGATAGGAATGGGGACATCATCTAGAAAGTAGACGATTGCTCCAATACCACTTCCTTTAGAATTTGCTGCGCCGTCGAAAAATAACGTCCACTCATCTTTCTTCTTTTCTTCTTCTTCAATAAGCAAGAGATCTTCATCAGGGAAGAACGTCTTGAGCGGTTGATAATCCAAGAGGGAGTGGGCGGCAAGATGATCGGCGAGGGCCTGTCCCTTGATTGCCTTCTGAGTGACATAGGTGATGTCGAACTCAGACAGGAGTAGCTGCCATTTAGCTATCCTTCCAGTGAGTGCCAGTTTCTCGAACAGGTACTTGAGCGGATCCATGTGAGCGAGGAGGAGAATAGGGAATGCAATCATGTATTGACGAAGTCGCTGAGTTGCCCAAACTAGGGCGAGGCAAGTCTTCTCGATCGGGGAATACCTGGTCTCGTAGTCGGTGAACTTTCGACTCAAATAGTATATTGCTTGTTCCTTCTTCCCGGTCTCGTCGTGCTGGCCGAGGACACAGCCGATGGCTTCTGCTGCTACCGAGATGTATAACAACAGTGGACGTCCAGGAGTGGGTGGCACTAGGACTGGAGGATTCATGAGATATCTCTTGATGCGATCGAAGGCGACTTGGCAATCATCATTCCATTCTTTTGGAACGTTCTTCCGAAGGAGCTTGAAAATGGGCTCACAAATAGGTGTGAGCTGTGCGATGAAGCGACTGATGTATTGAATTCTGCCGAGGAAGCCACGAATTTCTTTCTCTATTCTAGGAGGGGGCATCTCGATGATTGCTCTGGTTTTGGTCTCGTCGACCCTGATGCCATCATCGCTCACCATAAAGCCGAGGAGCTTTCCTCCCATTGCACCAAAGACACACTTCTGAGGATTGAGGCGGAGCTTGTACTTTTCTAATCTGTTGAATAACTTCTTCAGATCTTCAAAGTGTCCTTCAATTGTGCGAGATTTGACGATCATGTCGTCCACATATACTTCAAGCTCTTTGTTCATCATGTCATGGAATAATGCTGTCATTGCTCGCTGATATGTTGCTCCTGCGTTCTTCAGACCGAACGGCATTACCCTGTGACAGAAGGTTCCCCAGGGAGTGATGAACGATGTCTTCTCGCGATCTTCGACGGCCATCTTGATTTGATTGTAACCTGAGAACCCGTCCATGAATGAGAAGACCTTGTATCCAGCAGTATTGTCGACCAGAGTGTCGATGTGTGGCAAAGGGAAGTCGTCTTTAGGACTGGCCTTGTTGAGATCTCGGAAGTCGATGCACATTCGAACCTTGCCATCCTTCTTTGGTACTGGTACGATGTTGGCGAGCCATTCAGGGTAGTTGGAGACTACCAAGAATCCCGCATTATATTGTTTGATGACTTCATCTCGGACTTTCAGGGCCCATTCTGGCTTCATTCTTCGAAGTTTCTGCTTCACTGGCTTCATATCTGCCTTGGTTGGCAGATGGTGTACAACGAGCTCTTCATCGAGCCCCGGCATGTCTTCATATGAGAACGCGAAGTTGGACAATCTTGGAGCTAGGAACTCTATCATTTTCTGTTTTATCTCAGGTGACAACGATTTTCCGATGCGTACTTCCCTAGGGATCTCAGGTGTCCCCAAGTTTACTATCTCGAAATCATCGGCTACAACATTGGCTTTAGATTCGAACTTTTTGAGGAGATCCTCTAGTTCGGGAGCCGGATCATCATCTTCCTCATCCCGAGCTTCGTCCAAACCCATGAGCTCGAAGTCTAATTTGATGTCAAAATCATATGATTCGACTTCAAACTCATGTGACTCTTTAGACGAACTTGGCACACTATTGAATGCAGGAAAAGAAATGTTTTTTGATTTTTGAGATTTTTCTGAAATGGAAATGCTAGATGTTTTTGGCTTTTGAAAGTTTTTTATTTTTTTAGCTTTTTGAAATTCACGGGACTTTGAACAAGTGGGCATTACAGACCATGATTGAGCCCAACTTGTTCCAAAGTTTCGATCGCTGCTTAAATAGGCATTTTTTTTTTAGGCCAGAGCCCTCAGATGGCTCTTTGGCTGATTCAAAAGTTAGGGGAACGGATGACCATTCAGGACCCCACACTTCCTCCCTTGAAGAGGTGGGGGTTGATGATTCGGGCAAAGAATCACAGCCTGGCCCAATGACCATGATTTCTTGCTGGTCGGGTTCGAGATCTGAGTCGTACTCAGTCCCTCTCGGATCGCTTACTTCGCATTGCAGTTCGTCTGGTTCTACGGCTAGACATGTGTTTGGGATCTGACATCGGACCAATCCAGGGCTGGCCATTTCCCTTTCTTGGTCCAATCGATGAGCTGCTTCTGCCCCTGGCTGGTGATTGTTGATGTTGATTCTGCAGAGATGGGCGAGTCGTGCCCTTTGCTGATTGATGTTGAGATGGGCAAGTTGTGCCCCTGACTGGTGATTGTTGATGTTGATTCTGCAGAGATGGGCAAGTCGTGCCCCCTGGCTGATTGATGTTGAGATGGGCAAGTTGTGCCCCTGGTTAGGAGAAGGTATCAGAGTAACCTAATCCTGAAGCTGCTGTATTTGACTTCCTTCTTCATCTTCATCATTTCCTTCTTCTTCTGGAGGCTTAGATGGTTCGAGAATCTGATCCCATCGAATGGGGGGCCACGTGGCCCAAACTAGGCTCATCGGGAGGCCTTTGTGTAGTGCAGTCGGTTGATTCCCTCCTGGATCTTTGCAAGGTTCTCCTGGCTTGACGAATTGGATGGCTGAGCACCGAAATTTCTTCCTTCTTTTGTCCATGAAGATTGCCTTGTATCCGAGTCCCCATTTGCGTTGGTTATATATCAGCGGTACCTTTCTGGACTTGAAGTGATTCTTCATTCGGTATTTGAGGCTCAGACGCTCTGCCGGTGAAAAGACACGGTCCACCCTTATCGGTTCTGGATTGGCGATAGAGTTCACAGTCTCGAATTCAAAACTGTGAAACGGGATGTCTTCTTCAGAGTGCTGGATATCGATGACCGGGATGTCCGGTTCAGTGGCAGCAGCATTGGAAGGAATGATGAGCTCCTTCTCTGCATGGATAGAGATCACTTGATTTCCACAGATGTACTTCACTCGTTGATGTAGGGTTGATGGCACAGCTCCAACCTTGTGCAGCCAAGGTCGTCCGAGCAGCATGTTGAAAGAGGCTGATATATCCAGAATTTGGAATGTGATGGTAAAGATTTCTAGACCTATCTGTACCTCTATGTCGACCTCCCCTTCCACTGACCGGCGGGTGTTGTCGAATGCTCTGACGCATATGGTGCTGGGTCGGAATGAAGAAGGATTGATTCCCAGGCGTTCCGCAGTCTTAAGTGGGCAGACGTTTAAGCTTGAGCCATTATCGATAAGGACCAGTGGGACGCAAAGGTCTTTGTATCGTAAGGCTATGTTGAGGGATCGCTCATGATCACGTCCTTCTGGTGGCAACTCGTTATCAGTGAAGGTGATGGTACGCGGGGCCAAGAGCTGTCCAATCATTAATGCTATCATCTCTGGTGCCGTATCAGAGGAGACATGAGCATCGCTCAATGTTTTGGCAAACATTTCTCGGTGTATGCGAGATGTGCAGAGTAGCTCCCATACTGAGATTTGAGCAGGAATTGACTTAAGTTGAGTCGCCACATCGTATGCGGCTTCATTTTTATTGCCGAGGCCTGAGAGAGCGCCTTTGGGATCTCCTCTGTTTTGATTATCTCTTCGGATGCAACGCCCGTTGGGATTCATGTTCCCCACTTCCGCACATTCTGGATAGTGCCATGGGACCTCTTTATAATTTTCCTCCCTTTTGCCTTCTAGGACCACCGGTTCTTGCAATGGTGCTGGTGTGGGTACCAGATCTTCCTCGCATGAAGCTTTTGCCTTGAGGACTGCATTGTTGCCTGTGCTGAAGGGAAAATATCGAGGCTTGTCTTCATAAATTACATAAGGTCGTAGTCTTGGCTTGACTGTTCCTGGAGCAGGAGGCTCCCATGGAATGAATACTGGTCCTCTTGATATGGTAGGTTTCTCTGTTCGTCCCAGCTGTCGTAGTGTGATTGACACACCTCCGGGATTTGCCCCTTACAATATGACTGGCTCGACTGGAGGAGCTCCTTCCAAAACAATGAGTTCTTGCTGCTGATGAGTATAATCCCTCCATTATGGATTGGATTGTTCTGGAGTTGCCCCTTGCAAGATGACAGGCTCGTATGTGGGCTCGATGTATGATTGTGCTCCTTCCAGGATGACTGGTTCCCAACATGGGGGGCCGTAAGATGCCCCTTACACAACTGGCACATCGTATGGAAGTGTTCCTTCGAGTACTACTGGCTCGGAGATTGAAGGAAGAAAGGGACTTGCCCCTTGCAAGATCGAAGGAGGATTTGTCGGCCCATAAGCGTAGGCATGAATGGATTGGATGGGGGAGAAGAAGCAATCGAGGCATTCTTCTTCTTCTATGCTGTTGACGGTGGGGCCTCGAGACGAACTGAGGTCCGTCTGATGCTGAGGCAGAGGATTCTGAAGGATGTTGGTGGAAGCTGCTGCAGGAGTTCCAGGGACTGAGATGACGATCTTGTGGTCATCAATCAGATCTTGTATGGCATTCTTCAAAGTAAAGCATCGATCAGTAGTATGGCCACGTCCTTGATGGTAGGCGCAATACTCATTTTCTCGGTAGTTTGGAGGCAAAGGATGAGGAGGAGGCCTGGGTGCCATTAGAGTGAGTAACTACTTTTGTACCAGCATAGTCATGACTTGACTAAGTGGCTGAGTAAGTGGGGTGAACTTCCTGAGCTCCCTGTAATTCTGTCTGTTCTGGTATGGGTACTGACCATTTCCTCTGAACTGCTGATGTTGTCGAGGTGGTTGTGGCTGTGGTTGCGGATTTGGTCGTGGTTGATACCTCTGAGGTTGGTGCTGAACCTGATTCTGCTGACGCTGTTGATGTCCCTGTGGGGGAGCACACTGATTACCTTGAACGGTGGTGTTGATGTTGTTTACCTCTGTCGGGCGGGGAGGAGAACCGCTGGGGTGTCCGTTCCCATATCCGATGGGTCTTCCCTCCACTCTGTTTCTCTTGACCGGAGTGGCTTGATGAGGCCATGGGGAGATTGTCCCGGCACGGATTCCTGCTTCGACTTGTTCTCCAGCACGGATTAGCTGCGAGAAGTTCGCATATGGATGCGAGATGAGATATCCAGATATGCCCGGATATGTTGAATGAACAATCATGGAGATTTGTTCTTCGTCGTCGATAGGTGTCCGCATTCTGGCTGCCATAGCTCGCCAACGTCCCACATAAGCTGATAGTGTTTCATCACTCCTTTGCCTGAGAGCCGCTAGGTCAGCTCTTCTGGGTGCCATGTTGAGGTTGTATGCGAATCTGTCGACGAAAGCCTGGGAAAGCTGTTCCCACGTCCTGATGCAGTAGCAGTCCAATGAGGTGTACCAATCTAGGGCATCGCCCTTCAGAGATTTTTGGAACAAACGAATGAGGGCCCCTTCATTTCCTGAGATTGCACTCAGCTCTCCACAGAAGGCCTTGAGATGCGCTGTGGGACAACCGCTGCCATCGTATCTTTTGAATTTTAGTACCTCAAAGTTTTGAGGTACTTGAGCATTTGAGAAAGGACACAAATCTCTGAACTTGGTTGAAGGTAAATCGATTCCTTGTTGTCGCTGAAGCTGATTTTACAGGATCTGGAACTGCTCCCGCAACTCGTCCAGTCCTGAGTGATCCGTTCGAGCAACTGGTGCCTCTTGGAGTAAGGCACGTTCTTCTTCGGCATAGTGGTCGATGTCTTCAACCCTATGTGCTTGCTGAGAAGCAACCGCGGGTTGCTGAAATTGATTTGATGACTGAACTGGATTCGGATGAACTTGTGCTTGAAAGGACTGTAACTGAATTGGAGACTGTACTGAAGGTTGAACTGGAACTTGCTGAATTGAAGATTGCTGGAAATTAACTGGAGTTTGTTGAATTGAAGATTGCTGAAAATTAACTGGGATCCCATCGGTAGGGATGTGCTGGAATTGAAAAGTGCTCCTGTTTGCAGGAGGCTGAGATGCTGGGAAGTGACCCCCTTGTTGGGTATTCGCCACTGTCCGCTGATTGATATGGGCTTGACACTGACCCCCATTGTGGGCATTCACCAGTGCTGTCCCTGCTGCTGGAAATTAAATTGAAATCCCCTCGGCGGGGATGTGCTAAAATTGAAAAGGTGTCCCATCGGCAGGGACATGCTGAGATCTACTGAGACTGTTGTTTGCAAGATTGCCTGGAAGCTGACTGGAAGTCCCTGCGATGGGAGTGCTCTGAGATGGCCCTGTTGTCGTGGGGAGGTATTGAGGAGGATGCCCCATAGCGAAGGGCTGAGACGGCTGCTGTCGGTAGTCTTGGACAGACTCCGATGGTTGTGCTTGATTTGAACTGGAGGCCAGAAGGATCCGGCATGGCTGCTGAGATTGCTGAACTGGGCCAACCTGATTGTTGGCTGCTGCGGTGGCTTGTGCTTGCATGAATTGCAAGAGCATTTCTTGCATTGCTCTCATTCCTTGTGCCAATTCTTATATGATTGGCGTATTATCAATGGGCTGTTGCGCTGGAGGTTGCGCTTCGGTCATCTCAAGAGCAGGGAAGAGATGAGTTTCTTCTTCGTGGTCGGACGTGGCTTGCTGAGCCCGAGTGCAGATTATGTTGCGAAAGGGAAGTTGCTTTCGGACACGTTGAGCCCGAGGAGGCGCAATGGTGAGGACTATACTCTTTTTAGGTTTTGGGATTTTCTTTTTTTTTTTTGGGATTTTCTATTTTTTTGTTTGTTTAGGGTAGAATGCTATGCAGATAAGATTGTATGAGGATTAGTGACTTTCAAGTATAGGAATGATTCTGTTTTTCAAGTCGGATCACGACTAGTGGGACTAGCTCATCCCCAGCAGAGTCGCCATTCTGTGGACCCTCGCCGTTTCCGCGCTCCCACACGACGTTCTCGTCCCTTCCCCTTTCGGGAAAAGAAGGAGAGGAGGATGCGTGAGTGCGAATCGCCGTTTGTGCCACTGGCTTGCCTCGTTCTCAAGGGCTTTGTTTGGTTGTCATGTTAAGCTGGATGTGTTTAAATGAGTTTATATAAGACCAGAGTCGCCACTAGCCAGTTACTTCGAATCTACAGTCGGCTAGACCCTGTAGAAACGTTAGAGAATGGGATCCGAAGATTCCTTCCTCTAAAATGACTCCTTTTGATCTGCGGCCAGAGATTCGAGGTAAGGGATCACGGTTACAGGGTGGGAAGAGGTTAAGCACCCCACACACTGCCCGTATCGAAGTACGGTCTCTACTTCACAGAATCGAACTAATACTTGAAAGTCTGTTTTAATCCTCGTACATTCTCATAGATGACATGACGCATGAATGCGGGTCTGAACAGTAAGAGTTTCTGATGGGCAGGTTCCAACAACGGGCAAGCCCAGAGCATACGCTCGAACTGACAGGTGCTTAATATAAGACGTATGCAGTGTGCTTGAATAATCAAGGTGCTTTGTAGTGAAGCATGAATGCAGGTCTGAACAGTAAGAGTTTCTGATGGGCAGGTTCCAACAACGGGCAAGCCCAGAGCATACGCTCGAACTGACAGGTACTTAATTTAAGACATATGCAATGTGCTTGAATAATCAAGGTGCTTACAGTGAAGCAGGGGGGTTGGAAGAAAAGTAAATGTTGCACTTATGCTAGATGCAAATGAGATGATGCTGGGAAAAAGAGTAGCTGGATGGACGGAGGTGTCGCAAGGGTTGGCTTCGAATGGTTGGATCAAGACTTGGATGACTTGGGAGACTTGGACCAGTGGTCAGACTGGGCTGGACCAGGGCTAGGCTCTCCTCACTCGAGCTCTCCTTGGTGAAAGAATGGGCTAAAGGGGAAGGAGGGCTCGGATCGCACTCGGGCTGGATGGCTTCGAAGGGATGTTGAAATGAGAAGGAGAGGGGGGGTATTTATAGCAGTGGGCAGGGGCAGTTTGCGTAATTATTTTTAGGCGGCCCGCAGCGGGCCGCCCGTACGGCCACTCCTCGATTTCCAGCGAGGTACGGTCGCTCCCTCGGGGCTGCTGTTTGGCTCGCTGGGTCGACGCAGTGAGTTGACTCAGCGGGTCAACTCGGTGATTTGACTCAACGGGTTGACTCGATAGGTTGACTCGGTGTTTTGACTCGACGAGTTGACTCAGCGGGTTGACTCAGTGGGTTAACTCAGCGGGTTGACTCAGTGAGTTTGACTTTTTTAGGATTTTTTGACTGGCTTTTCTTATTGGGGGTTTTTCAGGCTAATGTTTAGGACTGGGTTGACTGGGTTCAGGCTTGAGTTGGGCTATGGATTGGGGCTTACAAGGGTAAGTTTGGCTGAGTTAGGACTTGGGGTTTGGGGGTATGGTCCTCCATTCATCCAGCTATCTCTACCAACAGTGTAGCCGAAGGTGGGGTGTCTACAGTAGGGATGATGAAGATCCTCAACCAAACGAAGAAATTTAGGATCGATCCTCTCGTTCACGTTACAGAAAAGGAAGGACCCGAAGGCATAAGTAATCATGACCCGTGCTTTGTGGAGGGCCTCTAGCTTGGTAGTAGGGGTGGCGGTAGCAAAGGTGTTGTAGAACCATCGCATTTTTACTTGATGGCCCTGGAATTCATCCTCAGGTGGGACGTCACCGACAAGAAGTAGCCAGTCAGTGGAAGTAATGGGAGCAAGAGAGCCAACCTGGGGAACAACTGCCCCATAAAATGGAAAGCCGATTTGCATATATATATATATATATATATATATATATATATATATATATATATATATATATATATATATATATATATATATATATCCAGTTGAGTTATTCCCCACTCACCACAAGGGAGTTGAAAGGTGTGGGTCTCATCCCACCACCTCTCGTAGAGAGCCGCAAGCAACATGCGATTGGCACTGTTATTATGGAAGCGCAAGGTAAGGAGGCCAGCAAAAGGAGTGTCAGCCAGAAATCGTTCAAGCAAAGGCTGTGGGTGTTTCACCCAGTTATCCCAATGATCTCTGGTACCTCGACCCTTGATGGAGGGAAGAGGTTGGTGCTCCTGAGCCAAGGAACACATATGGGCCCCTCGGCGGATAATGAAGGCGGGATCATCCTCATCAATCACCCGACGTCCTCTCGTACCATCCGCCATTGAATCCTACAAGCTTGGCAAGGTAAGTCCCTATCCTTTACCCGTCAAAATTCAAATTATCATCCAGGAAACCCATGGGATTGGGCTCACATTCAAATGCAAAATCCAAAGTCTGACTCCATGTGTTACCTAGGATATGTGTTGGGCCCATTAAAGAAAGCAAGGCCCATCTTAAAGAAGGTTGCATGTCATGCCTTAGGCAAAGAAAGTCTATCATCCAAGGACACACTTTGGACAAATGCACTCAAGTGCCATGAGATCAACAAGGGATAAGAATCCTACTCCACATGAGAAGTCCCTCTTCAAAGTCCATATGTGGCCAAGGATTGATCCACTTTTTATACCAAGGCCATGATTCTCATTTAAAATGTTCCCATCTTTTTACACATGTACATGGACAAGTGGGGAATAGGAAGGAAATGGGCCCCCAAGAGCAACCCAAATGCCTCATCTCAATGGATTGAAGGGAGCACATAGCCCACTTGAAGAACATGAGGACCCATTCATGGGTTAACCATGGGCACCCCTATGTGCATCATCTTGATGAAAGTTTTGACTATGAGAGTACAACATGGCGGTCTACCCACAAACATATGAATCAAAGAAGCTAATGGTAAAAAATTTGATGCACACAGCCCACATGAGGAATCAAAGTTGGAAATGCCCATGTAAGGACAAGTTTGGGCAACTTATGTGCACCAATTTCTTTACAAAAAAAGGGGGACCATTTGAGCACAAGAGGGCATGGCTTGATGAGTCACCCAACCATTATGAAAATGGCTAAGAATGGTATACATAGCCCACTTGAAGATCAAAATCCAAAAGGCCCCAAAGCATGGGACAAAATTGGGCAACTTATGGGGATCGTTCTTTCTCACAAATTGAAAGAAAAATCACTCATCTTTGAGAATGATGGTGGATGACCCACCAAAAACCCCAAAGAAAGTTCAAGGAACTATGGTTGCATGGATAGCTCACTTGAAGGAGGATCATCCATTTGAGGTTGATAACATTAAAGGGAAACTCTTGAGAATCACTTTCTTACCACAAGGAAAAACCATTTGAACTTAGTGAAATCGTTGAGACAACTCACTCATGGGACTTGTAGATGATCAAGTAACTCAAGTCCTCCATCCATCAAAAGAAAAAGCATGAAAGAAAAAAATCCTATATGAACAAAGTGTAGTGGTGCACACATGGTCCAAAGAAATCCAAGTTTCAATGAGGGCCCAAAAGCCCATCCATATGGAAAAATTCTAAGGAACCCACCACACTTTGTGAACAAGGACGTACATCATAAACAAGAAATGGTGGAAGATTTGGGCTACTTGACCACAAGGGCCCAATTAAGAAATCTAGCCCACTTGAAGATCCAAGTGAAGAATGGGCTAGTCACCTTTGTCCATACTGTAGACACCTCACCTTCGGCTACACTGTTGGTATAGATAGCTGGATGAATGGAGGACCATACCCCCAAATCCCAAGTCCAAACTCAGCCAAACTCACCCTTGTAAGCCCCATTCCATAGCCCAGTTCAAGCCTGAACCCAGTCAACCCAGTCCTAAACACCACCCTGAAAAACCCCCCCATAAAAAAAGGCCAGTCAAAAAATCCTAAAAAAGTCAAACTCACTGAGTCAACTCACTGAGTCAACCCGCTGAGTCAACCCGCTGAGTCAACCCGTCGAGTCAACCCGTCGAGTCAAAACACCGAGTCAACCCGTCGAGTCAACCCGTCGAGTCAAACCACCGAGTCGACCCACTGAGTCAACTCACTGATTCGACCAGCGAGTCCAACAGCAGCCCCGAGGGAGCGACCGTACTCGCTGGAAACCGAGGAGCGGCCGTACGGGCGGCCCATAGTAGGCCGCCCAGACAAAATTACGCAAACTGCCACTCCTTGCTGCTATAAATACCCCCCTCCCCTTCTCATTTCAACATCCCTTCGAGTCCAAAGAAAGCATGTCCGTTCGAGTGCCCTTCTCCACCCCTTAGCCCATTTTTCCACCAAGGAGAGCCCGAGTGAGGAGAACCTAACCCTGGTCCAGCCCAGCCTGACCACTGGTCCAAACCTCTCAAGTCACCCAAGTCTTGATCCAGCCACTCGAAGCCAATCCTTGTGATACCTCCGTCCATCCAGCTATCATTTTTCCAACATCATCTCATTTGCATCTAGCATAAGTGCAACATTTACTTTTCTTCCAACCCCCCTGCTTCACTACAAGCACCTTGATTATTCAAGCACACCGCATATGTCTTAAATTAAGCACCTGTCAGTTCGAGCGTATGCTCTGGGCTTGCCCGTTGTTGGAACCTGCCCATCAGAAACTCTTACTGTTCAGACCTGCATTCATGCTTCACTAAAAGCACCTTGATTATTCAAGCACACTGCATACGTCTTACATTAAGCACCTGTCAGTTCGAGCGTACGCTCTGGGCTTGCCCGTTGTTGGAACCTGCCCATCAGAAACTCTTACTGTTCAGACCCGCATTCATGCATCATGTCATCCATGAGAATATATGAGGATTAAACTAGACTTTCAAGTATCCGATCGATTCTGTGTAGTAGAGACCGTACTTCGGTACGGGCAGTGTGTGGGGTGCTTAACCTCTTCCCACCCTGTAACCGTGATCCCTTACCTCGAATCTCTGACCGCAGATCAACAGGAGTCATTTTAGAGGAAGGAATCTTCGGATTCCCTTCTCTAACGTTTCTACAGGGTCTAGCCGACTGTAGATTCGAAGTAACTGGCTAGTGGCGACTCTGGTCTTATATAAACTCATTTAAACATATCCAGCTTAACACGACAACCAAACGAAGCCCTCGAGAACGAGGCAAGCCAGTGGCACAAACGGCGATTTCGCACTCACGCATCCTCATCTCCTCCTTTTTCGAAAGGAAAGGGGAAGGGAGGAGGTCGTCGTGTGGGAGCGCGAAAATGGCGAGGGTCCACAGAATGGCGACTCTGCTGGGGATAAACTAGTCCCACTAGTCGTGATCCGACTTGAAAAACGGAATCCCTCCTATACTTGAAAGTCATTAGTCCTCATACAATCTCATCTGCATAGCATTCTACCCAAAACAAAAAAAAATAGAAAATCCCAAAACCCCAAAAAAAAAAGTAGTGCATACTTCCCACCATTACTCCTCCAAACTAAATCACCCTGCCACATCCAATACAAAATCGACATGGCTCTCCCATTCCCTGTACCTGAGGCTTCCTCTCCACTGCTAAACTCGAGTGAATCCATGTCAATTCCTGGCATCCAAGAGCTACAACAAAGCATGAAGGCCATGCAGGAAATGCTTCTCCGATTCACACAAGCCCAGGCTTCAGCAGCCAGCAATCAAGCTGGTCCAGTTCAACAACCACAACAAGCATCTCTTCCAGCCTCTAGTTCATCTCAACCACAACTATCAGGGGTGGTGCAGGACTTTCGATACCCTCCTAATGAAGGTCCTCAATCAGGACAACTCTCGACCTCAGGGCATTTCTTCCAGCATCCTCCTGCAAACAAGAGCCATTTTCAGTCACATCCCACAACCCAGAATCCCAGTCAATTCCAACAATCTCTCCCCAATGGGAATTCCAACCAATTTCAATATTCTCCTGTGACTGGGATTTCTTCGCAGTCTCTCTTCTCAGCTCCAGTCAAACAAAGTCCCTACAATGGGAGTAATTACCAGGCCCAACCTTCTTCAAGCAGGAATTTTAGGAGCATCAATGACACCAATTATTATGAAAGGGGGCCATCTCAATACTGGCAAGGGACAAGATCTCCTTCATCTGGTCCCTCCGAAATAGAGCAACTCCGAGAGCAGATGCGAGAAATGAAGAGAAAGTTGCAGAAGCAGCAAGAGGAGGATCTTCCATCCACTAAGTTCAGGGACCTTTGTCCATTTCCCGATGCAATGGTACCTCAAGGCTTCCAGGTACCAAAATTTAAAAGATATGATGGGACAGGGTGTCTTGTAGACCACTTACGAGCTTTCTGTGGAGAGCTTAATGCTGTGGCGGGCAATGATGGAGCACTCATTCGCTTGTTTCAAAAATCTCTGAAAGACGATGCCCTGGATTGGTACACATCATTGGACTATCATCGCATCAGGACTTGGGAGCAGCTCTCCCATGCTTTCGTCAACAGGTTCGCATACAATCTTAACATGGCACCCAGGAGAGCAGACCTCGCAGCTCTCAGGCAAAGAAGCGATGAAACATTGTCAGCTTACGTTGGACGGTGGCGGGCCATGGCCGCTAGAATGAAGACTCCCATCGACGACGAGGAGCAAATCTCCATGATCGTCCACTCGGCAAATCCAAGTATCTCTGGATACCTTGTCTCACATCCATATGCGAACTTCAACCAACTCATCCACGCCGGGGAACAAGTCGAAGCCGGAATAAGGGCTGGGATGATCTCCCCTTGGTGGCCTCATCAGGCTTCTCCAATTCAACCGATAGTGGAAGAAGAGCCTACTGCTGAATACGAGAATGATAACGGAAGTGTCCTCATCTCCCATCCAATGGAAGAGGATGATCTTGTCGCCTCTACCGAAGGTGCACTATTCCTCCCTCAGCATGGACAACCGCAGCAACAGCAACAGTCAAGATGGAACTCACAGTTCCCTAATCAAGGTTGGCAAGGGGCACCCCTAACCAGTCAGGTTTTAGAACCCCTCATCCTGCAAGGGACACCTCCTGCCTATCCAGCTTTCACCAGCCAAGAAAAGCCTCCTCTCCAGTTTATTCGTGCCATCAACTCTAGTTCAGAGTTCGAACCTCTCATCCTGCAAGGAGCATCCTCAACTATTTCGATCCCAGAGCCCATCATCATGCAAGGGGCACCTTCAGTCGATTCAATCTTCGCACCCATTTCTAACCATGGGCACATTCAGCCCATCTCAGTCAACCAAGGGGACAATCTCCCTAACGCAGCATCAGCAAACCAGGGGCACAACCTGCCCGTCTCAGCAATAGTCAGTCAGGGGCACAGTTTGCCCACTCCAGCTTACCAGGGGCAAAGCCTGCCCGTTTCTCAAGCAAACAACTAGGGGCACAACTTGCCCACCGCACCTGTCTATTCGGCTTCTACTTCAGCCATCGTCCTTCAAGAAGAAGACCCTTCCTCGGACAGCATGCCACATGCCCTAGCAGAATTAGGGCCTAGCTTCAATTATGTGGCCACTATCAAGGAGGTCGAAGAGGAGATTGATGTTCAGGTTCTGATCGATCCAAAAACATCAACCATCACTCTCCAGGTCTTGGACATCTCAGCTTCATTCCATCTCCTTTCTGATCAGACCCGGTTTCACAGAATCGGTGCCATCTCTTCAAATCTTCACCGAAGGGTCAAGCACATCTTTGGAGATAGGGCGATCACCATCATTACCGATCCCGGACAATTTTCCAAGGTAGAAGCATCCAACCTCCTAGAGCCTACCATCCCAGCCATGGACGTACAACACTCTAATGGGGAGATCTCATACCATCACAATGCAAATTACTTCCCTCGCGCATGTCCCATCGGATCGAACTATGTCTTCCTCCCTGCCGAGCGTCAAACCTTCTACTATCAGCTCGAATATCAAGACTCGACCCGAACCATGGAGGTTCAAGAAGATATGGATAGGAGAGGACTACGATATCAGCCTACTCTGATTCAGAAACCAAAGCATAGAAGTATCAAAAGAAGACGAGGTCGTCAAGAAGAAGGCAATCCCTGCATTTACACACCAATCCAGTTCATCAATGCAGGGATTATCTACCCTGATGATGGGCTAAATTCCACCTTCGATGATCAAGCGAACAGATTGAGTCTGATAGAGTTGCCCAAAGAAGACTCAAGCAAGGGGCAGAAATTTCCCCCGATCGACTGGACTACCGTCCTGGTCCCACCTCAGCCGGATGAACCTGAAGAGGTACAATTCATCGGGGACGAACCAGGAGAAATCGCATCCGACACCGACTCGGAGCCCAATTTCAGATCTGCCATGACGTTTGGGTGCAACAATGAGGGTTGGCCTACTGATCCCTCTGGCCCTGCCTCCTGAGGGGAAGGAGTGCAGGGCAGTAACAGGTTTGTAATCCCCATGACGGCACAATAAAAGTCGACAGTGCTCGGCTCCCTGAGCCGAATCAGGCAACACCTGGTTCATATCGCCGTCTTGCTCGGGTCTTTTACAAAAAATAAAAAAATAAAATCAGAAGATTCAAAAACCCAAAACACCAAATATTTCAAAAAAAAAACAATTCAAAATTTCATAAAGTCCAAAAAGTTCAAAAAAATCCAGATATTCACAAAATTCCAAAAAACCAGAAAATCTTTGAAAGCAAAAAAAATTTTAGAAACCTTTTTCAATAAAAGTGTCAAGTCTTTCTGTCAAAGCACTTGAGTATGGAGTTGACTCATAAGATTTCGATCTAGAGTTGGACTTCAAACTCAAGGGTCTGGACAAAGCTAAATGATGAGGAAAATGATGAGCTGACTCCCAAACTTAGAGGGTCTCCTCGAAAGTTCTAACCAAAAGCCGATGTCATCTCAAAAAGTTTCAAAATTATAAACCTAGGATCTCCTGAGACCCATAAGGAAGTGTGCATTGAGAATCCTTGTCCCCGAAAAATAAGCAGAGAATGATCGAATTTTTGAAGTCATAACTTCCCAATCTTGCATCCTGTGAAGACTCATCGATCAAAAACTCATCAAGCCTATCAAGAAGATGTTGCCAAGACTATGCTTGCATTCCATGCTGGAGTGTACGACTTGACGAATGATTGAAGAAACCTCACGGCTCGATGAAGACATATTGTTGCCAACATGTCAGAAAGCACTTCAAGTGTCAGCAACATGCACATCGGATCCATGTGTGTGCTTCGAAATTCTACAACCTGACAATGCTCCAGCTATTCCCTGTACGAGGTATCTACATCAGCAGAAGGATCGACTCGGCATCATCTAGCGGTCATACGCATATACTTGGGGCAGTCGATTACAGCACAAAGTGGATGAAGGTAACATTCTGATCTCGCACGATAATTCTCATGGAGAATGACATCATCAATTGTCAAGGGTTCCCACATGCTATCAACATTGGCAATGAGACATCCTTCGAAATCTAAGGACGAAGGAGTTCCTCAAGAAGCTTAAAAGCAGAAGACAAACCTACGAGTTCGAGTCAAAATCATGTCACCGTGAGTGCTAATGAAGAATGAAGCCGAAGAAAGAAAAGTCATATCAGGTTTACAACAAGCACCGTTACATCTATCAAACTCAAAGGGACAAGGCCCAAGGATCAGAAAAGTTCTTCCAAGAAGCGCCCTCAGGCTCACCAACATGAGAGGGGTGGATCTTCCTGAGCTAATCAACGCCGATAACGTGAAAATCTCTCACAGGTAAGCCAATCTAACCTTATCAAGAGTTACATTAGTAGAGCTGAAGTCAAGAGGTCAAGGCTTAGACCTCTGAGAATCCATTCCCGTTCACCAATAAGTGTTCCAAATAAAGGGTTCAAAAGTCAAAAAAAAAAGAAGAGAAAAAAAAAAGAATAGAGCAAAAAAAAAAGGGGGGGCACACAACCCAAAAAAAAAAGAGAGAGAGAGAAGAAGAAGAAGAAAGAAAGAAAGAAAGAAAGAAAGAAAAAGAAAAAAAAAATCGACTCAAAAGAAACACATCTATCCATCCATCCACCTCAGAAGGGTCTGTAGCTAAGGCCGACAGCTCTGCCATTGTAACTTAGGATAAGGGCCGAAAGGTTACCATCGGCCGGCAACGACGGATTCCTGACCTCTGGTCGCCGCAGTTATCCAAAAAAAAAAGAGAAGAGATGTGTGCCTAAACAAAGAGGGCGGAGTGAAAACCCGAAAGGGCGCTCCGAGTAAAAACAGTGGGCACACAGCGGACTTGGTGAAAACTCGAAAGGGCGCCAAGGGTAAAAACAGCATAGCTGCCAAGGGGCAGGCAAGATCAAATACCCGGGACGTGGTGAAAATCTGAAAGGGCGCCACGGGCAAAAATGACGGGCAAGCCGGACGCAGCGAAAACCCGAAAGGGCGTTGCGGGTAATAATGGCTAAGAAAAAAGAAAAAAGAAAAAAAAAGAGCAGGTACAGGAGAGATCCAAGCGACATGAAGATTCAATGAAAGCAAGGATGGCGGCTATGAGTCGAGAATTCTTTCAAGATCTGCCCAAATTCTAGGGGCAGGATACCATTACGCACTATCTTAAGGGGACCAAGACCCTTGGTGAATATTTAAGAAAATCGAGTACGACATCAGGCTGAGTCAAATATTCTGATTCCTACATCTAAAAGCACAAATCCGAATCACGCATAGACAGACAAGCACTTGGCACAAATTTTCATTTCATGCATGATTTGCATACATATATTTAAAAAAAAAAAAACAAAATCATTTTTCCTTATTCATATATATGCAAAAAAAAAAAATCTTGCAGGGCTTTCAAAATAAACGTCCTTCAATCAACTAATGGGGTACCTTCCGTGAGTGCATTTCTCCCGATCATCCCTCCCAGAAGGTAAGTATCTCTCTTCCTACTTTAATGCTTCAATCCTTTTGCTAAAGTGTTTTCTCTCTTCACAGGTACCAGAAGGCGATCTAAGATCAGCCCATCTATGTCCATCATACCCCCATCTCCACCATCAATCACATCATCTAGGTGGCCCACATTCAAGGGATGCATAGCCTTACCTATATCCCATCTCCTCATCTCATCCATGCCATCCATTTCTCCCACAATCAAAGCCCCATTCAAATCTGGAATTTCAGCATGGCTGCCATTAATGGGGCCATTCAAAGCTCCACCAACCACCAAGCTTAAATCTTCATCAATGCCCCCTCTTAATGCCCCATCTACCCCATCCATTAAAGGTATCTCCCCATTATCAAAGCTCAGTTGAAAATCTGGAGTGTGGGACCCACCATGGGCAGCCCCCACAGCCCCTAAATCACCACCATCCATGGCCCAAGAAAGGACAAAGCAAGATGAAGACAAGATGATGAGGGAAGAGGAGAAAAGAAGATTCATGGCTGGATCGAATAGCTTAGTACAGAGAATGTGGGGGACAGGAGAAGGGGACAGCAGGGAATGTCCGAACCAGAGCCATCCCAGGCCGCTCAAGAGGCAAGCCTTGGGCGGCCTGCCCTGGGCCACTCGTACGGACGCGGTTCCTCTCTCTCCGCGGGATTGGCTCCGGGGTTCTTGGTAGGTGAGGCTGACAGTCCACGTCAGTAGATGGCACTCCGTGGGCTGCCCAAGGCTCCGGTCCACTTCAGATTTCGATTGAGGCTGATCAAGATCATATAAAAGGTGCCCCACCGGTCCAATCACGAAGCAATGCAGCCAGAACATGATTGATCAAGTCAAAGAGAAGGAAAGGTGGTCAAGTGGGGGCCGCAAGCAATCAAAGCCATTCAAAGACCAGATCATCATGATCTGAACCATGGAAAAACTCGCATGAGCCATCAAACAACAAGATCAAAGGTCTGATCATCAAAAGAAGGGCCAGAATCCAAGATCTAATCATCAAGTGGGCCCACAAAGCCAAGTCAAGCGATCTGAGACGTTCAAGCCATCATCCACACCATGAGAAGCCTTCTTATCCTCACAAATCATCAAAAGAGGTGTCCCAAAGTAAAGCCAAGGTCTCAAGTGGGCCCACAAGGCCGAATCTATCAATCTGAACCATTCAAGGGCTAGATCATCAGGATCCAAACCATGGGAAAGCTCGCATGAGTCATCAAACAACAAGATCAAAGGTTGGATCGTCAAAGAAAGAGGGCCAGAGTCCAAGATCTGATCATCAAGAGGGCCCACAAGGCTGAAAAGAGCAATCTGAGCCGTTCAAGTCATCATCCGCTATGAAAAGCCTTCTTAGTCCCAAAAAACATCAAGGATAAGTGCTTCAAAGCAAAGCTGAAGTCTGAAAAGGGCCCACAAGGCCAAATCAAGCAATTTAGACCACTCAAATCACAGTCAGCCCCATCAGAAGCCAAATAAAGCAAGGTAAGTATGCCCAACCCCAAAAACTGGTCCGAAGACCTTAAACTACGTCGGGATCAATATCCCAAAAACGGAATTGTGAGCAACGTAAGGCCCCAAACTGGATTGACAAAGGGAAATTTGAGGATGTGGCTCATCTTGTGGCCGAAGGAGTCCGTCGGACGATACGTGGTCTATGTGCATTGCACATGAGAAACAGGCAACTTTGTGGGTGTGTTGACTGAAAACCCTCAAAATCTCCTCATCCGAAGATGTAAAACTACGGCACTTAACTGTGTGAGACTCGTCTTGCTCGCTGACGTAAAATGGATCGGGTGCCTTACCAACAGTAGAAGCTGGAAGTGGATGAAAATTCCACACTTTTCCCTGCATTTCAGAAAAATCACAAAATACAAAAACATTGCAAAATCACCTCTTCAAAAATCACAAAAAAAATATGTCCCTTGCTTTCAAATTAAATATTGGCAAAAATCACAAAAAAAATATTTCCTTGCTTTCAAATTAAATATTGGCAAAAATCACAAAAAAAAATATATTTCCTTTGCTTTCAAACCAAAGTATTGTCAAAAATCACAAAAAAATATTTCCCTTGCTTTCAAATAAAAAATTTGCAAAAAATCACAAAAATATCTCTCTTGCTTTCAATCAAGATATTGTCAAAAAATCACAAAAATATTTCCCTTGCTTTCAATCGAAATATTGTCAAAAAATCACAAAAATATTTCTCTTGCTTTCATCAAAAATATTTCGAAAATCACAAAAAATATTTCCTGCGTTTTCAATAAACCGATCTCTATCCTGACCACTCAGTTGAAACTCGAACCACATATTTACAAAAAATCACAAAAATTAGCATCCCCAGCACTACAATTCAGGAGTCTTGAACTCCGCTCACTTCACAGTATGGGATGACGGATCCAATCGCCCGCAAATTGGAATCTTGACCAAAACGGGCAACCAAACACCATCTCAATCACATGTATGCCCAGAAGAACATCTTGAAGTCGAATGATATCCTCGTACATTCTCATTAGCAAAGAAACAGCATCTTGGGACGATGGACCTGATTGACCACGGGTCGGGATCTTGACCAACCCGCTGTCCAAACCTCCGTATCAAAAAGAAAAATCCCCAAGGGAGTAGAACCCTGCAAGCAATAAGCCCAAAATTCTCTGCATCTCCAGCAAAAGCAAAATCATCAAATGAAAAGAGAATGAACCAAGCCATGCATTCATCATGCATCTCCATGCATCAGCATCCATCGCATCAATCATCATGTTTACCTGCTTTCAAAATAAAAGTCGGTTAGCTAAAGACCCCACAGGCATCCCTAAGTGGAGGCACATGCAAACCAGATTTTCATTTCAAAAAGACAAAAAAATATTTCTATTCGTAAATAAAAACCCCACGGAGTATCACTCCCCAGAGTGGGTATCTTTTCAAAAATCCAAAAATATTTTTCCAGTAGAGCGTTCTGCCTCCAACACGCTGGGAGATCTTCCATATCTCTGGGTAGGAGCCGACGCAAAAATCAAATAAGATCTGATGTCTCGCGGTTTCCCCGGAGATCATCGGATCCAATGCACTCAAAGTACGGTCGAACTGAACTCCAGTGTCAGTGCGGTAGTACCACATGCCAAGATACAAAAAAGATGAAAGCCAAAAGGCTCGGTCACAGAAACCCTTTGAACAGGTGGAAACGATGAATTGTAACCCAAGTATCAAAATCAGCAGATTGGGTGGAAAGAGTTCACCCGCACATACCTAGGCGTGGATGCCTGAAGTACCTTGACTGAGTCCAAGTCGGCGTAGTAGAATCCCGTAAAACTATCTGACGCAGGGCGTCTAACCACTTTGACAGTCAAGCGAAACAAGTACTCCTGGAGTGATCTGGGAAAACATCAAACATCACACAATCAGTCTCAGGGTCAGTATCCTCGTAAGACTAGCGGACGCAGAGGCTCTGCTGTACCTTTCCGATGTTAGTACCGATCGGGAATGGAAGGGTTGCGATTGGGTACCCAGGTTGCAGCAAACTGCAGGGACAATCGCAACGTTTTCTCCAAACTCTCGCGGTATGTGCGAGTTATCAATTTCCAGACAATCAACTGACTCAGATACAAAGGACAACAAAGATTCCAGACCACAATCAAGGAAAGAATGAATTGCAAACTAAGCATCGAAACCAGCGGATCGGGTGGAAAAAGCTCACCCGCACATACCTAGGCGTGGATGCCTGAAGTACCTTGACTGAGTCCAAGTCGGCGTAGTAGAATCCCGTAAGACTATCTGACGCAGGGCGTCTAACCACTTTGACAGTCAAGAAAAACAAGTACTCCTGGAGTGATCTGGGAAAACATCAAACATCACACAATCAGTCTCAGGGTCAGTATCCTCGTAAGACTGTCGACTCAGAGGCTCTGCTGTACCTTTCCGATGTTAGTACCGATCGGGAATGGAAGGGTTGCGATTGGGTACCCAGGTTGCAGCGCATGTAGGGACAATCGCAACGTTTTCTCCAAACTCCCGCGGTATGTGCGAGTGATCGGTTTCCAAACGATCAACTGGCACAAATGCAAAGGCAAGCAATGACTTCAGACCATGATCCATGAATGACCGGGTCAGAAGTGGGGTGTCCACTCGCTTTGGCATTCGGTTGCACGCAACCTCTGCCAAAGAGGGGCATCTGTAGACACCCCACCTTCGGCTACACTGTTGGTATAGATAGCTGGATGAATGGAGGACCATACCCCCAAATCCCAAGTCCAAACTCACCCTTGTAAGCCCCATTCCATAGCCCAGTTCAAGCCTGAACCCAGTCAACCCAGTCCTAAACACCACCCTGAAAAACCCCCCATAAAAAAAGGCCAGTCAAAAAATCCTAAAAAAGTCAAACTCACTGAGTCAACCCGCTGAGTTAACCCGCTGAGTCAACCCGTCGAGTCAACCCGTCGAGTCAAAACACCGAGTCAACCCGTCGAGTCAAACCACCGAGTCGACCCGCTGAGTCAACTCACTGAGTCGACCAGCGAGTCCAACAGCAGCCCCGAGGGAGCGATCGTACTCGCTGGAAACCGAGGAGCGGTTGTACGGGCGGCCCATAGCAGGCCGCCCGGACAAAATTACGCAAACTACCACTCCTCGCTGCTATAAATACCCCCCTCCCCTTCTCATTTCAACATCCCTTCGAGTCCAAAGAAAGCCTGTCCGTTCGAGTGCCCTTCTCCACCCCTTAGCCCATTTTTCCACCAAGGAGAGCCCGAGTGAGGAGAGCCTAACCCTGGTCCAGCCCAGCCTGACCACTGGTCCAAACCTCTCAAGTCACCCAAGTCTTGATCCAGCCACTCGAAGCAAATCCTTGCGATACCTCCGTCCATCCAGCTATCATTTTTTCCAGCATCATCTCATTTGCATCTAGCATAAGTGCAACATTTACTTTTTTTCCAACCCCCCTGCTTCACTACAAGCACCTTGATTATTCAAGCACACCGCATATGTCTTAAATTAAGCACCTGTCAGTTCGAGCGTATGCTCTGGGCTTGCCCGTTGTTGGAACCTGCCCATCAGAAACTCTTACTGTTCAGACCTGCATTCATGCTTCACTAAAAGCACCTTGATTATTCAAGCACACTGCATACGTCTTACATTAAGCACCTGTCAGTTCGAGCGTACGCTCTGGGCTTGCCCGTTGTTGGAACCTGCCCATCAGAAACTCTTACTGTTCAGACCCGCATTCATGCATCATGTCATCCATGAGAATATACGAGGATTAAACTAGACTTTCAAGTATCCGATCGATTCTGTGAAGTAGAGACCGTACTTCGGTACGGGCAGTGTGTGGGGTGCTTAACCTCTTCCCACCCTGTAACCGTGATCCCTTACCTCGAATCTCTGACCGCAAATCAACAGGAGTCATTTTAGAGGAAGGAATCTTCGGATTCCCTTCTCTAACGTTTCTACAGGGTCTAGCCGACTGTAGATTCGAAGTAACTGGCTAGTGGCGACTCTGGTCTTATATAAACTCATTTAAACATATCCAGCTTAACACGACAACCAAACGAAGCCCTCGAGAACGAGGCAAGCCAGTGGCACAAACGGCGATTTCGCACTCACGCATCCTCATCTCCTCCTTTTTCGAAAGGAAAGGGGAAGGGAGAAGGTCATCGTGTGGGAGCGCGAAAACGGCGAGGGTCCACACATACACATATTAAGAAAGATGGGGCCACCCAAAGTAAGCCCCATGAGCCCAAAACTTGAGGTGGGCCCTACCATTCCCATGGGCCCAAACCTTGAAAAGAAGATGGAAAAGAAAAGAAAAAGTTCTAAGGAAAAATGACAAGGGCAATAAAGCATAAAGGAGCCCAAAATGAAGTGTTGGGCCCATCAAATACACCAAGGGCCATGACTTCACTTTGAGCCTATTTGATACACATGAAAAGAGGCCCAACTCCCATGAAGAAAGATAGGATATTTTGCCATGCACACTTGATGGGCATGGCAAAATTACCCTTTACATACACATGAAGGGAGTGTAAAAGAAGAAAAGAAAGAATGAAATGGAAGCTTGCAATGTCCTTCTCCATGCACCACCTTTAGAAGAGATTGGAGATCTAGAAAAATGCCAAAAATACTTGGGCCCACCTTCACTCCTTTTGGAATAGCTACATGGAGAAAAGAAAAGAGTCATGAGAAGAGACAATGAAGAAGGAAAAAGACAAGAAAGAAAGGGAGTGGTCCATACCTTTACCACTCACCAAAGGGGGACCACCTTGCTGTCCCAAATCTTCACTAAGGCTCACCACTTGAAAAGAGCAAAGAACCACCAAAAGAGATAGAAAAACTTGAAGAAAGAGAGGGTATGAGAGAAAGAAAAGAGAGATTGCACGTTGGAGGGGCTAAGGGTGCCCCATGTTATATAGAAAAGGGGAGTGCACCCCTTTACCCGACCCACTGGAAAAACCAGTGGGCAGAGACGGTCCGGGCGGCACCCAGGGGGCCGTCCTCCCTCCCACCTAGTTGAAACGACTTCTCACCCTCTCTCCTTGGGAAGAACTCCTCCTTGGGAAGGGTGGTTGCAAGTGAATTTTGTACCTCCTTGTAAGAAAGAAGTGATGGAAGAGAATGATGAGAAAAAGTAAAGAATCTCACCAAAATCTCATCTTGTGAGAAATTAGGGAGAAATTGGCTTGATGATGTGGAAAAAGTTTAATGGAATTTTCAAGAAAAAGAAAAAAAATTGACTTAGTCAAACAGTGATCTTAACCATCCAAAGTCATGACCTGATGATCTGAACCATTCTAAGAAGAATCCCTGAAATCTCCAACCTTGATTGCTGCTTGCTTGTACAGTTTTGTGGTCCGAAGACCTTAAACTACATCGGGATCAAGATCCTGAGGGATTTTTAATAAAAATGGGCATCGATCTCAACCATCAAAATCAGAATCGATGACTCAGAACATTTTTCAAAAATCACAAAAAAAAGTATATTACCAGTCTCGCTCCTAAATTTGGTCTGAAGACCTTAAACTACGTCAGGATCAACATCCCGAGGGATTTTTAATAAAAATGGGCATTGATCTCAACCATCAAAATCAGAATCGATGACTCAAAACATTTTTCGAAAATCACAAAAAAAATATATTACTAGTCTCGCTCCTAAATTTGGTCCGAAGACCTTAAACTACGTCGGGATTGACATCCCGACAGATTTTCAATAAAAATCGGTGTCGGTCTTGTTTGCTCACATCAAAATCAGACGACTCCGGACATTTTTCAAAAACAAAAAAAATGTGTTTGCCCTGTTTTTGTACAGTTTTTTTTTGTCCGAAGACCTTAAACTACGTCGGGATTAAGATCCCGAGGGACTTTCAATAAAAATCGGCATCAGTCTAGATCGAATCAAGATCCGACGACCCCGGACATTTTCTGAAAATAATATATATATCGCATGTACATAGTTTTGGTCCGAAGACCTTAAACTACATCGGGAACAAAATCCCAAGAGATTGCCAATAAAAACCAGTGTTAATCTTGATCGCTCAAATTGAGATTTAACAACTTGGAACATTTCAAAAAATCACAAAAAGAATGTATTTTTAGCATGTACATATTTTTATCCGAAGACCTTAAACTACACTGGGATTAATTTCTCGGGGGACCTTTTCCTACTTTCAACTAAAAACCGGCATCGGCCTCAACCACTGGGATCAAGGTTCGATAATCCGGATCATTTTCAAAAATACCAAAAAGATTTCAAGCTTTCCATAAAAACCAGCATCAACCTCGATTACCCGAGTTGAAGTCTGGAACTTTTTCAAAAAAAAAAAGAAAAGAAAAAAATTTCACCATCAATTACAACTGCACAAATTCATCCCCAGCGGTCCGAAGACCTAAAACTACACTGGGATTAACTTCTCGGGGGCTTTCTTTCCCAACCTGTTCCGGACATGGCTGACAGTTGATCGTATGGGTGTCCGGAATCTTTTAAACCGGTAAAGGCTGAGGCGGGCAGAACCCCGCAATCCTGTTCGTGTTGAACGCATCGTGATAGACAACCTTGATTTGGAAGTGCTGTTGAATCTGACGGATGTTCCCTGTTCCTAAAACTCATGAAGGGGATTAAGGCTGTTGGGAGGTGGAGCGCACCCTCACGGAATTGTGAGCAACGTAAGGCCCCAAACTGGATTGACAAAGGGAAATGTGAGGATGTGGCTCATTTTGTGGCCGAAGGAGTCCGACGAACAATACGTGGTCTATGTGCATTGCACATGAGGAACAGGCAACTTTGTGGGTGTGTTGACTGAAAACCCTCAAAATCTCCTCATCCGAAGATGTAAAACTACGGCACTTAACTGTGTGAGACTCGTCTTGCTCGCTGACGTAAAATGGATCGGGTGCCTTACTAGCAGTAGAAGCTGGAAATGGATGAAAATTCCATACCTTTTCCCTGCATTTCAGAAAAATCACAAAATACCAAAACATTGCAAAATATTTTCAAAAATCACAAAATATTTCCCTTGCTTTCAAACCAAATATTTTTAAAACCACAAAAAAATATTTCCTTTGTTTTCAATAACCGATCTATATCCTAACCACTCAGGTAAAGATTCAGACCAAATATTTACAAAAATCACAAAAATTATCACCATCCCCAGCACTACACTTCAGGAGACTCGAACTCCGCTCACTTCACAATTTAGGATGATGGATCCGATCGCCCGCAAATTGGAATATTGACCAAAACTGGCGACCAAGCACCGTCTCAATCGCATTTATGCCCAGAAGAACATCTTGAAGTCGGATAACATCCTCGTACATTCTCATTAGCAAAGAAACAGCATCTTGGGACGATGGACCTGATCGACCACGGTTCGGGATCTTGACCAACCCGCTGACCAAACATCCGCATTGAAAAGAAATCCCCAGGGGAGCACAACCCTGCAAGCAATAAACTCAAAATTCTCTGCATCTCCAGCAAAAGCAAAATCATCAAATTAAAAGAGAGTGAGCCAAGCCATGCATCCATCATCAAATATGCATCTCCATGCATCAGCATCCATCGCATCAATCATCATATTTACCTGCTTTCAAAATAAAAGTCAGTTAGCTAAAGACCCCACAGGCATCCCTAGTGGAGGCGCATGCAAACTAAATTTCCATTTAAAAAAAAGATAAAAAATATTTCTATTTGCAAATAAAAACCCCACGGAGTATCACTCCTCAGAGTGGGTATCTTTTCAAAAATTAAAAAAATATTTTCCCAGTAGAGCATTCTACCTCCAAAACACCAAGAGATCTTCCATATCTTTGGGTAGGAGCCGATGCAAAAATCAAATAAGATCTGATGTCTCACGATTTTTTCGGAGACCATCAGATCCAATGCACTCAGAGTACGGTCGAACTAAACTCCAGTGTCAGTGCGGTCGTACCACATGCCAAGATACGAAAAGATGAAAGCCAAAAGGCTCGGTCAAAGAAATCATTTGAACAGGTGGAAACGATGAATTGTAACCCAAGTATCAAAATCAGCAGATTGGGTGGAAGGAGTTCACCCGCACATACCTAGGCGTGGATGCTTGAAGTACCTTAACTGAGTCCAAGTCGGCGTAGTAGAATCACATAAGACTACATGACGCAGGGCATCTAACCACTTTGACAGTCAAGCGAAACAAGTACTCCTAGAGTGATCTGGGAAAACACCAAACATCACACAATCAATCTCAGGGTCAGCAACCTCGTAAGACTACGACGCAGAGGCTCTGTTGTACCTTTTCGATGTTAGTACCGATCAGGAATGGAAGGGTTGCGATTGGGTACCCAGGTTGTAGCAAACTGCTAGGACAATCGCAACGTTTTCTCCAAACTCCCGCGGTATGTGCGAGTTATCAATCTCCAAACAATCAACTGACTCAAATACAAAGGATAACAAGGATTCCAGACTACAATCTAGGAAAGAATGAATTGCAAACCAAGCATCAAAATCAGCAGATCGGGTGGAAAAAGTCCACCCGCACATACTTAAGCGTGGATGCCTGAAGTACCTTGACTGAGTCTAAGTCGGCGTAGTAGAATCCCGTAAGACTACATGACGCAGGGCATTTAACCACTTTGACAGTCAAGCAAAACAAGTACTTCTGGAGTGATCAGGGAAAACATCAAACATCACAATCAATCTCAGGGTCAGCAACCTCGTAAGGCTACGACGCAGAGGCTCTGCTGTACCTTTCTGATGTTAGTACCGATCGGGAATGGAGGGGTTGTGATTGGGTACCTAGGTTGCAGCAAACTGCAGGGACAATCGCAACGTTTTCTCCAAACTTCTGCTGTATGTGCGAGTGATCGATTTCCAGACGATCAACTAGCACAAATGCAAAGGCAAGGAAAGATTTCAGACCATGATCTATGAATGACCGGGTCAGAAGTGGGGTGCCCACTCGCTTTGGCATTCGGTTGCACGCAACCTCTACCAAAGAGGGGCATCTGTAGACACCTCACCTTCGGCTACACTGTTGGTAGAGATAGCTGGATGAATGGAGGACCATACCCTTAAATCCCATGTCCAAACTCAGCCAAACTCACCATTGTAAGCCCCAATCCATAGCCCAACTCGCCCCTAAACATCAGCCTAAAAAACCCCCCTTAAGAAAAATCAGTCAAAAAATCCTAAAAAAGTCAAACTCACTGAGTCAACCCGCTGAATCAAAACACCGAGTCAAATCACCGAGTTAACCCACTGAGTCAAATCACCGAGTCAACCCGCTGAGTCGACCCACCGAGTTAACTCACTGAGTTTCAAGCATGCAGCGGCCCCGAAGCATGTTCGTACTGCCCGCGGGATCCCGAAAGCGTCCGTACGGGCGGCCCCCTGGGTGCCGCCCAAACATATTTACGGGAATTGCCACTCTCCGCTGCTATAAATACCCCCCTCCCCTTCTCATTCAAGTATCTCTCCGAAGCCATCCAGCCCGAGTGCAATCCGTCTCTCCACCCTTTTGCCCATTCCTCCACCAAGGAGAGCCTGAGTAAGAAGAGTCTAGCCCTGGTCCAGCCCAGCCTGACCACTGGTCCAAGTCTCCCAAGCCATCCAAGTCTTGATCCAGCCACTCGAAGCTAATCCTTGCGACACCTCCGTCCATCCAGCTACTCTTTTACCAACATCATCTCATTTGCATCTATCATAAGTGCAACATTTACTTTTCTTCAAACCCCCCTGCTTCACTACAAGCATTTTGATTATTCAAACACACAGCATGCATCTCGCATAAAGCACCTGTTAGTTCGAGCGTATGCACTGGGATTGCCTGTTAATGGAAACCTGCCCATCAGAAACTCTTACTGTTCAGACCTGCATTTATACATTAATCACTACGAGCACTTTGATTATTCAAACACACAGCATGCATCTCGCATAAAGCACCTATCAGTTCGAGCGTATGCTCTGGGCTTGCCTGTTAATGGAAACCTGCCCATCAGAAACTCTTACTATTCAGACCTGCATTCATGCATCATGTAATCCATGAGAATGTACGAGGATTAAAACAGACTTTCAAGTGTTAGTTCGATTCTGTGAAGTAGAGACCGTACTTCGGTACGGGCAGTGTGTGGGGTGCTTAACCTCTTCCTACCCTGTAACCGTGATCCCTTACCTCGAATCTCTGGCCGCAGATCAAAATGAGTCATTTTAGAGGAAGGAATCTTCGGATCCCCTTCTTTAACGTTTTTACGGGGTCTAGCCGACCGTAGATCCGAAGTAACTGGCTAGTGGCAACTCTGGTTTTATATAAACTCATCTAAACACATCTAGCTTAACACGACAACCAAACAAAGCCCTCGAGAACGAGGCAAGCCAGTGGCACAAACGACGATTCGCACACACGCACCTCTTCTTCTTTTTCCGAAATGAAAGGGAGAACGTTGTCGGGAGCGCGGAACGACGAGGGTCTACACCATGGTATTCTAATAGTCCGATCTCAGGTTTGGGATCAAGTTGCTCCTTTGGAAAAAAAAACATTGGATTAAGTGAAACCTGTGTTTGGTGCACTACCTTGGATGCCTTGGGATCATCCTAAAACTGTTTTAGCTAGTGCATTACCTTGTACGTTCCCTAATTGTATGCATGGACATGTGATTGATAAGCGATTGATATGTGAATATGGAAAAGCGATGATTAGCTAAAGTTGATTCATGGAAAATATTACATGCATTGCATCTCTTGCTTTGTAATTCATCCTACAGTCTTTGTTTTATTTCAACTTTATTTTATTGATTATATAAATTTAGCATTCTTCAAAAGTTTGGTGGATATGATCCCGCGAGCTGTTATGCTCACCCCCACTTAGATAGTTTTGCAGGTGCAAAGTTGAAGTATTTCAAGCAAGTTGGATACTACTGATAGTTTTTATTTTTTCTTAACTAAGTTTAGTTTGAATTTGAGTATTAATGTAATAGAAAATTTCAAAAGAACTAAAGATTGTATGGTAGATGTTACATTAATGAGCAAAATTTCAGTAGTTTTTCTCTTTAGTTGGCTCTAAATGTCTTTTGGAATGGATTAAATTATGTGGGTTGGAATTTAATCTGATTAAGTAAATCCCACAGGTTTGGGATTCAGGTCCTGTTAACCCTATTCGGGAACCTGAATTTCAGGGGGTGACAGTCCACCCACATATGCCAAAGCAACTCTCTCATTGCACATGCGCCAATGAGACCAAGCAATCAATTGAGTTCATGCTCATCGTCCTCATTACACCACATCTTACATTTGCATTATTACATCATTTCTAACCCTCTTGGTTCTCTAATATGTTTGGACATATGCTTTGAGACTTGCTAGTTCCAGGGATCCTACCTAATTAGAAACTCGAATCGACTGACCTCTTTTTCTTTTCTTTTTTCTTTTTTCATCTCTCTTAGGTCTATGGGCACTGGTGGATCGCCTCTGCGATCTCTCAATTCCAATCCTAAGTTAAATATCGGCAGTTACAAAGTGCTTGCTTGTGGCTGATAAAAGTTATGTCCATTTTTCCTTTATTTACTTAGGTACATGGACGCTAGTGTTTACACATATCCTGACACTGGGGCTGTACATCGAGCCGAGTTGAGTAGAGGTGGGCTAAGCTTGGCTTGACTCGTCTTTGCTCTCCTCAAGTTTGAGCTCACCCTCGAGCTTACCATTGGAGCCTGCCTTGTTTGCTAAACCTTTCAAGGCGAGCTCGACGCGAGCTAGTGGATTGAGTTGAGGCGAGCTTACCTCGAGTCGAATCAAGTCGAGCTTGGTCCCACCTCAATTTATTATCTTTTTTGCTACAAAATACAAATTAAAAGTCAACAACATTAAGTTCAAAAGGTCACACATATATTAGGGGAGAATAGTATTTCTACAAGTGGGACCCCACCATTTAAATGGCCTAGCTCTAATCGATTTTTTCATTGGCCATTTCACACACCCATTGAATGCAGACCAATAGTAACATTTTTTTGAACCATGGATTAATACAGTACATGCATAGCTCACCATATGAATGGACTGCCCTGATTATTGTGCGAACCATCTTCATGATGAGGCCCAGCTGATTTATGGATCAAATGCACCACCTCCCTCGTAAAATTGCAATCAATAACTGCATATGGTGTTTAGTCTTACCATAGCCCCTGTTTTGTAGATGTGTATCGTATGTGGTCTCATCGTAGTACCTGTTTTTATGTAACGTGTAAAACACACAACCACTGTGTGCTCACCATGTTTTTTACTTGAAATTACTCAATCCATCAGGTATGCTCAACAAGGAATGTTCTTACCTGAACAAAATAGTAGGATTAAGAAACCCCCCCCCCCCCCCCCCCCCACCAACATGTGAGGGTTTTATATGTCAATGTGTGTTTTTGTGTGTGTGTGTTGGGGGGGGGATAGAGAGAGAGAGAGAACCAAGAAATAAGAAGATTAGGGTTTTTTTTTAACAAATATCTATATGAAACGAGTTGAGGTTGAGGTCGAGGTCGAGCCGAGTTGAGCTTGAATCGAGTCGAGTGACCCATTGCTCGAACTTGACTCAATTTCTGACTCGAGCTCCTAAATGAAGCTTGGCTTGACTCGTCCCACTGAGTCGAGGTGAGTTTTTTCGAGTCAAGTCGATTGAGTTTATCGAACTGACTCGGCTCATGACCAGCCCTACCTGACACAACCCAGTTCAATGAGCAAGAAGCCTCCAGTGTCGACACACTTTTACGAAAGCAAATGGCAAATACTCACAGTTGAAAAAGACCATGAACACTTATTTACGAAGGACACATATCCTGCCAGGAAGGCCATGTGCACAATGACATATGCATAATCATGACCCCGAAGGTAGTTGTTTATCTTATGAAACGTGACCAGTAGACACAAGGCACTCTTGATCTACAACGTGTAGAAGAAGTTTCATTAGAGACCCGCCATCGCTGGACTCTAGCTTAACCAGTCACCGCACGACATATCCTTTTCCAAAAGAATTGCCATTCTATGACTCTAACTTAAAGAGAAATACCTTCAGAGAACACTCGAGAACCTTCTATAGAAGCTACGAGAACTGGATGTAAAGACCATGAAACCGTCTGAAGACAAAGACATCATCACTTACGATAGCGTAATGCCTGAACGACTCTATAACCAAATATAACATGTTATTTGAAGGGCTGCTATCTAATTGGAAGATCGCTTGCTACAGAGTCTTATACACGACCACCGCCTCTTTAGAACCATAAAAGTAGCATAAAAAGAAGAGCTCAGGGTCTTAAGCCAATACATTCAACGTAACCTTTCAACTCTATGTTGCCTATCCAATCTCTTCTCCCTCATGAACACTTATCTCTATTAGTTTAATTTTAGTTTCCTCCACTTTTGTCCAGCACCATCCTGCAACAAGCCTTTGGTCTTAGCACAGATCTTGTTACTGTCCAGCGCACCACTGCAGTATGCCAGTAGGTTAGTACAAATATCCACAACTTTGTCGTCGGATTCCCTAGATTACTAAGTTCTTACTTGGTAATTCTTTGGTCATATCTTGCTAACCATACGTGATGACCGTATCACGATCGTTTGATATTTTCCACGACCGTCTCATGACTGTCCAAGTCCGGAGTACTATCAAGATCGCAACTGTTTTATCAGCACAGACCATCGTCGGTAATCTTTTCTACTTATTTATTTTTCTTTTTACCAATTGTACTTCATTATACTTCTGAATCAATTAAATCAGCAATGGAGCCTTTATTTTTAGTTTTTCTATCTTTTATTGCTTTTGTTGAGGAATACGACCCAATCTATCACCATTGTAAGAAAAGCCCTTGTCTTCAAGGTAAAAATGATCCATCAAAAGGACTGACCCTTCCATTCATAAATTGTCTGATCGCTTTAATATTTGGTGGCTAAACAGGCAAGCCAATATTCTTAAATTTGGTCCTTATTTGGCTAATTCAACACCTGGGGTCACAAAATATTCAATTTGATTCAAGTCAAATATGAATTTAGCACATTCAGTACTTAATACAGTTACTCACGTTTAGTCAAAATCGGGTCATTCATTACACGTGTAGTTGTGCATTCGAATGAACATTGACGGCTGACAAATTGCCTCTACGATCTTTCACTTCCAATCCTAAGTTAGACTTTAGTAGTTGCTGAGTACTTGTTTACAACTGCCTATTAAGACTAGGTCCATTTTTAGTTTCTTTTTATGTATGCGGACATTGCTCGATTGCCTCAATGATCTCTTACTTCCAATCCCAAGACACTAAAGCTATTTAATCCCCAAGAATTTAATCAACCCCACAAAGTAAAGACCGTACACTTGTGTGAGCGAAGAATGTGCTTAACAACTTCTTTCTCCATCATTGTCCCTTTTTCAAAATCTCAGGTCATAGATTGAGATTTATTATAAAGCATGAAATCCTTTAATTCTCTAGTTTATAGAAATTCTGTGAAGTCTAGCCAACTGCGAAATTTTGAAATAACTAGGTAGTGGCGACTCCAAGTCAAACATTTCATATTTTACAATCAAATCATGACCCCCAAAAAAAGCACATGAGCAAGGTATGAAAAATGCCTCATGGTATGATCCTAGTGTTCATAGAGATGAGGAGCATAACCGGCCACTCATGGTCAGTGGCTATGTTAGTGAAACATGACTGGAATGAATCATTCTCAACAATGATTCGACCGTCAATCTAATGTCCCTCGAGGCATTGAAGAAATTGGGTTGCGGACAATCCAATATGAGTGCAAGCAACATGATGATACAAAGGTTTAAACAAGACGTATAACTCACACTTGGGTAGTCACCATGATACTTAGAAATGAGGAGTTGGTGACTGGGGTTGATTGTTAAGTTATAGATGCAATAACCAGTATAAGTTGCTGCTAGGGAGACCTTGGATGCCCCGGTATTGGGTTCTCCTGTCCACACTCCACCCGTGCTTCAAATACATTGTGATGGCCTCCAAAGATGGTAATGGGCAAATACAAGGTCGGCTCAATTATATCTTAAGATGCGTAGTATTAAAATGAGTTCACAACTGATGAGATGACAAATATTAGAGCTCCAGTAAGATTGAATTTGTAACAGAGCTATTAAGCCTGCAAAGGCGAGCAAGCATAGGGTGGCCAAGAGAAGAATAGATCGGCAGACGCGACAGTTGATGTCATTGCCTTGCATATGAATACGCCAGAGAAGAAATTCTATCTTATACCCAAATATCTCTGGCATTTAAGACAACACCCCTCTCCTAAGACTGAAGCAAGCATAGCTTTGCGGTACGTCAACACGCTTTTGTCTCTCGGGTTATGCAGAAGTGACTAAGGTGCCGTTTGGTAAACCGAAAAATAAGGTCTTGAAATTAATTTAAGTGCTGAAAACTTAAAGCACTGAATTTTAGAACTTATAAGCACTGAAAAATCTGTTTGGTAATTTGCGTGAAAAAGTTACTGATTCTTGAAATTAAGTACTTTTTCATAAAATCCTGTTTGGTAAACACAAACCATAAATGTTTGAAAATTGACAATCTGTCACATTTGCCCCTAAGATTTGGATCTGGTTTTTGGGCTCTAATGAGTTTAAAGTGATTCAGATTTGGTGAGCTGACCTGGTGGGTTGATAAGTGCCTAATATTGTATAATTAACCCTATATATTTAAAGTATTAACATTGTTTTCCTAGTTAATTATCCCTCATTAGGCGAATTTTCTATGTTCAGGTGATCAAGAGAGGTTGGACAAGATCCGAGCCAATCAGGGGCACTTTAGGACCCAAAAGTAATCAAGATCAAGTGTGGAGGTGATCCTGAAGGAAATTAGGCCACAAAGATCGAAGGTTAAGATTGAATGTCTACAGTTGGGAACAAATGTTCATTAGGGCCACACTTTTATGAGCATCAGATCAACTATAGTGGACCCCACCTTCCAACGGTCAACTTTCAGACATGCACGGGTGGGGCAAGAAGAGATCATCTCCAACGTCCAAACTATTGGACACTCCACAGCCCATCCTAACCATCCATCAGCCCGATGGGTTGTCCAACGTCCAGCAATGGGCAATTTTCCTCATCAAGCACCGTCCATCAGCTAAAGGTCAGCACCTGCATCATGATAGGTGGACACTCCAACAGTCAACAACAACTGCACGTTCCAGACGACCTTCCATTCTCTAGCCGTTGATCAAATCCTAGACATGGACCCATCATTTCCATCAACCGTTCATCATCAACAGCTATGAAGGGACTCTTCATGTCATTCTCCACCACATGTACAGTGGCCTTCAATCCACAGCAGTGGGTGGACCCCACATCTCACCTGCATCCAATCTAGCCATCAAAGTGGACCCCACTGTATGTGCAATAGTGTGCACATGCAAGCAAAAGGGGGCAGTAGATCACATGTCCATAGCATCAACGGTGGAAGCCTCCATCTCCAACACACGTGTAAGTTAGAGGAACTCTAGCCATCCAAGCTTCAGCTACTTCAATCCGTCCACTTCACCTTCAACCATCCATCACGTGCAGCCCTTCCACCAGTAACTGGAGGATCAATCTTCACCGCCCATCCTTCACATACAACAGCAATATTGGATGGCCACCAATCCTCATGTGCATCGTCCAACAAAGGTGGACTGTTGTCTACTCCTTTGCATCCACCATCCATCCACACCATTTAGAAATTCCAGCCGTCCAATCCAATGGAGGGCAGCAATCAGTGTCCATCCATTGGTCACCTTCATCAACCAGCACATGTGGAGCACCAGTCCACTCCTCCATGGCCGCTGATCATCACACGCTCCAGCTCCATCACATGAAGCATCCAAGCGTTGTGAATCCTACCTTCATCTGACGTGTAACAGGACTCCTAATCCATCAACGGTCAGGCGCAGCTCCACGTCTAGCAATTGTTTCAAATAGGAACCAGTCCACCATCTTCCACCACATTCTCCAGTGTGCCAGCAGCCAACAAATGGAGATGCTCTCTCCATTCCCAGCTTCCCAACATCACTAACAGATCCAGCTGATGGAGATGTTTGCACTTCATCTTCCTACCAACAACAAGCATGATGGAGATCATGGAGGAGCTCTCTCTCTCTCTCTCTCTCTCTCTCTCTCTCTCTCTCTCTCTCTCTCTTCTTTCCCCACAAGTGTAATGCTATCATGCCACCTCACCACTCCAAGCCTAACTCCAAGCCCAAACCTAGAGAAAAATCACTTATAGGCTTGGAGTACTTTCCATGTCACATAAGTTTGGAGTACCACATGTCATCCCAAGCCTCACTCCAAGCCCAAACCTAAAGAAAAATTTATCCTAGGCTTAGAGTGCCACCTAGGCTTGGAGCCTCTCAACAAGTTATAAAAGGAGCTTCACTCCTTCTCATTCTCATCATCCCACAATCCAAATTCCTCTCATTTCCTTTATTTCTTTATTTCTTAGTTTTGTAGTGTAGAGTAGTTTTTTTCTTTGTAGAATTTTAATCTTTCATTGTAACATGGTTGACTAAACCTCTAACTAAGGCTAGGGGTGAAGCCTTTGATGAATTCCAGAGTTTGGTTTTTTTTGTCCAACATTATGTGGTGTAAATGTTGGAGTTCTCTTTAGTTGATTGGTTTAGTTATCGACATCGGCAGACGCTATTGTTGTGCACGGCACTTGATTGATCGTCGACTTCGGGCAAGTTGGATGTTTGAATTCTCATGCACATCAATTAGCTAGTTCATGATCAATAAAGTCATTTGATCCATCATCGACTCCGGGCGCGATGGATGCTTTGGATTCCCTGCGGTCATCGAGCTAGTGCAGGTAAAGTCATCGATCTATAAAATTCCTTGATATATTGTAGACTTCGGGCACATTGGATGCTTTGGATTCCCTGGGATCGATGGACGAGATATTAACAGTTGGATCGATCAATCAAAGTCTCATATATTGTAAGTATGCATTTGATCATATGATTTGTGATCTTATCAATTAACTTTTTGGCAAAGTTGTTGATGGGTATAATTCATTGATCCATTGTCGACTCCGGGCACAATGGATGCTTGGGATTCTCTGCGATCAACTAACGAGTGCTTCATGGTTAGATTAATCGGTTTAAATCACCATCTTTTATGAAATATGCAAGTGGTTTAACCGTTTTATCTTCCGATTAGAACGGATTTTTATTCGATTCCAGTTGAGTTATAGTTGGACCAATGAATCAAACCCTTTGGATTAATCAAAGGTGGATCCTTAATGCCTTAGCTCCTTTTCTATTTTTATCTATCATCACACACAACTTGCTCTTCTCTAGTAGATAATTCAGATTTCATCTCTCTCACCTAAACTAGATTTTCTTAATGTTCTTAACTTCGATCCCTATGATTCGACCTCAGTCTTACTGAGTATTTTATTACTTCGCTTCCTGCACTTGTGTGTGCAATCTTCGGATTGTAGCATGGGTCATCTCAACAGGCTAATCCGCTGAGTTGACTCCTCGAGTTGACCCATCTTCAGTTTGGATCAGGACTTAGATTAGGGTTAAGGGTATGAATCGGGGTTTGGATTAGGGGTTAAGGAATTAGATCAAGGTTTGAATTAGGATTAAGAGATTAGATCATGGTTTAGATGAGGTTTAAGGGTATCGATCAGGGTTAAGGGATTGGGTCAAGGTTTGGATGATGGTTAAGGGTATGGATCACCATCCGTCCCAATTGTCTAGTCTTGATCAACTTATCGGCCTACGGTGGGGTGTCTACAGGTGGGCCTCATAGTTAAGGATCCCACTCACCTTGGTGGATCCACTGCAGTCGCGCCCTATGTAATCTGTTTCTATCCTCAATCAGCGTCCAAAATTTCCTGCCTCGACGCTTAAAGGCTAGGTGGGGTCCACCATGATATTTATGAGAAATTTACTCCGTTCATTAGTTTTTCAAGCTCATTCTAGGATAGAGACAAAAAAAGAGGGAATCCATAACTCAAGTGGGCCACACGAGGGGAAATAGTGAAGATTGAATGGCCACCATTGAGACATTCGAAGGGCTATAGGAATTCATATCAAGATAAGTTCTCTGCGTTTTCAATTCATCCCATTGGGAATGACCTCATGAATGGTTTGGATGGCATGTAAACATCAAGGTGAACTCCAAGAAGATTTTAATGGGAATTTCTTTACCCATTTTTTACTCTCGTATGGCCCACTTGAGCTCTAGATCCTTAATTTTTTCCTTTTGTCCTAATATGAGCTCGAAAAATGGATGTATGCGGTGGATTTCTCATAATCATCATGGCGGGCCCCACCTAACTTTTCACAAACATGAGGGTGTAAGGAGCGGATTAACTATTATTCGGGTAACACCTTAGTGGTTGTTATCCTAATGTGTGGGGCCCACATTGATATATTTTTTCATATATCCACGCAATCCATTTGTTTTTACATGTCATTTCATTTTGTGATCCCAAAACTTAAGGAGGTCCAAATCTCAAGTGGACCACACCACTAGAAATAGTGATGAATGACCATTAAAAAAAATTACGGGCCACAAAAGTTGTGGATCAAGCTGATCTTTGTAGTTTCCCTTCATACAACTCTTCTTGACATTATCAATAGGTTGGATGGAAAATAAACATTATGAAAACCTTACTGTGGGTCCTTTGGAATTTTTAATGGTGAAACATTTAAACACCATTGTTTCTCGTTGTGTGGTCTACTTGGGATTTGGATCTGCTTACTTTTTGGGATTGCATCCTAACATGGGCAGGGGAAACAGATGTACAACATGGAAATGCAACAAATCATCAAAGTGGGCCCCACAGTAAGGGTAACGCCCACTAAGGTGTTACTCGGGTAACAGCTGATCCGATCCCCACAGTACAGCGGGAGCAGATTAGGTGAGACATGGGTGGGAGCGCTAACTGTGGGGCCACTGCGATATATGTGACTACATACACGCCGTCCATCCGTTTTGAACGTTCATTTTAGGATATGATAAAAAAATGAAGTAGTTCTAAATCTCAGATGGGCCATAATACAGGAAACAGTGGTGATTGACCATTAAAAACTTCTCATGGGACACAAAAGCCTTGGATCTAGATGATATTTATGTGGTCTCTTCATGTGAGTGTTTGTGACCTTATCAAAAGGTTGGATGGCAAATAAACATTTTGGTGGAATTCTTGAAGTTTTTAATGGTAGAGGTTCAATCACGACTGTTTCTGTGGTGTGGTCCACCTAAGATTTAAGTCAGCTTCATTTTTTGGATCATAGCCTAAAATGACCTTTCAAAATGGTAGGAAGGTGTGGATTTAAGACACGTACATCACTATGAGCCCCACAGTCTGGGATCCTACCCACCTCGGTGGATTCGGGGTCTCACATAATCCGCTCCCAGTACAGCTCAACGATTGTAGGAGCATTTTAATGTGGCAAAGTTCTTAGGCCCAACATGATGTATGTGTTAGATACACACTATCCATTCATGTTTTTAGGTCATTATAGTTCATGAGCCCAAAAATAAGGTAAATCCAAATCTCAAGTGGGCCACACCACTAAAAATAGTAATGATTAAGCGTCTACCATTGAAAATTTCTTAAGGGCCATAAAAGTTTTGGATCGAGATAATATTTGTGATTTCCCTTCATCCAGGTCAGGGTGACCTTATGAACAAATTTGATGGCAAATAAACATCATGGTGGACCCTAGGAAGGTTTCATTACCCCCATAGTTTTTGTTTTGTGGTCCCCCTGAGCTTTGGTTTTGTCTCATGTTTTGGCTCATGTCCTAAAATGATAGGGCAAATTGGATGGATCGTGTGGATATAACGCATAAATCACAACGAGGGCAAAGAACTTTGCCACATCAACCGAGCTTTTATTCATCAAAACTTACAGCGAAAGTCATTAAATGAGGGTAAAGTTGTCATTTAAAAAAGATTTAACTCAAAATCACTTATTCGGTGTTAAGTTTTAAGCCAAAGGGAGGAAACTTAAAAAAATTTAGATTTTTTTAGTGAAAATGTGAATTAAGCACTTATTGTTTTGGATTACCAAACAGCCTGAATTAGGAAAAATTACTGAAAATGGCCGATTTCAGTGATAAGTGTAGAAATTAAGTTTTACCAAACAGGCCCTAAGCCCATCCTATTTAGTTATTCCATCCCCCACCCTTCATCAGGTGTGAATCACCAAGACGAAGGCATGCCCCAAATATCAACTTGGCCCAAGACTCGTGCAGTCCATATCACTTGAATTGAGACATTTTAAGCATTGGATCGATTTGATTTTTTAGATGTAGGTTCAAAATAATGGATTGAATGGAATATAAGGAGTGGAGGGGGTACGGATTAGGTGAGTCCGGGTACCAGCTTGATGGATGAGTCCCCTCATAGTGTGGCCCACCTTGATGCAGATGTTGTATATCCATGCGATCCATCTGTTATTCCAAATCATTTTACGGCATTAGCCCAAAAATGAAGCAGGTCCAAATATCAGGCAAACGACCCCACATGAATAAGGTCACGCAAACATGGATGAAAGGAAAACATAGACGTCAGCTTGGGGCAGGTATTAGGTACTACCCCCACAAGGAATAGGGCTCTCAATGGGTTGGATTTGGATTTGGATTGGATCCAGTTGGATTCAGCTCCAAGTTTGAATAACCGTAGACAAATTCAGATCAAATTTGGATCCAACTTGAATCCAAAAGGTGATATCCATATCCAATCTATTTATAAATAGTGAGATCCATTTTCGATCCAAAATCCTTATAACCATGGATTCAGGTTGGATTTAGGTCCAAATCCACCCCATTACAAATCTAAAAATATATAATATAATATATTTAATTTAGTAGCAAAATGATGCAAATCCCACTATTTACTGTAATATAGTCAACCTAAGAGTGGCATGTCTCAATTTTGAGACGTGGCCTAAAATAATATGGAACACAGATGGCCAGCATGAATATAACATATATAGTCAAGTGACAATGAGTCAGATTTGGATCGGATTCAAATCGAACTCAGATATGTTTATCTGAATCCGAATCCAGTCCATTTAAGTAATTAGACCTATTTTCATATCAAATTAGATCTCAGATTTGACTGACTCCATTGAGAGCCCTAACAAGGACATAGCTAGAGACACAATCATGTCAGGGGACCTATGGGGCTCACCGTAACGTATATGTTTTATCCATGCCATCCATCTATTTTGAAACATCGTTTTAGGGCACGAGCACAAAAAGTAAGAAGATCTAAAGCTCAAGTGGACCACACCACAGGCGGCAGTCAGGATTGAGCTCCTACCATTGAAAACTTCCTAGGCCCACCGTGATGTTTATTTGCCATCCAACCTATTCATAAGGTTGCATACACCTGTATGAAGCTAAAATATAAATAACAGATCCAAAACCTCTGTAGCTCCCAAGAAGTTTTCAAACGGTAGGATTTTAATCTCCACTGCTTCCTGTGGTGAGGTCTACTTTAGCCTTCAATCTACCTATCTTCTGGGATCTTGCCCTAAAATGATCTTTCAAAATGTATGGACCGTATGGATAAAATATATACATCACGTTGGCCCCACAGTGGCCCTGACAGTACCGTCCGTCTCTAGCTGGGGTAGTACCCAATCCGCGTGTATCAGCTTGATCCGAAACTTTTGGACGCGGATTGCCTGCGAAGGCTTTTGCAGTCATCTCTTGCGCTCGGAATCTAGGTGAGGCCCACCGTGATGTTTGTGAGAAATCTACACCATCCAACCGTTTTTTGAGATCATTTTAGGTGTTGCAACAAAAAATGAATGGGATCCAAGACTCAAGTGGCCCGAGAACGTGACGATTGAACTTACACAGTTGAAATATTCGTGGGGCCACAGAAGTTTCGAATCAGGATAATATTTGTGTTTTAAGTTCATCTCAGTAGGAATGACATTACGAACGGTATGAATGGCATATAAACATCACTTTGGACCCATAGAGGTTTCAACGGGAGGAATTTCCCTACCCACCTTTTGCTTTAGTGCGGCCCACTTGAGTCATGGTTCCCATTAATTTTTGGTCGCAATGCCTAAAATGATCTCAAAAAATGATTGGACGGTGTAGATTTCTCACAAACACCACGGTGGGCCCCACCTAGATTCCGAACACCGGAGATGCCTGCGAAAGGCTTTCGCAGGCAATCCGCGTCCGAAACTTTTGTGGCCAATATAAAGTTTTAATGGTCAATCACCACTGTTTCCTATGATGTGGTTCACATGATATATGGATCTGCTTCATTTTTGGGTTTATTCCCTAAAATGATCTGGAATAACAGATGGACGGCGTGGATATAGACCACATGCATCAAGGTGGCATGGGACAACATCGAGGAAGCGGCTACCCCGACCTCACCTAATCCGCACCCGAGTGGATGCCGATTGCCGCACAAGGACGCGAGCTGCCTGTGCACTTCCAGTGGATTGAAACTATGCCCGCCCAGCACTATGTCTGTGTCGTACCCACTCCTTCGGCAATGCCCTTGTGACATCCACGCCGTCCATTAGTTTCAGCAGATCTAAGGGCATGATAAAAAAAATAGCCAGGTCCAAATCTCAAGTGCAACGTACCACAGGAAACATCAGGATTGAACGGTTTGGATGTCATATAAACATCACGTCAACCTAAGAAGACTTTAATGATAGGCGTTTCCATCCCACTATTTCCTGTTGTGTGGCCCACTTGATTTTTTGATCTGCTTACAGAGGTCCCGCTTATCAACGTACTTACGGACCTCACACGCTTCGCACATGTGGAGGATTCCAGTCCGTAGTCTTATTAGCCAATCATCCAATGCAACAGCATGGCAGGCTTCCCAATTCCCAATTCGCATTCGAGAAAGGAAAGTCATTTTGTTACTCCGCCAGCGCATGACGCTTGATACGCTAGTATCCCCCTTATTCTCCCTCGTTCGATTCTACTCTTCCAACGATTCCTGCTCTAAATAATACCTACTTCTTCATAATCTCTCTCTGCCTCTCAAAATCCCATCTTCATTCGGAAAAGACTGTCTAAAATCGTCTCCAAAATCTCCAATTTTCATACCAAATGCAGAACGCCCTCTCTCAGCCTCCGACGAGGTCGGCGATGCCGGCCCAGAAGCCCCAGAAAACCCCAGCTGAGATCGAAGACATAATCCTCCGCAAGATCTTCTTGATTTCTCTCACGGAGTCCGCTGCTTCTGACCCGAAGATCGTCTACCTCGAGATGACCGCCGCTGAAATTCTCAGCGAAGACCGCCCACTTCTTCTCTGCCGCGATTTGCTCGAGAGGGTTCTGATTGACAGGCTGTCCCAAGATTTCCCAGGAGCTGACCCTCCTTTTCATTACCTGGTCGGATGCTACCGGCGTGCCTATGAAGAGGGGAAGAAAGTCGGCTCGATGAAAGACAAGGGGCTCCGGTCGGAGATGGAATCCATTATCCGGCAGGCGAAGAAGCTGGCAGTTTCCTACTGCCGCATCCATTTGGGAATTCCCGACATGTTTGCGAGCGGTGATGGTGTGAAGGACGGGAAGCTTTTGCTGCCTTTGATTTTCTCAGAGGTTTCTAGTGCAGTGGATGGGTTTGGGGGGAGTAGTTCAGGTGCTGGTGGATTGAGCTCCCCGCCAGGTTTTCTAGAGGAATTCTTCAGGGACACGGATTCAGATAGCTTGGAGCCTATCTTGAATGATTTGTATGATGGTCTGAGGCAGAGTGTTCTGAATGTTTCTGCTCTCGGAAACTTCCAGCAGCCGTTGAGAGCGTTGATGATGTTGGTCACATTTCCAAACTGTGCAAAGTGTTTGGTAGCTAACCGGTGGTGGATTCCGAAGGGGGTCTATGTGAATGGACGTGTGATGGAGATGACGAGCATTTTGGGGCCCTTTTTCCATGTCAGTGCACTTCCTGATCACGGTATTTTTAAAAATCAGCCGGATGTTGGGTGAGTTTATACGCTTTGTTGGTTTCGATATACTTCGGTGTGTTTGGAGTCTAATGATGTATTTCCTTCTACTATTAATTGAATTGCAATAATTTAGTATCCGCCTTAGTGTTCACATTGAGGGAATGGGCTTGAAAGCTCAATAAAGATACTTTCAAGTTGGATCTGAAAGAAAAATAAAAATTACAATTTCAGCGATTATTCTTATCTAAACTGAATGTTCTCAATTCAGTTCACTTGTGTATCCAAACACAGCCAGCTTAGAATGCCCATCTACTACAAAAATTTGTTTATATTACTATTACCAATATTATTTATAGGGTTTTCCCAATGTCCCACCTTCATGGGTACGTTAGCAATGTCCCCAAACCTTTTAAATGACATGTGGGATGCACAATCATAAATTGAGGGATTATTCTTGTCTAAACTGAATATTCTCAATTCAATTCACTTGTCCATCCAAAATGCAGCTAATATATATATATATATATATATATATATATATATATATATATATATATATATATATATATATATTTTGACATTAGTAATGTTGTGAGAATGCGTTAAAAGACCAATGCTGTACGAATGGATTCTTGTTGGTTACATTTCGAGGATCTCCTTCAAGGCTGCTATCTCTTTTGCTTATGATGCTGTGGTCTTGAAATGCTATTGGAGAGTGCGGCTGTCAGGTCATTGATTCTTGTTTTTTGATTTTTGGAATACCAGCCAACAGTGCTTTTCAGAAGCATCAACTCGTCGACCGGCTGATTTGATGTCCTCTTTGACAACAATTAGGACTGTGATGAACAACTTATATGATGGCCTTAGGGAAGTCCTGCTTGCTCTTCTAAAAAATACAGATACCCGAGAAAGCGTTCTTGAGTATCTTGCAGAGTTGATTGAGAGGAATGCATCAAGGTCTCATATACAGGTCAACTGCTTTCAGAGCTTGCTATTCTCAAGTTAAAATCCACATACACTGCAATGAACATTTTATATTGCACAAAGTCTTCTTTCTGTGGGAAATAAAAGTTTTCAAGCTCTTTTAACCTTGTATTAGGATGTAATTCACAGGTGGATCCACTATCTTGTGCAAGCTCTGGTATGTTTTTTAATCTCAGCGCAGTCATGCTTCAGCTGTGTGAGCCCTTTCTAGATGCAAATCTAACAAAAAGAGACAAAATCGACCCAAAGTATGTGTTTTATAATAGCCGGTTGGATTTAAGGTGAGGTTTCTTAGATGAAATAGGTTTTCGCCGATTTTTCTCATATTCCATTTACATTTCTCCTTGTTATTATTAGTTTCGCATTCTCCTGATTAGTGTTCATATGTATATGTACGTATATTAGAGGGTTGACAGCTCTCCATGCATCATCTGAGGAGGTTGCAGCATGGATTGGCAAAGATAATTGTGAGAAAATTGATGGATTTAGTCATGGAAGTGATGAAGAGAATCGATTATTACAGTCTCAAGAAGCTACAAGCTCTGGCCATAGTACAAGTTCTGTTCTTTCTAAAGCCAAGCCACTTTCTAGTTGTGGTGGAAAGAATAAGTACCCATTTATTTGTGAATGTTTCTTCATGACTGCACGGGTGCTCAATTTGGGGCTTCTGAAAGCATTTTCAGACTTCAAGCATCTAGATCAGGTAAGGATACAGGCTATGAAACAATGACAAAAAGGCTAGGGGCTTTGCAGGGATGATACTCCATTTTCTAAGATTAAATATTACCAGTTATAGTCTTCATGACTTGGAAAACATCAACCAAATTGACTCGAATCGACTAAATTTGACAGACTTTCCAGTGGGTTGAGTTTTTGAATTCTAATAGTTATGATATATTGTTTTGTTTTAGATTAATTGTGGTATATTGTATTAAAAATAGAAACAACTTAATCTATGGTTTGCATAAAGCGAATCTCGTCATTGTGGAGTTTCTTTTGGTAGTGTGTATTTACTGTGTATGAAATCAATTCCAGGACTTGTCTAGGTGCAAGGAAACATTGTCAACCCTTAAAGCCATGCAGGGGCAAGGAGCCTCTCCACAACTAGAGCTGGATATAGCTCGCCTTGAAAAGGAAATTGAGTTATATTCACAGGAGAAACTGTGTTATGAAGCTCAAATGATGGTATGGTAAATGGAAAGTCTCCATCTCCTTTTCAATTACGCAATCTCTCTCTGCATATTTGATCACTTCAATGTTAATGGCATTAATCTGGTCATCTTATTCGGAAAGTGGTCTAGTCATAATTTGTTTAGCTTTTGTGTTGTTGTGAACTGTGGACATGCATTTGAATTCAAATTATATCCTTCTATCAGTGAAAGTATAGATCTTCAACCATTTTCAGAGCATTTTGAGTGCTAGACACTTCTTCTTCTTCTTGAAGATGCGTTAGGCACTTCTAATGTGATCAATGGCAAATTGTGCAGAGAACCCACAGAAAGAATTGATCTAACTTTCGAACCTCCCCAAGATTGATCACCATCAGAACAATAGTATACTTCAGCGAGGTTTAATTTCTTGTTATGCCATTGATCACATAATTTCTTCTTTATTTGGTATTTTGATTAGTTACACGGTTTAATGTTCATAAACTTGTGGACATAGAAGTAAGGTGGGTCAAGCTTTGGGTTTGACTAGGGTGGATCCTGTCTAATTGATTTGGGCAAAAAATAAAAATAAAAGTTAATAATAATAATAATAAATAAATAAATAATAAAATAAAATCTCTACTGGGATCTAAGACTGGTCTGGACCTTCGAGTTTGGAGTCATGAGATTTGACTCCGGAAAATGATGGAACTGAAAACTGGTAGAAAAACTGGTCAGCCTTTCTCTTCAAGGGCATCATTGGTCCATTTTCAATTGAAAGAACTGATCTTTGGTTTGAATGTTCCACCTTTGTGATCTCCGTACCAGTTTTCTTTCTAAAACTCTCTATTTCTCAATGCGAATTCAGTCGTTTATCCCAGACATGCTAAAAACAGTAGAGAAGAAAAGCAGGGTATTCATGGAAGAGGGGAAGGTGGAATATTTAGGGTATTAGTTGAATCAAGGACTACTTATGAATCATAGAACACTTACCAATATAGGCCATTACTCTACTGATATAATTCAGCAGCCGTATGATCAGGGGTCTTTGATTGAATCAAGGAACACATTTTATTATAGATTGTGATTATTTCAAATTTGTTTGCAAGAGGTTAAGTTGCATGGGGTGCTATTGAGGCTGGTAGAGAAATCTAGATATAAGTCTTCAGAATTTTTGTAGGTGGATCATATGAAGTATCTGAAGAAATTGAAAATGCAGTCGTATGACTTTGATGTTGGTCGAGACCTGTATGATGGAGAACCTGTTGTGGTTTTACTGTCTAGGCTCCAGTCCTTTCTTTGTATTTTTTTCTCGTTTGCTGGATGTGAACTCTTACATATCCGAGTTTGTCGATGCAACGTATTCTTCCTTGTTGCTATATGCTTGCTTTTTAGCATATGGAGTCTGCTCTGTAGATGTTGGGATGTACTACTTGCCTCCCTATTGCAGTAGTTTGTGTTTACTGTTTAGGGCTCCAATTGGTATTGCTCGTCATTTCCTTTGGAGAAGGTTCCCATAGATCCTAGCCATAGAAGTCCTTGTATATTGCTTGATTGGTGGAGATGAAAGTGGAGTGTTGCTGATGCAGGATGCCCTAATTATGATGCATGCATATAATCATATATGATTCAGCGGAAATAAACAGCAATAATAATTCAAAATTCAGCATTCACCATCATATTCCGAGAGGGTTGAAAAGAAACATGCAATAATGTGGGCCATCATCACAATCACACAGTGTGTGGTTCAATTATTGCGTGGAATGGATCCGATGAGGGATGGAACCTCCCGATCTTGCATGGTTAAGATCCAAACGTGCAATGAGATTCACTAGCCCGGTAAATTAAAGGATTTCATGGGTTAGGGAATCAAAACTTGAGGGTTTTGGGATCGAACCTCAAGTATTGGGATTGTAGAGGATGGAGAAAATTAGGTTGGAAGAAAAAGGGAAGAATAGAGAAATACCGTAGAAGAATGTTGGAGGGGAAAGGAAGAAGAAAGAAGAAGGAGATCGGAGGAGAAGAGGAAGATCCACAGAGAGAGAGAGAGAGAGAGAGAGGAAGGAGGCAACCAAAGTTGTTTTCATTCAATAATCAAAGTTAAAAATCGTAATTAGGGCTAAACTCCCTTAAATAAGCACTAAGAAAGAAGAAAAAGACTAAAATACCTTTGAACTTAAGTAAAAAAACGGAACTAAAAAAAAAAAAAATTGCGTGGATGTCGGGCGCCCGATGACCAATTGGTCGGGCGCTCGATGAGGGCCAAAAACGTCCAGCGACGAAAACTAAAATACTAATGAATTTCGGGCGCCCGACGACAACCAGTCGGGTCTTCCGTCTTCTTTTCTACTCATGCTCCATGCTCTTCTTAGGTTCTTCCTATACACGCGTCTTCCCATTGTGGGGTCTTTTACGTGCCAAATCACATGTGTAGGGTCTTCAATGCTCCTCATGTTGTCACGAATGATCTAGGCCCTTCATCGAGCCAAAGAGATGCAGGCGTCGCTCGCCTCCTACGCTGATAAACCCTAAAGGGCTTGATGTCTGCATCAGTTGCAAGCTCAGGTGCTGAGTTTGAGGGAGAAGGTTTGGGGATTTGAAGTGGATCTCTATGCACATCCACAATTTGTGGATTGGATTTCTTGCTAGTGCTATTCAGTTCATTTAAAGGGGTGACTGAAATAAGAGATTAATAAATAGCAAGAGATGAAGTTTTTGGAAGAATCGGGGGTTTTTGTTTGCGCGTTTCGCCACTGAAGACGAAGCAGTGATGGGGAATCCACCCTGTTGACAAGAAGGAATTGAGTGGAAGAATTACCAGAGTGAACAGGGCTATCTACAGTCCAGATGAATAAAAAAAACTTGAAGGATTGGCCAGAGCTTTGGAAGAACACAGTGAGGAAGGCTTCTCATAAGAGGTGGAGAGCCATAAATACTTGCAGAAGGTGCAGGGTGAGGGGTGCCACAGGCCATGTAGGGAGGCAGTATTAAAAAAATGTGGTTAGGAGGGGGAGATAAATTGGATGGCTGAGGGAAGAGGGTGGCATTGGTCACTAATTCGTTCTACGAAATACGGTAGTTAAAGGTGACCCTAAAAATGCTACCAAACGGGCTACTTTGAGTGATCCGGGCCCATGGAAAGTGGGCTTAATAATCTCAAGCGCTAGAGCTTTAGCTTCCCATGGATGTTTGAACAATGTATGAGGGATATCAAGCCCCCCCCCCCCCCCCCCCCCCCCCCCCCCCCCAATGCCTGCCCCCCCTATGCCTGCTATTACATAATACCTTTCAAAATGACATGATAATGATATTGGCCTTGTTGGGAAGCTAAGTTAGTAATATGTAAATCATTTTCCATTGCTCTGGAGGCATTTGCCCCTAGAATTAGAGCCATACTTCTTAATGAAGAAAATAGGGCATGACCCACCCCGTGAATTCAATGCAAGCATTACATATATGTGGATTTGGGCCAAAATTTAGCCTGCATCTTTTGTGCTCTCAACTTTATTGGATCGGAGCTTTTATCCCTTAATGATTTTTTCTTGTTTAGGTAAATTATTTTGATTGGTTTCTTAGGATATATCTTATGTGGTTTTGGTGCTATTGTTTTTTATTTGTTGTCCAACCTTGCACCTTTTATGTTGATTTGCATGATAGTGCTTTCTTTTAACTTGGAGTGGAGGCAAAGCTTTGTAGAAGCCTCTAGGTGAGCGTTGTAACTGATGTTGTCATAATCGTTATCGTATCGTAAATCGCAGAGGGGTTTGAATTGTATCATAAATCGTAAGATTTTTCAGATTTTCATAAAAATATAAAAAATTTAAATAAATAAATAAATTTAAAAACACATCAATCATATATTTTGTCATGAATATGCAAAAAAAAAAAAAAAAAAGAAATCTAAAATTGTGATAAACTATATACTAAATGTATCGTTGATTCATTGTCATTGTCTTGTATCATCATGTCATAATCAAATTAAAAAAATAACCCTTTTCCCATCCCATGTACATGTAAATTTTCTATATGATTAAAAAAAATAACGTTTTCCTCATCCCCATTTACATGTATAATGTCTTCTTTATTCACTTGTTTTTATAAGTAAAAATGGAAATAAAAAGTCCAAATGAATCTATTCTTTGTCTGTTGCAGCGGCGCCATTATCATCCAACTCATCACCAATGAGGTTAACATTATCAACATGATCTTCATCTTCAGAATTTGATGTCGATATAAACTCCTCTTCTTTCTCTTCTATCACTTTCGCTTTTCCTTTCACTTTACTTTGAATAGCAAGTTTTCTAGGACCTACGAAATAATTTTTGCATAATGCATTAATATAAGACTATTAATTAATAACTATAAGACTACAAGACTAAACAATAAGAATATGAGTCAGATGATATACAATCATACCATGTCACCCATCTGGTCTTGATGTGGAACTGCTTACACCTTGCACACTTACACCTTGCACATCCTCCAATCCTTTGGCAAAGCAGTCACCCATGTCCATCTAGGTGTTATTTGTAGGAAGTACAGGATCCTCTTTGTCCGTGATCCATTCATCATTAAATTCCGTATCTAATAAGCATATAGGATCAAGCCCTTGGTCTATCCTTCTCTCTCTTTGCATGGACTTTGAGCTGGAGATTATATTTTACAAAGATGAGCACATTCAATCTCTGTTGTTCGAGTCTATTCTTCTTTTTTAAATGTATCTGCAAGCTAATGATTGTGATAACATAAGGTTATTGGTCACTAGATGGTGAATTCATTAGTTGATTAATGAGTTCAATGATGTCTCATCTGCTCAAAAGTGCACTCACAACTAGTAGTACTACATGTCAAACTTAAAATACGAATAGCCAATTTTTGCAATTCTAGACATTCGTCTCTGTAACTCTCCCACCATAGACCTAAAACATAATCATATATAATTAATTATATAAATAAATTGATTCATAAACCATAGGCACACCATCAAACTCAAAGAAGCAAAATAATTGTAAGTAAAATTACTTGGTTGCCTTGTTGTTCTGGTTAATTTTGCCAATTCTCTTCTAAATAAACCATAGGCCCTTTTGAATGTATCCATATGCTCATCAATGATGACCCTTTGCCTTGAATCCGGGACCATTCTTTCAATATAGGCATATAGGCCGGTTTTAATATTTGAATCCGGATGAAAATTGTCATCACACTGAAATCTAGGATTTAAGAAATAAGCCACCGCACGTAGGGGGCCTATGCAACTGAAGATTCCATCGTTGGTCTTTGATTTCCCATATGGCCGAATATTGCTTCTCCACCTCTCACAAGTTTTTGCCATAGCCACTTTAGCCCGATCCATCGCTTCATAAATATATCCCATGGCCGGCCTCTCACCTGAATCACCTAGCCGCAACACCTTTTCATGATCCATGTTGGTTTTTGGAGAGCACTTGAAGTAGCTATCAACAAACTTTTGTGACATCCTATCAAATTCCACTCATTTTGCAGCTGCTTGCTGTGAGAAGCTCATGCCCCATCTTGCACTAGATTATTAGAATGAATGTATGCAAGTGGATTTGGAATGACCCACCCATCGACCTATCGTTTTCTTTTCTACATCTTATCCGAGGTGCGGTTTCTTTGTGTGCTTGTCTATGTATTTATTTCTTGGGTTGCATGCTTTGCCTACAAAGCATGAACATAACTTCTTATAGCTACATGGTTGAATAACTGGAAAGTGGTTCTTCCATGCTAAGATCTTAAACCCCCTTTCCATTGTAAGTGCCTCTCGAAGCGTTGGAGGAAGAGTTTTTCAAGATACTTTGATAGTATTAATAGAGGAAATCTGGGGCTGTTGACTTTGGCATGATCACTACAAACAAGTAGGGTTTTGTTACTTTGACCTTTGTAGGGTTTGATGGCAAACACAGATGCGTCTAAGAATGTTTAAAAAAAAAAAAAAACACAGATGCGACTAAGAGTCTAAGACCATTAGACCAAAATAGAAGTGTTGTGGAACAGGGTCAAATTGCTCAATCAAATCCTGTGTGCAACTCTCTGAATTGGGGATGATTTCCTTGAAATTGTAATTTGTTTTAAAAAGGACCTTCCGCCTAGTGATGTCCCTAAACTGCAACCGCCTGAGCATTCCTAACTTCCTGTTGGCTGGACCTCAGACATTCATCATAAGGCATCCTTTTTGATGAGCTTGATGTGCCTAAGACCAAAATAGGAGTGTTGTGGAACAGGGTCAAACTGCTCGATTAAATCCTGCGTGCAACCCTCCTAATCAGGGGTGATTTCCTTGAAATTGTAAGTTGGTTCAAAGTGGACCTTCCACGTAGTGATGTCCCTGAACTGCAATGCCCTGAGCATGTCCTAACTTCCTGTTGGCTGGACCTCAGACATTCATCATAAGGCATCCGTGTTGATGAGCTTGCAAGTGTCCAATTTGATGGGCTTGCAAACTTTAGTTTGTGGCTACCTAATAACATGACCATCTATGCCAAGCGTGTTATACTTCTTTCCATATTTTGCACTCTACATGGGACCTGAGTTTCTGTAGTTTTTTTTCTTTTGGCTTTGAGATTGATTTGGTGTTCCCCTACAACTTTCATTCCTTTTCGTATATTTTTTCCTTGCTTGTAAAAGATGAAGCAATTGGTGATGAAATGTCTAACAACTCCTTCAATGCAATGTTTACTGAAGATACATTATGAACCCGTGATACAAAATGCATGAAAGGTATTATTGGTTGTGAAGAATTATATATGCAGTTGTATATTCATGTTGACAAAATCTGATATGCATGCATAGAAATTTAATTTTGAATAGTTCTCTTGGAGTTTGATGGTTTAAGCCCAACAAAAAGAAAGCATTGGTTGGTCTATATATGTGTGTGTGTGTGTGTCCATCCATCCATCCCTCTATTTTCTTTTTTCCCTGGCAGTTTGCATTAGCAGTCACAATAATAAGATAACAAATTTGTTCATAGGATTAATGTTTGTTATTAGTCTTGTCATTGAATCTTTGATTGGAGAAACATATGATATTGAGGCTTTCACATGCTTTTTAAAACTACCATGTAATGTAGGTTGTAATTTGTATAATTTTAACCCATGCCTTATCCAATTGGTTGTATTTGTGAAAGGATGGGGCACTTCTTCAGCGTGCACTATCTTTCTACAGGTTAATGGTGGTTTGGTTGGTCGGTTTGGTTGGAGGGTTTAAAATGCCTCTTCCATCACAGTGCCCAATGGAATTTGCGTGTATGCCAGAACACTTTGTCGAAGATGTCATGGAATTGCTTATCTTTGCTTGTCGATTCCCAAAAGCTTTGGATGGATTTATGCTGGTGCGCTTTCTTGTTACATTTTTTTTAATCTCTCTAGAATATATTGTTCGACTATTTTTACGGTATAGTAAATTGATTTTCTTCCTGCCCTTTTCTTTGCTAGGAAGAATTTTTGAACTTTATTATCATGTTCATGGCAAGTCCGTCGTATGTCAGAAACCCCTATTTAAGAGCCAAGATGGTGGAAGTCCTGAATTACTGGATGCAAATTAGGTGGATCTTTCCCTTGCAAAATAGCAGAAGAATAACTCATATGCTTGACTTGGAGCCATTGAACTTCTGTGTGTCTATTTATTTATTTATTTATTTTTTCTTTGTTGTTTCATGTGCAGTCGTTCATCTGGTAGCCTTTCATCTGGCATACCTTCCAGCATTTCATCTGCCATACTTGCCCTTTTTGAAGGGAACCAGCTAGCTCTTGAGTATTTAGTCCGGAATCTTCTGAACCTTTATGTGGATATTGAATTTACTGGTTCTCATACACAGGTTATTGCTATTCAACTTGTTACAAGTTCTTATTTATGTATGATCGTAACCACAGAACTTGTCACTACTTTCAGGCTGCCATTGGATGTTCAAATTGAACAGAATTGCAATTCCTTCAATACCTATTAGAGGAAATGCCTTCAATGGGGTGTCACGGTTTTGATTCATAATGACAGTTGAGACACTAATTACATTTCTGTGAAAATCAAGTTGGACTTGAAATGATAGTAATTGCAATTAGGGGTTAGCCCCTCATTATGAATGGAGGGGTGAGCTCCACGTGGCCTTCTACTCTTTGTGGATTGCAATTTTGGGGCTACAACCATGTTGGTCATTTACTCTGTGGATTGCAATTTAGGGGCTAACCCCGAATCTATCTCGAGCTTCCCACGTGGGTTATTGACAATGAATTGGTGACCACCTGAATTCAGTTAACTAGAATGGTCACCAGCTATGTTTGTAAGTTCTCTATCAGTGTTTCAAATTGTTGCAGTTGGTGGTTGCTCATTTCCAACCCCTACCTTGTGTTTGCTTGCTTTTGGCTTATTTTAGAGTGTGTTTGGATGCACGACAAAACTTTAATTGAATTATTAGTCTAGCAAAGTTGAAAAAATCAATTTGTAATTTCTTTAGAACGTTGAGGGTTTGGGCTCTCCCTTTTTTTTTTTTTTTTGTTAGAAGTAACAAAATTTTGTTAAATAAACTGCTAAAGCATAAGCTAGGTGGCGAAGAATAACAACCCGAGAAAAGAGGGAAGATTGCAAACTTCCACCCGTTTCACATAGTAGCCTCAACCCGTAATCTTAACCTTGATTTTCCTAACCACCTCTTCTGCCGTAGCACATCTATTCCAAAAGCATCTCCAATTCTGCTCCCCCCAAATCATCCACGGCGTTGCCATAATGGAAAGCCTCCAAACTGCCTTTACAACCTTTCCGACACCTCCACCATGCCAGGCCCACAATAGGTTGACCACTGACTTGGGCATCACCTAAGAGATGCTAAAGATACCCAGGATACTCTTCCACACCTTCCGAGCAAAAGGGGCAGTGGATGAACAGGTGATCTACTGACTTTGCATCACTTGTGCACTTAATGCAAATGTTGGTGAGGATCACAAATCTCTTTGAGGATTATCTACAACCAGAACCTTCTTTCTGCCTAGTAGCCAAACAAAGGCCGCGACTCTCGTAGGAGCACCATAATGCTATACACAGGAAAGGAATTTGGACGTGTTGCCCGAAGTCGGATCCTAAGGCTATGAAAGGACCAAATTGAAAACCAGCCTGAACTGTGAATTTGCTAGACCATAGAGTCCTCGTTCAGGGGGTAGTAAACGGGGGCTTCAACCGGTCCATCAATCTAACAAAATCGCCCATGTCCTCATCCATCATATTTCTCCAAAATGGGTTTGCTCCCCACAGACGCAAGTTCGATTCCCCTCCCCATGCTTTACCTGATGCATGTGCTTTGCATGTGATTGTGTGCATCCGCAGGGATTAGTCTCGCCTTAAAAAGGGGCGGGGACACCCTGTTGTCATTCAAAAAAGATATGCACGCGAGTCTTGGGAATTCCTCTTGTAGTGAGCTATCACCACACTAGGTATCTTCCCATAAACAGACACGACTTCCATCCCCAACTGAGAAGGCCACTCCCGCACTAAACTTTTGATGCAATAAGGCTACCGCTTTGCATTAGCTGGAACCCTTGTAAAGTGATGAGCTCTTGACCCACCACTCTTCGTCTCGAGTCCCATAAAGCCTATGATTTCTATCCATGGATTCCTGTTTTCTGCCCCAAACCTCAAAATCCACTTTCCTAACAAGGCTAATGGCCTCCAACTCCCTAATCCCTGCTCCACCCTCCTCAATTGGCTTGCATGCTTCCTCCCACTTGAGATGATGTAACTTGGGCTTTTACTCCGCCCATTCCCATTGAAAATGCATTCTCAATTTGTCCAACTTTTGCAGCACTGGCTTTGGTTATCTAAAGAGTGACATAAAATACATTGGCATATTGGAGAAAGCAGCTTTGATTATGGTCAGATGATATCTCAAAGAAATATGATGGCGTTTCCAACTTGAGAGTTTCCTCTTGATTTTTTTGATGACTTTATCCCAGAGATGCTTTGCTGGCTTCTCGATACACAAGGGAAGATGTAGATATGTGGCAACAAAAAAATCTTAGCCATCTTCGCCATTTCTTCCTTGTCCATTTAGATAATCAACATTTCACTTTTAACCATGTTCACCTTGAGCCCCTAGACCATCTCAAAGCATCTGACTATCTTCCGCAAGTATTGGATGGTGTCATCAACATATTGGAGATTACTAACTGAAAATCCCGCATTCGCCACCTTGAAGCCTCCTATTAAACCAACCTCCTGACCTTTATGAAGCATTTTACTAAGAGTCCCCGTGACCACAACAAACAACAAAGGAGAGAGGGGGTCGCCTTGTCTAATTCTCCTTGAAGCCTTAAAGAACCTTTTAGCTGACCCGTTAACCAAGAAAGAGAAAGCAAACAAATGGACACATTCATGGATCCAACCCTTCCATCTCTGCCTTCAACCTATACTTTACAACATCTAATGTAGAAAATCCGAGTCTACATGGTTATAAGCCTTCTCAATGTCTAGCTTGCACACTAGACCATGGTTCCCTTCCTTTTACTTGGGATTCATGCGCTTGTGAGTTATAAGAGTGTTGTTCAAAATTTGCCTCCCTGCTACAAAAGCTCCCTAATCTTCCGAGATGACGCTAGAAAGAGCCCCTTGGAGTCTTGAGGTGAAGATTTTAGTGAGGATCTTGCAAGGACCCCCAATGAGGCTAATAGGTCTAAAATCCTTTAAGTTTTCCACACCTTCGATATTTGGGATAAACGCAGTGTACGATGCCCCGAGCTCTTTCAACGTACAACTTCTCTCATAAAATTTGGATATGAAGTACACCGTGTATCTTAACTACTTTCCAGAAAATATGAAAGAAAGCCATTTGATAGCTGTTTGGGCCTTGCGCCTTATCTCTTCCCAGAGAATCCTCCGCTTCTTTGATTTGTTCCTTGGATATCGACTTCTCAAGAGACTTTGCCTCATCTGTAACTGTTTGAAGCCCAAATTGTTGAAGGCCTCTTCCACCCTTCCCTAGATAGCAGACTAAAATAATAGTTCATTATTGCATTGCAAATTTATTCCTTTTCCTCGATTCTTTTGCCATCAACTAATAGATTGCAAATCTTGTTATTTCTTGCTTTGGCACTAGCAATGTTGTGAAAAACCGAGTGTTTTTGTCACCTTCCTTTTACTAGATGGCTCTTGATCGTTGTCTCCACTTAATCTCTTCCTCTATTAGATGATTGGAGTGTTTAAAGAAAAAGCTTAGAATGAGCCTCTTTTTTGGCGACCGAAGGCTTTTCACTCTCCTCAACATCAAGGAAGTGGATCTCTTTCAGAATGTTATATATTTCTGCCTCCTAGACACTGAAGTGGATCTCTTTTAGAATGTTATCACTTTTTCCTTCTTGGACACTGAAGACTTACTTCTTCAAAAAATTTGACTATTCTTTGAGCATTCTAAGCTTTCTACTCAATCTGAAGCCAACATATCCATCAACAATGAAGGAACCCCACCATTCTTCTACTAAATTTGCAAAACCTTCAACTTCCAGCCACATAAGCTTGAATCTAAAAAGTCTTGGGCCCCAACTCTCTTCTGTTGCATCGAATGCAATCGAACGATGATCTGAGGTAGGTCTCAGGAGCCCCTATTGCTAAACTAGAGGATACCTCTCGAGCCAGTTGGAGGAAACCAAAAACCTGTCAAGATGCGACAATATTACTTCGTCTTGCTAATTTGTCCAAGTGAACTTAGCAGCCCCCAAGGGTAAATCTACCATTTCCTTGGAAATAACCCAATCAACGAAATCCCTCATACTTCGAGTAATTCGACCTTCTTTAGATTTTTCGGAAGTAGATTGCGTCCTGCCCCCGCTTGGACGATAATCTGTCTGGTAGAGGCTTTGTGGACCCATCGTGATGTATGAGTTTTATCCATGCCGTCCATCCATTTTTCCAAATCCTTTTAAGGCACGAGCCCAAAAATGAGGTAGATCCAAAGCTCAAGTTGACCACACCATAGGAATCAATGGTGATAATGACATCCACCGTTGAAACTTTCCTAGGGGCCACTGTGATGTTTATTTGCCATCCGACCTGTTCATAAGGTCATATAGACCTGGATGAAGGGAAAACACAAATATCAGGTTGATCTAGAACTTTTATGGCTCCCTAGAAGTTTTTAATGGTGGGCATTCAATCCCCACTGAGTGGTCCACTTGAGACTTGGATCTGCCTCATTTTTTAGGCTCATACCCCAAAATGATCCGGCAAAATGGATGGACAGCGTGGATAAAACCCATACATCACAATGTGCCCCACAGAGCCTTGCTTGGACGGATTGCGTCTTGAGTCTAGGCGGGGGCAAGATGCAATCCACTTCCAGATTTTTCATGGGTGAAGCGGATAACATTACTCACCCTTGACACACTATGGCATTTTGCATCTCTTCCTTATGACGTTACACCTCCCATAGCTGTGCTCTTTGGTCAGCCTGACACGGACCATAGACAGCAGTGAACAGCCACTGAAGCCGGATAAAGTTTCCAGCAGAACAACTGAAACAGAGAAAGTCCCTGTCCAGCAGTCCTTCCTCCAAATGTCTGCATTCCATGCCACTACAATGCCCCCAACAGCATCAAAAGCTACTCACTCCTTATTTTTAACCCCTCAAATAGTGTCGAGAGCAAAGCAATCCAGCATCTACATTTTAGTCTCCTGGAAAGCTATGATCTTAGCTTTTGATCTACGGCACAGCTCCCTGACCTGAGATCTTTTGATCCCCCCCTCTCACATTCCAACTCAGCACTAACATTGAGAACCAGATCTCACCACTCTCCCTTTTTTTCCCTTCTGTTACCTTGGCGGTCATGTCATAGTTGATCGAGCACTCTAGGTTTAGCAATTCTCTCCAGCCAGTATCTCCTGAGCTTCGGGAGGTGAAATTCTTGTCATTTCATCACACCTGTCTTCTACAAATTGGACCAGAGCAATCACATTGTCATCTCCTGCGCCAAAAGAGAGGCCCACCTGCTTGCCAACCCTCTCGAGCACATCCTTGGACCACCTTATTTGATCCTCCGTGAGGCCATACTAATCCGTTCTTCCCTCCTTGCATTCTGTACGTCGCAACTGGGGAATAATTGCGGGTTAGAATCTCCTTGTCTTGAACAGTTGTCACCCTTAGATGTGTCACGTCCAGGGCCTCTGATTGGTCTGTGCTCACTGTTGCTAGTATGTTACTTTCAACTTTCGAGTTGGAGTTGAATGATACACAGCGTCAATTCAAGGAGCAGTTCCTTGTTATGAAATCATGGAAACGTCAATAATGTTTGTCATTTCTCTTGATTGAGTTGAATGTTTTGCATCCAAATGTAATGTTGCATTGACCGTATATCAACAAATTGACTTATTCACTTTTTATTGATATATTTGATCTCTCGCCATTGAAATAATAATAATAAGAGAACCATCTGTTAGCTTCATTCTCTCATAATTTTCATAATATTTTAACGAATCCATCCACAGCCATGTACATGGCTTCTATTTTCAAAAGGACAGTCGATGGCTTCCGGACCTGTTAAATGAATCACAGAACCTGTTAAAATCATGCACCTGCATTCCTCTACTTATTAATATTGATGATAATGCCACAAATTTCGTTTTAAGTTGCTACGATCTGCAGCATCGTATAATATGCTGGGTTCTTTACGAACTTGGTTTGAAAGTAGACTCTGCCAGTGTTCTTCATATATGTTTTCAGTGACTGGAGTCTTCTTTTAATTAGTAATCACCCCATCAGAACTGTGGCAAGATTTTTTGTGTAAGCTAGTCTTGCATCTAGGTCTCCTTGTTGTAAAGAAACCAAGGATTTGGTTTCCCAACTCTAACATTCTGGCCCTGAAAAAAGCTGTTCCGAGTATATCGAAATTCAGCATGTATAAACACTAAAATGCTCTTTGTTCAATTTGAGCATCAGTTATGGTTGTCAATTTTTTTCTTGATTTGATTTTACCTTGTGCAGTTCTATGACAAGTTCAATATTCGCCATAACATTGCTGAACTTCTTGAGTACCTATGGAATGTGCCTAGCCATTGCAATGCATGGAGGCAGGTAAAATCATTCACTTAATAGCAGCCCTTCTTAAATTTCCAGATTTCACTTTTGCTTACAAGTTTTGGACACTGCCGAATCCTTAGTTCTGCATTGAATTTCTTTTCTCCATATTGGTTCAGATTGCAAGAGAAGAGGAGAAGGGAGTGTATTTGAACTTTCTGAATTTCTTGATCAACGATAGCATCTATCTTCTTGATGAAAGTCTTAATAAAATCCCTGAAGTCAAAGGGATAGAAGCCGAGATGGCTAATACTGCAGAGTGGGAGCGAAGACCAGCTCAAGAGAGGCAGGACAGGACACGCCTGTTTAATTCTTTGGAGAATGTAGGTTTCTTTCTTTCTTTTTTTAATTGTTTTCCTTGGGTTGGAATTTCAGATTATTTAAAGATGTTTTAGTAACCATTGTGGGAGCTGGAAATAGATCATCTCATATCTGCTTCTTGATGTTTGTAGATCATTCGAATTGATATGAAATTGGCAAATGAAGATATCGGGATGTTAGTATTTACGTCGGAACAGATTTCTGCACCCTTCCTTCTTCCAGAGATGGTAAAGTGCCTTTATGTACCCCAAAAAAAGTGGCTCAATTGCTTCCTGGTTGATTTAGTGGCATACATGCTCAATTGCTTAACATTTTCTCTTGCAGGTTGATAGAGTGGCAAGCATGCTCAATTACTTCTTGTTGCAACTCGCAGGCCCTCAACGTAATACTCTTAGTCTGAAAGACCCAAAGAAGTATGACACATATGGGTTCCAACCAAAGGAACTGCTAAAGCAAGTTAGTATCAGAAAAGCTTCCATTACATACTTGGCTATTTATTTCTCTGCTGTCTTGTCATGTAGGGTTATAATATCTAGTATCACTTGTTAATATAGAAAATCATGAGGATTGCCAGTTCTACATGCTACCTTCTAGACGCCGCTACTTGTGCTAGTGTGGTAAATGAGGTCGACAACCAAATCACCCATCAGATGGGTCCCACTATGTAGATGCGCTGCAATCGTCATATAGTGGACACATGCCAAAAGAATGGACAGTCTTCGATGGTACACATTCTATGTACATGGGTGACCTGCCTGATGATTGTGTTGCATGTGTGGCCATATAGAATTAAAAAAAAAAAAAAATCATCCTGAACTTTGGATCCCCACTTGAATGAATTGATTGATTTTGACAAAACGGGGCACTGAACCCAGTACATTGCTGCTTTTATGGTCTCTTTATAAAAAGTTGGTGAATCAATAATCAACTTACTGATTTTTATAAGCTCAAGAAAATTGAAAATCCTCAACTATAGGGTGGCAATGGGCCAGCTTGCCAGCCTTGTTTTAGTCCTGTCCGAATAAGGTCGGGCTCAGGCCTGTAGTCGGTCACGCATTGACCTCATTTTGAAGTCCGTTTCATAAATTAGTTAGACCAAGTCCTTGGTTTTTCAAAATTTTCAATGAAGACCTGATCAGAGCCCCAGAACAGACCTTTTTTTGTGTGCGTGATATCAATGGGTGATGTTGGACCAGAAGTTGAAGGGCCAATTACTAAACAGGTCAAGCCCCAAGCATGACTTTTTGCCCTGAATAATAATCAGGTCAGACTCGGGTTGATTCTGACCCAGCCTATTGCCACCTCTAGCTAATGGAATTGTTTTGAGTTTCTCTCCCTGTCCATTCTAATGATTGCATGTGAATAAATTTTAACTAGGGGTGCCTCTCAAAAAAAGTTTTAACTAGGGGTATTTTAGTATTTTGCGTAGTTTTGTTTCTTTCCTTTGTGAAGCATATAAAAGGCTATTGTTGGACTTGTGACTCTCTTAAGAGTATGAGCTTACAAAGTTTCCTTTTTCTCTCTTTGAAGGAAAGATCCTATATCTTGTATGAGTTGTTTTATGGCCTGTGTAGCCTAAGATCTTCGCATATGTTGACCCATATACTGTTATCTTCTTGTGGTGACTTGTTAGAGGTTTCTCATTTAATCTGGATTTTTCTAAGTTCCGATTCATAGCTAGTATTGGGCCAAGATTGAAGTTTTTCATTAAATCTGGATTTTTCTAAGTTCCAATTCATAGCTAGTATTGGGCCAAGATTGAAGTTTTTCATTAAATCTGGATTTTTCGAAGTTCCAATTCATAGCTAGTATTGGGTCATGATTGAAGAATCAGAAAGGGGAAAAGCTAGATTTGCATCTTTAGGTAAGATTATCATTTCTGTTTTTTTTTTTTTTTGAGGCCTTCATGGATGAGGGAGGTTCACAAAATGTTGTTAAGTGGGCCTCTTGAGGAGATTCCAATCTAAGTAGATTTAACCTTCGTTATTATTATTATTATTATTTTTTTTTGAAAGATAACACAATTTCATTAAGCAACTAAAGAGCTACAAAAGCAAAGAAAAAAAACAAAAACAAAACGAATCGCTGAGAGAGCGATTACGTTAAGCATAGAGAAAAGACAAATTACAATCCTTTAAAACATCCACTATAGAAGCCCACTCTATAATAAGCAATCTGGCCCTTTGCGAAATCACCTTTGCCGGGAAACTTTCACCTCGAAAACATCTGCCGTTTCTTTCCATCCAGACTGACCACCAAACATCCAGGAGAGACAATTCTCCAAAGCCCAGTTCTCTGTCCACCCAAATAAACTTTGTGCCATGCCCTTAAAAGATCAGTGGTCGATGAGGGGAATGACCATGCCACTTTAAAGCAAGATAAGAATTCAGTTCATATCTACTGAATGAATTTGCAGTGTATGAAGAGATGATCTGTCGTTTCCTTGTTTTCCATACAGCATAAGCGAACGTTCGGGAGAATCATTCCCCTCTTCCGAAGGTTGTCCACTGTCAGCACCATTTTCTTGCCTACTTGCCTACTAACCATCCAAACACAGCAAACTTAGGCAGGGTTTTATACTTCCAAACGTGACTTGTCGCTGCCACTTCCCTTGAGGAAGGATCATTATTAAGGGAAAGAAAAAGGGACTTAACTGTGAACACGTTGCCCTTGTCAAACCTCCAACATAAGTTGTCCGAAGAAGAGGGATCCGGACGATAAAGGTGAATACAGTCTAGGAGATTCACCAAACTCGCCAACCTCCTTGTCCCTCAAGTACCTTCTGTACGGTGGATCCACACCACCTCTCCTCCAACCTGAGAGAAGCAGTCAGCCACCTTGATATCCGAAAGAGGGGAAAGATGGTAAATCTGCTGGAAATCCACTTTAAGTGGAGTGTCTCCCACCCAGATATCTTCCCAAAAGTGAGTCTTCTCCCCATTGCCTATGGAGAAGTAGACGCCTTTTAGAACCTCCTGCTTGACAAATAACACTCCTTTCCAAAGACCTGAAGCTCTGTAGCTGGATGAATCTCTAGTCCACCACCCACCAAAAGAAGAACCATGCTTTCCTTTTATGATCTTGTTCCAAGGTCTTCATTCTCTGTCCCTAGTTTCCATATCCACTTACCCAATAAAGCCCGATTCATATTCCTAAAGTCTTTTATTCCGGTCCCTCCTTCCTGATACTGCTTGCACACCTCTTTCCAATTCACCAAATGCAACTTCTTCTTATCTTTCGATCCGTGCCATAAGAAGTCACGTCTCAACTTTTCCAAAATAGCCAAAGTTGACGCTGGACATTGGAACACAGTCATAAAGTAAATAGGAAGATTAGACATGGCTGCCTTTATGAGGGTAATACACCCGCCCAAAGACAAATATGCACTTCCATCTAGAGAGGTATTTCTCAACTCTCACTATCACCTCGTCTTACAATCACTTCAAGGGGGTTTCCTATACAGAGAGGGAGGCCCACAAAGAAGCTCGGAAAAGACCCCGCCGCACAGCCAAAAGCCTCGGCAAATACTCCTATTTCATCTTCCTCTATATTCACCCCAAACTTCTTGCTCTTCGACATATTGACCTTAAGACCCAATATTACTTCGAAGCAACAGACAATGGTTCTTAAATTATTCACTTTTTCTGCATCGGCTTTACAAAACAGGAGCGTGTCATCTGTGAACTGAATATGAGAGATTGGAGTTTCCATTCCTTCCACCTTGAAGCCCTTGATAATTTCTTCATCTTGACCTTTTTTCAACATCCTGGACAGAGCTTCCCCAACAATTAGGAAAAGAAAAGGGGATAACGGGTCTCCTTGCCACAACCCCCTTGAGCTTTTGAAAAAGCAAGCCTTTAGGAGATCCATTGATCAAAATAGAGAAGTACGCCGAATCGACATATTCCCCCATCCACCTTGTCCATTTCTTTCCAAACCTTAGTCTCTGAAGCATGTATTTAAGAAACCCCCAATCCACATGATCATAAGCCTTTTCTATATCAAGCTTACATACTATACCTTTAGATCTTGATCGAAATCCAAACATTCATGGGCTATTAGAGCACTATCTATGATTTGTCTTCCCATAATGAAGGCGCTTTGATTAGCTGAGAATGAGATGAGACTACGAAGAACTCCTTTCAAATGAGACGCCAACACTTTAGCTAGGATCTTGTATGGGCTACCAATTAAGCTTATTGGTCTATAGTCTTTTAACGATTCCGCCCCTGAAATCTTCGGAATTAATGCCACAAAGGAAGCCCCGAGAGCTTTATATATCCGGCCTCTTTCAAAGAACTCTTTCATAAACTCCATAACGTCCAGTTTAAGAGTTTCCCAAAAATATTGAAAGAAAAAGATCGGAAAACCATCAGGCCCAGGGGCTCTGTCTCCCCCTAGATCGTCCACTGCTTTTTTTCACTTCTTCCACAGAGAACGGCTCCTCTAGGGCTGAAGCTTCCTGAATGGAGAGCCTATCAAAGTGCAGGCGGTCCAGATTTGGTCTATTCCAATCATCTCCCTGAAGCAACTTGCTGAAAAAACAGATGACCTCATCTTCAATGCTTTGTTTGTCATCAATTCGATTCCCTTCCACCATTGTGCTAGTTATCTTGTTGACCCTGGCCCCCACACTCGCCAAACTGTGAAAGAATTTGGTATTTTTGTCTCCTCCTTTTATCCGAATGCTCCTCGCTGATAAGCTCACAAAACCTTCGACATCAAAACCTGCCCACCACTCCTTGATAAGCTCTGTAAAACCTTCAAATTTCAGCCAGGCATACTCGAATCTGAAGGGTTTGGGACCCTGATTCTCTTCGTCCATATCTAGAAGAACCGGGCTGTGGTCCGACGGAGGTTTCAGGAGAACGCTCTGCGACATAAGCAGGAAACTTTCCATCCAGTCAGGAGAAACGAGGAATCTGTCTAACCTGGACATAGTGGGATTTGCACGCCCATTTGACCATGTAAATCTGGAGCCTGAAAGTGGCAAATCCACCAGCTCAATCCATTCAGAGAAAGCCCGCATATCTGCACTCACCCTTCTGTCGTTCGACCTCTCTTCAGCGTAGCGAGTGATATTGAAATCACCTCCAATACACCAAGGGCCATTGAATCTTTGTCTGCTGACGCTCAATTCCTCCCAACAATCTTTTCTTCTATTCTCCTCATTCGGGCCATACACTGACGTGAATAGGCGGCTAACTCCTGAAGATACATAGTTAAGAATAACAGAAATTGAAAAAACTCCCTGCCATGCATTTAGAGTACACCTTCGACAAAACAGAAAATTTCCAAGCAATCAACACTCCTCCCGAACCGCCCTCAGCATTTAGAGCCTACCAATTAGCGTCTTTTGCCCTCCAAAGAGTACCCATAAGCCTATCGCTGAAATTGTGAACCTTGATTTCCTGAAGACAAATCACGTCTGCCTTACTAATCCCACACACATCTTTGACTATTATTCTTTTGTGTTTGGACCCCACACCCCTCACGTTCCATGAAAAAATCTTCATTTAGGAACTGACCTGCCCCGATTTTTTTGCAAACCTTCATCCCCCCTTCTTATCACTAATCAAAGGGGGGCTTGATAGGAGACTCTGAAGTTCCCTGTTGCTACCCGTCGAGCTGGTATTCTTCCTAGGCGATCTCGAAACTGCCAAGGGTCTCCCGCTGGCCTCCACACACTGAAACAGAACAGTAAAATCCTCCAGGTGGTCACCAAACAATAGCCCGATCGATCTGCCGACATGTCCCATCACGTCTCTAATCCATTTCTTTTTCTGAATTGTCTCTATCAAGATGGCTCTTTGATCGACTGAAACAGACCTCACCGAAAGAGTTTTTGACCCCTCATTAGGCTTTTCTCCCACCATTATCCGAAGAGGCTCCACTTCGATAATCTGCTCGCTGCTCTCTTCTTGGAAAAGAGAGTAAAGCCTGTTCTGACATCGCACTTCTGCTGCTAGTAGGAGACTCGCACTCTGAAGGGGATAGACTGCCTGCGTTCCAAGAGGATCCCATCTTCACTTCCACAAAGGGCTTCTCCCGTATAGTAATTTGGAAAGAAAGGACGGTTCGAAGAAAGAAATGACTTGATCTCTTCGATCGCTTGCAAGTTTAAGTTCACACGTTCCAGCTTTTCCACACAATTCACATGCTCAACTCCCCACACGAAAGTGATATAATAGCTGACCCATCCTGAGGATCACCACCGTTCATCTCCACAGTGCTGATCTCTAAGACCCTGTCTAGATTAAAAGTCGCTTCCGATTGCTCCAGGGCTCCCGCTTTGGAAACGAAGCTGCTATCCGTGCTAACCTTTGTTATTAACTAGATTCACCATTTAAACTGTAGGTTAAATGTAAGGGAAGTAAATGATATGACTGACTCCCTTTCAAAATGAATATATTGAGAGAGACTACTCTGTGGGACCAATTATATATATATATATATATATATATATATATATATATATATATATATATATATATATATATATATATATATTTCAGATTTAATATATTTACTTCTTATCAAAAAAGAAATGAAAAAAAAAAACTCAGGCTAACTGAAGTAAAAATAAAGCTCCAGTTCTGAAGATTTCATTTTTTAAATAATGTTTTTGGTAGAATGTGCCCATTTCTGCCTATGAATGATTACTTATTTGGTCAATGCTTTTTTCCTGAAGATTGTCAGGATATATGTTCATGTTGCAAGAGGAGACAAGGAAAATGTATTTCCGAGTGCCATCTCGAAGGATGGGCGCTCATACAACGAACAGGTACTCGCTTGAAATAAAGCTGCCAGATCTAATAAAGCATCTTTGTTGTGAATTATATTTCCTTTTTTTTATTATTTAATTTTTATGGATTCAGGACTGATTTCATGTAGTCTGACATTTTCAAGTCTGCTCCAGTTGTTTGCTGATGCAACAGATGTTCTGCGGAAAATAGGTGAAGATATAAGGGTGATTCAGGAGTTTGTTGAGCTTGGTGCAAAAGCAAAAATGGCAGCTTCTGATGCAATGGACATTGAAGCTGTCCTTGGAGATATACCGGATGAATTTCTTGACCCCATTCAGGTAACTGTTTATCTTTTCACAGGAGGTCAATGAATGCGGACTTGGAGTGAACCTAGAAATGTCTATTTGTGTGCGGGCGACATGAACACATCGTACAAGTTCAAAAAACATGTTTCTGACCTGCAGGATACACAATTTTTAAAATGGGAAATGCGTTTCTGTTGTTACAGAATATGTTTAGAGTGAAATTATATGTTCCTCAGTCTGTGGATTAATATAATTTACTCGGCTGTAGAGTTGCTACAAGTGGAACCCCATTTTTGGCATCCATACCATTCATTTAATGGGCATCACTGTTGATGAACTAGGCCCCATCCTGACCTTCCATTTGGTAGCATGCAGATGGTTATGAGAAGTACAGCAATGTTTATGGTCAATGGAAAAGGGCAATAGATTGAATTCCAAACTGGGAGATTTAGGGCGTGGTAGGGCCTGGTCTGGAAGGTCTGGATCTTCGTTGGACCCCACTTGTACCAACTCAGGGCCTGAGGATAGTATACATATCCTCAGGCTGAGATTCATAGGATTCCTCAGGATAATTAAGGGAATCCTTTTCAGCTAAAATTGGAATTCCCACATGGAAATTAAGTGTGACAGTGAACCAGGTTTGGTCCTGGCTGGGCCCGCAACTGGAATGGATGCGGTAGGCCAGGCTCAGCCTAGAATATTGATGGGCTTATGACAGCTAGCCCTAATCCAATTTATAGGTCCTGAGACCATGCCTTCTTGACCCTATTAACCTATGCTGAACATAAAGAAGAAAGGCCCTTTGTTTCCTCCCCATGCAGCTCTAACCTGTTCAAACCATACACCTCTAATCTGAAATGGAAGAATCCTTTGATTCTTTGACTCCTAGTTCACCTTCCCCAATTTTTCTTTTCTTTTTCTTTATTTATCTATTTATTTATTATACTACTAATATTTAAGGATGGCCCTGTGAAATGGTTTTTTGCCTCTTGTTTTAATTGATGAGTATTAAGGAAGACCTGCCAAAGGGCTGTGGGATAATTTAAGAAATATTTCCTTTATTTCTGTGCTACTTTTTGTTTTCCTTCCAAACCATTCTATTTCTCAGGGACTCTTCCATAGACCTCTGAAACCGGGTAGGTAGTTTTCACCCCTTCTGTGTAGAATTTGAGAAAAAAATGGTTTGTTGTATGAGGTCTCTTTAAAGAAAAGCTTAAGTGTGGACCTTTGCCAACATAGAAACCGGGTTTGAAGTCCTATGTTCATGAATATCGGGTACTCTCTACCCTTTGTAAGCTTTCAGAGAAGGCAAGCTCATATTCTCTTTACTATTGTTGTTGTTGTTGTTGTTGTTATTGGGGACTAACAAAACATATAATTGTATCCACACTTGTGTTGTTGTTGCTGCAGTATACTTTGATGAAGGATCCCGTCATCTTACCTTCATCGAGAATCACAGTCGATAGGCCAGTAATCCAGAGACATCTGCTTAGTGATAATGTACTGTTGTTGCTGTTGTTGGTTCAATTGATCTTTTGCATCATCAAAATCGTTTCTCTACTGCAGAAAAAATATGTTCTTATATATTTAGTTCTTTCTTCTTGTTTATGTCTATCGCAGAGTGATCCATTCAACCGTTCACACCTTACTCAAGACCTGCTTATTCCGAATGTTGAACTGAAGGCAAGGATTGAAGAATTTGTAAGATCACAGGAGTTGAAGAAGCAAGGCCAAGGGCTAGCACTGGACATGCAAAGCTCTGAGGTAGATTTCCAAAACGCAAAAGGTAAAATTACTTCAGCTGATTGGAACCCAATGGAACAATAGTTTCCAAGTGCTCTTTCATTCAGTTCCTAAGTGGAGCTCTGGTTGCGAACATCCTGCCACTGAAGCTGCTCAATTCTCATATCAGCATATAATGATGGAAATTCACCGTTGTCCTGTTCATGAGGAACGAGGCTGCCTAGCCATGGGAACATGAAAAGCGAAAGTAAAAGTCGCTTTTCCATCCATATGTTGACACACACACACACACACACACACACACACACACACACCCAATGATGAGGATATTGGTTGAATGGTGAATTATAGGTTTTGAAGCTTGAATAGTCTCACTTTTGTATCTATTAATGGAAATATTTAATGAACAGTCATGTTTTAGAGCCTTTTGATATGCAAGTGTGTGTCTTTACTGATTTGCATATTATATAGAATGCCAGCAACTTTGGACAGTTCTGCCAAGCTATTAGCTGAGGGGGTTTCTAGACTTCGAGACTTAAAAGAGGACATTAACAGGTCAGGGTATGTAGAGCCATTTTAAAATTGTGCTTGCTTACAACGAACGGCTGGAATTTTACCCACATTTGTCGCCTCTTTGCATGTAGCCCGAGCAAAGGCATATTACTATGGAGCCTGTGCAAAAAAGGTGTTTTGTGGTTGACTGTGATGACTCTGTGATATCCAATCCTTACATTTGTTTTGTGGAATTATGCTAAGATGTCATGTCTAAAACAAGGTACATCTAAAACTCGAGTGGGCCATGTAACAAGAAACTTGGGGGTGCGCCCCCTTTCCCTGCATTCAGCTAGCACTCCCATCCTCTCTGCATGTGCATTGTACATGCTACTTCCCCTAATATTAACAATCACCAATCACGGGTACACTTTGCACCTACCTAGCTTTTATTTTATTTGGTTAGTTTACAGTTTACACACCCTATTGTTAGTACACCCACCCACTCCTGTTAGTCAGGTCACAATGTTAGCCACCCCCACTATGGGAATCGATACCATGACCTCATTGTTGAAACGAGGCTATCTTCACTCAGTCTGCCACTTGAGCTATGGACCTGGGTGTGCACCTACCTAGCTATGAAAGCTTGAGATGGAATTATTCCTTTAATATATGCTTGGAAGACGTTGATTTAAGAAAAGTAAATAAGAGAAGAAAATTAAAGAAATCCTAAGGAGCCACATGCATGCGTTGCATTGGTACTTGTAGGCTTCCTAATGCCTACACGCATGTGATGTTGGCCTCACTTTTAGGAGGTTTGTTCAATCCATAGGCGTGTATGCCTGCGTGTCTAAAAATAGGCTCTGCTCCGTGATTAGGTGGGGCTGCACCGGAGGGAAACAGATGGGAGAGACGCCCATCTTTATGCTGGGCCACCTTGATGTGCATATGAAATCCACTTTGACCATCAAATGCGTCATTGCATGTTAGGCATTGGGAAAAAAAAAAAAAAAAGGCTGGTCCTTGATTGATGTTTGCAACACAAAGGAAACTGTTTGAAAGGTTGGTGTTCCCTCGTACACTTTCCAATTGTGGCATATACCTGAACAATGTATGGGCCTGATTTTTTGGACCCTAGGCATGGCATTGAGTTATGTATCCAGTGGTCAGTGTGAATGTCACAACACACAAATCACGGTGGGCCCACTTGTGGGTGTGTGCTGTGGCTGAGAAGGTGCAAGTCCAACAGGTTAGACTATTTATTTTTTTTTGTCATACAACGCACCCGCCCTGTTAGTTGTGCAACACACCTACACGGTTAGTCACACAATGCACCCACCCACAGGTGGGGTTAGTGTGTCTCCTTAGCACTCGAACCTGAGACTTGCTGTTGAAACGCCTTGGCATCTTCGAGCTGGGCTAGGAGGCGAGAATATAAGTTACCTTCCACCCAGCAGATACCTTCATAGTCATCTTTGGGTGCCTGGTATCTACCGTAAGCCTTTCCTCATTTAAACCCCTCTGATAATGCTAAGGCAATAAATCTTTGTTCAAGCATTAAATCTTATTGGAGCTACTCGTATCCAGTTCATCCTATGGAACCATGTCGCACCCGGATGTGATAAAATAGGAAGAATACTTCCAACATATTTAAGTGCATGCAACATCCAACCCTTCCAATAGGTTGGCTCAACCATGAGGCACCTTAGTACACAACTCAGCCCCATCAACTTCTCAGGTGGGCCACATTATAGAAGACAACTTTAAGTCATTGATAAATAGCAAAAATATAACTTTGGTCTACTCAATGGGTAGATGTGGCTGATTTATGCACAAGGTGACCACCGTGATGGGACAATCCATTGGCAAGGTTGGATGTCCCATGCACTTAATATCCTTTTATGTTATCCTCTGGGTGGGTCATAACTTGTAGTCCAACCGCTTGGACTTGAGACCTGGATCACAATTATGGTCCAGCCAACAAATAAACTCCAACGTGTTAAACGCATAAGACATCTAATCCTTCCAAAAGGTAGGACCCACCTGGTGCAAAAACCATCTCCATCCACTCGTAGGGTGGGCCAAACCATAGAAAACAATGTCTATTAATTGATAAATAGAAGAATACAAGGGTGGTCCACTCAAGGTGTGGCTGATTTTTTGCGCAAGGTAACTATCGGCATTCAGCAAACCTATTGGATGGGTTTGATGTCCCATGAAAAAGAAAAGTTAGAAGATGTACACTAATAGACCGATAACATGAAAGGTTAATCTACACTGGTGGACCAATAAAATGAAAGGTAGATGATATATACTGCTGGAACTTAACTCAGGGATTTGTTGGGATTGGACGCCTCTACTCTTCACGCATGAAGACCACCGACCGGCTGGCCAGCCGGTCAGTCACGTAGAGATGAAGATGGTGCAAGGCGAGGTGTTGCATGAAGATTAGAGTCTTGGTGGAGTTTGTTGGGATTGGACGCCTCTACTTTTCACGCATGAAGACCATCGACCAGCCGACCGGCCGGTCGGTCACGTTTGGATCAAGACAGCAGGATTTTCGGAGCCTTTTTTGGGCCATCTGACCAGCTGGTGGGGGGTCCGACCGGTCGGGTAGTTTCCTTTTTGGACTTGGTTTCTTGCGCGGTTTTGCGCAAGGAGTTTCTAATTCCGGTTTTCTCCTATTTAAGGAGATGTAATCCGAGATTAGGGTTACCGCCAATGGGCTAAGGGATTGAGAGGGTTCTAGGGTGAGAGAAAGAGCTAGGGAAGAAGCTTGGAGTTCTCTAGGTTGAGGGAAAGGGATGGGTTTGTCCTCATCATGTGAGAATTAGCTTCGGGTAGCTTGGGATTTCTCTTGTGGGTTGTGATCCATGGTATTTCTTCTGTAATCTCTTGTAACTTCTTATTCATAGTGGATTGGTGTCGCTTTGTGCCGTGGTTTTTTTTACCCTTGAGGGGTTTTTCCACGTAAAAATCGGATTGCCTTCTTGTGTGTAATGATTTGCTTGTTGATTGCCATTGTGGTGTGTTCCTAGCCTGCTTTGATTGCTTCCGTTGCGGGGCTCCTAACCCCAACAGGATTTTGACTGTACTAAACCGTACGTCGAAAGTTTTTATTTCAAACTAATTCCAAATGTGGCCCTAGGAGCCAATTCCCATATATTTTTTGGACAAAAATACCTTTGCCCTTGGAACCATCAAGGGTATGAATCTGAGTGAAGAGGAAGTTACATAGCCTCCAATCCCGAAGCAGTGATGTGGATATGAGTTGTCATTGGGCCCACCTCAAAGTAGATCCAATTCATTCATTGTCTTTGTTGCCCTCTCAAAGTAGATCCAATTCGTTCATTGTCTTTGTTGCCCTCTGTTTATACTAGAAGATGGTAAACTCATGCTATCATGTTCTTTATGTGGCCCACAAAACTTGATAAACGGTAATAGTGTCTGCTTCACATGATATGTTTTCTTGTGTTGTGGTCCATATGAGTGGCGGATGTTAATTGTTTTTCCATCCATGGTCGAAATTGAATTTCCAAGGATAATGGATGGAGTGGATTCCACACACATATAGATGATGGTGGGCCCTATAGACGGTGTACGAATGACTTTAGATAGTGCCAAGGCTTGCCTTTTTCAAGCATTTGTTTCTCCTAGGGGATACTTACGCTCATGAGACCCTTCAGTCACTCTCCCTCCGGAGTTATTCTCCGGCATTTCTCTTCGGCGTCCTTCCGGCATTATCTCTAGCGTCTGAAAACTGCAAATATCTCTGGTGTCCTTCTAGTATTATCTTTGAAGCTTCGTCGACCACATCCATTATTATTTTTTGTCGAATTTGAACTTGTCCTTCAGATCTGGTGTAGTCATCGTTCACATTCTCGTTATACTTTGAAACTTATCTCTTCAGATATAACCAATATCGAAGGTCAAATGTTGTCAAGTTTTAAGGGAATAGTTCGTGATTTTTTTCAGATACAAGTTACCGTGTAGATTTAGCATGGCATGTGTAAAGGGTTGAGATTGTACTGTGCTACGTAAGAAGTTTGATAGTCAAAATATGAAGTGTGGTTGCTAAAACATGAAGGGTCATGATTATCATATGGTAAGGGTCAAGGTTATCATCCAATAAGGTTTGAGATTGACAATAGTCCAAAACAGGTCGAGATTGGTAAGTGTGAAGTGTCGAGATTAACAACAGTCCAATAAGGTTCGAGATTGACAGTAGTCCAATCTTGACCCAATCTCAACCCTCATTAGAGATGTCAACCTCGACCCTTCACATTTTACAACCTCTACCCTTAGACGATGACGACCTCGACCCTTCATATTTGACAACCTACACCCTTAAACGATGACAATCTCGACCCTTCACATTTGATAACCTAGACCCCTAGTGGATGATAACCCCGACTATTTACTTTTGAGAACTTAGACCCAAATAACAATACACCCAAATTTTTTTGTATTGCAGATAAACCCAAATTATGGGTCGTCGACCCATCTTATAGTATTATGATGGGGAGGGTGTATATGAGAAGGGAAGTTACTCATACACGAGTGGGGAATCAAAGAGTTTTATTGTCAGGGATGATATTACGTACTAGGAGCTCATAGATAAAATGCATCAGATTACGAAGACAATGCCAGATGAATTTGATTTGAGAATCAAGGTTGTGTGTGGTGAGGTGGTACGTGGATTACTCCATCCACATACGATCAAAGACGATGGAGATGTCCTTACATTTCTCTTCTTCTATGAATAGAGTCCATCATCTCAGATACCATTGTATGTAGAGAAAGTGAGGCGTACACATTTTGTACAAGCAAGGAACACCCCCTAGCTCATTCGAGCTTTTCGTCCTCCGATATTCAGCCTATGTTACGGACTGTCAATGATCCTGCTCCCGATCGTGAATTTGTGATAGTAGAGTTGAACGAACAACAACCATCAGTGGATCCTGAAATTAGTGTGTGACTAGTGAAGTTGCAGTAAATTGCAGATATTCCTTGTCCTTCGAGCAATGATACATGTCATGATTGAATATTCGACGATTGCTATACACCATCATTTTGGTTGCTGGGTAGCGAGGATGATACAAATTTTTTTGGCTCTCTAATTAATGATACATGGCAGGATGGAAGAATAGATGACCGCGACATGCACGAGTACGATAGATAGATTCTCGACTCTTCAAGTAATGCTCCTTTCATTATCGATGATTGCCATATTCCCCTCACCTCAACAAATGCAAAAAATGATCCCTTGGGTTAGTACGCGCCCTCATCTATTAACCTGGATTTTGTTAGTGCACTTTTCTGTGGCATGCTAGTGCACCTTATTTGTCAATTACGTAGGTCAATGAGTCTAGGTGTTGGTTGAGCTCAAAGAAGATGAAGACCGAAGACTCAAGTGGACTTGCTGCATCAAGGAAGAAGAAACATGTAAATGAGATGCCTTGGTAAGCCAAAACTCTTGAACCTTAACTAAAACCAAACCTCTAGATGACATGATCCCATAGGTAAACTTTTATTCATCTTAGATTGACCTTAGGTGTCTCAAAAGATCACCCAAAGATAGGCCTAAGAGGTTGCATGAGCTACTGAAAATAAAACAAACCAAATAGCAGAACTCATGTGTTTACCGACCGATCGCAGACTCTGGTCGACTGGTCGATAGAGGCCAAAATGGGTCAACAACAAGTGCAGCATCCCTGGCCAAATTGGACCGGTCGACCAACTTGTCCAACCGGTCGGTAGGGGCCCTTTCGGGACAACACCTTTAACCAATCCCTAGCCTGAAATTCGACCGGTTTGAGCTCATCGGATGACTGATCGAAGACTCCCTTCGACCGATTATTAATTAGTTGTTGCTGCCCGTTTTCTATCCGTTAGAGCTTTTGCTCTATACATTTGCAGCTTGATTTTGGTGGTTTTGAGAGATAATTTAGTATATTAGAAGCCACCCTCATTGCTCATACTATTAGGTTTTAATCCTAACCATTCCAAGTCATCTTTCTTGTGTTTAATCACAAGATGGAGCATTTAAAAGCTCAATTGAAGATTGACTTGCTCTCTCTTAATCTCTAGATGTTTTAAATACCTTGACCATAAGTAGATCCTTTGTTTAAACCTCTCTAGAGATCCAATTAAGTGGGACTCCTTTAGGCAACTAAATCCTACTAGTTGTAGAGATTTTCCACCACATCCTATTATCTTGGTCATCTCTTGAAGATTATATGTAAGACGATTGATCATTGAAGGTGAGTTCTTAGCAAAACATCGGCAACAAGATCGGGGGAGCAAATGGGAGCTGATTGAAGCACATGAGAGTGAAGATCAAGCAACCCAAAGCAACGCTGAACAAGGGGCTCATTCGACAAGTAAGTGTCATTATTGAGAGTCCAATGAGTGTCATTATTGAGAGTCCAATGCACTCTTTCCATTTGTTGGTTAAAGTGTGAGAGTTTGGTTTCAAACTCGAACCGGGTTCCATTATGGATCCTTGGCACATTAGTTGGGTCTAAAATTTAGGTTTATTAGTTGAATCTTAACTCATTTGTTGGGTCTAAATCAAGTCTCCAAGGGGAGCCACCAACACGGGTGCATACGTGTAGGTTGGGAGGAGCCTTTAAACTCCTAGGTTGGGTGGAACTTGTTAAACACCTAAGTTGAGAGATGAACTTGAAAAATCTCAATTTAGGTTGGGTGGTGAACCTGTGTAAAAACCTCCACGTAAATTTTAAGAGGTAAACTTGATTTAAAACCCCCGTTATAGTGAAATCCGGTGTTCTCATGGGTTAGGAACGGTAACCGGGAGTGGAGTAGACAAGTAGTCGAACCACTATATATGCTTGTGCTTGGTATTGATTTGAGCACTTCGTTATTCTAGCATTATCTATTTAGTAGTTAATTATATAAATGCTTGAATGGAATGTATGCTATGCATGATAGGTAGATTCTCATACACATTTTGTAGTTTCACTTCTAGACTAGATGCTTAGGTTGTTATATCATTTGTAGTCTAGATAATTACACATTGATTAGAAGCTTAACATGTTGCATCATTATAATCTATGTGCTTAGGCTAGTTTTCTTAAATACTTTATCCTTGCTAGCCATTGTGATTGGACTCACTTAAGCTTGGAAGCTAAGTGTTCTTGCTTTAAGTAGTTCATAATTGCTAACTAGTTTAATTAGGCAAGAAGTTTAAGGATTTTGAAACGGTCCTAATCACCCCCCCTCTAGGACTTAGCCGTAGTTCTAAGTGTAACGCCCCATAATTTCCAACATTTATTAAAATTTTTATTTTATTTTATTTTATAAAATTTATCGACTGTTTACCTTGTTTTTAAAATAATGAGTCATATGTAGGAGTTTTGATAGGCAACCCTTTAAAAAAGTTGCTTAGAATGATGCCATGAATGACATAGAAAGACTAGATTTCGCAAAACTCATAGTTTTAGATAATTACGAAAATGCCATTAGTTAAACTTAAGTGAAACTGCCATTTTTAAGTATGATAGGTTCCCACGATTGTAATGACGCAAACCTTCAAACTTAAGTTTTTGAGCACATTTTAGCCGTACACATCAATTTTCAACCCTTCGATCATCCTACAAATGGTCAAATCAGAAATTAGCATATAAATGGCCCACCTGACCTCGGATTTGACTCATTTTTTGTGCCTGGTCTTAAAATTGTATTTTCAACCTGATGGACGGACTGGATTTCTCACAACCATTATTGTGAGGCCCATGTGCATCACGTGCACAAAATGGTTAACCGTGCAACTCATGACCTTAGAAAACATAAATTTCCATTTTTCCTCCACTCATCGCTGCCCTCTCTACCACTCACCTTGTGGGTCCCATCTTGGAGATTCAACCGTCCATTCTCTTTGTGGACTTCCTAAACCCATGCCCATGAGATTTTACGTCCACCCATCAACTGTACAATTTGATCCAAACCGTTGATTTAAGCCATATTACTCTTGAGCACTTCATCTGGGCAATCTACTATGCATGGGGAGCCAAGATTCCGTCTATGGACTCTAAAGAATCTCTCCTAGTTAACCAACGTGTCCTTTCCTATTGAATACGAAAATATCCATTATTTTGAAGAATTATTCTCCAAATCCTTCTCTTGCGTAACAGACTTATCAAATGGTTGAGGAACTTCGATTTGTGGACCCCGTAAGCATCATTGGACCCATCCAAACCTTCGTAAGGTGTTCGATCGTCTGATAAGTTATCCGTTCAAAACTTGCTATTTCCAACATCTCTCTTTCCTATTTTTACACCGGTACCGTTCGTTTGTATGTGGGTCCCATTCCAAGATCTATCACATCTATTTTATAGCCCTTACCCAACATAACCCACATCCGAAACCTTACTTCCATCCCTCGTATGTAGACTTTCCAAATCAAGACTGAATTGTCACTTTAAGCCTTTTTATACCACAACCGCGCATGTGTAGCCTTGTGTAGCCTCTCCAAGCTCTAAAATTTAACCCCCTTTGTCTATAAAAGCTCCCTCCAGTAAGAGAAAGCCTCCCACACGAATTTTGGAAAAGAAAGAAAGAGAAAGAAGGAGAGAGAGAGAGAGAGAGTTTTCTTTCATTCTCTAACAATAATACCGGCCTTACAATCATATGGTTTTGATCAATCCTAATGTGAGGATCTCCCTTTAAGCCATTCATAGTTTCTCTCTCTCTCTCTCTCTCTCTCTCTCTCTCTCTCTCTCTCTGCCTTGAACAAGTTCATGGTGTACTTGATAGGATCCAAGGTTATAGTTTACACGGACCATGCGGCGCTGAAATACCTTTTTTCTAAGAAGGATGCTAAGCCCCGTCTACTTAGATGGATCCTACTCCTTTAAGAATTTGACGTAGAGATCAAGGATAAGAAAGGAGTAGAAAACGTGGTGGTGGACCATCTATCCCGCCTAGTTTTACTGAGTTCCATTGACGAGTCACCTATTGAGGACTCATTCCCTGATGAGCAACTCTTTGTTTCTATGCATCCACCATGGTATGTTGATATTGCAAACTATCTTTCCATAAGTGTGATACCGATTCATTGGACTGCGCAAGATAAATGAAAATTTCTAAGGGAAGTGCGTAGATTTTTCTAGGATAAACCTTTACTTTTTAAATATTGCCTAGATCAAATTATTAGGAGATGTGTCCCTGACAATGAACATAATTTTATCATCCCCTTTTGCCATGATCAAGCATGTGGGGGTCATTTTTCCACCAAGAAAACCACAGCTAAAATTCTGCAGTGTGGTTTTTATTGGCCCACTCTATTTAAGGACACCCACGGGTTTTGCAAAGCATACGAGCGCTGTCAAAAGTCAGGAGGATTGTCCCGTCGAAATATGATGCCTCTTACCCCAATTCAACATCTTGAAGTCTTCGACTGTTGGGGCAACGATTCTATGGGACCATTCCCCTCATCTTTCGGACATGCCTATATATTGCTCGCTGTAGACTATGTGTCCAAGTGGATAGAGGCTATTCTATGTAAAACCAACGATCATTGTATGGTTCTAAAGTTTCTTAAAGAAAACATACTTTCCAGATTTGGAACGCCTCGAGCCATCATTAGTGATGGTGGTTCTCACTTTTGCAATATGCCTTTCGAAGCCTTAATGAAGAAATATCGCATTAGACATAAGGTGTACTCCCCATACCACCCACAAACAAGTGGGCAAGCTGAAATTTTCAATCGAAAAATTAAACAAATTTTGGAAAAGACGGTGAGGCCGGATCGTAAAGATTGGTCGCTGCGATTAGACAATGCTCTTTGGGCTCACCGTACCGCTTACAAGACCCCCATTGGAATGTCCCCCTATAGATTTTTCTATGAGAAAGCCTGTCACTTTCTTGTGGAGATTGAACACAAAGCCTGTTGGGCAATTCGGGCATTGAACTTTGACGTTGACAAGGCTAGCTCGCTTCACAAACTTCAAATTAATGAGCTTGACGAGATCCAGAATGATGCTTATGAGAACTCGAGGATTTACAAGAGTAGGATGAAAGTATTCCATGACAAGCACATCTTCAGAAAATCTTTCCAAGAAGGCAGAAAGTGCTCTTGTACAATTCCTGACTTTATCTTTTTTCGAGAAAATTACGATCTCGATAGACTGGCCCATATATTTTTAAAGAAGTTTTTCCTCATGGGGCTGTCAAGGTAGAGAATGCGGCGAATGGTAACTGTTTTAAAGTGAACGGACAATGCCTTAAACCATTCGTTGAGAAATTTGATTAAGAGGACATGTCCATTATTCTGGATGATCCGGTGTATTGGGACGATTGATCTCCTAGTCTGATGGAGGTATAACGTAGGATTTGATTTTGTTTGATTTTCTGTTTTAGGTTTATTTCGTTAATAGTTTAGTTGCTAGAGTTGTAGACTTCCACGATCGACTCTATCAAGTGATCTCGTTTCCACTCTCCTTTATTATTAACATTGCTCTCATGTTATTGCTAATTGCATATCTTTTACATTGAGGACAATGCAAGATTTGGTTGGGGGGTGAGATGAGATTCCTCATCTAGCAGTTTGTAGACATTTCGAGCATTATTTGTAAAAACTTTTTCTTTCGAATTTTCTAAAAATTCAAAACTCTTTTAGAAAACTTTGTTTCTATGCATTCGGGATGATACGAGTAGAAGAAAATGAGATACGAAGTGAGTGATGTTGCAAGTCTTGAACTACCTTTAATATAATGGTTTTATATGTGAATTCTCCTATTTATATGATTGATAAAAAATTTGAACACTTTTACACCTAGTTCATATTACATGATTCTCATGGTTTGAAAGGATTATGTAGATTTGTGGATTAGCTAGACTTAGATTTGAGGTGTTGAGGAACCAAGCCGGGGTTCTTTGTCCATCCTTGTCCATGGGAAAATAATGAAAGATACGGATTTCTAAAAATCCTATCTAATATATAACAAAAAAGGAAAGGAAGGATGAGAATATGGGAATGATTGAGAATATGGTGTAAAATTTCGAAAACAGCTGCCTATTACCAACCGGGGGATGGTCTACCCGTAACCAAAGCCGGAAATGGGACGTAGTGTGAAAGCGGTCGGAAGGACGGTAAGGTAAATTCCTGTCATAAGCTTGTTGTTGATCTGTACACCTTGAGATCCATAGTTTAGTTGATCTATGAAGAAGATGATCCTGTAAACTCATGATATGAGCCATCACTATGCACATTAGGGTGAATTTGTTCAAAGTTCTTCTATTTATTAATCAATTAGCAGGAATTCTATATGAACACTTATTATGTTGTGAGAGTTTAAGGTTACAGCTTCTATCACCCAGTTTCTCTGACTTTTACACTTGTGTCTCTTGGGATGTATAGAAGCATAGTTTTTGAAGGAGAGTTGGATTTTGAAGATTTGAACTTGTTTCACGCATGTTTTACTTGGGACTAGCAAAATACTGGTTGGGGGGTGTGTTGAACCTCTAATTTATACATTTACTAACCCATTACATCACATTATATGCATGGTTTGCACACTTAAAAGACCCATCTAATACATGATTTGTGATTGTAGGAATGAGATGGTGATTTCATTGATTCAAGGCTACAAAGAGCATTTTACATGCATTGAAGATCAAGGAACTGAGTGCTAAAGGATGGAATAAAGAAGCAAGGGAGAAAGAGAAATAACAAAGAAGAAGTGCCGAACAGACAGCACTGAAGACTGGTCGTCCGATCGGTCGGCCAAGGCACAGGACCGGTCGTCTGACTGGTCTGCAATTCAATAGAGACCCCCATTCATTGGACCAAGATAGACTGGTCGTTAGACCGGTTGCACATAGCTTAGACCGGTCATCAGACTGGTCGAGCACTCAACAGAAAAGGGGAGGAATTTTCAAAAACTCATTGGACAGTTTTTTACGTTTTACGACCGGTCGTCCATGAGCTCAGACCGGTCATGCGATCGGTCGTCTGCGTAACAGAGCTTGTTCTACAAGCTCTGATTTTTTTTGCACAACTCCGTGATTCCTTGCGCAATTTGGAATCTTCCGCACTATTCTATAAAAAGGTACCTAGGACTTCGTCTAAAGGTATCCTAAAAGAGAGTGGAGGTTGTGGGAAGTGAAGGAGAGCATTGTGGAGTGTCCGCAACTCCGCCAATTTTGATTTTTCTAGTTTTTATGTTTTTATTTAGTTTTTCTTTTGGATTCTAGTTGTAGTATGACAATGTTCGGCTAGAACCTTTTAGCTAGGGCTGAAGGTGAAGCTTGTAGCCAATTGCATGTTTAATTCAGTTTAATTCAAGTACTTTCACTTTAAGTTTGGATTTTGAATGTTTTAGTTTGAATAAAGTTGATATTTTTAGAAGTTTTATAAGAGTTCATGTGCTCTGGATATGGATTCCTTGCAATTCTCTAACATTATCATGTTTGGCTTGATTAGATTCGAATTATGGTAACCCTTGAGCATGCCATAGTCCATAGGCATGGCTGTTACTCTGAAGGCCATGATTTTGAATACTATGTGATTGAATAGGACTAGAACTTGAAAGTTGAACTTGAGCGGATTGAATCCGCTTCAATGCTTTATCTTCCAACTAGATGAGAGATAGAATTTCGAATCTAGTTGTGGTTTATGCTTGGATTAATTGGATTGACATGGGATTGCTACAAGTGGATCCTTAAAAGCTTTAGTTTCCTTTAAATTACTGAATTTCCTAAGTTACTGTTTTGAGTTAGTTTTCTTAATTGAAATCTCAAATTGTTCCAATTAAAGTTACTGGAATAGTTTAGAACTATTTATCCAATTCCCTGTGGATCGACCTCGATCTTACCGAGAATTATCACTACATCGCAGCCTTGCACTTGAGGCGAGTGAACAATAATGCAGGTGAAGATCTTATAGTTGAACCCGACCTCCAAGAGATGAGTATGATGGTTCGTGGTAAAAGATGACGGATGACGAAGCCGGGATGACTAAGACGAATATTCCATTTACATTGAGTTTTAGGATAGTTTATTTGCTCAATGAAATTGTAATAAGTCTTCTTAATGAAGGCTATGATTGATATTTTATTTGGTCTTGTTTCATGGACTTGTGGTGATAATATAGTTTAAATATCATGGAATAAAATATTTAATTTTCGCCACTGTGCTTGAATGCCATATTTGTTGGAATGTGTGAATAATTGAAAGGATCTAGTGGATTTTGTCCTTGACACATTCTAGATAGCGCTTGGGAACTCGACCTGTCGTGTTATACACGAGAGTCGAAAATTCGAGTTGTTACACTAAGCTTCTCTCCAAGCTTCCGCGATTAACGTAGGGTGTCGTGTTAGACAATCCGACGCAATTTCAATTAGTATAAGATCGGGTTGCTCTTCAAGGACTTAACTGTCTAGAGTAAGATCCAATACTAATGCACCTTATTTGTCAGAGTGGGTTGCAATTTTCTATGGCATGCTAGTGTTGAGCTTAAAGAAGACGAAGACTGAAGACTTAAGCGGACCTGCTGCATCAAGGAAGAAGAAATAGGTAAATAAGATGCTTTAGTGAGCCTTGAACCTTGAACCAAACTAAAACCCAAACATCTAGATGACTTGATCCAAATAGGCATACTTGTAGTCATCTTAAATTGGCCTTAGGTGTCCCAAAAGATCACCCAAAGTATGGCCAAAGAGGTTGCATGAGCTACTAGAAATTAGACAAACCAAACAGCATAACTCATGTGTCTGCCAATCGGTCGCAGCCCCTGGCCGACCGATCGTTAAATGTCCGTAGAGATCATTAAGTAATTACCTGTCCCAAGCCATAAATCGACTGGTCTGAGGCATATGCTCGATTGGCTCTAATTGGGACAACAAGCATCATCTTGTCCTAGGGCTTAAATCGACCGGTCGTCCCTCAACGACTGATTGGTCGTGGATCTCTTGTGATCGGTTGTGGATCGGTCGGTAGAGAGCCATTGGCAGCCATTTTATAACCATTGGAGCTTTTCTTATATAAAGGCTGGGCTCGATTTTGGGTCTTAAGGGAGAGATTTGAGTGCATTAGAAGCCACCCTCATTGCCCATACCATTAGGCTTTAATCTTAAGCATTCCAAGTCATCTTCCTTGTGCTTGATCACAAGATAGATCATTCAAAGCTCATGTGAAGATGAGCTTGCTCTCTCTTGATCTTTAGATGTTTAGGTACATTAACCATAGGTAAATCCTTAGTCTAAACCTCTCTAAAGATCCTTTTAGGTGAAGTTCGTCTAAGCAAACAACTCCTACTAGTTATAGAGAATCCACAGCATCTACTATCACCTTGGGCATCTCAAGAGCATCAATGAAAGGTGATTGATCGGTGGAGCTGAGGCATTGTCAACGCAACGGCAACACGATCGGGGGAGCATCGGGGAGCTGATTGAAGCATGGGAAAGCGAAAATCAAGCAACCCAACAAGACGCTGAACAAGGGGCTCAATCCGACAAGTTGTAATTTTAGGAGTCCTAACACTCATTCATTTTGAAATAATTGAGTTAAAGTTATGGTTGATGGTTATCCTACTTGAAACCACGTAGGGTCATTTGGTGATCCTTGACACGTTAGTCGGGCCTAAATAAGTCTCTAAGGGGAGCCACTAACACGGGTGCATACGTGTAGGTTGGGAGGAACCTGAAAACTCCTAATGTTGAGAGCTAGCCCATGTCCAAAACTTCATTTGGGTTGAAAGTTATCCCTTGTCCAAGAACTCCGTTCAGGTTAAGAGGTGAACCTATGCCAAAACCTCCATGTAAAGGTGGAGAGGTAAGCCTGATTTAAAACCTCTGTTATAGTGAAATCCAGTGTGCTCAAGGGATGAGTACGTGAGCCGGGAGTGGAGTAAACAAGTAGTCGAATCACTATACATGCTTGTATTTGAGATTGTCATTTGTACCATTTCTATTCTTTCATTGTCTTTAATTATCAATTATATGAATGTTGGAATGGAATGTATGCTATGCATTGATAGGTAGATTCTCACACACATCTTGTAGTTTCACTTCCAGACCAGTTACTTAAGTAGCTATATCTTTTATAGTCTAGATATTTGCACATTGATTAGGAGCTCATCATGTTGCATGTTTATAATTTATGTGCTTAGGTTAGTTTGTTTATTTCCTTATTCTTTGTGAGCCTTTGTGATTGGACCCACTTAAGCTTGGAAGCTAAGTGTTCTTGTTTAATTAGTTTATTATTGATAATTATTTTAATTAGACAAGAAGTTTTTAAAATGGTCCTAATCACTCCCCTCTAGGACTTAGCCATAGTTTTAGTAGCTCTTCTCTAAGCTTTCGCACAAGTAGCGTCTACAAGTGTGAGTGATAAACGTAATTTCTAGATCTGATACTGGAGCTTGAGCAATATGTCTACCCAAGAGGGGAGTAGTTTTATCTCTCGTTCACCTTTTTTTTACGGGTCAAATTATGCCTATTGGAAAGCCCGAATGTGGATATTTTTAATGTCCCTAGACCCCCTGGTCTGTCACACTGTTATACAAGGCTGGACTGCACCTGTGGAAATGGTGGAACGAGATGGAGTTGCGGTCAACCAATTTAAACTAATGGAGAATTGAAGTGCCTAAGAAACGTCTCTTTGTGGCTACAATACTAAGGGTCTCAATGAAATCTTTTCTATTATCTTATCCAATGAATTTAATCGTATATGTAATTATGAGACTAGCAAATCAGCTTGGGAGATCCTTGAGACGGCACATGAAGAGATGTCTACCGTTAAACGTTTGAAATTGTAACTCCTCACTACACAATTTGAAAATAATAAAATAGGTGATGATGAAACTTTCATGGAATTTTATGATAATCTGAATCATATTTGCAATTTCATGTTCGGCTTAGGAGAAAGGGTTCCAAATGAAAAAAATTGTAGAAAAATCCTTAGGTCCCTCTCGGAGTGATTTAGTTCCAAAGTCATTTGCCTTAGAAGAGTGTAGAGACATAAATAATATGAAAGTCGAAGAACTTTTAGGTTCTCTACAAACGCATGAACTGCACTTTAAGGCCGCCTCTAAAAAAAATTACTTTGAAGACTTCATATAGACACTCACATAGGAAAAATGTAGTTGAGAGTGAATCTTCAGAAGATAATAATGAGGATGATGAGGAAGAAGAATTAAACAAGAAATTTAAGAGATTTTTCAAATTTGATAGGAGTAGCTGTGACAAGAAGGTCGAGAATGGTGAGAAATATAAAGAAAAATTATGCCTGTGGAAATCATGGTCATGTTGCCCCGGATTGTCCGAAAACACCTAAACCAAAAGGTAAGAAGGCTATAGTGGCAACTTGGGATGATGCGAAGGAGTAAAAATCAGAATCTAGTGACTCCACTAGTGATGGGAGTAAAAACCTAGTGAGAATTCTCATGGCTTATGGATAAATATGAGGATGTTAGCCTCATTTGTGTGCTTATGGGCAAATAAGAGGATTCAAGCCTCATTAGCCCAACTCGATAGTTAGTTATGTTTTCGATTAGTATTTTCTTTTGCTAAACTGTCATCTTGCTTAGGTTAGCATAATCTTGCTGAAATATATGTTTAATTGTATGTTAATCTATGCCTTGGTCGTTATGCTTTCATGTTTATCTAGAATGACCAATTATGCATAATCACCTATGCTTAGATAGGTACATTTTCTTGTTGATCGTGTTCCATGCATGCTCCATGCTTTAATATTCATGCATCCCTTATACTTTCCTTGTTAGCATGTTTTTATAGTTATAACTAAGACACTTTAATCTCTTCTACCCGTGACTTAGTTGGTGTACCATTAAGTGAGAGAGATTGGTTTGTCAATTACTGAAAAAAATGGAGAGAAAGATCAAGTCTCACTAAAATAAGTTTGCTATGTTTTGAATTGCAAGGATTGACAGGTTATGTGGGAGTAACTAAATATGAGCCTTCTTAGTTTGTACATGTCTAGAGTTATAATTCATTTCAAGTTTGTACATGTCTAGAGTTATAATTCATTTCAATATCAATGTAATCTTATACATGTACCTTGTTTTGGTAAGTTAGGTTTTTGTTGTGTAATTGACATAGGGGGAGATTGTTAGTGCACTTTTTTATTGCATACTAGTACACCTTATACGTTAATTACATAGGTCAGTGAGTCTAGGTGTTGGTTGAACCCAAAGAAGATGAAGACCGAAGACTCAAGTGGACCTGCTTCATCAAGGAAGAAGAAACAGGTAAATGAGATGACATGGTGAGCCAAAACCCTTGAACCTTAACTACAACCAAACCTCTAGATGGCATGATCTCATAGGTAAACTTTTAGTCATCTTAGATTGGCCTCAGGTGTCTCAAAAGATTACCCAAAGATAGGCCCAAAAGGTTGCATGAGCTAATGAAAATAAGACAAACCAAATAGCGAAACTCATGTGTCTGCCGACTGGTCGCAAGCTCTGGCCGACCGGTCAACAAAGGCCAAAATAGGTCAGCAACAAATGCTGCATCCCTTTCCAAATTAGACCTGTCGGCTGGTCTCACCAGCCGGTCGACCTGCTTGTCCGACCGATCGGTAGGGGCCCTTTTGGGACAACAACTTGAACTAGTCCCTAGCCTGAAATTTGACCGATTGAGCTTATCGGACGACCGGTCGTTAGTTAGCCTTTGTTGCCCGTTTTCTATCTGTTGGAGCTTTTGCTTTATATATTTGCAGCTTAACATTCAGGTTCATTAGTTGAACCTTGACTCATTTATTGGGTCTAAATCAAGTCTCCAAGGGGAGCTACCAACACAAGTGTATACGTGTAGTTTGGGAGGAACCTGTAAACTTCTAGGTTGGGTGGAACCTGTCAAATACCTAGGTTGAGAGATAATTATAGACAATCTTCGTTCAGGTTGAGAGGTAAACTTGTGCAAAAAGCTTCATGTAAAGGTTGAGAGGTAAATCTGATTTAAAACCTCCGTTATAGTAAAATTCAATGCTCTCATGGGTAAGGAATGGTAACCGGGAATGGAGTAGACAAGTAGTCGAACGACTATACATGCTTGTGTTTGGGATTGATTTGATTACATTGTTATTCTAGCATTGTTTATTTAATAGTTAATTATATGAAGCTTGAGTGGAATGTATGCTATGCTTGATAGGTAGATTCTGATACACATCTTGTAGTTTCACTTCTAGACTAGTTACTTAGGTAGCTATATTGTTTGTAATCTAGATAATTGCACATTGATTAAAAGCTCAACATGTTACATGTGCTTAGGCTAGTTTGCTTAAATGCTTTATCCTTGCTAGCCATTGTGATTGGACCAACTTAAGCTTGGAAGTTAATTCTTGCTTTAATTAATTGATAATTGCTAAGTAGTTTAATTAGGCAAGTAGTTTTAAAGGATTTTGAAACGGTCCTAATCACCCCTTGTAAGTGCTAAGCACAAAATGTGAGTGCTAAGCACAATGTTGTTGTCAGATTTCATAGACAATAGAATAGTGCATGAGTTTGTGTGAGCAATCTAAGTTCTTTGAGCAGACGAGAGTCAACCTCAACAAACATATCAAGCTCAAGACTATATCGACTCTACAACAGAAGTTACGGCAAAACTTAAAAAATAAACCATATATGCCAAAGGTAAAATTGACCATCAGGATGACCCTAGGTTAGGTGAATTTCTATGGCTTTTAAGTTAATTTTTATAAATCTTTTTTAAAGTCATAGTTCAAGGAAATTAGGCTAGCCTAACCTTGTATTCGGTCAACCCAAGAATCTTCGGCCAGCGTATAAACTTCGGCCAAGTTTCCAACAAGCATAATTGAAAAATCTAAAGGAAATTCGGTCAGCCCGACCATGTGTTTAGCCAGCTGAACCGGCTTCGGTTAGCCCAAGGGTGTTTGGTTAAGTTTTCAGATTTGAAACTGATTTCTGGACCTTGAACTCGGGTCAGCCGAACCGCATCTTTGGTCAGCCAAATTTTGTACTAATCTTTATCCCATGAAATCTGATAGCCGTTGGGATAAATCGGTTGGAACTTAGGTCAGCCGAAGGCAAACTTAGGTTAGCCAAAGATCTAACTTTTTTGCTATAAATAAGGCTTTCTTCTCTCTATTTTCTATGAAGAAAAACCATGAAAATATCATCTCTTTGGTGAAAAATCCCTCAATTATAGTTTAGTTATCTGCTCTTTATTCCTAGTTTATTATATAGCTATCTCAGTTCTCTTCTGAAGCAATCTAGCTATCTGAGAAAGATTATTCTCAACTTGAGATTAGAGAACTGAAATTGCAGCTTTTAGAAAAACTTTTTTAGAAATCCTTAAATCCTTCTTGTTTGAGTTATATTGGTTTATCTTCTTCAAAGATTGGATCACTGCACCATTGAAGCTTCATCTCTGCTAAGCTTCATCATCTTCTACTTCAAGAAGATTGGTAATATCCTTCCTTTTAACTCTTTGGGTTTGTTTGAGATTGCTCGTGAAAATCTCATTTAAGGTTTTTGGTGATAGCTCGTGAAAATCGCTCGAGGTTTTGTTGTGATAACTTGTGAAAATCACAAATCGTTGTATCAAGTTTTAAAGGTGAACCTGTGAAAACATTTGTTATGCCGGAAAACTAAAATTATATGGAGAAGTAATTTTGGGAGTGAAGTAGATATAATTTTTAAGCACCGAATCATTATAACTCTTTATGTTGTAGTGATTAATTATTCTTTATTTATGTGGTTGATATTTGTAAAATTTTAAATCGTGACATAAGGTTGTCCTACTTAAGTTTTTAAGTGAAAGGTTGTCCTACGATTTGTACAAGATTTTAGATTGTTTATTGCTTTGCTTATTCCTGTTAATCTTTTACTTTTACTCTGATTATATTTTGAAATTGCAAGAATTTGGTGGTCCTATTCACCTCCCCTCTGAGACATTTATATCTCCACTCTTTTCAAGTGGTATTAGAATGAGTTTCTCTTGTATGGATTTTCAATCCAAAGAGTTAGATCCAGAGCTGTATGATATCTAAGTTTGAGAGCTTATAAATTTTCAGGCCACCTCCTTTTAATGGTACTAATTATTCATACTGGAAAGCCAGGATGAGAATTTTTCTGAAATCCATGGATGAGAGTGTGTGGCAAGCCATAATAACCCAATGGTCTCCTCCAATGATTGAAATAATAGCTAAGGATAGAACCAAATCCATGAAAGAAGTAGCCTATAATTTATGGACTACTACTCAGAAAAATGAAAGTAGTGCAAATGTTAAAGCCTTGAATGCTATAACTTGTGCTCTTTCACCTGATGAATTCAAAAGAATCATTTTATGTGAATCAGCAAAGCGAGCATGAGATATACTTGAAATGACCCATGAGGGTACAAATATTGTGAAGAAGTCCAAAATACAAATCCTCACAACTAGATTTGAGGAAATCCATATGGAAGAAAATGAATCTTTTGTGGACTTCTACATAAAACTAAATTATATAGTAAACTCTATGTGGGGTTTTGGAGAGAGTGTATTAGAGAGCAAGGTTTGTGTTAAAATTCTGAGATCCTTACCAAAAAGGTTCAACTTTCAAGTCACTGGTATTTGAGGGACACTAACTCCATGAAGGTTGAAGGGTTGGTTGAATCTCTTCAAACTTATGAGTTGAATTTCGAGGATCCTAAGAATAAGTTCATTGCCGCTAAATCTTTTAAGTTCGCCTCAACGATAAATGGTGAAAATTCAGACAATGAAGAATACTAGGATGATATGGCTTTGTTGGCAAAGAAGTTTTATAAGATTTTCAAAAATAAAATGAAAGTTGAAATTTAAAAAGCTTTTGTGAAGAAAAAAAGGAAAATCTGGTTTTTGAAAACTTAAGTTCAAAGATATACAATGTTTCAACTATTCTGATTATGGGCACTTGGCTTCAAATTTTCTTGAAAAGGAAAAATCAAAGAAGAAAGGTATGGTCGCAACCTGTAATGAGTCATCAGAATCAGAATCTGAATCTGATTCAGAGTCTTATGAAGTAGTTCAGGAGGAAACAAAAATTCAGAATGCATTCATGACCATTGCCAAAATTTTCTCTACTGAAGAATGTGAAAAATCTAGATATGAAACATCCAGAAGTGATTCTAAAAATGAAGAAGATCTTTAAGAAGCCTATGATGCCTTGTTCAAGGAAAGTTGTAAGATTGCATCTAAGCTTAAGGTTCAAAAGAAAAAGCGCGATGACTTGCAATCTGAACTTGACAAAACCATTTTGGAAAAGTCACATTTTTCTGATTGTTTTGAAAAATGTAAATTAGACTTGAAAATAAAAAATAAAGATTTTGAAAAACTCAAGTCTGATTATGAAATTTTAAAATCTGAGGTTTTCAAAATTTGAAATTTGAAGGAATCCAGGAAGTTCAATAAAAGAAATGATAAACTTGAAGAAATACTTCTCTCTTCCAGACCTTATGGTGATAAGTCAGGTCTTGGCTACAACAAGTTCAATCAAAAGTCAAAGACTTTACCTGCTATTTTTGTAAAAGGAGAATCCTCAAATTCTAAGAATGAAACCCATAAAGGATTTGAAAATTCTGTTTCAAAAATGTCAAAACCTTCACAAAAGTCTTCAAAAATCTCTGCCAACAACGATAAATATCAAATGAGTGAAATTGATACTTTTTCTCTTATTATTAAGATTATGGACTTACTTAAAGACTTGTTGAAATATAACTCAACAAAGAATAAAGTAAGCAGGAGAAAAATAAATCACATCTCCCAGTCTCTGCTAGTAAAGAAGAATCCACCGAAGTCCAAAATCATTGTGAAGTAGGTTCCTAAAAATAAGTGTTTGGTTATCCACACTTCTTTCAAAGCTAGTAGCCATTCGAAATGTTACCTGGATAGTGGATGTTCTAGACATATGATAGGTGGTGAAGCTATTTTATCAAGCATCAACATGATTGATGGAAGCACAGTCACATTTGGAGATGGTAGCCATTGTAAAATCATTGTCTAAGGTAATGTTCAACTCCCTAATCTTCCTTTATTTAAAGATGTTTTTATATGTTGATGGATTAAAGCATAACTTGCTTAGTATTTCTCAAATCTGTGATAATCATCATAGTGTCAAATTTTCTAATCGTGGATGTGAGATTTTAAACAAGTTCGGAAATGTAATATTACATGGTTGTAGAACCTATGAAAATTACTATATAATTGATGAGAATTGCTTAAAGAAATATTTGTGTTGTTAGTACATTTTTCTGTGGCATACTAGTGCACATTATTTGTCAATCACGTGTGTCCATGTGTTGTAATGTCGGGTGAGCCTTGACAAGCTGAAGATCGAAGGTTCAAGTGGACCAGAAGCATCAAGGAAACAGAATAGGTAAATGAGATGCCTTGGTGACCATAACCCTTTGAACCAAAACCTCCAAATCCTCTTAGATGACTTAGACTAACTAGGAATACCCTTAGCCATCCTTATTAACCTTAGTTCATATAGAAAAACATGATGAACTAGGTTAATAAAAGAGGGGGAAGTTGCTGTAAACAATTTGGCGTAAACAACAATTTTCGATAGGTCTTCGATATATCGGAGACCAATTTCGATAGGTCTTCGATTAATCGAAATGACCATTTAATATATCGAAGTATGTCCAGCAAACTTATAAACTCTTTAGATAGTTTCTTCGATCAATCGAATTGATCATTCGATATATCGAGATATGTGTTCGATATATCGAAACTCATTTCGATATATCCAAAATATGTCTAGCAATCTTACCAACTCTCTGGACAAATTTTTTCATATATCAAACTGCCTATTTTGATATATTGAAGATCGCTCCAATAAATCGATATCCCTTTTCGATATATCTAAGCGACCGTTTTTCTGTCCGTTGAAGATTTTTCTTTAAGTATGGGAGAGACGATTTTTGGGCTTAAGTGAGGGATTTTGAGGAGATAAAAGCTACCACCCTTGCATACCATTAGGTAGGGCTGAAAGTTGGGCGGGTAGAGTCGGAATGGTGCTTAAACCCTAACCCAACCCAACCCAATCTCGAGTTGGGAATTCTCAACCCAAGCCCAACCCAAGTGAGCTCGGTCAGGTTCATTAGGTTGATACATGATAATATTTTCGTTATTACATTAGTCTATTATGTTTCAATACACGTCTTATTTTTATACCTATGGCTTTATTAATTATATATGTAGTTATTTATTGTAAAGAACTTCATTTTTTCTAAACAAACAAGCTAAAATATAGGATAACTACTCCTTTAACACTTAAGCATATCAAATTTCAAACATTATAAGTTTACTCACTAAAGTAATATAAATTAACAAGTTTACTTAACTAAAATATCATAAAATTATAAGTAACTTGTATATAGATCGGGTTCATATTGTGTTGGGCAACCTGAGACCTCAACCCAAGCCCGACCCAAGCTTTATTAGGTTGGTGTTTGCATAGCCAAAGCTTGAGATTGGATCTGATACTTCCTGCCCAAGCCCAACCCAATGTCGAGTTGGTCACAGGTCGGTCGGGTTGAACCCGCCCGACTTTTAGCCCTACCATTAGGAGCTCTATTCCTAACCCTAACAAGGCATTCTCGTGATTCATCACAAGCTTCGAGCATTTAAAGCTCAAATGAGAATGGACTTGTTCCCTCTTAATTCCTATGAGTTTAGACACCTTGATCATTGATAAATCCTTTGTCTAAACACCACCTAGGAATCCGTATAGGTGTATCCCTTTAGGAAACTCATTTTCTATTATTTGTAGAGTATTCACCACCTCCTAGCACCTTGGGCATCTCCGTTGGAGCATCATATGCAAGGTGGTTGATCTTGGAGCTGGAGCATTAGCGATGCAACAACATCAAAGATCAGGGGAATATAAGGGGAGTTGATTCAAGCACGGGAGAGTAAGAAGAAGTAACCTGAAGCGGTGCTATAACGACCCTCAAATCCGACAAGTAAGGTTGTCATTTGTTAGAGCCCATCCACGCTTTTTCCAGTGAAAATTAAGTGTAGAGTTTGTTTGTCAAACTTGAATTTAGGGTCGTTTGTTGATCCTTGGCTTATTAGTTGAGCCTAAAAGTTTAGGGACATTTGCCATTCCTTAGCACGTTTGTCGGGCCTAAACAAGTCTCCAAGGGGAGCCACCAACAAGGGTGTAAACGTGTAGGTTGGGAGGAACCTGTAAACTCCCCGGTAGGGTGGATTCGAGTTAAAACACCTAAGTTGGGAGGAACTTGATTTAAACTCCCCAGTGAATGCCGGTGTGCTCAAAGGGGTTGAGTACTTGAACCGGGAGTGGAGTAGACCCAAAAGTTGAACCACTATACATCGTTGTGTTTGTGATTGTATTTGAGCACATTTTTTATTATGCATTGTGTTAGTTGTTTAATTATGAATGCTTAATTAGAATGTATGCTAGGCACTTGATAGGCATATCTACACACGAAAGATGTACTTTCACTTACTTGAGTAGACTTGAGCTTATATGATCCATTCTCATATAGCCTACTTAAGTTGCATAGATTAGGTGCTTGATTAGTTTAATCATTTGGTAATCTATGCATGCTTAGATTAGGTAGCTTAATTGCTTATCATATGCTAGTCTTGTGATTGGACACACTTAGGCATGCCCCCCTTTAGGCTTAGCCATAATCTAGTTGTTCCGCTCTTTAGCTTCCGCACATATATGCGTAGGTGTTGTGTTAGATTACCGACTAATCTCACGTGTTACATGGTCCAATTAGACGAAACTAAATTATGGCATCAACGTCTTAGACATGTAAATTTCAGAGATTTATATAAGTTGAGCAAAAGAGATCACTTACATGATATACTTAAGCTAAGGAAGAAGGAAAATAAGGTTTGTGGCTCATGTCAAGTTGGAAAATAAATTAGAAGTTGCCATAAGAAAGTGAACTCATTAGCCACATCTAAACCTCTTGAACTTCTCCACATGGAATTAGTTGGACCAACTCAAACGGAGAGTAAAGGAGGAAAAAGATATTTCTTGGTAGTGGTTGATGATTACATAAGATTCTCTTAGGTTGCATTTTTAAGAGAAAAATCAGAAATGTTTGATGAGGTTAAAAAGGTTATCAAACGGATTCAGATTGAGAAACAATTGTGTGTTCAAAGAATTCCAAGTGATCATGAAACTGAATTTAAAAATGGCAATTTTCAGAAGTTCTGTGATGATCGAAGAATACTACATGAATTCTCAGCTCCTAAAACACCTAAAAAAATGGAGTTTCTGAAAGAAAAAATAAAGTGTTACAGGAGATGGCTAATGTTATGTTAAATAGTAAGAGTTTGCCAAAAAAATTATGGGTTGAAGCTGTTAATACTGCTTGTTATATAGTTAACTGTGTGTATATTAGAGCTGAAAAAATAAGACTCCTTACGAAATGTGGTTTGAAAAGAAATCACTAGTTAAACATTTTCACATTTTTGGAAGCACGTGCTACATTTTACGTGACCGAAAAAATCTAGAAAATTTTAATGCTAAAAGTGATGAAGGCATTGTTCGCTTCCCCAAGTGTAGGGTTGTGATGCAGTATTAATCTCGGTAAGACCGAGGTTGATCCACAGGGACTTATGTAGGAATCCACAAAACACTTCCAATAGTACTACTGAAAAGGCTAACAAATAGATTTGTAGAAGATTGATGTAAATAGTAATTTTGAACTAAATTGAAGGTAAGCAATTAATGAAAGGCACTAGGGGTCCAAGGATCCACTTGTAGCAATCCTTGATGTTCAATTCGCTATGGTTTCTCACTTTCTCAACTAGAATTGAAATTAAGATCTATCTAGTCGGATGATAGAGCAGTTAAACCAAACAATCTGTCATATGTAAGATCAATGTATATGATTCTCTCAATGCAAGCTAGGACGAGCATACTCAATTGCATAGGTCAGTCCCAATTCCAATAGGCTAAGATCACAATCATAACCATCATTAAATCCTGTCACAAGACAAAACTAGATTATGATTTGAACTTGATTCAAATCACATACACAGTCTTACATAATCCAGAATTTTCATAAAAGTAGACATTTGGTAAGAAGTTCCCACATGAAGCTCATAAATCTAGAGCGTATTCCAATTCCTCAGATCATACAGGTCTAGATTAGTTCACAACAATTAAGAACTCAAGCAATTCTTCCAAACATCCATGATTCATCATAAGACTAAGAAAAACTACTTAGTACTTGAATTAAACTTCAAACCATTGTTCTTAAACATGAAATCCAACTTAAAACCAAATCAAACAAATTGAAACATCTTAGATTCACTACAAGCTTCACCTCTTAGCCCTAGCTAAGAAGTTTAGCCGTTCATGATCCAAGGAAACATGAAAACAACTAAATAAAACATAAAACTAGAAAGTAAACTAGGAAGAGCTGTAGAACTCCAAATCCAACTTCCGCCGTCTCCCACCGTGCTCAATCTCTTCTAAGATGCCCTAGGAACGATCCCTAGGTGTCCTTTTATAGTGGGGAAGCTCCGTAGCATCGGAATCTTCTCGAATTTGCGCAAGGTTACGTAGTGCGCAGAGAAAATCGGGGCTTGTAGAGCACGCATAGTTACGCAGACGACCGGTCGCACGACTGGTCTGAGCTCCTGGACGACCGGTCACACGATTGGTCTCAAAATCGTAAAAAATGTCCAGCAAGTTTTCATAATTTCCACGCCCACAATTTTAATTCAAAGACCGGTCGCACGACCGGTCTGAGTGGTGAACGACCAGTCGGATGACCGGTCTCAACTAGTCCAGTGACTTTTGCAGCAAGGGTATTTCTTTTGAATGTTTGGACCTGTCGGACGACCGGTCTTTAGTGTCTTCTTCTTCCTTCTTTTCTTCTCTTCTTTGCTTCTTTCTTTCACCCTTTCACACTTGGTCTTGTGATCTTTAATGCTTATAAATAGTGTCTTTAAGTCTTCAATTGATAGATCCTCTCTCTTATTCCTATAATCACCAGTCCATGCATTAGATTAGTCTTTAAATCATGAAACCAAGCATAATGAGTGATGAATTGGGGTTAGAATATGCACAATTAAGAGCTCAACAGGCATCTTCTTGGGATATACCACAAATAGTCGTGCATATCGGGTTCTAAATAAAAGAACTAGAGTAATACAAGAATCTATAAATGTGGTTATTAATGATTAAGGTATAAACTCCAGCGCTTCATAAGATGATGATGATATTATAATATCACCATCTAAACCAAATGAAACAACACTCCGATTAGTAAAATACCATCCAACAACTCAAATTATGGGTGATCCTTTTACAGGTGTATGAACTTAAAGACAATTAGAAGATATATGTAATTGTCGAGCTCTGAATTGTGTATATTCTAACCCCAATTCATCACACATTATGCATGGTTTACATGTTTAAAGACTAATCTAATACATGTTTTTGTGTTTGTATGAATGCGAGAGAGATTTCACTTATATGATGTTAAAAGACTGATTTTATATGTCTTAAAGATCAAAGGAAGAAATGACAAGAGGTGGAGGTGAAATGCAATGAAAATGGAGGATAAAAATTATGAAAAATGACAATTCATGGACTATCTAGCCAGTCGTTTGACCGGCCTGCCACTGTATCAGACAAGCTAGCCAAACCTCCTAGAAGATAATTTCTTTGGAAATAATTTTGCACTACCCGACCTCTCATTCGACCAACCGGGTGTACTAGCCGGCCGGCCGGCCGGCAGATGGGTCGGCCAGTGTACTTTAAACCTCTAAATTTCTATAATTTGCTGCTCATGCTCCGGCCGGCCGGCCAGCCAGGGTGGTCCGACCGGCCCGATGGCGTCCAGACTGCGTAAGGACTCTTTGAATTCTCGAAGATTCCTGGTCGGTAGCGGAATTTTGCTATAAAAGGACACCTCTACTTCATTCCTAAGGTATCATAGAAGGATTTGGGAGTCCAGGGAGGTGGAGAGGATCATCGTGGAGCGTTTGCAACTCCTCCAACTAGGTTTTATTATATTTTTTTCCATGCTTTAAAGTAGTTTTTCTTTTGATTCTAGTTGTAGCATGATGATGCTCGGCTAGAACCTCTTAGTTAAGGCTAAGAGGTGAAGCTAGTAGTTAGTTCTCATGTAGAATTCGTTTGATTCAAGTACTTTACTTAAAGTTTGGATTTTTAAGTTCTAGTTTGAATAAAGTTGGTATTTTTGGATGTTTTATCAGAGTTCATGTACTTCGGACATGAATTCCTTGTAATTCTCTGAGATGGCCATGTTTGGATTGATTAGATTCGAATTGTAGTAACCCTAGAGCATGCCATAGTCCCTTGACATGGCTGTTACTTCAAAAGCTACATATTTGAATACTATGTGCTTCATTAGAACTAGAATCTTATTTTCTGACTTAAGTGGGGATTGTTTGTGTTTGAATGCTTAATCTTCCAACTAGATGAGAGATAGAACTTCGAATCTAGTTGTGTTGATGATTGGATGAATGAATTCACATGGAATTACTACAAGTGGATCCTTGAGGCCTTAGTTCCATTAATTATCAGAATTTTCTAAAAGTTACTATTTTACTTAGCTTTTCTTAATTTAATTCTAAAATTGCTGAATTTGAAGTTGCTAGAATGGTTTGAATTGGTTTACCCTAATTTCCTTTGGATCGACCTCGGTCTTACCAAGTTATTACTATATCACAAGCCTTGCACTTGAGGTGAGCGAACAAGTTTTTGACGCCGTTGCCATGGAATCTAGATTAAACAGTTCTAAATTATTTTAGTAACTATAAAATTAGAATTAGTTAGGTTTTACTATTTTCCTAGGATTACTTTGTGATTTTCTAAGACTAACATCAATTGCTTTGTTTTGTAGGAAATTCTTCTAGTTCAAGCTAATTGGGTAACATCTTTCTGACTTAGAACTTTTTCTATATTTCAGTTTTTATAGATTTTTAGTTTTTACAGATTTTTAGTTTTAGATTTAAGTTTAGTTCAGATTTTGTTTGTGTGGTTTATGTCCCGTTGGGAACGTAACCACACAAATCGTCTCCAAACTGAAGGTGGTTTAGTTGGACCACTATTCATCCAAAGACGAGTTAGAAAATACATAGAACATTGTGAAAGTTTAGGGAATATGGATCAACACCGTTAAGGGATCCTCCTCCTCCCACTCCCATTACAAACGCAAATCAAGGAGTAGAAGAGAGTGAGGTGCATAATGCTCCTCCAATGAGAGCTTTATGTGATTACTTACAACCAACTCGTGCTACCACACCTTTGTGCATATTTTTTCCAAACAATGCTGGGACAATTGATATAAAATCGAGGGTAATTCAACTTTTACCTAAGTTCCATGGGCTAGATTCCGAGAGCCCATATCTACACTTGAAAGAATTCGATGAGGTAGTAGCTACATTGCAATATAACAATGTGACAGAAGATGCAGTGAGATTAAATTTATTCTGTTTCTCTTTGAAAGAAAGAGCCAAAACATGGCTTCACTCTCTAAGACCAAGGTCGATTGGGACATGCACCGAGATGACCTAGGAGTTTTTGAAAAAATTCTTCCCGGCTTATAAAACAAAAACCCTTCGATGAGTCATAATGATTTTTCTGTCAAAGAGACTTTCTTTCAAAGTTGAGAGAGATACAAGGACCTCCTACTTGCTTGTTCGCATCATGGCTACAAGATATGACGAATCATTAGTTTCTTCTATAAATGATTGAACTCTAATATGCGCCAATTCGTAGAGATGATGTGTAACGGTGAGTTCGTGAGCAAAGATCCCGAGGACGCATGAAGTTACTTGGACATGTTGGCGGAGAATACCTAATCATGGGATATCTCAGGCAAATATAGGAACCTCAAGACGCCTAAAAAAAAGAGAAAGGAGGGATCTACATCCTTAAAGAAGGAGATGGTGTTAATGCTAAGATAGCTAACCTCACAAGGAAGATAGAGGCCATGGAACTAAGTAAGAGCGGAACTTCCAACTCCATTAAAGCTATTGAAAACGTGTGTGGAATTTATGCTGCTAATGTCACTCTACGCAAGATTGTCCTACAATTCCTACGTTTCAAGAGTTGTTACAAGAGCAAGCAAACGCCGCACGTCGTTATCAGTGCCCTTTGAATGGATTGGTAGGTAACACGTACAACTCTACTTGGAAGAAGCATCTAAATTTCAATTGGAGGAATGGTCCCACGGCCAATCCTACCAACTTTTAAGGAGGGCCACCTATACAAAACATGGCCCCACCTTAATTCTTAATGGAGGACACTTTAAAGGCGCTTATGCAAGGGCAAATGCGAGTGAATCAAACAAATCAGCAAATGTTCCAAGAACTTAAGGTGTCGGTTAATGAGATTAAGGGACACTTGAATGCTAGGGAAGGGACCTTTCTAGCCCAACCTTAGCCTAATCCTAAACAATCACATGAAATCGGCGCTCCTGACCTCCCCAACTAACATGTGGAGCAAGCAAAATCTATCACCACTCTTAGAAGTGGTAAGCAAGTGGACAAATCTATTCCGGTGAAGGCCAATAAGCCTAATGATCCGGTAATAACTGAGAATGAGGATGGACCTAACTTAGCCCCACAAGAAACGGAGCGCATTCATAAGCCCATAGCACCATTCCCTTCGAGATTGGTAGCTCCAAAACCTCTCCCGAATTCTCATGATATTTTAGAGGTTTTCAGACAAGTCAAGATCAACATTCCATTGCTTGACGCCATTAAACAAATTCCCTCCTATGCCAAATTTCTAAAGGACTTATGTACAACCAAATGTAAATATAATGTGCAACGAAAGGCCTTTCTCAATGATCAAGTGAGTGTCATTCTCACCCAAAAGACCCCCCCAAAATATAAGGATCCCGGTAGTCCCACAATTTCACGTATCATTGGAGACTACCGGATTGAGTGTGCATTGCTAGATTTGGGGGAAAGCATAAATTTCATACCATACTCGGTATACGAGCAATTGGGTCTTGGTGAATTTAAACCCACAAAAACCAAATTGCAACTCTTTGATCGATCGATTCGTGTGCCAAGAGGAGTAGTAGAGGATGTATTAGTCCAAGTCGATAAATTCTACTATCTGGTGGATTTTATCGTCTTGGACACGCAACCGGTTATAGATACTAGCACTCAAATACCGGTAATTTTAGGCCGCCCATTCTTGGCTACATCAAATGCATTTACAAATTGTTGGAATGGGGTGATGCAATTGTATTGTGGGAACATGACATTAGAAGTGGATGTGTTCCATATGGGCAAAAGGCATAGGGATGATGATGATATCATGAGGTAGACTTTATCAAGTCCATTGTGGAAGAGAAATTCGTTTTAAATTAGAATTTTGATCCTCTAGATGTTGTTTACTTCGATCCCTTTAAGGATTGGGACAATGAAGATTATCCTTATAAGATAAACATGATAGAATCTATGGAAGATGGGGAGTTTTTTCAACTCGATCTACTTAAAAGTTTGGAGACATGAGTGGCACATCCAACGATGAATACAATTTAATTATTAATGAGGCCTTGGAAGTGCTAATTTTTGAAAGTTTTCTTGACGAGTCACCAATTTTTTATTTACACCAATTTGTTATTGTTAAAATTAGAAAATGAACTACAAGGACATTTTCTGTATGTATTGTTGCTCTGGGGTTCTGAGTAGTAGAAACATTCATAGATAATCACAAGCATTCACAAAAGGTATACAAGAAGAGATATCGCAAGGCGAATTTTATTCCAGAGATCCAGAGAACTTGAACATTTCAGGCCGTGATCTGGCACGAGCCCTTAATTACATCGAGTGATCGATGACTCTTGATTAAAAGGCAGAAGACTAGTCAATGGGGACCATGGTCTTAGATTTTGTGGTCGTAGAGACCTGTATTTATTTTGTTATGGACTGAACCATCTTTGTATTCGTCAGATGTCTATGTCCCATGTTTTGATCGGAGATCCAGGTTGAGAGCATCAGGGTTTATGACTGAGAAGGACAACTTTGGGCCTGTGACCTTGGGAAGTCCAATCTACAGCTGTGTATACCTGAGTAGCCAACTGACGGATGCCGTTCGAATGGGTAGGGCATCGACTGTTGTATTGTGGTAGTTCATAGCAATTGATTTGTAGCGAATTGAAACTCTTTGATATGGTTTATCGTGATAACCATAATCCCATTTTTCTAGCTTTCACCCCTAATTGGATCATATCTTGCAGCGAATATAAATGATGATGCATTTGTATAGTCCTGGATGTTGGCAACTTCTTTCCGAGAGGTCGTTTCATTCATCATGTTGAATCGGGTCAAACCTTGAAGGTACGCAATTATGTATGTTTGAAGACCCCGAATGTTCGTTTGACCATTCCATTGCGTCCGGAGTGCTCGAAATACCCAGAATAGGCTCAAACGGAACTTAAAAACACTTAAAATTGAGTCCTGTTCACCCATAAACATTTTCGATAATTGACTGATTTTTCGGGTGCGTGGGACCTAATTTATGGGTGCGTGGGACTCCAATGCACCCTTAAATTAGTTATCTGATTTTTATTGAATTTATGGACGCATCAGACAATTTTCAGGTGCGTGGGAGTCCAATGAACCTTGAAAATGCTTGTCCGAATTATGTTGAATTTTTGGGTGCGTGGGACACTTTTCGGGTGCGTGCGCACACTTATGACTTTTATAATCCGGACCTGCGGTGGTATTGGTCGGAGTGATCTTTCGATGAAAGTTACCGGTGATCGAAAAGGAATTTCGGTGATCGAAAAAGTTTTCTGGCGGTCGGAAAGGGATTCCGACGAGGGTTTCCAACGACAAATCCCAAATACTCAGGGGATAATAGCTCTCTCTCTCTCTCTCTCCTAATATGTATAAATGAACAGTGAAAGGGGGTATTTATACCCAAAAATACCAGACAATGACCAATGAGGGGCTGTCATGTATGATGCATCCCATAAAGCCTTCAACGCACCCCCAAATAGGCGCGTGGGAGCTCCGACGCACCCAAAAATGATATTTTAAAATGTACTGATTTTATGGGTGCGTCGAGCTATGTTTTGGGTGCGTTGGAGTCCAATGCATCCAAAAAATGATATGTCATTCTTGGTGAATTCATGGGTGCGTCGAGCTATTTTTCGGACGCGTCAGACCATTTTTCGGATGCGTCATGGTCTAATGCACTCTGAAATTGAAGTTCTGGATTTACTGAATTTATGGACGGGTCGAAGGTATTTTTCGGATGCGCTAAGATATTTTTTGGATCCGTTAGAGGTGAAATACATCCTGAAATGTTTCTTGAATTTTCATGAATTTAAGGGTGCGTCAAGCTGAATAAATGGGTGCGCTTGACGTACTCGTGGTTTGTACAAATTGGGTTTTGCGAAATGAAGGGTTCGCGGGGCCCGCTTTTTGGCCAATCTTCATGCACTGCTTATTATAATTCATAATGAAGGTGTCTGCTTGATTCTGGACGGTTTTGATCACTGTGATTGGTGGGGCCCACCGGAGAAAAATGGCCAAGTACTGAATCTCTTGCAAATCTTACTATTTGGATGCATTGGATGGTATTTTGTAGGATTTCCTCGAAGTACATGCCTAGTTGATTTGTTTCGGAGGGTACTGACTTTTGAGACCCCAACAGATGCCCCTTCGGTGCATTGCGGTGGATGTTTGACAGTTCAACGCAACGCATCAGATTTTCGGGTCTACACTATAAATAGATAAGATAGCCTGATTTTCGTTCATTTCCCATTTTTCACTGTGCATTCGCTTTGCCTTTGACGCACCCACTCGTTCGCCAACGCACCGTTTTATTGTCGCCAACGCACCCAAAAAAGGTCGCGCGCACCCTCTTATTTCGGATAGTGGGATTTTGGGGTGCGTCGAGCGTGACGCACCCAAATAATGACTTGGTGAAAATTTTAATTTTAAGGGTGCGTCGAGCTTGACGCACCTAAATATTAGAACTTAGGTGAATCTTGGGATCTTTAAGGATGCGTTGAGTCTTGACGCACCCGTCGTCCCGACTTTGGGAGAACTCTTTGATTTTAAGGGTGTGTTATGCTTGACGCACCCAAATATCGAGGTTTTTGGAAGTAGTCAGATTTTTAGGTTGCATCGTGGTTGACGCATCCTTCGTCATAAGTCGGGGAAAACCCTTCGATTTTAAGGGTGCGTCGGGTGTGACGCATCCGAATATTAAACTTCATACTTTTTGCAGAATTCAGGCCATTTTAGGGGTGCAACAGGCTGGACATACCTAGTTTTCAGGACTTGAAATTTTCTTGTTTTTGGGGCTCTTTCATGTGTATATTTGGCACAACACATGCTCGTTATATCCACTTTTTGGCTGGCCAAAGCTATTCCCATGGTGACAGAGATTGTTATTTTGAAGGGTATGGGGTCCCATACTTCCGTCATACGTTCTCATGTGCATTCATTGTTATCCAGAAGCTGTATCGGGTCTCATACACTTGAAATTTTGGGCTATGCCTAGCCGAAAGTGGTCTCTTCTAGAGGTTATAATGATTAACTTAAATAGAGTTTAGATGTACTTGTGCATGCCTCCCTTGACTTTGGATCTAATGTGAATGGTCTCTATACGTTTTCTTTATTTACTCCTTTTTTATTGAATTGCCATGATTCTCAGATCGGGTTGTTAGTCTTGTTTTCCAGCAGACAATGGTCGTAACCCGTGCTTCCTTGCGCGCTTCTTGGCTCCCTCAATCGTCCTGAGGCTTGGTCGTCTCTCGATTCTCAGCATGATGAGGTGTTTGAGGCTCTGTCCAGGCTAAGCGCAGACTCTCGCCCTATCCTGAAGGCTATCTGGAATATCTCCCTTATCGCCTCCATTTCCAACGAGCATAGAGAAGCTATCCTCGATTTCATCAGCGATCCTTGAGGCGGAGGAGCCCCCTTTGGCTATTTCTTTCTTCAATCTGGTGGGCAAATATCATTTTCTGAGGAGAGAAAATCGGGTGAATGAGAGATGCCTCGCCACTATCCTCCCATATGTGGAGGCGGAGGTTCAAGACCACCGCGTTGGGATTTGGAGATCGGTGAGAGATGCCTGGAGGACCCATCGGAGGCTTGCAGTTGAAATTCCTGCTGCGAGGCGCCAGGCCGAGTTAGAGTATCTGAGCTTTGATTTCGTTCAGCAGTGCATCTCCCACCTGATGGATCTGATCTCTAAGGAAGCTTGAGTTCAGGCGAAGGTGGATGAGCTGAAGACTCAGGTTCTTCCCCTGCTGTAGGACTGAGATCTTCCTCTGACCATGGGGAGAGGGCCCCACAATTTTGTGTTATCTTGTGACAAACATTAACTTTAAACATTAAACAATTGATATGACAATCCAAACATTTTGGAATTGTCTTTATAGTTGATGAATGATGATTAGACCATTTTCTCTTTCTTCTATCCTTTCTTGTTTATATATGTGATGATGATGTCGTGTTGTGAATGTTGTCGCATTATTTCCTTTCTTGCTGGTTTGGATGTGTTTTACTGAGGTTTTGATTCATTTGTTTGGGCGCCTGCATTTTCTCTTACCTGCTGCCTTGCAAACGTTGATTTCTTTATGCGTGCATTTTTCTTTGCTCTGAGCTATATCTAAGCTTTTTGTGTGCCGTCGCAGATCATAATGGCTAGTGACCCTTCTAGGGCCGGTCCTTCAGGTCCTCCATTAACCCCATCGAAGCGCAAGCGGGCGGCTTCGAAGAGCGTTAGTCACCCATCTGATCAGAACCCCCAGTGGTTCCTGCCTACAGAAACCTTCAACTTCTACGAGCGCATACCGACGCTGTCCAAGGACATGCAGAAGAGGATCCTCTGCGATAGGGTTGTGCCACCCCCTCTAGACAGGGGTACACAAGAGCAATGGGACACTTGGTTCACTCCCTTATGGGGTTTTCAAAGCGATGGGACAACGGGTTCCGAGGAGGGTGAGGCAAGTCCGTTGGCCCCTGCCCAATCCGCCAGGCGCGGTCGCCCAAAGAGGGCCAGCAAGGGTGCAAAGCAGGTGTACCTGGAGAAGCAGGCCAGGTCTAAGTCCGATAAGATGAAGATTGTTTGGTCGACTGTGAAGCTGGTCACCTCCCCTCTTGCCATACGGAACCCTTATACGCGAGGGTACATTAGGTCCACCAGAAGTTTTCAACGGCACCGCTCTCTTCCCAGCATTGAGCCTTCAGATGTATGTCCCGCGAATTCCTTTTTTAGCGTAGATACATGGACGTCTACCCCTGCACCGTTCCTCAACTGCTCTTTGTCTGAGAATGGCAGACGGCAAGCTGTTTTGGACCCGAACATCATGATATCTTTAGAGCCGAACCAGGACCCCCATCGGTCCTTCCCTACGCACTATTTTGAGACCCTTCGTCAAAGGTTTCATCACTTGGGAGACATTAAAATCCGGCTGTCGGGTGCATTCCAGACCCGGGGTCATCTGATCGCCCATCCTGGATATGAAGCATGGGCGAACTGAATTCTAGAACGACATAGAGAGGTCCTGAAAGCGGTAGGCCTATTCAAGGCTATCGCGGCGACCTCAAGCTTTTTTTGCGGTGAACCGTGGGTCTAGAAGGGATTTCTGAACCACTGGTGTTCTATCACCAATACCTTTCACTTACCGTATGGAGAGATGAGCATCTCACTTTGGGACTTGTACCGTATTGTCGGTCTCCCGATTCGCGGGAGAATATATGACGAGTGGGTCCTTAGCGACGACGAACTATCCCGGAAGAAGAAATGAGTGAACGAGGGCTTCTTTTCTCCAGCTTGCTACGAGCTATTTGCGAAACTTCTGCAATTCTGGGATTTCAAGGACAAGCTTCCTTTTGAAGATTGGCTGGTTTATTTCAGCCACGGCTTGGAGTAAGTACTTAACCATAAGCCGCATGCCATTACTTTATTCCATCTTTCTTTCTTCCATTAATGACTTATTTTCTTCATTTCAGTTTGGACTATGCGGCTTACGATGAAGGCCGCGGGGATAAGGTCTTTTCAGAGAATCGGATGAAGGAAAACTTCCCTCGCCCCAACAAGCTTTCCCCGACCAGTGAGCTGGCTGGGTTTTTGGCATATTGGCTGAGCTGTGCGGTCTTGCCGAGTTCCAAACAGGCTGACAGTGTGAGGGTATCTTGCTTTGCCATCGCAGGGACCTTGGCTAATGGTCATCGATATGCAATAGCTCCTGCTATGTTGTGTTCTCTTTATCGAGCCTTTGGTTACGTCATCAGTAATAAGGATCGTGCTGCTTTCGGTATGAATTCTGCCTACTGCGGGTGGCATTTCCTGTCCAGGTGGCTTGGAGTATATTTCCCTTGGGTATATGGCATAGAATCCGGAGATTATTCAGAGAGGAGTGGTTCCGTTATACTTTTTTCAAAAGTGGAAGATGGTCGGGCTAAACTTGAACACTGTCAAGGAGAGAATTGCTAGATACGACGACGTCCACTTTTTCCACTTTTCGGGTACCAGGAGCAAAGATTCAATATTGTGTACGGACGATGACAGCATAGACCACAATGAACGCTCATTCTTGATAGCCATCCGCCCATCATCTCTTCCTTTACGTGAAGGGTTGGAGTTCTGGAGGGAGCAGTACTACCCCAATCGTTTCACTCATCAGTTCAGGTATGATCAAGGAGTACCTGAAACATTGGAGCCGGTGACTCGTGAGCAGCGGGCATACGGTGTCAGGCCTATTCATTGGAAACGGATGTGGCGGCAGCTCCTGCTAACTGGGACCGGTTGCTCTTTTGCTATCCCTAGGACAAAGAGTGTCACTGGTGCTTCTTTCGGGTGGATGAGATGGTGGGCTCATCAGTATATGTTGATTCAGAATGGTCATCATGTCACTGATCCTGTCTTCGTTACACCTCCGATTGTCAGTCCGGCTCTTGCCGATGGACTGGGATATGTGACGGAGCATCTTCATCAGCTTGCTATACCGGGTACTCGGAGGCTAGTGACTTCGATGAACGTGATAATTGATCATGAGAAGCCCGAGCATACCCTAGAAGGTTGGATTGCTTATGGGGAAAGGAGTATCGTGCAGGAGGGGTCGGAGTTCCCGTCTCTTGGTCCTATTGATGAGGTGTCTCAGGGAGGTAATGTTCCCAGGGGTAATGATGATCAAAATGATGGAGACGGTGATGGTGATGATGGTGGTGATGGCGGTGGCGGAGGAGATGATGGTGAGGGTGGTGATGATGGTGAGGGTGGAGATGATGGTGGCGGTGCTGACGAGGACGGTGGTGATAACGGTGACAGAAATGCATCGACGGGTGGTCAGAGAAGTTAAGGGGGTTTACGTAGATGCTCTGCTCTCGAGGACAGTGACGATGAGATGTCACCTGAGCGGACTGGTCCTCAAGTGAAGACTGCTCATCGCACTTTGGTAGTTGATAGAGGAAAGAATATTAATGAGATGCACAAGAGATATGATGAAGAGAGATTACAGAAACGGCTTTCTGAGGTTGCTGGTGATATCCCGACTGGTGATGCAAGTGCGGTCAGGGAAGAGGGTGAGCTGAGTCTTCAGGATAATTTGAGTGGAGATCGTCACACTGAGGAAGGCAATGATGATGAACCGATATATGACAAGCTCGTCCCTGAGGCATATGTAGAAGCTATTTTCATGGACTTAGATGACGAGGTGCCCACTGACACTGTTCTTATCTCCGATAACCCTGTGGCTGAAGCTGCAGATGATCAAGGTCCCATTCATGAAACGACCGTCACTGCTGCGGCGAGGGTTGCACTTCCCCTGACCCTTTCTCGTGCTGAAGATATTGTGGTCGGGGATGCTGATCTAGCTTCTCGAGATGCCACGGCTTCTGTCATTGAATCAAGTGTGCCTGAACTTATCTTGGAAGCACCTCCGACTGTCGGACCATCATCAGCTGAGCCTATTGTGAAAGCTGTTCCCGTTATTGGACCGTCGTTAACTGAACCTATCGGGGAGGCTTCCCATGGGGTTGAGGTTTCTGATATAGGAGCAAGTGCATTGGAACGTGCCACGAAAGCTCCTCCTACTGTTATACCATTATCGGTTGAACCCGTTGTGGAAGCCCCTCCTATTGTCATGCCAGCATCTGACACTAACATTCTTGAGGTCGTAGTACTATCTTCTCCAGAACTACCTGAGCCGTCGACCGAGGGGATCGCTGAACCTACCCCAGTATTACCTACACCCACTACCTCAACTAGCGTGCCTGTTGTTGACATTCCTGAAGCCACTGGTATATTACCTGTCTTCATCATTTCGACTATCTTTTTCCTCACCGAGGTCTCTTTATACTAATTTTATCATTTCTTTTATTAGCAACCGTTCCTATCCATGCTTCAGCCCCTGTCGCCTTTCCTGAGGCGTTCATTTCTTCTCTTCGAGGACTGTCGAGGGTGAAGGCAGACCTTTTGAAGAGTCTTCTAACAAACATTGCTGCCTCTCTGAAGAACATGAATGAATGGTCTATTTTGGATGAAGGGCTGCAAGCGCTTGAATACAACGCTGCATGGCTTGGGATTGATGTCTCCTTGATGGTCAACCATGTGGTCCTGTTTAAGGAAGGCATGACACAACTCAACGAGGCGAGACACTTTAGAGTTGATCCTTCTGTTGAGGAGAGACGTGGTCATTTGCAGTCCCTCCTGCCAAAGCTTGAATTGTGCGAGGCAGACATAATTGCGATGAGGCAGGATTGGCAGGCTGTCACTGTCGGGCATCAGGAAGCCACGGATCAACTGGCAGAGATAGACAATGAGATAGCACGGCTGCAAGATGAACGCTCCATTATTCACCTCAATCTCTCAAAATTTGGCAATCAGAAGGCTCGTCTGCAATCATCTGTCGAAAAGTGCGAGGCCAAATGTAGCACCATACGAAATCAGGTCGCAGAATTGAGGGAGTTCCTTCAAAGCATTATTGATCCTGCACAGGTTTTAGCTGCAGCGGAGGCAACACAGAGGGCAACCCAGGAGTCTGCAATTCACTTGTTAGAACAATGTTTAAGAAATTTGAACGGTTGAGCTTTGTGATCATTTCATTCTGTAATTCGTGGAGACACGTTGTGACGGTAATGTTGTAATGATATGTATACTGTTCACGTGATTTTGCTATGTGTTTTATCTACTTGATACTTCTTTTATTTGAATTTGGGTTCGAAAATAAAGCAGACTATTTTGAAAGGGATGTCCCCCTGTCAGGACTCAAACCTATGTTTATGCGAAATGGGTGCGACCGAGCCCTGATCTTAAGGCTCATCTTTCCATTCCATTCTTGACAATCTCGGATCGGGCGGGGTGGCAATGCCTGACACGTCTCGGGTTTTAATGACTTTCCTGATACCTGTGTAAACACACAGAATAGATTATTAGTATTTGTAATTGTAAGCATTGATCATCGTATGGTATCATTTCTTTTGATGTTTGTTTATTACACTTTCCCTTTAGCGGGGTGTTTACAAATCACAATGGTATTCTATGTCAAGTATAATATCTTTTCAAAAATCGACCGTTCACCAACGAGCTGATGCCTTGCCCCTTGCAATCAATCACTCGATAGGCCCCGTTGGAATAAACTTCATCGATGATACACACTAGATCCCACTTCGGGTCGAATTTACTTTTGGGACCTTGAGCCAGCGCCAGACGTTTCATCATTAGTACCAAGTCGCCCCTTTTGAACGACTTACTACGGACTCGTTTATCGTATGAGGCTGAGATTTGTTTCTGATACATTTCGAGCCTTTGCTGAGTGGCGAGCCTCTTTTCATCTAAATCGTCGAGTTCGGCCATTCTGATCTCGGCATTGCGCTCGGTTGTCAAGGAGTGTCGAAGTGCGATCCGTAATGACTCAACCTGTATTTCCATCGGGACCACCGCCTCTGTGCCGTATACCAGTGAGTAAGGCGTGGCTTTGGTGGCTATGCGGTATGTGGTCCGATACACCCATAATGCTTCGGGCAGACACTTGTCCCAATCTTTCTTATTCTCTGCCATTGTCTTTTTCAGAATCTTCACGATAGTCTTATTGAATGCCTCGGCCAGTTCATTCGCGGGAGGATAGTAAGGTGTCGAATAGCAGTGCTTGATCTTGAACTTCGTGCACAACTTGTTGATGGTGGCGTTCTTGAAGGGTGTTCCGTTGTCGGTAGTGATTTTCTCGGTAATACCATGTCGGTATAATATGGTATGACGGATGAAACCTTCGACGTGTTTGGCCTTCACGCTCCTAAGCGCCACTGCCTCGACCCACTTGGAAAAGTAATCCGTCGCAGCTAAGATGTATTGGTGCCCCTGAGAAGAGGGTGGGCTGATCGGTCCAATCACATCCATGCCCCAGGCTGTAAAAGGCCAGGACATCACCGATTGATGCAACTCTTCCGGTGGCGAGTGTATAATATCTGCATGGATCTGGCACTGATGACATTTCTTGACGTATTCTATCGCATCTTTTGTCATCGTGGGCTAATAATATCCCATGTGTCGGACACGGTAATGTAGATTCTTGCCTCCTTGGTGAGCACCGCACTCTCCTCCATGAGCTTCCTTCAATGTGGCATACGCTTCTGTTCACTTTCCCAAGTGTAGGGTTGCGATGTAGTAATAATTCGGAAAGACCGAGTATCGTTCCCACAGAGATTTATGAATGGGTATTCTCAAAATTTGTCTAAAATAACTAGTAATTAAGAACCTATTAAGAACTAAAACTGGAAAATAGCAATTTGGGTTTAAACAGTGAATGTGTAAGGTAATTTTAATCTAAAAAGGCACTAGAGCGCCAATGATCCACTTTTGATAAGTTTCAATGCATCAACACAACTAGGTCTCTCATGACTCAATCGGAATCGAATTCATATCTCTATCCGATCGGAATATAGAGCGGTTCAATCAGCAATTATCCAAAACAAGTGCTTATTCATTGATTTGATTCCCACAACCATGCTCAGGCCTTGGGCACACTCAATTGTGTAGGACAAGCCTCTTTTCAATCTAGTTGAGACTCACAACCATAGCCTTCATCAAATCCTGTCACTAGACTTGATTACAACTAATGATTAAAACTCTAATTAAATCAAAATCAATCAACAAACAACTATTTCAGATTACTACAAAAGATAAGAACTTTAGTTGAATGAGTTCCCACATGAAAATTAGGCCATTGCATACAAGACAATCAAAGAATCTACCATGCCCATAGTTAATGATAGATCAATGAACTACACAAGCATAAACAATGCTCAGAAGCTAAATTGCTAAGTTAGGATCACTAAGAATCACATGAGCCCGGAGTCATCAAAAGATCAAAGTAAAAACCCAACTAGTACTTGATTCAAACTCAAATTAACTAAAATTCATCAATTAAATCATAAAAAGGAAACCTAGGTTGCATCAATCCATTAAAAACGAATCAAAAGCTTCACCTTTTAGCCCTAGCTAAGAGGTTTTAGTTCATCTCTAACATCCTTGAACTAGAAGCCTCAAAAACATAAAAACTACTAAAACAGGAAGAAAACTAAGAAAACTTGAAATAGAATCCATCTCCCAAGCAATCTCTACGTCCTAGCATGCTCTGGTATGAAGGGAAGAAGTCCTTTTATAGCTCGGAGGTGTCCATTGCGTAAGAAACTTCCAGATTTTGCGTAAGGATACGCACTTGCGCAGAGAATTTCGACGCCCGATTTAGAAACTGCCCGTTTTGCATGGCTGACCGATCGGACGACCGGTCAGACTGGGCTGGTCGATCGGTCGTGACCGGTCAGACTGTGTTGTCCTTCATACAACAGCTTTTAATAATGTGGCCGACCGGTCTTGACCAGTCTGGCTCCTTTGGCCGACCGGTCGTACGACCAGTCTAGGCCCTTTTTCTTCTTCATTTCTTTCTTTCCTTCTCTGCTATGCTTTCTTCTCTCTTTGGTTTTCCTTCAACCTTCATCCAATGGCTCTATATAGCCTCTTTTGGTCTTCAATGCTTGTAAGGAGCTTTATTTAGCCTTGAATCAGTGAAATCTCCATCTTGTCCCTAAAATCACAAATCATGCATTAGAGTAGTCCTTTAAACGTGTAAACCGTGCATAATGAGTGATGAATTGGGGTTAGAATATGCACAATTTAGAGCTCAATGTGGCATACAATTCATCCTGGTCCAAGCAGCGTAGCAACACTCCCTCATATGAGTGCTTGTAAAGGATGTCATTCTGTATTATAAATGACCCGGCGCGCCTCCTGACTTACGTGCGCTTCTTAGGCTCTTCTAGTAAAAACTCGTATTTCAAGTAGTCGGTGAATGGCCTTTTTCAGTCATTTTCTTCTGTGATTTTGAAGCAACAGATAGGGTTCACGCTTGATTCACCACCACGAAGTACAACTGTCGGTGGCATCCTTCTTGCTTCCATTGTTACTTGAAGTGGACTGCCTTCGGGATTAGCCAAAGCAGCAGCCAGACTGGCCAATGCGTCAGCCTATACGTTCTCCTGCCTTGCTATATGTGAATTTATGCTGTTACGAAACTGGTCGAACAGTGACTATGCTTGGTGGCAGAAAGATGACAACTCGGGTTTGTGGACCTCCTATTCTGTCGTCAACTGTCCGATGACGAGCCTGGAGTCACCATAGATCTGTATTGCTTTGATCCGCATCTTTAAGGCGAGTTGCAATCCGATGATGAGGGCTTGATATTCTGCTTCATTGTTAGTGCAAGCTGGCATGATCGTAAATGAGTAGGGCAGCAAATCTCCCTACGGGCTGATAAATATAACCCCTGCTCCTACCCCTGTTGACCTGGAGGCTCCGTCGAAGTACATCTACTAGAGTCACGGTTCTCCAACCATCATAACCTGATCATCTGGGAGATCACATTCCATTTCTTCGCTGCTCGGGATTGGATGCACAGCGAGAAAATCTGCGATCGCCTGTCCTTTAATAGCTCAGGCTGGGACGTATGTGATGTCGAATTTAGAAAGGAGAAGGGCCCACTTTGCTAAGCATCCGGACATCATAGGCCGGTTCATGAGGAATTTGATCGGGTCCGCCTTGGATATCAACTTTATTTGGTGCGAGAGGCAGTAATGCCTAAGTTTCTGCACAGTGAAAATGAGAGCGAGACATATTTTCTCAATTGCTGAATAGTTGAATTCGGCCCCCACCAGCGTGCGACTCAAATAATATAGCGCATTCTCCTTCTCTTCTTCGTTCTTTTGTGCCAGGAGTGCCCCCAGTGAGTTATCACTTACTACGATGTATAGAATCAACGGCTTTCCCTTGATTGGGGCAGTAAGGACTGACGAATTCCCGAGCATTTCTTTTAGTGAATCGAAAGCTTTCTGACAAGCGTCATCCCATTCAAACTTAACATCTTTCTTGTTGAGTCGGGAGAACGGCTGACAATGACCAGCCAGGTTCGAAGTGAATCTTCTTAGATATGCCACGCGGCCTTGAAAACTCTTCAACTGTTTTAGATTTTTCGGTGGTGGCATTTTTCTGATGGCCTTAATCTTGGCGGGGTCGATCTCTATGCCCCTGTGTTTAACGACAAAGCCCAAGAATTTGCCGGATGTGACCCCAAATGCGCACTTTAGCTGATTCATATGGAGACTCTTTGTTCGCTTCCCCAAGTGTAGGGTTGCGATGTAGTAATAAACTCGGTAAGACCGAGGTCGATCCACAGGGACTTATGTAGGATTTCATAAACACATCCAAAAGTGTCTTTTAAAAGCTAATAATCAGATTTTGAATAGAATTGATGTGAATAATAGTTTTAAACTAATTTGAATGTAGACAATTATAAAAAGGCACTAGGGGTTCAAGGATCCACTTGTAGCAATCCTTGATGTTCAATCCGCTGTGGTTTCTCATTCTCTCAACTAGAATCGACATTAAGGTCTATCTAGTCGGACGATAGAGCTGTTAAACCAAACAATCTGTATTATGTAAGTTCGATGCATAAGATTCACTCAATGTAGGCTGAGCTGAGCATGCTCAATTGCATAGGTCATTCCCCTTTCCAAACAGTCCAATTCATAATCATAACCATCCTCAAGTCCTGTCACAAGACAAGGCTAGATCATGATTTGAACTAGATTCAAATCACATGCACAGTCCCTTACATAACCCAGAAAATCAGAAAAATAGAACTTTGGTAGGAAGTCCCTTCATGAAGATCATAGTCCTAGAGCGCACTCCAATTCCTCGGATCATACAGGTCTAGACTGATACAAACCAAATAAGGAATTAAGTAATTCTCCCAAACATCCATGAGTCATCATAAGACTAAGAAAAACTACTTAAAAACTTGTATAAACTTCAAACCATAGTCCATAATCATGAATTCCATACTTAAAACCAACTAGCTACGAATTGAAACATCTTGGATCCACTACAAGCTTCACCTCTTAGCCCTAGCTAAGAGGTTTAGCTGCTCATGATCCAAGGAAACATGAAACAACTAAAAAGTTCATAAAAACAGCAAAACAAACTAGAGGGAGTTGTGGAACTCCGAGATTCACTTCCGCCGCCTCCAAGCTTGCTTCCACCCTTCTTAGATACCCTAGGAACGATCCCTAGGTGTCCTTTTATAGTCTGGAGGCTCCGCAACTTCAGAAGAATCGAGAAACTGCGTAAGAGTTACGCAGTGCGCAGAAGAAATCGGGCCAGGAATAGAAGTTCTGATTTTTCACATTGGCCGACCGGTCTGGACCGGTCGGACTGGGCTGGCCGACCAGTCACGACCGGTCTGGCCCTCTTCTGGCAGTAGTCCAGCAACCATGCTCGACCGGTCAAGACCGGTCGGGCTTATTCAACAATGTTCCAGCAGGTATGGCCGACCGGTCAAGACCGGTCGGTCATCTTCATTAAAGCTCCAGCGTGCATGGCTGACCGGTCTGGACCGGTCAGGCTCCCTTGGCCGACCGATCTAGACCGGTCGGCTTCTGTTGCTTCTTCTTTTCTTCCTTTCTTTCTTCTACTCTCTTCTTTCTTTGCTTCTTTCTTTGCTTCCTTCTTCCTTCGGCCCACCTTGGGTCTTCATCCAAGGATCTAAATAAGTTCTTTTCATCTTCAATTAGGCGGAGTCCACTCTCAAACCTGCAATCACAAAACATGCATTAGATTAGTCTATAAACCATGCAAACCTCGCACAATGAGTGATGAATTGGGGTTAGAATATGCACAATTAAGAGCTCAACACACCCCCCAACCAGCATTTTGCTAGTCCCGAGCAAAACATGCGTGAAGCTAATCCCATTCTTCAAAACTCAACTCTCTTTCAGAAACCCTTCTTCTATATGTTCCAAGACCTACAAGCGTAAGATTCAGAATTATTAGGCGACAGGGGCTGAAACCGTAAGCTCTTAAAACATAATAAGCATTCATATGAAATTCCCGCTGATTGGTTGATAAATAGAAGAACTTGAACAAATTCACCCTAGTGTGGACAGTGAAAAATTCATCTCATGAGTTTCTAGGATTATCTTCTTCATAGATCAATCAGACTTATAGATCTCAAGGTATATAGAGCCACATCAAGCTAATGACAGGAATTTGCTTTATCGTCCTTCCGACGAATTTCACACTACGTCCCATTTCCGGCTTTGGTTACGGGTAGACCATCCCCCGGTTGGTAGTAGGTAGCCCTAATCGGAATTTTCCACCATTTTTCCATCATTCCCAATTTCATCCTTCCTTTCCCTTTTTTTTTATTTAGATAGGATTTTTAGAAATCCATATCCATCATTGTTTTCCCATGGACAAGGATGGACAAAGTACCCCGGCCTGATTTCTCAATACCTTAATTCAAAGTCTAGCTAATCCATAAATCACAGTCCCTTCAACCCATGAAAATCGTGTAATGTGAACTAGGTGTAAAAGTGTTCAGATTTTCTATCAATCACAGAAATAGGGGAATTCACATATAAAACCATTACGCTATGAGAGATTCCAGACATACAGCCCCATACACTTCATATCTCCTCCTCTTATGCTCATATCATCTGGAATGCATAGAACCGATGTTTTCCAAAAGAGTTTCGAATTTTTGAAAAATCGAAAAAATTTCCACATAATTGCTTGAAATGTTGCAAAACGCTGGATTCATCCAAGTGATCCTACACCCCCCAACCAAATCTTGCATTGTCTTCAATGTAAAAGATGTGCAATGAGCAAAACATGAGAGCAATTTGAAAAAGAAAAGTGAGTGAGGAGTGATAGTACCTGAGAGAGTGAAAATTGGAATTCCTCCTCCTTCTAACAAACCTAAGCAAAAGTAAACCAAAGCAACAAAATTCTAATCCTAACTACTCTATACCTCCGTCAGACTAGGAGATCAATCATCCTGATACACAGGATCATTCAGGGGTATGGACATACCTTCTGAAGGAAATTTCTCAAAGAACGGCTTTAATCGCTGCCCATTTGCCTTAAAAATGTTGCCGTTCCTCGGATTCAATAGCTCGACAGTCCCATATGGATAGATAGTTTGCACAATGTAGGGACCGGTCCATCGAGATCTCAATTTTCCTGAAAATAGATGTAAGCGAGAATTATACATGAGGACTTTTTGATTGATCGTGAATGTCTTGCGAAGAATATTCTTATCATGGAATATCTTTGTCTTGTCCTTGTAAATTCTCGCATTCTTATAAGCTTCATTCCGGATTTCCACAAGTTCATTCAATTGTAGTTTGTGTAACGAGCTTGCCTTGTCAGAATTGAAATTCATCTTCTTAATAGCCCAATATGCCCTATGTTCTAACTCCACAGGCAAGTGACAAGCCTTCCCATAGACAAGTCTATAGGGAGACATTCCAATAGGGGTTTTGAAAGCAGTACGGTAAGCCCAAAGCGCATCGGTAAGCTGAAGCGACCAATCCTTGCGATCGGGGTTCACTGTTTTCTCTAAAATGTGTTTAATCTCCCTATTGGATATCTCAGCCTGTCCACTAGTTTGTGGGTGATAGGGAGTGCTCACTTTGTGTGTTACGCCATATTTCTTCATTAAGGTTTCAAAAGGGCGATTGCAAAAGTGAGACCCTCCATCACTTATGATGACTCGAGGCGTTCCAAATCGGGAAAGAATATTTTCTTTTAAAAATCGAATGACCGTTTTATGGTCATTATTCCGGCAAGGGATGGCCTCGACCCATTTGGAAACATAATCAACGGCAAGCAAGATGTATAAGTTTCCAAAAGAAGATGGGAATGGGCCCATGAAATCGATGCCCCAACAATAAAAAATTTCGATTATTAAGATGGGATTGAGTGGCATCATATTTCTATGGGAGATTCCTCCTAATTTCTGACAAGGTTCACATGCTTTGCAAAACTCATGTGTATCTTTGAACATGGTGGGCCAATAAAACCCACATTGCAGAATTTTCGCTGTGGTCTTTTTAGCCGAAAAGTGGCCACCACATGCCTGAGAATGACAGAAGGAGATGATACTTTGTTGTTCCTCATCTGGCACACATCTCCTTATGATTTGATCGGGACAATACTTGAATAAGTATGGGTCGTCCCATAGGAATTTCCGCACCTCTGTGAAGAATTTATCCTTATCTTGCTTTTTCCAATATGTAGGAATTGTACCTGTAGCAAGATAGTTAGCAATGTCTGCATACCATGCCAATTGGGAAATAGCAAAAAGTTGTTCATCAGGGAACATGTCATTGATTCCCGTCGTTTTAGGGGAATCAGTGAGGACAAGTCGAGAGAGGTGGTCAGCTACTACATTCTCTACTCCTTTCTTATCACGTATTTCTATGTCGAATTCCTGGAGTAGAAGGATCCATCTTAACAACCGTGGTTTAGCATCTTTCTTAGAAAGAAGATACTTAAGCGCGGCATGGTCAGTGAATATAATGATCTTGGATCCAATCAAGTAGGACTTAAACTTGTCCAAGGCAAAAACTACGGCTAAAAGTTCTTTTTCAGTAGTGGTGTAGTTTGCTTGGGCTGAGTTTAGGGTTCTACTTGCATAGTAGATGACACATGGCTTTTGCTCTTTTCTTTGACTTAACACAGCCCCAATAGCATAGTCACTAGCATCACACATAATCTCAAAAGGAATGCTCCAATCAGGTGGTTGCATTATGGGAGCACATGTCAACATACCTTTAAGGGTGGTAAAGGCCTTTTGACATTCTTCATTCCACTCGAATGAATTTTCCTTTTGAAGTAGGTTGCATAAAGGGCGAGAGAGTGAACTGAAGTCCTTTATGAACCTTCTGTAAAATCCTGTGTGTCCTAAAAAGGACCGTACATCTCGTACGCTTTTGGGTGGTGGAAGGTTAGAGATAAGATCAATTTTCGCTTTGTCCACCTCGATTCCATTTTGTGAAACGATGTGTCCAAGTACAATTCCCTTTTGAACCATGAAGTGACACTTCTCCCAATTGAGCACAAGGTTCTTCTCTTCGCATCTTTTCAGCACAGACTTCAAGTGCTCAAGGCACTCATCAAAGCTACAACCAAATATGAAAAAATCATCCATGAAGACTTCGAGAATGGTCCCCACCATGTCAGAAAAGATACTCATCATACAACGCTGAAAGGTGGCAGGGGCATTACATAGTCCAAATGGCATCCGTCGGTAGGCGAAAGTGCCGAATGGACATGTGAATGTAGTCTTTTCTTGGTCTTCACGGGCAATTTCTATTTAGTTGTACCCTGAATAGCCATCAAGGAAGTAAAAGTGGGAATTACCCGCCAACCGTTCTAGAATTTGATCAACAAATGGTAGGGGGAAGTGGTCTTTCCTCGTGACAGTGTTTAGCTTCCTGTAGTCAATGCACATTCTCCAACCGGTAGTAACTGTAGTTGGCACGAGTTCATTATTGGCATTGGCTACGATGGTTATTCCGGATTTCTTAGGCACCACTTGAGTTGGGCTCACCCATTGGCTATCGGATATTGGATAAATGATACCTACATCCAATAGTTTCACCACTTCGGCCTTAACCACATCCTTCATGTTTGGATTTAGTCGTCTTTGTGGTTGCCGAGATGTCTTCGCATTCTCCTCAAGGTGTATGCGATGAGTACAAATCAGTGGGTTTATGCCTTTGAGATCCGCAATTGACCATCCAATGGCACTTTTGTGCTCTAATAGAGTGGCTATTAGCCTACTCTCTTGTTCCTCATCCAAGTGGGAAGAAATCACCACTGGATATGTCTCATCTCAACCTAAATAAACATATTTCAGCTCACTTGGTAATGGTTTTAGGTCGAGTGTTGGTGCCTTGATGTTGGATGGGAGGGCCTTGTTGTCGTTTACAGGCAAAGGCTCAAATAGGGCCCTCCATCTTTTATTATCAAGCACTGGCATCATCTCTAGCATGGCATCCGTCTCTTGTATTGTGTCATCATTTGTCTCATGAGAATGGGCCACACATGCCTCCAAAGGGTCGAAAAATAGTGATAAAGGGACTGTATCCTCCACGAATGATTCGATCATGTTTAATTCGTGGACATCATCATCAACTTCCCGTGGTTGTTTGCATAAATCAAATATGTTAAGCTCAAGGGTCATATTTCCAAAGGACATTTGTACAAGTCCGTTTCTACAATTGATAATGGCATTTGAGGTAGCTAGAAACGGTCGTCCAAGTATGACGGGAATTTGAACACTGGTGCCAATCACGGGATGTGTGTCCAAGACAATAAAGTCTACTGGGTAGTAGAATTTATCAACTTGGACTAGAACATCCTCTATCATTCCTCTCGGTATACGGATGGATCTATCAGCAAGTTGGAGTGTGGTTTTGGCCGGTTTTAATTCACCTAACCCAAGTTGCTCGTAGACCGAGTATGGAATGAGATTCACACTTGCCCCCAAGTCGAGTAGGGCTTGTTTAATCCGGTAGTCTCCTATGATGCATGAGATGGTTGGACTACCCGGATCCTTGTATTTTTGGGGCACCTCTTGTTTGATGATGGCGCTCAAGTTCTCGGTCAAAAGTACTTTGTTGTGAACATTATGTTTCCTTTTGACTGTACACAACTCCTTTAGAAATTTGGCATACGATGGTATTTGTTTTATTGCATCTAACAACGGGATGTTGATCTTCACCTGCTTGAAAACTTCTAAAATCTCCAGATTTTTATCTAAAGGTTTAGGTGAAATCAACCTTTGTGGAAATGGGGCAACCGGCTTGTATTGTCTTTCCGGTTCTTTCTCTTGTGGAATATTGTTTGGGCTATCATCCTCTTTGGGAATTTTCGGATCCTTAGGCTTTGGGGCCTTCACCGGTTTAGATTTATCAATTTCTTTCCCACTTCTCAAAGTGGTGATAGCTTGGACATGTTCCGTATGGTGGGAGGATGAGCTTGCATCTTGTATCTCATACAGGGTCCTTGGGTTAGGAAGAGGTTGGGCAGGAAGTGTGCCCTTCTCTCTAACATTAAGGTGAGATTCAACTCTAGCCAGAGATGTTTTCAATTCATTGATGGCTTGAGTTGAATTTTGATTGAATTTCAATTGCTCTTGCATGAACCCATCTATTTTTAGAGAATTTGTCTTGTTATACTCAGCTTGGACCGATACGAATGCACCCAACATCTCCTCTAGTGATACTTTTGGAGTGTTGCTTGCATTTGCAGTGGGTCCATTCCTCCAACTGAAGTTGGGATGGTTCTTCCAATTAGGATTAAACGTGTTTGAGTTTGGAGCACCAAATTGCTGTTGATAACTGTTTATGGCATTTGTTTGTTCTTGTAAGATGCCTTGAACTGCTGAAATTGTGGGGCAATCTTGTGTTGTATGTTATTTCCAGCGCAAATTCCACAAACAGTTTCAACATCAGTGGAGTTGATCGTTTCACTTTTCCTTAACTCCATGGCTTCGACCTTTCTTGTGAGGCTAGCCAACCGTGCACTTATGCTATCTTCTTCTGATAAGACATACATTCCCCCCTTTTCCTTTTGTTGGCCAGTCTTGGAATTAGTTGGTTTCGATGTATCCCAAGCCTGTGCATTCTCAGCCAATTCTTCCAAATAATCCCATGCTTCATCAGCTTCCTTATTCATGAACTCCCCGTTACACATCATCTCTACAAATTGGCGCATGGGTGAAGTCAGTCCTTCATAGAAAAAGCTTATAACCCGCCAAATTTCATAGCCATGATGTGGGCATGCATTTATAACTCCTTAAACCTCTCCCAACATTGGAAGAAGGTTTCATCTTCCTTTTGGGCAAAGTTCATGATAAGGCGCTTCAACATGTTCGTTTTGTGAGTAGGGAAGAATTTTTTTATGAATTCTCTGTGCATATCAGTCCATGCACCAATTGATCTTAGCCTCAATGCATAAAGCCAACCCTTGGCTTTATCTTTAAGAGTAAAAGGGAAGAATTTGAGTCTTACTACATCTTCAGTTACATTTGCAACGTGCATGGTGGTGATTACCTCATCAAATTCCTTAAGGTGTTGATAGGCACTTTCACTGTCTAATCCATGGAATTTAGGGAGAAGTTGGATCACTCCCGGTTAAATCCACATTCCCTGCATTTTGTGGAAAAACTTTGCATGAGGGAGTGCTTGCTCTTGCGGGTTGCAAGAAATCACGTAAAGTCCTAGGTCGGGGAACATTCTCAACTACATTCTCCCCTGTTTCAGTTTGGTTTTGGCCCGGATTAGGTTGATTTGCAGCCATATTTTCAGACAAAATTGGAGAGTTTAGATGTCTCCTAGCACGTGGTTCTCTGTCAATTCCTTCTACTATCCCCCCTTCACTTATGAGTCGGTTATTGGAATCCTGAGCCCAATGTGGCATGCAAAACCAAAAAATAAGAAACAAAGAGAAAGAAGAATTCTTCCTCCCTTTCTTTACTTTTCTCTAAGACCGAAGCACAAGGTGTCTTGCAATGGCTAAGCCAGAAGCAAGGATAGAGACCGATTTCTCCTGGTCAATAGGGGTTCAGAGAACTCCCCACCCACTCTTTGAATCTTTTGAGAAAAAGTGCAGAAAAAGGAGAAAGAGGAGTAAAGGTGAGAAAAGAAATCTCTGAGCACAAGGTGATCCAAGACAGCAAAGCCGACCAATAGGAATCCATGTGGCAAAAAGGCCGACCTTTCAGAGATCCAAAAGGAATCTCCACCCACTCTACAAGAGAAGAATATGATAGGAATGAATAGGAGAAGGAGAAGAGTAAGGTTTAGAAAGATAGAACCTGATTCGGCACTTGAAATCCTTGTATCTTCTTCAGCTTCCTAGAAATCCCTGAAAAGAAAAATCAAATAAACAAACTAAGTTAGTCCTAAAGTCCTAAAAATCCTAAATAGATACTAATTTCAGAAATTTGTGAAAAACCGTTATAGTCCCCGGCAACGGCGCCAAAAACTTGTTCGCTTCCCCAAGTGTAGGGTTGCGATGTAGTAATAAACTCGGTAAGACCGAGGTCGATCCACAGGGACTTATGTAGGATTTCATAAACACATCCAAAAGTGTCTTTTAAAAGCTAATAATCAGATTTTGAATAGAATTGATGTGAATAATAGTTTTAAACTAATTTGAATGTAGACAATTATAAAAAGGCACTAGGGGTTCAAGGATCCACTTGTAGCAATCCTTGATGTTCAATCCGCTGTGGTTTCTCATTCTCTCAACTAGAATCGACATTAAGGTCTATCTAGTCGGACGATAGAGCTGTTAAACCAAACAATCTGTATTATGTAAGTTCGATGCATAAGATTCACTCAATGTAGGCTGAGCTGAGCATGCTCAATTGCATAGGTCATTCCCCTTTCCAAACAGTCCAATTCATAATCATAACCATCCTCAAGTCCTGTCACAAGACAAGGCTAGATCATGATTTGAACTAGATTCAAATCACATGCACAGTCCCTTACATAACCCAGAAAATCAGAAAAATAGAACTTTGGTAGGAAGTCCCTTCATGAAGATCATAGTCCTAGAGCGCACTCCAATTCCTCGGATCATACAGGTCTAGACTGATACAAACCAAATAAGGAATTAAGTAATTCTCCCAAACATCCATGAGTCATCATAAGACTAAGAAAAACTACTTAAAAACTTGTATAAACTTCAAACCATAGTCCATAATCATGAATTCCATACTTAAAACCAACTAGCTACGAATTGAAACATCTTGGATCCACTACAAGCTTCACCTCTTAGCCCTAGCTAAGAGGTTTAGCTGCTCATGATCCAAGGAAACATGAAACAACTAAAAAGTTCATAAAAACAGCAAAACAAACTAGAGGGAGTTGTGGAACTCCGAGATTCACTTCCGCCGCCTCCAAGCTTGCTTCCACCCTTCTTAGATACCCTAGGAACGATCCCTAGGTGTCCTTTTATAGTCTGGAGGCTCCGCAACTTCAGAAGAATCGAGAAACTGCGTAAGAGTTACGCAGTGCGCAGAAGAAATCGGGCCAGGAATAGAAGTTCTGATTTTTCACATTGGCCGACCGGTCTGGACCGGTTGGACTGGGCTGGCCGACTAGTCACGACCGGTCTGGCCCTCTTCTGGCAGTAGTCCAGCAACCATGCTCGACCGGTCAAGACCGGTCGGGCTTATTCAACAATGTTCCAGCAGGTATGGCCGACCGGTCAAGACCGGTCGGTCATCTTCATTAAAGCTCCAGCGTGCATGGCTGACCGGTTTGGACCGGTCAGGCTCCCTTGGCCGACCGGTCTAGACCGGTCGACTTCTGTTGCTTCTTCTTTTCTTCCTTTCTTTCTTCTACTCTCTTCTTTCTTTGCTTCTTTCTTTGCTTCCTTCTTCCTTCAGCCCACCTTGGGTCTTCATCCAAGGATCTAAATAAGTTCTTTTCATCTTCAATTAGGCGGAGTCCACTCTCAAACCTGCAATCACAAAACATGCATTAGATTAGTCTATAAACCATGCAAACCTCGCACAATGAGTGATGAATTGGGGTTAGAATATGCACAATTAAGAGCTCAACACTCTTCTTGCGCAATCGCTGGAATACTTGTCTCAGATGTTCCCTGTGTTGTTCATGATCAGCTGACCTCACAACTAAATCATCTACATAGCATTCAATGTGCTTGTGCATCATATCCTGAAATATAATGTGCATTGCGCGATGATATGTTGCCCCTGCATTCTTCAATCCGAAGGGCATTACGCGGTAATAGTAGATGCCGAGAGTTGTACGGAAGGCCGTAGCTTCTTCATCTTCTGGGGCCATGCGAATTTGATTATATCCCGAATACTCATCCATGAAAGACATTACTACATATCCTGTTGTGCTGTCAATCAATAATTCTGGAATCGGCAAAGGAAAATCGTCTTTAGGGCAGGCTTCGTTGAGATTCCGGAAGTCAACGCAAACCCGGATCTGTCCACTCTTCTTCTTGACTGGCACGATGTTTGAGATCCATTGGGGGTGTTTCACCTCTCGAATGAACCCGGCTTGAATCAATTTCTTGATTTCTTCTTCAATCTTGGGTATAATGTTAGGATGAAATCATCATTGCGGTTGCTTCGCTAGCTTCTTTTCCTTCATGATACCCAGCTTGTGCATGACGATCGTCGGACTGAGCCCTGGCATTTCTGAATATGTCCAGGAAAAGATGTCCTTATTCTCCTTCAATAGCTGCATGTATCTCTCTCTTTCATTTTTCGGGACGTTTCTGCTCAAATATGTATTCCTGGGTTCTTTGAGGGTGCCCAAATTCACCTCTTCAAGTTCATCAATCGTCGGTTGTCCGCCATCTTCTAGTTGCATGGGTGCGACACTTGGCTGGATAATGTCGATAGGATCTTGCACTTGAATTTCTTCCACCGTGCCGATGGTCACCATATTCACGCTTGCCTTGGCTCCTAGACCTTCTCCGTTTTTGTATACTTTGCTTATATTCTTCAAATGGAGCTAGTAATCTCTTTTTTGTGTCTGAACCTTGACCAAAGAATCCCATATTTCTCATAATCTTCCGGCTGGCTCTGCTATATCTCTTCTCTTCTATCGGTCGAGGTTGGGTAGATTCTCTTCCCTCTTCTCTCTCCTCTGATGGTATTGGCTGACTTAGCCCTGAGTGAAACTTGATATCTTTGTGGGTGATATCTCTTGACGGCACGATGAATTGGCTTGGAGCTTTTGGGAATGGCTTGACTCTTCCTGTCTTGGGTACCGGCATATTGAAGCTGGACTTGAACACACTCATGTGTTGATCTGAAATCAGTTTTAACACGGACTGCTCTGGCTGACGCAGATGTTGTGGTACCACATAGAACTTCTTCGTGATTGGCTTAGGTTTATTTTCTAACTGATATTGGGGTCTTCCTCGAGTGATGGGCTGAGGTTTGCTTTTCTGCACAAACTTCTCAACTTGAGGTTTTGCCCCTTGCCCTTTCTTCATTACATCGGGCTTTTTACTGATTTTGCCGCTATCAGACAGGTTGTAGTATTTTACATCGACCAGAAATGACTCAGCTATTGTGTATGGCTTTGGATATACCGCTACCCTGTATTGGACCCTGTCTCTGTTGCATTTGAAGCATTGATGGTACGTCGAAGGGATTATACGATTCTGATGGAGCCAAGGCCTCCCTAAGAGGAGGTTGTATGTTTTCACTGCATCGATTACCTGACACGTTACTTTTGTCGTCAGTTTTTCGATCTCCAGCATCACCATGATTGATCCGAGTGCACGTTGACTATCTTGATTGAACCCTTGAATCATCATGAGACTCGAGCGTAGTGCCGATTGCCTATATCCCAGCTTCTGTAATGTCTTCAATGTCATAATGTTCACGGCAGACCTATCATCTAACATGCACCTTTTAACCTCCGTGTCCTTAATTGTTCCTATGACCATCAATGGACAATTGTGGTCTATTAATTCGATCGTGCGGTCTTCTTCTGAGAAAGTGCTCGTTGAAGGATGGTTGACATGCATGACTTGTGACACCAGCATATACCCCTCCCAAAATTTATCTGTATTATTCATTTCTTCTTCTATCTCTATCATCATGACCTCCTTGACTTCACTGTCAAGTAAGGCATTGATTAACATTTCTCTGTACACTTTCGAGAGACATAAAGCATCGTATATACTTAAACGGGCAGGAAGCTTTCGTAAGTGTGACACCATGTCATACGCTACTGGTCTCGGGCTTAGCTGACTGGCCGTGGCTTCGACGACCTTCTCTTTCAGTTTTTGCATGCGAGGTCTCTCTTATGGCCTGTTAGGGATACCATCTTAGGTTGTCTGGTCTCGGAGGGGTACGGTCAAGCATTTGTTTTCTTGATAGCAAGATGACTGCGTCAACTTCTCCTTCAGTTGCTTGTAGGGTTTCCTCAGGCGGTGCTTGTTTGACGAATGACACCATTCCACAATAGGCCATGTTCGTCGAGGGTCGTATCTGCCCCCGTAATATCTCTCTCGTTCCTTTCCCCTTGTTCTTCCCTCAGTTAACGAGCCTTCGTCTGTTCTCGAGTCTTTTCTTGCTACTAACTAGAGTCCATGGTTCCTTCGGCTCAGGGAATGAAGTTCGTCGGTGGGTGTCATTTTTTATTGGGATTGCTGAAATTGTCCCAGCTGTCTCCCTTGCTGTCTCAGGTACCTTGATGCTGATAACCCGTTGGTTGATTAACCCTGTATCTTTCCTTTTAGGGAGAGGCAATCTTTTGTCTTGTGGCTGACACATTGATGTTACTTGTAGTATTTGGAATCATTTATTTGTCCAACTTCATGGGGACGGACAGGTTCCGGTAGACGCATTAAGCCTTCCTCGATCAATTGTTCCATGATCGGAACTAGATTGGCCATGTCGAATGTGTATGGGCCATTCGCCCTTTCTCTCTCGGCTATTGATACGTGTTTGGGTACATAAGGTCTTTTACCCTTGTCTTGTATAACTGCTGTCTTCATCTCCGGCCTATGATCGGCAGCGGGACGTTTTCGATCTTTCTGGTCCCTGCTCTGGTCGACCTGGTGGGTCTCTACCACTCTTCCCATCTCTCTTCTGTCTCTCGGGTCTGAAGTTTACTCGAGATGTTGCTTCCTCCACTATATGCGCTTTCGTTGCCAGCTCACGAAAGGAGTTGAAGGTATTGCCCGATAATCCGTATGAGATCATAGGGTCTAGAGCCCTCAGGCACATTTTCATCTGCTCACCCTCACTTGGCAATTCATGACATTGAGCTGCGGTGGTCCCCCATCGGTCGATGAGTTTCTTGACTGGCTCACCATTTCTCTGTCTGACCAATGCTAGGTCTGTTAATGAGATCTCCCTCTTTGTTGCAAAGAATTTCGAGATGAAGGTGTCCTGCATTTGCTTTCATGTCCTTATAGAGCTGTCTGGTAACGACATATACCATTGAAAGGCTTTCCCTGTCAGGGTAGATTCGAACAGCAGCGTGCAATACTACGGGACTGCAGACCAATTTCCTAACATAGTCAAGAAGTGGGTGATGTGCTCTTCCGGTGATCCCCTGCCATTAAACTTTCCAAAGTCTGGGCATCTGAAATTGGCCGGGCACGGTACATATTCTATGTCTGATGGGTACAGGACCCGATATTTATAGTTGCCTCTCCTCTCTTTCTCCTTTTCTTGCTGCATTATGTGGGTTATCGTCTGGGATAACTCTTCTCATGACACATGCGATGTAGAAAGCGGTGCATGTCTATTGGTGAGACCCTAAGTTGGACGGGCGGTTCGGGATCAGCCGGACCTTCTGCCTGCCCCTTGGGATTCCTCTGCCAACTGTCGGGTGGGCGGCGCGATACTTCTGGTGGCATTCCATGCTATCAGAGTTGTAAAGGCTTCTCGAATAGCCCTCATCCGATCATTTGTCTCGTGATTAGCCTCAACTAGTCTGTCGATTTGATCCTGGAATGGAGGTAGTTCTTCTGCTTTGTATGGTCCTTCCTCTTCTTCTCCAATCACTTGTACCATTACCACTTGCGCTGACTGGACCTTCTGAACCGACCTTTGTCTCCGTTCGAAGACTGTCATGGGCTTTAATTCCTTTGCATGTGTAGGCCTAGTAGGTTTCTGCGAGGTGTGAGCGATCTTGGACAATGGCGGGAACTGCTCGACTATCATCGCGGGCGCTGCGGGCTTGGCTGATATGACCTGGCTGTTGATAGGGATCTTCTGCTCCTGCTTCGGCTGCCATTGTCTCCTGATTACGGGGCGAGGTCTTGCCACATTCACTTTCTTATATGCTGCTATGATGGCTGCTTTCTTCTATTCCTTCTTCTGTCGGCGTGTCTCAACCAACTGCCATCCTGAGCTTGGGCTGACTGTTTCTTCTCCGGTGGCAAGGAAGGTGCACGAACTGGTCATCGAGCATGCCATTTCTCCTGTCTGTTCTAGTATCTTACTAATTCTGCGGTGTCAGAAAATCATTCGAACAACTCATAAATGCGGCCGGGAGAGTGAACCCATCAATTGCGGTGCATAAACTAATAGAAATAAGCAAGAAGAAGACAAATATGTGTAGTTGTGGGAGTTCGTGGGTTTGAAAACCTTTAAGTTACCGTCTATTGTCTTAAAGATGAAGGGAAGAACGTTCTCGTTGAGAGTCGCCAGTTTGGCGCTGAAACATTACGCCCCACGATAGATCTCCTGCGTATACATTCGCGTTTATGAATGATTAATCTTAGAGCGTTTCTATACTCAGAGCAAAGCAGAGATTCTGGGTTCGATCCCCAGCAGAGTTGCCAGTTTGTTAGAACTAGAAAATGAACTACAAGGACATTTTCTGTATGTATTATTGCTCTGGGGTTCTGAGTAGTAGAAACATTCATAGATAATAACAAGCATTCACAAAAGGTACACAAGAAGAGATATCGCAAGGAGAATTTTATTCTAGAGATCCTAAGATCTTGTACATTCCAGGCCGTGATCTGGCACGAGCCATTAATTACATCGAATGATCGATGACCCTTGATTAAAAGGCAGAAGACTAGTCAGCGGTGACTATCGTCTTAGAGTTTGTGTCGTAGAGACCTGTATTTGTTTTATTATGGACTGAACCATCTTTATTCGTCAGATGTCCATGTCCCATGTTTTGACCGGAGATCCGGGATGAGACCATCAGGGTTTATGACTGAGGAGGACAACTCTGGGACTGCACCTGTCATGTATGGACAGGTGACCTCGGGAAGTCCAATCTGCAGCTGTGTATACCTGAGTAGCCAACCGACGGATGCCGTTCGAATGGGTAGGGCGTCGACTGTTGTATTGTGGTAGTTCATAGAAATTGATTTGTAGTGAATTGAAACTCTTTGATATGGTCTATTGTGATGACCATAATTCCATTTGTCTAGCTTTCAACCCCTAATCGGATCATATCTTGCAGCGAATATAAATGATGATGCATTTGCATAGTGCTGGATGCTGGCAACTTCTTTCCGAGAGGTCGTTTCATTCATCATGTTGAATCGGGTCAAACCTCAAAGGTACGCAATTATGTATGTTTGAAGACCCCGAACGTTCGTTTGACCATTCCATTGCGTCCGGAGTGCTCGAAATACCCATAATAGGCTCAAACGGGACTTGAAAGCACTTAAAATTGAGTCCGGTACGCCCGTAAATATTTTCGGTAATTGGTTGATTTTTCGGGTGCGTGGGACCTAATTTATGGGTGCGTGGGACTCCAACACACCTTAAATTAGTTATCTGATTTTTATTGGATTTATGGACGCGTTGGACAATTTTCGGGTGCGTGGGAGTCCAATGCACATTGAAAATGCTTGTCCAAATTATATTGAATTTTCGGGTGCGTGGGACACTTTTCGAGTGCGTGCCCACACTTTCGACTTTTAGAATCCGGACCTGCGGTGGTATTGGTCAGAGTGATCTTCCGGTGAAAATTACCGGTGATCGAGAAAGCTTTTCGGTGGTCGGAAAGGGATTCCGGCAAGGGTTTGGAGACATGAGTGGCACACTCCAAGGATGAAAACAATTAATTATTAATGAGGCCTTAGAAGTGCCAATTTTTGAAAGTTTACTTGACGAGTCACCAATTTTTTATTTACACTAATTTGTTATTGTTAGAATTAGAAAATGAACTACAAGGACATTTTCTGTATGTATTGTTGCTCTGGAGTTCTGAGTAGTAGAAACATTCATAGATAATCACAAGCATTCACAAAAGGTACACAAGAAGAGATATCGCAAGGCGAATTTTATTCCAGAGATCCTGAGATCTTGTACATTCCAGGCCGTGATCTGGCACGAGCCCTTAATTACATCGAGTGATCGATGACCCTTGGATTAAAAGGCAGAAGACTAGTCAGTGGGTACCATGGTCTTAGAGTTTGTGTCGTAGAGACCTGTATTTGTTTTGTTATGGACTGAACCATCTTTGTATTTGTCAGATGTCTATGTCCCATATTTTGGCCGGAGATCCGGGTTGAGACCATCAGGGTTTATGACTGAGAAGGACAACTCTGGGCCTGCGCCTGTCATGTATGGACAGGTGACCTCAGGAAGTCCAATCTATAGCTGTGTATACCTGAGTAGCCAACCGACGGATGCCGTTCGAATGGGTAGGGCATCGACTGTTGTATTGTGGTAGTTCATAGCAATTGATTTGTAGCGAATTGAAACTCTTTGATATGGTTTATCGTGATAACCATAATTCCATTTGTCTAGCTTTCAACCCCTAACCGGATCATATCTTGCGGCGAATATAAATGATGATGCATTTGCATAGTGCTGGATGCTGGCAACTTCTTTCCAAGAGGTCGTTTCATTCATCATGTTGAATCGGGTCAAACCTCAAAGGTACGCAATTATGTATGTTTGAAGACCCCGAACGTTCGTTTGACCATTCCATTGCGTCCGGAGTGCTCGAAATACCCATAATAGGCTCAAACGGGACTTGAAAGCACTTAAAATTGAGTCCGGTACGCCCGTAAATATTTTCGGTAATTGGTTGATTTTTCGGGTGCGTGGGACCTAATTTATGGGTGCGTGGGACTCCAACGCACCCTTAAATTAGTTATCTGATTTTTATTGAATTTATGGACGCGTCGGACAATTTTCGGGTGCGTGGGAGTCCAATGAACCTTGAAAATGCTTGTCCGAATTACGTTGAATTGTTGGGTGCGTGGGACACTTTTCGGGGTGCGTGCCCACACTTATGACTTTTAGAATCTGGACCTGCGGTGGTATTGGTTGGAGTGATCTTCCGGTGAAAGTTACCGGTGATCGGAAAGGGATTCCGGTGATCGGAAAAGTTTTTCGGCGGTCGGAAAGGGATTCCGACGAAGGTTTCCGATGACAAATCCCAAATACTCAAGGGATAATAGCTCTCTCTCTCTCTCCTAATCTATACAAATGAACAGTGAAAGGGGGTATTTATACCCGAAAATACCGGACAGTGACCAATGAGGGGCTGCCACGTATGACGCATCCCATAAAGCCTTCGACGCACCCCCAAATATGCGCGTGGGAGCTCTGACGCATCCCAAAATGATATTCTAAAATGTGCTGATTTTATGGGTGCGTCGAGCTATGTTTTGGGTGCATTAGAGTCCAATGCATCCAAAAAATGATATGTGATTCTTGGTGAATTCATGGGTGCGTCGAGCTATTTTTCGGACGCGTCAGACCATTTTTCGGATGCGTCACGGTCCAATGCACCCTGAAATTGAAGTTCTGGATTTACTGAATTTATGGATGCGTTGAAGGTATTTTTCGGATGCGCCAAGATATTTTTTGGATGCGTCAGAGGTGAAATACATCTTGAAATGTTTCTTTAATTTTCATGAATTTAAGGGTGTGTCAAGCTGAATAAATGGGTGCGCTTGACGTACTCGTGGTTTGTACAAATTGGGTTTTGCGAAATGAAGGGTTCGCGGGGCCCGCTTTTTGGCCAATCGTCATGCACTGCTTATTCTAATTCATAATGAAGGTGTCTGCTTGATTCTGGACGGTTTTGATCACGGCGATTTGTGGGGCCCACCGGAGAAAAATGGCTAAGTACTGGATCTCTTGCAAATCTTACTATTTGGATGCGTTGGATGGTTATTTGTAGGATTCCCTCGAAGTACGTGCCCAGTTGATTTGTTTAGGAAGGTACTGACTTTTGAGACCCCAACAGTTATGTAGGAATTGGAAGAATTAGCGCTTGACTTGCTTACAAAGAGGCCAATTTCTGAAAGTGTAAAGGTTGAGGACCCCCTCCAACCTACACAAAAGTTTGAGAAGGAGGAAGACGTGAATGGTCTAAATCTGAAAACTTCCTCCCCTGAGGTCTCCTACATTCTAGAGGAGTGTTTGACTTATTTTAAAGATTGAGATGATCCGATTAAGGATATAATGCACACCTTGAGGGAGACCCTTCCGGTGCCTAAAAAGCTTCCTTCTACAGAGTGCCAAACTGAAATTTAGATTGTGGAAGCATTGGTGAAATTAGATTATGTAGAGACCATCCCAATTTGTGAGGATGAAGTGAATGAAGTCTCCACATCTCTTTGGTTTGTTTAAACCGAAGAACATCACTTGTAGGATGACTCATATTTAACAATTTTTTGTCCAGGCAAGATGGAAAGGAGATCCATATTCACTGATTTCCAACCAATACAATTCTCCTTTCCTCGTACATGTGACAACGTTATTGAGAAACCCACTGAAATTTTTCAGCAGTATTTTCAATGGGTTAGGATGATTGATGTCACCAATGTACTTTCCACAGCGGGATGGTGGATAGTTCTACTGAAAAATCTGTTACACCACTCGATGATCTTGCTCAACTTTATTTTTTTGGGTGTTATAATGATGATTGATCTCCTAGTCTGATGGGGATTCGCTTTCTAAAAGGATAGCTTAGGTTTTGTTTATTACTTTAAGTAGGATTAGGTCTAGTTTGTTTTCTGTTTTTAGTTTTATTTCTTTAGTAGATCTAGTTGTCGAAGGTGGATTTCCATGAATAACTCTCTCAGGTACTCTCGTTCTCACCCTCTTTTATTTTATCATTGCTGTCATATTATTGCTCATTGCATATCTTTTTACATTGAGGACAATACAAGATTTGGTTGGGGGGTGAAATTCCTAGATGAATCTAGTGTTTTGTAACATTTCGAGCAATGTTTGTATAAAATTTTTCAATTTTTCTGAAAATTCATAACTCTTTTGGAAAACCTTGTTTCTATGTACTTGGGATGGTATACGTATAAAAGGATGAGAGATGAATTGCTATGATTTTGAGATCTCTAAATTAGCATACTATAATAGTTTTCTATATGAATTCCCCTATTTATATGATTGATAGAAAATTTAAAGACTTTTGAGACTAGTTCACTTTACACGAATCTCATGGTTTGAAAGGATTATGTAGATTTGTAGATTGGTTTGACTTAGATCTAAGATGTTAAAGAACCAAGCCGGAGAACTTTGTCCATCCTTGTTTATGAGAAAGAAGAATAAAATATATGAATTTTTAAAAATCCTATCTTATGTATATGAAAAGAAAGAAAGTTTGGTTATTATTGAATACTTGTTGAAAAATTCTGAAAAGGGCTACCTATTACCAACCAGGGGATGGTATACCCATAACCAAAGTTGAAAATGGGAAGTAGTGTGAAAGCCGTCGAATAAACGGTAAGACAAATTCTTGACATAGGCATTTAGTTGAGCTGTATACATATGGATCTTTAGTTTGATTTATCTATGAAGAAGGTAATCTTGGAAACTTATTAGATGAACATTCACTATGCACACTAGGTTAAATTTGTTTGGATTTTTCTACTTATCAATCAATCAATGAGGATTCTATGTGAACACTTGTTATGTTTAGGGAGTTTAAGATTTCAACTTCTATCACCCAGTTTTTCTGAATTTTGCATTTGTATGTCTTGAAGTTTATAGAAGCATAGTTTCCGAAAGAGAGTTGGGTTTTGAAAAGTTGGATTTGTTTCACGCATGTTTTGCTTGAGACTAGCAAATTGCTAGTTAGGGGGTGTGTTGAGCTCTGAATTGTGCATTTTCTAACCCCAATTCATCATACATTATGCATAGTTTACATGTTTAAAGACTAATCTAATACATGTTTTTATGTTTATAGGAATGCAAGAGATATTTCACTTATATGATGTTAAAAGACTTATTTTATGTCTTAAAGATTAAAGGAAGAAAGGACAAGAGGTGGAGGTGAAATGCAATAAAGATGGAGGATAAACATTATGGAAAACCACAATTCATGGACTGTTCGGCCGGTCGTCCGGCCGGCCAACCACTGCAGCTGGCAGGCCGGCCAAACCTCCCAGAAACCAGAATTTCTTTGGACATAATTTTGCACTGCCCGACCTCTCATCCGACCGGCCGGCCGGCAGATGGGTCGGCCTGTGTACTTTAAACCTCCAGATTTTTGTAATTTGTTGTGCATGCTCTGGCCGGCTAGTTGGCTACCGTCCAGACTGCGTAAGGACTCTTTGAATTCTTGAAGATTCCTGGTCGGTTGCGGAATTTTGCTATAAAAGGACACCTCTATGTCGTTCCTAAGGCATCATAGAAGGGTTTGGAAGTCCAGAGAGGTGGAGATGATCATCGTGGAGCGTTTGCAACTCCTTCAACTAGGGTTTTTATTGTTTTTCTATGCTTTCAAGTAGTTTTTCTTTTGATTCTAGTTGTAGCATAATGATGCTCAGCTAGTATCTCTTAGCCAAGGCTAAGAGGTGAAGCTTGTAGCTAGTTCTCATGTAGAATTCGTTTGATTCAAGTACTGTTTGCTTGCCTTAAGTGCAAGGCTTACGATGTAGTAATAACTCGGTAAGACCGAGGTCGATCCACAAGGAATTAGGGTAAACCAATTCAAACCATTCTAGCAACTTCAAATTCAGCAATTTTAGAATTCAATTAAGAAAAGCTAAGTAAAATAGTAACTTTTAGAAAATTCTGATAATTAATAGAACTAAGGCTTCAAGGATCCACTTGTAGTAGTCCAATGTGAATTCATTCATCTAAGTATAAATACAACTAAATTCGAAGTTCTATCTCTCATCTAGTTGGAAAATAAAGCATTCAATCAAACACAATCCCACTTAAGTCAGGGAATCAAATTTTAGTCCTAATTAAGCACATAGAACTTGAACTTGTAGCCTTCGAAGTAACAACCATATAAAGAGATCATGACATGCTCTAGGGTTACTAGAATTCAAATCTAATCAATCCAAACATGGTAATCTCAGAGAATTACAAGGAACTCTTGTCCGAAGAACATGAACTCTCATAAAACTTCTAAAAATACCAACTTTATTCAAATTAGAACTTAAAAATCCAAACTTTAAGTAAAGTACTTGAATCAAACGAATTCTACATGAAAATTAGCTACAAGCTTCACCTCTTAGCTTTAACTAAGAGGTTTTAGCCGAGCATTGTCATACTACGACTTAAATCAAAAGAAAAACTACTTGAAAGCATAAGAAAACTATAAAAACCCTAGTTGGAGGAGTTGCGAACGGTCTACGAAGATCCTCTCTACCTCCCTGGACTTCCAAAGCCTTCCATGATGCCTTAGGAACGACATAGAGGTGTCCTTTTATAGAAAAAATCCATCACTGACTTGGAATCTTCTAGAAATTAAAGAGTCCTTACGCAGTCTAGACACTGGCCGACCGGCCAATCCATCCGGCCGGCCGGACCACAGGTCGGATAGTTCAAAAATATGTCCAGAGAATTTCTGGTTTCTGGAGGGTTTGGCCGACCCTTCTGGTGTAGTGGCTGGTCGGCCGGTCGGACACTTTATAAATTGTGAATTTTCACAATTCTCCTCCTCAATCTTCATTGCATTTCACCTCCACCTCTTGTCCTTTCTTCCTTTTATCTTTAAGGCATATACAGTGAGTCTTTTAACTTTATAATGATGAAATCTCTCTCGCACTCCTAGAAACATAAAAACATGTATCAGATTAGTCTTTAAACACGTAAATGATGCATAAAGTGTGATGAATTGGGGTTAGAATATGCACAATTCAGAGCTCATCACACCCCAACTAGCATTTTGCTAGTCTCGAGTAAAACATGCGTGAAACAAATCCAACTTTTCGAAACCTAACTCTCTTTTGGAAATTATGCTTCTATAAACTCCAAGACATACAAGTGTAATATTCAGAAAAATTGGGTGATAGAAGTTGAAATCTTAAACTCCGTAAACATAACGAGTTTTCACATAGAATCCCCACTGATTAATTCATAAATAGAAGAATCCGAACAAGTTTAATCTAGTGTGCATAGTGAATGTTCATCTCATGAGTTTCCAGGATTTCCTTTTTCATAGACAAATCAAACTAAAGATCTAAAGGTGTACAGCTCAACCAAATGCCTATGACAAGAATTTTCCTTACCGTTCCTTTGACGGCTTTCACACTACTTCCCAGTTTCAGCTTTGGTTACGGGTAGACCATCCCCTGGTTAGTAATAGGTAGCCATTTTCAGAATTTCAACAAATATTCAATGATAATCATACTTTCTTTCTTTTCATATGCATGAGATAGGATTTTTAGAAATCCATATCTTCTATTCTTTTCTCTTAATTCTAATGCACAAGGATGGACAAAGTTCTCCGGCTTGGTTCCTTAACACCTTAGATCTCGGTCTATCCAATCTGCAAATCTACATAGTCCCTTCAACCATGATAATCGTGTAATGTGAACTAGACTCAAAAGTTTTCAAAATTTCTATCGATCATATAAATAGGAAAATTCATATAGAAAACTATTATATTTAAGCTAATTTAGCGATCTCAAAATCATATCAATTCGTCTCTCATCCTTTCATACTTATGACATCCCAAGTGCATAGAAACAAAGTTTTCCTAAAGAGTTTTGAATTTTCAGAAAAATTAATTTTTTTTTTATACAAACATTGCTCGAAATGTTACAAAACATTAGATTCATCTAGGAATCTCACCCCCAACCAAATCTTGCATTGTCCTCAATGTAAAAAGATATGCAATGAGTAATAATCATGAGAGCAATGATAAAAATAAAAAAGGGTGAGAACCAGAGTACCTGAGAGTGTTGATTATGAAAATTTACTTCCAACAACTAGATCTACTAAAGAAATAAAACTAAAACAAAAAATAAACTAGACCTAATCCTACTTAAAGCAATAAACAAAACCTAAGCTATCTTTGTGAAATATGAGTCGTACCAGAAGTGGTGTTATTTGGTTTGAACAAACCAAAGAGATGTTGAGACTTCAATCACTTCATCCACACAAATCGGTATGGTCTCCACATAATCTAATTTCACCGGTGCTTCTACAATTGATATTTCAGTTTGGCACTCTGTGGAAGGAAGCTTTTTAGGCACCGAAGGGGTCTCCCTCAAGGCGTGCACTATATCCTTAATCATGAGATCATCCCAATCTTCAAAATAAACCAAAGACTCCTCTAGAGTGTAAGAGACCTCAGGAGAGGAAGTTTTCAAATTTAGACCCTTCACGTCTTCCTCTTTCTCAGACTTTTGTGTAGGTTGGAGTGGGTCCTCAACCTCTACACTTTCAGAAATTGGCCTCTCTGAAGGCAAATCAAGCACCAATTCTTTTAATTCCTGCATAACAAATTTGTGTAAATCAGAATTGGTGACTTGTTAAGTAAACTTTCAGAAATTGACACTTGCAAGGCCTCATTAATAATTAAATTGGTTTCATCCTTGGAGTGTGCCACACATGTCTCTAAACTTTCAGGTAGATTGGGTTGGAAAAATTGTCCATCTTCCATAGATATCATGTTTATCGCATGAGGATCATCATCATCGTCCTAATCCTTAAAGGGATTGAAGTAAACAACATCTAGAGGATCAAAATTCTGATATAAAACGAACTCATCTTCCACAATGGACTCGATAAAGTCTACCTCATGGACATCATCATTATCCCTATGCCTATTCCCATATGGAACACATTCACCTCCAATGTCCTGTTCTCAAAGGACAATTGCATCACTCAATTTCGACAATTTATAATTGCGTTTGATGTAGCCAAGAATGACGGCCTAGAATTACCTGTATTTGAGTGTTAGTATCCATAACCAGTTGCGTGTCCAAGAGGATAAAATCCACCGGATAGTAGAATTGTCGACTTGGACCAATACATCCTCAGCTACCCCTCTCGGCACACGAATGGATCTATCAGCGAATTGCAACATTGTTTTGGTGGATTTTAATTCATCAAGACCCAATTGCTCATATACCGAGTAAGGGATCAAGTTTACGCTTGCCCCCAAATCTAGCAATGCACGCTCGATCCGGTAGTCACCAATGATACATGAGATTGTGGAACCACAGGGATCCTTATCTTTTAGAGGGGTCTTTGGGTGAGAATGGCACTCACTTGCTCATAGAGGAAGGCCTTTTGTTGCACATTGTATTTGCGTTTGGTTGTGCATAAGTCCTTTAGAAACTTGGCATAAGAAGGAATTTGTTTAATGACGTCAAGCAATGGAATGTTGATCTTGACTTGTCTGAAAACCTCTAAAATATTATGAGAGTTTGAGAGAGATTTTGGAGCAACCAATCTCGAAGGGAATGGTGTTATGGGCTTATGAATGCGTTTTGTTTCTTGTGGGGTTAAGCTAGGTCCATCCTCATTCTCAGGAATTACCGGATCATTAGGCTTGTCGGCCTTCATCGGAATAGATTTATCCACTTGTTTACCACTTCTAAGAGTGGTGATAGATTTTACTTACTCCAAATGTTCGTTAGGGAGGTTAGGGGCGCTGATTTCATTTGCTTGTTTAGGATTGGGCTTAGGTTGGGCCGGAAAGGTCCTTTCCCTAGCATTTAAGCGTCCCTTAATCTCATCAACCGTCACCTTAAGCTCTTAGAACATTTGCTGATTTGTTTGATTAACTTGCGTTTGCCCTTACATAAATGCCTTTAAAGTGTCCTCCATTGTGAATTGAGGTGGGGCCATGCTTGGCATGGGTGGCCTCCTTGGGAGTTGGTCGGATTGGCTGTGGGACCATTCCTTTAGCTGAAATTTGGATGGTTCTTCCAAGTAGAGTTGTACGTGTTACCTATCGGTCTATTGAAGGGCTGTTGATAACCATATGCGGCATTTGCTTGCTTTTGCAACAACTCTTGAAATGCAGGAATTGTAGGACAATCTTGCGTAGAGTGTACATTAGCGAAACAAATTCCACACACGTTTTCAATAGCTTCAATGGTGTTGGAAGTTCTACTCTTACTTAGTTCCATGGCCTCTATCTTCCTTGTGAGGCTAGCTATCTTAGCATTAACATCATTTCCCTCTTTAAGGATGTATATCCCTCCTTTTTCTTTTTGTTGAGGCGGCTTGAGGTTACTGGATTTGTTCGAGGTATCCCATGATTGGGCATTCTCGGCCAACATGTCCAAGTAACTCTATGCGTCCTTGGGATCTTTGCTCATGAACTCACCATTACACATCATCTCTACGAATTAGCGCATATTCGAGTTCAATCCTTCATAGAAGAAGCTAATGATTCGCTAAATCTTGTACCCATGATGTGGACAAGCAAGTAGGAGGTCCTTCTATCTCTCCTAACTTTGAAAGAAAGTCTCATTCTCTCTCACAGAAAAATTCATTATCGATCGTTGAAGGGTATTTGTTTTATGAGTCGGGAAGAATTTTTTCAAAAACTCCCGAGTCATCTCAGTCCATGTCCCAATCGACCTTGGTCTTAGAGAGTGAAGCCATGTTTTGGCTCTTTCCTTTAAAGAGAAAAGGAATAACCTTAATTTTACTACTTTCTCCGTCACATTGTTATATTACAACGTAGCTACTATCTCATCAAACTCTTTTAAGTGTAGATATGGGCTCTTAGAATGTAGCCCATGGAACTCAAGTAAAAGTTGAATTACCTCCGGCTTTATATCAATTGTCTCAGGATTGTTTGGGAAAAACATGCACGAAGGTGTGGTAGCAAGAGGCGGTTGTAGATAAGCATGTAAAGCTCTCATTGGAGGAGCATTGTGCACCTCATTCTCTCCTACTCCCTCTTGATTCGCGTTTGTAGTGGGAGTGGGAGGAGGAGGATCCCTTAACGGTGTTTGATCCATACTCCCCGAACTTTCACAATGTTCTATTTTTTTTTTTAACATGTCTTTGGACGGAAAGTGGTCAAACTAAACCACCCTCGGTTTGGAGACGATTTGAATTGTCACATTCCCAACCGGACATAAACCACACAAACAAAATCTGAACTAAACTTAAATGTAAATCCTAAAACTAAAATATGTAAAAACAAAAAATTTGTAAAAACTGAAATATAGAAAAAGTTCTGAGTTAGAAAGATGTTACCCGATTAGCTTGAACTAGAAGAATTTCCTACAAAACAAAGCAATTGATGTTAGTCTTAGAAAAATCAGAAAGTAGTCCTAGAAAAATAGTAAAACCTAACTAATTCTAATTCTATAGTTACTAAAACAATTTAGAACCGTTTAATCTAGATTCCCCGGCAACGACGCTAAAAAGTTGTTCGCTCGCCTCAAGTGCAAGGCTTGTGATGTAGCAATAACTCGGTAAGACCGATGTCGATTCACAGGAAATTAGGGTAAACCAATTCAAACCATTCTAGCAACTTCAAATTCAGCAATTTTAGAATTCAATTAAGAAAAACTAAGTAAAATAGTAACTTTTAGAAAATTTTGATAATTAATGGAACTAAGGCCTCAAGGATCCACTTGTAGTAGTCCAATGTGAATTCATTCATCCAAGCATAAACACAACTAAATTCGAAGTTCTATCTCTCATCTAATTGGAAGATAAGACATTCAATCACACACAATCCCACTTAAGTCAGGAAATTAGATTCTAGTTCTAATTAAGCACATAGAACTTGAACTTGTAGCCTTCGAAGTAACAGCCATACCAAGAGATCATGGCATGCTCTAGGGTTACTATAATTCAATTCTAATCAATCCAAACATGGTAATCTCAGAGAATTATAAGGAACTCATGTTCGAATAACATGAACTCTTATAAAACTTCTAAAAATACCAACTTTATTCAAATTAGAATTTAAAAATCCAAACTTTAAGTAAAGTACTTGAATCAAACGAATTCTACATGATAACTAGCTACAAGCTTCACATCTTAGCCTTAGTTAAAAGGTTCTAGCCGAGCATTGTCATACTACGACTAGAATCAAAAGAAAAACTACTTAAAAGCATAAGAAAACTATAGAAACCCTAGTTGGAGGAGTTGCGAACGCTCCAAGAAGATCCTCTCCACCTCCCTGAGAGGTGTCCTTTTATAGCAAAAATCCGTCACCAAATTGGAATCTTCCAGAAATCAAAGAGTCCTTATGCAGTCTGGACGCTGGCCGGCCAGTCCATCCGGCCGGTCGGACCACAGGTCGGTAGTTCAAAAATATGTCCAGAGAATTTATGATTTCTGGAGGGTTTGGCTGACTCATCTTGGCCGGCCGGTCGGACACTCTATAAATTGTGAATTTTTCTTAATACTCCTTCTCAATCTTCATTGCATTTCACTCCACCTCTTGTCCTTTCTTCCTTTGATCTTTAAGGCATATAAAGTGAGTCTTTTAACTTCATAATGGTGAAGTCTCTCTCGCATTCCTACAAACATAAAAACATGTATTAGATTAGTCTTTAAACATGTAAACCATGCATAAAGTGTGATGAATTGGGGTTAGAATATGCACAATCCAGAGCTCAACAATTACTTTACTTAAAGTTTGAATTTTTAAGTTCTAGTTTGAATAAAGTTGGTATTTTTGGATTTTTATAAGAGTTTATGTTCTTCGGACATGAATTCCTTGCAATTCTCTAAGATGGCCATGTTTGGATCGATTAGATTCGAATTGTAGTAACCTTAGAGTATGCTATAGTCCCTTGGCATGGCTATTACTTTGAAGGCTACATATTTGAATTCTATGTGCTTCATTGGAACTAAAATCTTATTTTATGACTTAAGTGGGGATTGTTTGTGTTTGAATGCTTAATCTTCCAACTAGATGAGAGATAAAACTTCGAATCTAATTGTGTTTATGTTTAGATGAATGAATTCACATGGAACTACTACAAGTAGATCCTTGAGGCCTTAGTTCCATTAATTATCCGAATTTTCTAAAAGTTACTGTTTTACTTAGCTTTTCTTAATTGAGTTCTAAAATTGCTGAGTTTGAAGTTGTTAGAATGATTTGAATTGGTTTACCCTAATTCTTTGTGGATCGACCTCGGTCTTATCGAGTTATTACTACATCGCAAGCCTTGCACTTGAGGTGAGCGAATAATAATCATGTGTGTTTTACATCCCAACATAAATGGAACACTAGTTAATAAAAATTGGATGTTGGCTATGCAAGATGAATTGAATCAATTTGTGAGAAATGATGCCTGGTAGATCTTGTTCCTAAACCATCTAATGAAAATATAGTTGAAATTAAATGGATTTACAAAAATAAATCAAATGAACTTGGTAATATTTTTAAAAATAAGGCTCGATAGGTTGTACATGGATATACTCAAATTGAAGGAATTTATTATGATGAACCTTTGCACCGGTTGCTTGCCTTGAATTTATTAGACTGTTTATATCCATTGCATGCTTTAAGAAATTTAAAATCTTTCAAATGGATGTTAAAAGCATTTTATTAATAGTAACTTGATAGATGAAGTTTATGTGGAACAACCTAAAGGATTTGAAGATCCTAAATTATCCAATCATGTTTATCAGCTTTAGAAAGCTTTTTATGGTTTAAAACAAACATCGAGAGCATGATATGATAAACAAACTCAATTCTTGCTCAGCCATGACTTTCAAATGGGTAGTGTTGATAAACTCTATTTGTTAAACATTCAAATGATGATATTTTGATTGTTCAAATATATGTTGATGATATCATCTATGGATCTACTTGTTTTAATATATCTTTCAAGTTTGCAAAACTTATGAAATCTAAATTTGAAATGAATATGGTTGGAGAATTGACCTACTTCCTTGGACTACAAGTTCGGCAACTTGATAATGATGTTTTTCTATCTCAATCCAAGTACGCTCAGAATTTAGTTAAAAAGTTTGGTTTTGAGAATGGTAGAAATTTTGATTCTCCAATGAGCACTACACTGAGATTATCTAAAGATGAATCAGGTAAAAGTGTAGATTCTCATTTATACAGAAGTATAATTGTTAGTTTATTATATTTAACTGCTAGTAGATCAGATATTGCTTTTAGTATATGCATATGTGTTAGATATCAATCAGATCCTAAAGAATCCCATTTAACTGTTGTAAAATGGATAATTAGATTCATTGCAAATTTTGCTAATTTAGGATTATGATATCCTCGTGATACTTTAACTCAATTAGCAGGATATTCTGATGCTGATTGGGTAGGTAATGTTGATGAGAGAAAATCAACAAGTGGTTCATGTTTCTATATTGATAATTGTCTTGTCTCGTGGATGAGTAAGAAACAAAACTCTGTTTCTTTATCAATTGTAGAAGCTGAATACATCGCTGCAGGAAGTGCATGTACATAGCTTATGTGGATGAAAAGAATGCAAGCTGATTATGAGATAAAACAAGATACTTATGTACTTATATTGTGATAATACCAATGCGATTAATAGTTCCAAAAATCTCATTCAACATTCTTGGACAAAGCATATTGACATTAGATATCACTATATCTGAGAATTAGTTGAAGAAAGATCAGTAATGATGGAGTAATCTAAACTGAAAATAAATTAGCAGACATTCTTACTAAGCCACTTGATAATGCAAGATTTTTGAAATTAAGAAATGATATTGGCTTGTGTTCTATGTAATATTTTTAATACCATATCATTTATATTTCATACATTGCATTTTTTAAAATTCGGTGAATTGATTCTTGACTGAACTGTTCGGTCAGCCGAACAGCGCGGTCCTTTCTGATTTAAGAAGGTTGAAACCCCATTTTTGTCTCATTCTTTTTCTTCTTCTTCTTCGGTTGGCTGGTGTCTCCTTCGGTTACTCATCTCAGATTCATGCAAGTAAGTGTTGTGAATTAATTTTATCATAGATTTCAATCATTCTCAACAACTCCATTTCCTTTAAAAATTTTTTTTTTTTTGTTTGAAACCCTTGTTTTTTAGGGTTTTCTACTGGCATGTTTTTCTCGCACAGTTTTTTCTATTTCTTGTCATGAAACGTTGTCCTAAAAGAGTTGTTAGCAAATCATATACCGGTTCTTCCTCTTGTTCCGTTCCAAGAGGATTCAGACAATTCCTCCACCGGAGGATGATCCCGACAATGTTCGTGATTTTCGATCTACAGATATTATTATAAAACGGACGATTAATCTCAATCACATTGCGGAATATGGGTTGCATGACCTCCTTTCCAAAGTTGGATGAGAAAAGATTCTCTAATGGGGAAGAAATGCATACCGATCTATAGTCCAAGGCATGTATTCCTCCATCTCGGAATTCTCTTTAGATGATGACATCTATTTTAATATTAAATTTTCAGAGAAAACGGTAACAATTACACCCTCTACCATTGCGTCATTAATGAAAATTGACATGGTAGAGGATGAAATTCCAATTCCTCATTTATTTGAAAAGATGTCTCAATCCGAAAAGATGTCTCAACCCGAGTTTTGTGTGAATTTGATGCAGAATAGAGATTTGAAAATGCATTTCCTATTGGAAAATTATTCCCTAAGTTTCAAGTTTTTCATCATATCTTCACTTCCAATGTTTATCCTAGAATTAGAAACAAAACTGATCTTACTCTTTTCATGGTACGTGTGTTGCATTCTATTGCTACTGGAGTTCGTATTTGTCTTCCTATGTTTATCCCTTTCTACATTATTCACTATCGCATGCAGCCTAAGCATGACAATTTGCCTTTTGGTTATCTTATCACTTCTCTCGCTCTAAATCTTCGTGTTCAAATTCCATCTGTTGAGGCATCGGAGTCCGAACTTCCTTTCAATTCTTCTAATTTAAATACGACGAATTTATCCCTTCTGCCAGAACAATGTGGTGTTTCTCAATAGTATGAGCATAATGAAGAAGGAGATGAAGCCGATGTGAATATGGATGACATATTTGATGAGCTTGATGTAAATGAAGATGATGAAGATGAAGATGATTCTGATTACAATCCATCTGATTTTAATTTCCGTATTTCTGCCTTAGAACAGAGGATGAATTCTTTACATGTCTCTCAGGAAGCTCCTGTTGCATCCCAAAAGCTTAATATAAAATACATGAAAAAATATTTTCATCGTATGAGTAAGAGTTTGAAACGCATTGATCCTAAGATGCCATTATCTTCCCCTTCATCTGGGTTAAAATGATATTTTTATATGGTTTGTAATGAATGTTTATGAGTACTTCTTTAGTAGACTCTGTTAGATTTAGTATTCTGACTTTAACATCTAAAAAACCGGTATGCTTCTCTATTTTTATTGGTCATTTTCAATTTGTGAACTACTTGTATCTAAACTTCTTCCTTTGTCAACTTGTAACAAAAAGGGGAGGAGATTGCTATGCTTCTATGAATGCGAAATTTCTTTTTTAAGTATATGTGCAGGGGGAGCATACAAGACAAGTTCTTTTTCAGTGATTGCATAGTTGAAAAATCTTTTTATGGATGTTGAGAGTCGCTTTTAATGGAATATGTTGTAAATGAGTTGTGTTTTGTCATGAAATTGACAAAGAGGGAGATTGTAAGTGTTAAGCACAAAATGTGAGTGCTAAGCAGAGTGTTGTTGTCAAATTTCGTAGACAATAAAATAGTGCATGAGGTTGTATGAGTAAGCCAAGTTCTTTGAGAATACAAGAGTCAACCTCACCAAACATATCAAGATCAAGACTATATCGACTCTACAACAGAAGTTGTGGCAAAGTTTCAAAGATAAACCATATATGCCAAAGGTAAAATTGACCATAGGGATGACCTTAGGTTAGGTGAATTTATATGGCTTTTAAGTTAATATTTATACATCTCTTTTAAAGTCATAGTTCAAGAAAATTCGATTAGCCTAACCCTATATTCGGTCAACCCAAGAATCTTTGGCCAGCCCATAAACTTTGGCCAAATTTCCAACAAGCATAATTGAAAAATTCAGAGGAAATTCGGTCAGCCCGACACTGTGTTCAGCCAGCCGAACAGGCTTCAGTCAGCCCAAGGGTGTTCGGTCAAGTTTTTAGATTTGAAACTGATTTCTGGACCCTAAACTCGGGTAAGCTGAACCCTGTCTCAAGTCAGCTGAAGTGCACTGGGGTGCGGACTCACTGCATCAAGGAAGAAGGAAAATGTAAATGAGATGCCTTGGTGAAGCCTTGAACCATGAACCAAACCAAAACCCAAACCTCTAGATGACCTAACTCATTAGGCATACTTTTAGTCATCTTAGATTGGCCTTAGGTGTCCCAAAAGATGACCCAAAGAATGGCCAAGGAGGTTGTATGAACTGCTGTAAAATATACCTCAAGACAATAGAATTTCATGCCTGTTGATCGGCCTTAGCTTATGGTCAACCGGTCGTCAGAAGCCCAAATAGGATAGCAACAATCTGAACAAATCAGCTTATCGCTGAGCTAATTCGACTGGTCGCCCACCGGTCGTCTGGTCTAACCCACTGATCGTTTGACCGGTCGGCAAAGGCTAAGAATGGGACAACAATCATCTGAACAAATCAGCTTGTCCTTGGGCTAATTCGACCGGTTGCCCGACCGGTCGTCTAGCCTAACCGACCAGTCGGCAGATGGCAGAATTTAGACAACAACATTTCTTCTGTCCTTAGCCCTAATTAGACCGGTCATGGCTATTAGCCGACCGGTCATCAGAGAGCCGTTGACAGTCGTTTTATAGTCGTTGGGGCTTTCTTTATTTAAAGGTCGGGCTCGATTTTGGATATCAAGAGAGAGATTTTAGTGCATTAGAAGCCTATACTATTAGTCTCTAATCCTAAGCATTCCAAGCTATCTTCCTTGTGTTTGATCACAAGATTGAGCATTCATAGCTCACATGAAGTTGGACTTGCTCTCTTGATCTTTAAATGTTTAGGCACCTTAACCATAGGTAGATCCTTCGCCCAAACCTCTTTAAAGATCCATTTAGGTGGAATTCCTCTAGGCAACCAAATCCTACTAGTTGTAGAGAATTTACTCTATCTCCTATCACCTTGGGCATCTCAAGAGCATCACATACGAGGTGATTGATCAGTAGAGCTGAGGTATTGGCAACGCAGCGGCAACATGATCAGTGGAGCAAAGGAGCGCCGATTGAAGCACGGGAGAGCGGAGATCAAGCAACCCAACAAGACGTTGTACAAGGGGCTCAATCTGATAAGTTATCACTTTAGGAGTCCTAACACTTATTCATTTTGGTAAGATTGAGTGTGAATTTAAGGTTGATGGTTATCCTACTTAAAACCAGGTAGGGTTGTTTGACGATCCTTGGCACATTTGTGAAGGGTGTTGTGTTAGACTACCAACGCAATTTTAGAAATATCTTAAGTACCGGTATATGGGTGTACATCATGGAGATTGGATACATCTTTGGTCATATGATTTAAGGCACTGGAATAAATAAAAAAAAAAAAAAACCAAAGAGACAAAGAGGATGTACCTGACAGGCCCATAGAAGATAGGGCCTATACAATATGTTGGAGCATCTCAGAAGTTAAAGGCGATGAGGAAACAACAATAGAATCAGTGGACACAGCATCATTGGCGGAAGGCTCAGAAGATATAACGGTAGAGGTCGCAAAAAGTGAACGGCCATGACCACGACCATGACTACCTCATCCACGCCCATAGGATGAGGCATAGGCCCTGGAACAATATTCTTGAATACTATGATCAGTCCAACGACAATAAGCACACCATTCTTTACAGTGTGCGACAATATGACCAACCTTATTGCAGCCACGACACGTTAATGGAGTCAAACCCCAGTTGTTAGTAGAGATGGATGCTGCTAGTACAATATCTGATGATCCTGAAGATGGAGATGAAAGAACCTTCAGGCGTTGTTCTTCTGCGAAGAGGTCACTAGTAACTGAATTCAATGATGGAGAAGGGCTTTAGTTTAGAAGTGCAGTCCGACATCAATGTTCAAATTCCGGTCACAACTTCATAAGAAACTATCGAACTCGTGCGTTTTCGCGTATAGTATGAAATATCTTAAAATCATTCGAAAACTCAGGATCCATCATTGTCATCTTTGTCTAAATAGCAGCTATCTCTAAGTCGAAAGCCTGAATACTTTTGTCACGTGGATGAGATCTGTTCCAACCAATATAAACGGGCTGCATTAATCTGCTGGTAGATCATCGTGAGGTGATCCCACATCGCTTTAGTTGTTGGATGCGAGGTGAGGCCAACAATAATCGACTTATCAACCGAGTAAAGAATCCAAGTGATAATTCGTACATTTTTCAATGATCCCCCACAATTCATGACCTTTAAGAAAGTTCCGAAAATGAATGTACCATAAACTATAGTTGATACCATCAATGGCACACTGTGGGGCATCTGCCTTAAAAGATTCTTTATCCATACCTCAAATGCAAATGGTGAAGAGGATGCCAAGAAGAATATTAAAAAAGGCACCAGATCTAAAGATGGGGAATGGGGTTGAATGGTTGGGGATCAGGTAGGGAAGTGGTCAGGTTGGGCGGGGGGTCATATTAGGCAGGAGGCAGGGTCGGATTGGGCAGAGGGTGGGGTCGGACGTGGCTGGGGGTGGGGCCAGATGTGGCTGGGGTCGGACGCGGCTGGGTTGGGTTGGGGTCGGACGTGGTTAGGGGGTGGGGCTGGACGTCGCACGAGTTGGTCCGGACAATCTGGATGCCGAACACAACTTAGAGTGGGCCCGCCGATCCGGATAGTAGAGATGCCATCTGGATGGTAGAGCTGCTGGTTGTGGAGGTGTCATCAAATCTGAAGGAATGCTTACCGGAAATGAAGAAGAAGATCTCAGGATCTCTTCCGCTCTGGTACCATGACAACTCAGACAATGATATGATTGTGGAGAATTCTACTTTGAATTTTCTATGTTTATTGACCCCAATGAGGGTGAATAAATAGAAATATACAACCTAGCAAATCATCAATACAATGAAGGAAAATAAATTAAGAAAGTTACATATGAAATAGAATATAAAATGAGCTCAAATCTATACATGGAAGGCGTAGCTGGACCAGTGGACCCATTACGACGGCCAGTTCACAGGCAGTTTGATTTAAACAATTCGCAGCTCATTTGGATTCCCAAAACTAGGGGAAAAAAAAAATAGCCCAGCACGGGAATTAATTCAACTAATTCGAGTCCGTTTGCTCTAACAATACACAGTTCCCAAAGGACAGTGCCAGGTGACACCAAAAGAGAAATAGGCTCATGGCTCCCTCAGATCTTTCTGTAGTAATTTCCGACCTCTCAAGGGTTAAGATCTGCGATGGAATTTGGAGCAGTTATAGTTAAACAGAAGTTGAGTAACTCTTTCTTCACGAGTATCCTGTCTCAATTTAGGTAGACTACAATGCCACTGGTTTTTGAGGAATTACAGTTACTTGTCTTAACCAGGCTAAATGCAAGGGGTTCAAAATGTTTGGATCAGTATTGGTGTTGATTAGATCGTGTGGGATGATAACAATATCAGGGTGGTCACTTGTTGAAAGCAGTGACTTGGTGAAAGCTAAGATATATCTATGCTTCAATGAGTTGTTTTGAGCATCTACAGTGATTACTGTGCCTATAGAGGTAGCCGTGGAAATTGGTGTGTTCCTTTTATATGTGTGGAAATTAGAGATTTCAGTGGGGAAAAAAAAGGTTTTGAAAGGAAGGCTAATGTTGTCCAACAAATCCCAAAATACATCTAAGATCTTCACTATTGCCTTATATGTTTCCAACTTTTGGCTTCCAAATACATGTAGCTCCGACTTATTGCACAAATATTAGATATAAAAAACAGAAATAAAAAGATGAACAAACATTATTTGAAAGGATGCAAATGCACCTATCCTTCTTTTAGCAACATGATCAGAGCTGTCGTACTACCAAAAAGGATGCATTTTTCAGTCAAAATGGGTGGCAGTTGAAAGTCCCCTTAAAAGTTAAAATTAGTGGCAAAAAATTTAAGATAACCATCACTGAGAGAAAATATCTTTAATATCTTTATTCAACCAATTAGTTTTAGATAGAGAAAGTAATGTGACACTTGTTATTAGAAATTTAGGAGTTAATGAAAACCCTAACACCTAGAGGAGGAAGGAGAGCTTTTGGTGTGTCATTTATTCTTTCAAGTAAGAGTGTGAAAGACAATTTAGCACTTGTAGTTATTTTCGAGCATGACTGGATGAAGAAAAATTATTGCCAAACACAAATCACTTTGATTTCACCTTCATTTGTTCTGTTGTTGTTGTCTACTGTGGCTTCCCATTGATCGAGAGTTGAAAACTTTCTTAAGAAAAAAAAAACCATAAAAGAATAGGTGAGAAAATTTTGGAGAGGATTTTCTAAGAAAATAAATTTCTTTTAGGCTTGTTTGGGAGTTCGAAGAGTATTTGCGTGAAAAACGCTTTCTTAAAAAATGACATTTTTCCTTGATTGTGAGTTGACTTATCAGTGGAAAATATTTTCCAAGAATGTTTTTGTAGAGAAAAAATTCCAGCCCACCCTATGTTTTTTTTTTTTTTTTCTAAGTTTCTTTCCAAATGCTTTCTTGAAAAATAACTTTCAAAGAAAATGCAATCTCTCCTTTTATTTTCTAATTTCCAAAATAACCCCCCTTTAGGAACTTGGAAAATGAAAGAAAAAAAGACTGACATTTCTTTGAAAGTTATTTTCCAAGTAATCATTTGGAAAGGAAATAAAATTAGGGGATGCTTGGAAATATATTTTTTACAACTTTTTCCATGAAAAAGCTTTCTTAGAAAATGTTTTCTACAAAAATGTCAACTTAGAATTAAGGGAAATGTCATTTTCTTGAAAATTATTTTTCCACCCAAAATACTTTCCTAGCTCCTAAACATGGCATTTTTTGCGAAAAATTCATTAAAGAAGTCTTAAAACAAATTCCCCTACTCTTCCCTTTTTCCCCTTCTCCAACTACTTACTTGGTACACGACTTTAAAAAAAAAAAAAACTACCACAGTACCACTCTCCTTTAACTTTTCAAGCTCCCAAATAGAATTGTATTTTAATTTATACCATAAAGTGAACTTTTTTTAATTTACTATCAAAATATTAACATCACTTCATATATGGCAAAGACGTGGAAAAAGTGAATTTATAGTGAAAAAGGAAATCATTTATCCCCTATATCCATTACTTCACTATTACCTTATAAACGAAGTTCCTAACCCTATTATTTTTCTCTGCAAGCTTGCTTTCTAGGCCCTTGTGTGGAATATTTGGAGGGAAAGGAACAACCAAAATTTTCATAACAAAAATTCCCCAAAAAAGAACATCTTTAAAAATATCGTTTAGGAGATGAGGGCTAGAGTCCTTTTCCTGATTGGCCCTTCTATTGCACTCAAAGCCACTAGTGATATTTCATCTTATTGGGACTTTCCTACATCCATTGCCGTTGTCCATCCCCCTACTCTCCATCCTTCTTGGTGTCATAGACCTAGGCCAACCTGGACCTTAGCTTGCGTTGAGATTTCGACTACTAAGACTGGGCTTCTCTATTTCTCTTCCAATGATTCTCCCACCTGGGGAATAGTCTCCGATTATAACACCCAAGGGAGGATGGATATGTACTTACAAATGCTAACATTTGCCTTACCTGTCTTTCCCATTGATCATCATGCAAGTTTTAGCATTTTGGTGGGAAACCATCAAAGAGTTCGTGCCATTGAAGATCCGCTAGCCTCTACCTAGGAGATCCGATTATTTGCTAAGAGAATCCACTCCTTCGCCACGTCGAACAATTGCTACATTGGGGTTTTTCCAGATCGTCTAAGGACTGCGCTCTCTACTTTGACTAGCATCCCTTTGTAGTCTACTTCTAGATTTATTACAAAGATTGAGATTCAAAATTTGTTGTGATACATGGTCCGAGTTGTGGGCTTTTCTGTCCTTTGGTTTCTCTTTCTTGCTCTTCCTGCTTCCTCCTCTTCCTTTCTCCCTTCTCTTCTCTTCTCTTCTTTTTCTTTTCTTCTCCTTGCGCCCGGGATGTGGGTAACTTCTTCTTCTTCTTCTTCTTCTTCTTCTTCTTTTTTTCGTAAGGGCTTGCCCCATTCTGTTGTATCTTTTTTTAGGCTTTGCCCTGGGTAATTAATAAGAGAGTTTTACTTGCTTGCTTTACAAAAAAAAAAAAAGGAAATCATTTTCTTGAAAAAAGATTTTCCTCCGAAGTATCTCCAAAGCTCCTTAATAAGCCTTAAAAATACACATATCTAATTATTTTATAGCAAGACTTCTAAACAAAGAAAAAGAAGATGGTTACAACAAGGCCAACCTAAATTAGTTCTTTAAAGTGCCTACTCTTCTAGTAAAAATCCTCTATTCTAAAATGAGGAGGCTTATTCAATTTATGAGAACTTTTAGGATATATCAATGAAACATAAGGCTCTCTTGACGATAGTTTTGTACCTCTTAACATCAGGGTTGAATGTAGAGAAAGGGTTAGGCAACTCCTTATGCCTTTTTAGACTAGAATAGATTTGTTAGACACTTTGGATTGAGGTAGAGTATAATAATCTTGAGTCACATTGCTAGAGGGTGAAGTCGTCATTCTTTTTCTTCATCTTTTTTCTTCTTTTCCCTTCCAAATAAAGAAACCACAATGAATACCTTCTCTCGCTGATAAATACACCCATTCTTCTCCTCTTGATAATACATTAGATATTGATCACCATCACACTTTATTCTTTCAACATACTTTTATTACATTTAGATTTTGATCACCATCACACTTTATTCTTTCAACATACTTTTATTACATTTAGATTTTGATCACCATCACACTTTATTCTTTCAACATACTTTTATTACATTTAGATTTTGATCACCAATCCTAGAAATATACATTTTTCTTTTAGAGAAAGGTGGGAGCACACCACCTGTAACTTTGTTGATATGATAAAAATGATGTACAAACATTTGGGTGGGCACCACAAAGAAAGACGCAGGCCTCACCTGGAAATCTGCATTTTAGATAAACGTCAATTCCACACACTGAATTATGTACATATCATAAGAAAACAAACCCCTTGTCTATCCTCAATAATTTTCATACAATAAACACACAGTAATAATGTTCTTGCCACTACACACTCATAACCTCGACGATTTTCATCCACCCAACTTATACCATGAGATCCATCAGTTGACGTAATGTAAGTGCATGGAATGGCCCTAGAGAGAAGGAAGGCCCACCAACAGATAGCTCTTGAGCCATGTGGTGCATGGTTGGTCGAGAGTTTGGATCCGGCTGAATGCATGAAAGTGCCTTGGACACCACAAATATGACTTCCACTGCAACCTCAACCGTCGGATCCGATAGACGTTTGTCCAACATATCCTTGAGCAGTGTATCTTGTCTACTTGGTGATGACCAAGAGGAGATGAACTCCCCAGGATGCCTTCCCATCATCACTTCAAGTGCCACAACTCCAAAGCTATATACGTCGCATTTTTCAGTCGCCCTCATCGTATATGCAAGCTCTGCAAGAAGGAAGACAGTTTAGTCATGTTCGTTTCTCTTTGCTAATCATCAATAGCTAAACTTTTAAGCATATATTAAACTCACATGGGTTTCTTGATCAAGGTTTCATATCTTCTAGGTTATTTTGCTTATTAACCCCAAGGCATCTCTACAAATTGCATATATGCCAATTGCGATGTGTGTGAGTTGCATAAGATGAGCTAAACTATTGGATGATCTTGCTAGAAAGTCTGGATCGTCCACTTGTCAGGATAGCCACATGCATACATTGAGTGTGCACTATTGGCATTTTTTTTTCAAAACAATCCATTGTTTTCTGGTGGTGGACCTGCTCAATAAGAGGACTACATTAATCATTGTGTTGGGTCATCTGCATGGTTAGGCCTACCTTTATATATGCCTCAGATGTCCCAAATGCATGTGTAAACTAGAGTGTATTGATGTATCTATAGGTATCATTGTAGCTACACATTTCATGGCAAGGATTGGGTGATATGGGCATGTTTCAAGAATTTTGCAATCTTGGAATTTCTTTTGTTTTGTGGGGCATTCACTGTGTGGGACATCACATTGACGGTTTGGATCATAGGGCTGTATAACCCTTGTGCAACAGAGGAACACTACCATCCTCTGAGATCTCTTGGCCGAGCATCGCAGGATCCCACATTTATGCATCATTTTCACATTTACTCGTATGGGCTAGAAGCAATGAGCTTTTTCAATCATTTCTTAAACAGAGATAACTCATCCATCTATACTTGGTATCCATGTAAATCTATCCAGGCCATCTGAAAACATGGCACGAGCATATCCCAAAAATTACACTTGCTGGAGGATCCTATGCATCCAATTGGTGGCCAACAAATAGACAATTATGGAAAATGGACAGTGCCACAAATTTAATAGCTGATAACATATGGTTAAGGTAACCGGGTAACATGAATCCTGGTTGGTCTTACCATGCAGCCACATTACCTCCATCATGTATAATGTAAAAATGGACCTCCAGCAAAGGAAAAACATTCTTCCAGTATCTTCATTTGCATGGTTATATTAGTTTTAAATATTTACAAATGCTTCACAATTTTTAGTCAAATAAAGTTGGGGATTTGAACAATACAATCCCTTTTATGTTTCTTTGCAAGGCCTCTTACGACTGTTGGATTAAGGAATCTTCCAGTTGCCCAAGATTGCCACATTCGACAACAGTATGATAACTCATGCACAAATTTTAGTATGTAATTTCCAACAAAAATTAGAAAAGCCTAAGAAAACTAAAGACCAATTGCTAATAAAACTATTAAAGCATGGAGAATGAATTAGCAACTAACCTGGAGCAATGTATCCGCAAGTGCCTGTGAGAGTAGTCCAATTGGATGAATCGGGGATCAACAATCTTGCAGTGCCGAAATCAGAAACACAGGCCTCAAGTTCCAAAGTCAGTAGAATGTTGTTGCTTGACAGGTCTCGATGGACAATCGGTTGGGTGCAATCATGGTGCATGTAAGATAATGCATGGGCCACACCTTCAATAACCTTCACCCTCATAGTCCAGCCCAACTGTGCAGCTCCTTCGTCATTGCTTAAGATGTTAGCCAAGCTTCCCCTTTCCATGTACTCGTAAACTAGAAATGAGAATCGAGCATGGGAACAGAAACCATAAAGCTTCACAATGTTGCGATGGCGGATTTCTGTTAATGCTCGAATCTCATTTCTAAAACTTCTTTGATCGAATTGATCCTCTCCTTCGAGAGGATGAAGTTTCTTCACGGCTACTACCTGGCCTGATGGTAGATTTGCTTTGTAAACTTTCCCATATCCTCCAGTTCCGATGCAGTATTTGTCATCAAAATCCTCTGTTGCTTCCACGATGTCTTCAAACACAGCTATCCCATCATAATTCCATATTGAAAATGGATTTCTGCTGCTCCTTTCAGGAACCCCTTCTTCTATTTTTCTTCTTTGGTAATAAATGGAAGAAATGCCGACGACTACAAATAAAAGCAACAAGACCACCAATAGAGGAAGAATAATGAAGATGACAATTTTTTGACCTTTCCTTGTATCACCATGACTTGTTGAAGGGGCATTGCAGGGTCTCAAACCTTGCACTTCACCACATAAGCCTTTGTTTTTCATGAATGCCTCCACAGGAGCCTTCTGAAAGATTTTGATGTTAGGAACAGGGCCTTCCAAATTATTGTATGAAAAATCTATGGATTGCAAGCTGAACATCCCTTCAAAAGATTTTGGAATCGAGCCAGACAACATGTTATGGGAGAGGTTCAAAATTTCCAGCATGTGCAATTTCCCAAGTTGTGGTGATATCTCTCCATCGAGTGAGTTATGGCTAAGGTCTAATGCACCCTGTAGGTGTATCAGGTTGCCAATTTGAAATGGAATGCTTCCATTCAAATGATTTTCACTCAGTTTCAGATACCTTAGTTTGAAGCAATTCTCTAACTGTGGTGGTATTGGACCAATTAGGTTGTTCATTGATAGGTCTAGAATCTCCAAATTGGACAGCCTCCCAATTTCTTGAGGAACCCTATTAGAAAGCCGGTTATCACTTAAATTCAAGTTGAACAATAAAGTCAACCTCCCCAATTCCTTTGGAACCTCTCCTACCAGATGGTTTGAAGAAAGAGCAAGCACTTCTAGCTGCATCAACCGCCCAATCTCGGGAGGAATTCTACCGGTGATCATGTTCCCAGAGAATTGTAGAATTGTTAACTTTTCGCATTCTCCCCAGTTCGGTGAGAGTTCACCAAACAATCTGTTGTTGCTGACATCCATGAAATAGAGATGTGGGTATACGCCAAAGACATCGGATACATTTGCAATGAGCTGGTTTCCTTGGAGTCGCACTCTAGTTAACCGAGTGCAATTTCTGAGGCTTTTCGGGATCTCCCCAGTGAAATGGTTGTCAAATGCAGTAAAGATTTCAAGCTTGGTCAAGTTTCCAAAAGTGGATGGGATAGAACCACTCAGAAGGTTATTGGACAGGTCAAGCCGATTGAGATTCATTAAATTCCCTGTTTCTGGTGGAATTGAACCAGAAAGTTGGGTGTTGCGGAGATGAAGAATTTCAAGGTTTCTCAAATTACCTAAAGCAGGAGGGATCAGACCAGTCAGATTGTTATCGTTCAATGTCAACTCAACCAAATTCTTGAGATTCCCTAATTGTGCAGGAATTGATCCAGAAATTTGATTGCCATAGAGGAACAAAAATGTAAGGTTTCTCAAATTACCTAAAGCAGGAGGGATCAGACCAGTCAGATTGTTATTCCACAATAACAACCTAACCAAATTCTTGAGATTCCCTAATTGCGCAGGAATTGTGCCTGAAATCTGATTTTTGAATAGCTGCAAAACGGTGAGCATGGTCAAGTTCCCTAAAGTAAAAGGGATAGAACCTATTAGAAAATTATCGGACAGGTCAAGCTCATTGAGATTCATTAAATTTCCAACTTCTGGAGGAATTGAACCAGAAATTTGATTGCGGTGGAGGTACAAAATCATAAGGTTTCTCAAATTACCTAAAGCAGGAGGGATCAGACCATTTAGATTGTTATTGTATAATGTCAACACAACCAAATTCTTGAGATTCCCTAATTGTGCAGGAATTGTGCCTGAAATCTGATTTTCGAATAGCTGCAAAAGGGTGAGCATGGTCAAGTTCCCTAAAGTGGAAGGGATGGAACCTATTAAAAAATTATCGGACAGGTCAAGCTCATTGAGATTCATTAATTTGCCAACTTCTGGAGGAATTGAACCCAAAATTTGATTGCTGTAGAGGTGCAAAAGTGTAAGGTTTCTCAAATTACCTAAAGCAGGAGGGATTGGACCTGTCAGATTGTTTCTGGACAATGTCAACTCAACCAAATCTTGTAGCTTCCCAATCTGTGGAGGAATGGAGCCTGAGATTCGATTTTGACCAAGGTACAAGGTGGTGAGCTTTGTCAAGTTCCCTAACGTAGATGCAATGGAACCATCCAGATGGTTAATGGTCAAGTCTAGCTCATTCAGATTCATAAGATTTCCCATCTGCAGAGGAATGGAGCCAGAAATATGATTTGCAGAGAGATTCAGGTATGTAAGCTTTGTCAGGTTTCCTAATGTAAAAGGGAGGGAACCTGTTAGAAGGTTTGGGGCCAGGTCCAGCTCATTGAGATTTACCAAATTCCCTAATTGTGCAGGAATTAAACCAGAAATTTGATTTTCATAGAGGTAGAGGATCGTCAGCTTGGTCAAGTCACCTAATGATGAAGGAATTGTACCAGTAATTTCATTAGACGAGATGTCAAGCTCTGAAAGGTGAGAAAGGTTAGCCATTGAAAGAGGTAGAACTCCAAAGAGATTATTCATGGAGATATCAAGGGAGACGAGTCTGGAAAGATTGCTAATATGAGCTGGTATGGTTCCAGTGAGTCTGTTGCCACTGAGATCGAGATGGAGGAGGTTTGGAAATGACGAGAATCTCAAGTTATCAAGTTTACCTTGCAAGCCTGCACCCGGTAAGCTTATCTCTGTTACGCTTCCAAGGCCGTTGCATGAGATCCCATCCCATTTGCATGGAGAGATTGTGTTGGCGCTAGCTTTAGCAGCAGGAAGGGACCATGAATGGAGAGCTTGTGCTGACAAGAGGCTGGCTTTCCATTCCACGAGAGCCTCTGCTTCTCCGAGAGTGGATGCTGCTGCTGCTGTTGCAGAGTCAATGGAAGAATGAAATTCTGATAATAAAAGCAGAAAAGAAAGAGAGAGAGATCTCTTAATCGCCATGGCTGTGTTGCTTATGGTCAGTTACCAACTTACGATTGATGGGTATTTATAGAACTAGGTGGGCAACGATCCGATCCGAGTCAAACATGGACCAGATTCGATCTTTCGGCCAATTGAATGGGTGTGTTCGAACAATGTTCGAAGAAACGTTTGAACAGGGTGACTCTGTTTAAACTCGTCTGTTTAAACTCGATTTGGTCTGGCCTAGTCATGCTCAAACATGTTCGAAGGTATGAATTCCAGACAATTTTTACAAGTTCGAACAAGTTCAAACAATCTCACTTTTTTCGCTTGAAAATATTTTTTTCTACCACTGAATAGTGAATACCGATTTGTTCACAATTACATATCACAAATGATATATCATAATGTCTAAAGTTTTTAACTAACTAAATAAAATAGATAGTTAACATCCCCACTGTTTCTTGTGGTGTGGTCCACTCGAGCCTTCGAGCCACTTCATTTTTTGAATAATGCCATAAATGATCTTAAAAAAATGGATTGATGGCTTGGATAAACATATATATCACCATCGACGCCACAGAGCATCGACAGGACCGTTCGTCTCTAGATAGGTCCTGTACCCAATCTGCGGACGTGAGTTGGCTGGTGACGTAAACACTAGCCATCAAGCTGGTGTCAAAGCTCTGTGGGTCCCACCGTGGTGTATTTGTTTTATCCACTCCGTCCATCGATTTGTATAACTCATTTTGAGGCATTAAACAAAAAATGATGCAGATACAAAGCTCAAGTGGACCACACCACAAGAAACAGTGAGGTGATTGATGTCCACCATTGAAACCTTCCTAGGGCCTACAGTCATGTTTATTTGTCATCCTACCTGCTCTCTCTCTCTCTCTCTCTCTCTCTCTCTCTCTCTCTATATATATATATATATATATATATATATATATATATATATATATATATATATATATATATATATATATATATATATCGAACGAACAAGTCGAGTTCGAGTTCAAGTCGAGTCGAACAGGGCTGTGATTGAAATCAACTCGAATTTTTTTCAAACAGACCCCATGTGTTCGAACAAAGTTTGAACATGAAGACTTTCTGTTCGAACAGAGTTTTACCAAGTCGATCCGAGTGAATCCGAACGATTAAACTCGGTTCGTGTCCAGCTCTATACGTGGATCTATAATAGCTTGAGGCTAGAATTGAAGCACAACACAATATGCATGACCTGAGGCCGAGCACTGGGCATCCGGCCCATGGGTTGACGGAGAAAGAACATTGCCATATGCATCTATAATTCAATGGTCCCCTTAAGCGTGGGCCATGCAAAATAAAACCTAGTAATAGACTAGGCTTCACTAGCCCAAACAAACGAGCTTAAAATCTAGATCAATCCATTCATCCATGGGTCCCACTACTTGAAAATTTGCAAAACCCAACAAGAAGGAGACTTGACTTTAAAATTCACTTAATAGTTTATTGTCTTAACCATCCGGCCCTGGATTGGAAAAGGGGAGGTGCATTGATTATAATTGGATCTAATCTAGACTAATCCATTTATTGATGGGCCCCACTGTTTGAAAATTTTGTAAAAGAAAACAAAGGAGACTTGACTCTAAAATTTTCTACAGTTGATTGTCTTAACCAACCGCAACATGGATTGGAAAAAGGAGAGGTGCATTGATTATAGTAGAGGAGATCCAATCACTGGTTTGGACTTAACATGGTGTGGTGTCCACTGGGGAGAGGATGAGACAGATGGGAGATGAGAGAAATGTGAGAGAAGAAGAGGGTACATGAAAATGACTTAAGCTAACAATTCTAGGTTTCTAAAAATTAAGGAAATAAGTCATCAAGCATGCATAATACCCTTGAATTAATTATTATCTTAGTGAGTGTTCCAGATTGCTTTGTGGTTCGCATACAATCTTAACATGGCACCTAGGAGAGCAGATCTTGCAGCTCTCAGGCAAAGAAGTGACGAAACATTGTCAGCTTATGAGGGACGTTGGTGAGCTATGGCAGCCAAAATGCGGACACCCATCCACGATGAAGAACAAATCTCCATGATTGTTCATTCAATATATCCTAGCATATCTGGATATCTCATCTCCCATCCATATGCGAATTTCTCACAATTGATCCGTGCTGGAGAGCAAGTCAAAGCAGGAATTCGCACAGGGACAATCTCCCCATGGCCTCATCAGGCCACTCCAGTCAAACGGAACAGAGTAGAAGGAAGACTTATTGGATACGAGAATGGAAACCGCAGTGGTTCTCCTCCTCGCCCGACAGAGGTAAATAACATCATCGCCACTGCTCAGGGCAACCAGTATACTCCCCCACAGGGACGTCAACCATATCAACAGAATCAGGTTCTCATCAACCTCATAGGTATCAGCCACAGCCACCTCTACCGCAACCAAATCCCCAACCACAGCCACAACCACCTCGACAGCAGTAACAATTAAGGGGAAATGGCCAAAACTCATATCAGAACAGGCAGAATTATAGGGAGTTCAGAAAATTCACTCATCTCACTCAGCCACTAAGTTAAGTCATGACTATGCTGGTACAAAAGATGTTACTCACTCTAATGGCACCCAGGCCTCCTCCAAATCCTCTGCCTCCGAACTACCAAGAAAATGAATATTGTGCCTACCATCAAGGGCGTGGCTACACCACTGATCGATGCATGACTCTGAAGAATGCCATACAAAACCTGATTGACGATTGCAAGATCGTCATCTCGGTCCCTGGAACTCCTCCAGTAGCTCCTACTAACGAGTTCGAACAAGTTCGAACAATTTCACTTTTTTCGCTTGAAAATATTTTTTTCTACTACTGAATAGTGAATACCGATTTGTTCACAATTACATATCACAAATGATAAATCATAATGTTTAAAGTATTTAACTAATTAAATAAAATTGATAGTTAACATCCCCATTGTTTCTTGTGGTGTGGTCCACTCGAGCCTTCGAGCCACTTCATTTTTTGGATAATGCCATAAATGATCTTAAAAAAATGGATTGATGGCTTGAGTAAACATATATATATCATTGTTAACCCCACAGAGCACTGACAGGACCATTCGTCTCTAGATAGGTCCTCGTGGGGGTAGATTGGTAGTGTACCCAATCCGCGGACGTGAGTTGGCTAGTGACGTAAACACTAGCCATCAAGCTGGTGTCAAAACTCTGTGGGTCCCACCATGGTGTATTTGTTTTATCCACTCCGTCCATCGATTTGTACAACTCATTTTGAGGCATTAAACAAAAAATGATGCAGATACAAAGCTCAAGTGGACCACACCACAAGAAACAGTGAGGTGATTGATGTCCACCATTGAAACCTTCCTAGGGCCCACAGTCATGTTTATTTGTCATCCAACCTGCTCTCTCTCTCTCTCTCTACATATATATATATATATATATATATATATATATATATATATATATATATATATATATATATATATATATATATATATATCGAACGAACGAGTCGAGTCGAGTTCGAGTTTGAGTCGAGTCGAATAGGGCTGTGATTGAAATCAATTCGAATTTTTTTTCAAACAGACCCCATGTGTTCGAAGAAAGTTTGAATAGGAAGACTTTCTGTTCGAACAGAATTTTACCGAGTCGATCCGAGCCAATCCGAACGATTAAACTCGGTTCGTGTCCAGCTCTATACTTAGATCTATAATTGCTTGAGGCTAGAAACGAAGCACAACACAATATGCATGACCTGAGGCCGAGCACTGGGCATCCGGCCCATGGGCTGACAGAGAAAGAACATTGCCATATGCATCTCTAATTCAATGGTCCCCTTAAGCGTGGGCCATGCAAAATAAAACCTAGTAATAGACTAGGCTTGACTAGCCCAAACAAACGAGCTTAAAATCTAGGTCAATCCATTCATTGATGGGTCCCACTACTTGAAAATTTGCAAAACCCAACAAGAAGGAGACTTGACTTTAAAATTCACTTAATAGTTTATTGTCTTAACCATCCGGCCATGGATTGGAAAAAGGGGAGGTGCATTGATTATAATTGGATCTAATCTAGACTAATCCATTCATTGATGGGCCCCACTGTTTGAAAATTTGTAAAAGAAAACAAAGGAGACTTGACTCTAAAATTTTCTACAGTTGATTGTCTTAACCAACCGGCACATGGATTGGAAAAAGGAGAGGTGCATTGATTATAGTAGAGGAGATCCAATCACTGGTTTGGACTTAACATGGTGTGGTGTCCACTGGGGAGAGGATGAGACAGATGGGAGATGAGAGAAATGTGAGAGAGGAAGAGGGTACATGAAAATGACTTAAGCTAACAATTCTAGGTTTCTAAAAATTAAGGAAATAAGTCATCAAGCATGCATAATACCCTTGAATTAATTATTATCTTAATGAGTGTTCCAGATTGCTTTGTGGTTCGCATACAATCTTAACATGGCACCCAGGAGAGCAGATCTTGCAGCTCTCAGGCAAAGAAGTGACGAAACATTGTCAGCTTATGTGGGACGTTGGTGAGCTATGGCAGCCAGAATGCGGACACTCATCGACGACGAAGTGCAAATCTCCATGATTGTTCATTCAACATATCCTAGCATATATGGATATCTCATCTCGCATCCATATGAGAATTTCTCACAGTTGATTCATGCTGGAGAGCAAGTCGAAGCAGGAATTCGTGTAAGGACAATATCCCCATGGCCTCATCAGGCCACTCCAGTCAAACGAAGCAGAGTAGAAGGAAGACCTATTGGATAAGAGATTGGAAACCGCAGCGGTTTTCCTCCTCGCCCGACAGAGGTAAACAACATCATCGCCACTGCTCAGGGCAACCAATATACTCCCCCACAGGGACGTCAACCATATCAACAGAATCAGGCTCATCATCAACCTCATAGGTATTAGCCACAGCCACCCCTACCGCAACCAAATCCCCAACCACAGCCACAACCACCTCGACAGCAGTAACAATTCAGGGGAAATGGCCAAAAACTCATATCAGAATAGGCAGAATTATAGGGAGTTCAGAAAATTCACTCCTCTCACTCAGCCACTCAGTTAAGTCATGACTATGCTGGTACAAAAGATGTTACTCACTCTAATGGCACCCAGGCCTCCTCCAAATCCTCTGCCTCCGAACTACCAAGAAAATGAATATCATGCCTACCATCAAGGGCGTGGCCATACCACTGATCGATGCATGACTCTGAAGAATGCCATACAAAACCTGATTGATGACTGCAAGATCGTCATCTCGGTCCTTGAAACTCCTCTAGCAGCTCCTACTAACATCCTTCAGAGTCCTCTACCTCAGCACCAGACGGACCCCAGTTCGTCTAACAGCCCTGTCGTAAAAAACATAGAAGAAGGAGAGTGTCTCGATCACTTCTTCTCCCCTATCTAGTCCATTCATGCTTACACTTATGAGCCAATAAATTCTCCTCCGATCTTGCAAGGGGAAAACCCCTTTCTTCCTTCAGTCTTCAAGCCGTTAGTACTCAAAGGAGCACCTCCGTATGATGCACCAGTTGTTCAAGGGTTTGCCCCGTTGCAAGGGGCACCTTACAACCATTCATGTTGGGAGCCGGTCATCCTGGAAGGAGCACAGTCATACATCGAGCCCGCATACGAACCTGTCATTTTGCAAGGGGCAAGTTCAGCTTAGGAACACTCTAATCCACAATGGAGGGATTATACTTATAGGCAGCAAGAACCCATTGTCTTGAAAGGGGCTCCTCCAGTCGAACTAGTCATATTACAAGGAGCAAGTTTTGTCCCCGAGCCGCAAAGACGTCCTGGAGGTATATCAATTACACTACAACAGCTAAGTCAAACAAAGAGACCCCTCGCAATATCAAGAGGACCAGTGTCCATTCCATAGGAACCTCCAGCTTCAGGAACAGTCAAGCCAAGACCATGACTTTATGTGATTTATGAAGATAAGCCTCGATATTATCCCTTCAGCACAGGCAACAATGTAGTCCTCAAGCTAAAGGCTCCCTATGAGGAAGACCTGGTACCCACACCAACACCATTGGAAGAACCAGTGATCCTAAAAAGCAAAGGAGATGAAAATTACAAGGAAGTCCCGTGACACTATCCAAAATGTGCAGAGGTAGGAAACATGAATCTCAATGGGCGTTGCATCCGAAGAGATAATCAGAACAGAGGAGATCCCAAAAGCGCTCTCTCAGGTCTCGACAACAAAAATAAAACTGCATACGATGTTGGGACTTAGTTCAAGTCAATCCCTGCTCAAATCTCGATATGGGAGCTACTCTGCACATCTCGCATACACCGAAAAATGTTCGCCAACATCCTAAGCGATGCCCACGTTTTGTTCGATACAGCACCTGAAATGATAGCATTAATGATCGGACAACTCTTGGCTCTGCGTGCCATCACCTTCACCGATAATGAGTTGCCACCAGAAGAACACGACCATGGGTGATCCCTCAACATAGCCTTATGATATAAAGACCTCTGTGTCCCGCTAGTCCTTATTAATAATGGCTCAAGCCTAAATGTCTGCCCATTCAAAACTGCGGAACACCAAGGAATCATTCCCTCCTCATTCCGACCCAGCACCATGTACGTCAGAGCATTCGACAACACCCGCTGATCAGTGGAAGGAGAGTCCAGAAATCTCCACTATCACATTACAAATTATGGATATATCAGCCTCTTTTAACATGTTGCTCGGACGACATCGGTTGCATAAGGTCGGGGCTGTGCCATCAACTTTGCTTCAACGGGTGAAGTATATCTGTGGGAACCAAGTGATCTCTGTCCATTCAGAGAAAGAGCTCATTATTCCTTCCAATGTTGCTGCTACTGAACCAGATATCCCTGTCATCGACATCCAACACTCTGAAGAAGACGTCCCGTTCCATAGTTTCGAGTTCGAGACCGTGAACGCTATCGCCAATCCAAAATCGATAAGTGTGGATCATGTCTTTTCACCAACAAAACGTCTGAGCCTCAAGTATTGTATGAAGAATCATTTCAAGTTCAGAAAAATGCCGCTAGTATATAATCAATGCAAATGGGGACTCGAATACAGGTCAGCCATCATGGACAAAAGAAAAAGGAAATTTCGGTGCTCACCTATTCAATTCATCAGGCCAAGAGAGCCTTGCAGAGATCCAAGAAGAAATCAACCGATTGCGCTACACAAAGGCCTTTCGACGAGCCTGGTTTGGGCCATGTGGCCTCCCATTCGATATGACTGGATTCTCGAACCATCTAAGCCTCCAGAAGAAGAAGAAGAGGATGGAGACAAAGAAGAAAATGAAATACAACAGCTTCAGGACCAGGGTACTTTGATACCTGCTCTCGTAGCATCACCATTAGTTAACCAGGGGCACAACCTGCTCGCTTCAATTCCAGTCAATCAGGGGTACAACTTGCCCACTTCAATTCCAACCAACCAGGGGCACAGCTTACCCATCCCAACATCAATCAACAAGGGGCACAACCCACCCATCTTTACAGAATCAACATCATCAACCATTGGCCAGGGGCAGAAGCAGCCCATCCATTGGACCAAGAAAGGGAAATGACCAGCCCTGAATTGGTTCGATGTCTAGATTTTGAACTTGTGTCTCGCCGTGGAACCAAACGAACTGCAATGCGAGGTAACTGATCTGGGAGGGACCAAGTATAACTCAGATCTCGAACCCAACCAGCGAGAAGTCACGATCATTGGGCCAGACTGTGATTCTTCGCCCAAATCATCAACCCCCACCTCTCCAGGGGAAGGAGTGTGGGGTCTTGAATGGTCATTTATTACCTTAACTTCTGAATCAGCCAGAGAGTCATCCGAGGGCTCTGGCTTAAAAAAATATTGCTGGTTTAAGCAGCGATTAGTACCCTAAAGCAAGCTGGGATCAATTATGGTCTGCAATGCCTGCTTGTTCAGGGTCCCTTGAATTTCAAAAATCCAAAAAAATAAAAAACTTTCAAAAGCCAAAAACTTTTAGCATTTCAATTCCAAAAAATTCCCAAAAACCAAAAAAATATTTCTTTTCCTGCATTCAATAATGTGCCAAGTTCGTCTGAAGGGTCATGTGAGTTTGAAGTTGAATCATATGATTTTGACATCGAAGACTTCGAGCTCATGGGTCTGGACAAAGCTCGGGATGAGGAAGATGATGACCCAGCTCCCGAACTAGAGGACCTCCTCAAAAAGTTCGAATCCAAAGCCAATGTTGTAGCCGATGATTTTGAGGTAGTAAACTGGGGGACACCTGAGATCCCTAGGGCAGTACGCATTGGAAAATCACTGCCACTAGAGATGAAACAGAGAATAATAGACTTCCTAGCTCCAAGGCTATCCAACTTTGCGTTCTCATATGAAGACATGCTGAGGCTCGATGAAGAGCTCGTTGTACATCATTTGCCAACCAAGCCAGATATGAAGCCAGTGAAGCAGAAACTCCGAAGAATGAAGCCAGAATGGGCTCTAAAAGTTCGAGATGAAGTCATCAAGTAGTACAATGCAGGATTCTTAATAGTCTCCAACTACCCTGAATGGCTCGCCAACATCGTACCAGTACCAAAAAAGGATGGCAAGGTTCGAATGTGCATCAACTTCCGAGATCTCAACAAAGCTAGTCCTAAAGATGACTTCCCTTTGCCACATATAGACACTCTAGTCGACAACATTGCAGGGTACAAGATCTTCTCATTCATGGATGGATTCTCAGGATACAATCAGATCAAAATGGCCGTTAAAGATCGCGAGAAGACATCGTTTATCACTCCATGGGGAACCTTCTGTTACAGGGTAATGCCGTTCGGTCTGAAGAATGCAGGATTAATATATTAGTGAGCAATGACAACATTATTCCATGATATGATGAACAAAGAGCTTGAAGTATATGTGGACGATATGATTATCAAATCTCGCACAATTGAAGGACACTTTGAAGATCTTCAAAGTTATTCAACAGGTTAGAAAAGTACAAGCTCCTTCTCAACCCTCAGAAATGTGTCTTCGCTGCAACTGGAGGCAAACTCCTTGGCTTTATGGTGAGTGAGGATGACATCAGGGTTGACGAGACCAAAACCAGAGCAATCATTAAGATACCCCCTTCAAGAACTGAGAAAGAAATCCGTGGTTTCCTCTACAGAATTCAATACATCAGTCGCTTCATCGCACAACTCACACCTATATGTGAGCACATATTCAAGCTCCTTCGGAAGAACATTCCAAAGGAATGGAATGACGATTGCCAAGTCGCCTTCGACCGCATCAAGAACTATCTCATGAATCCTCCAGTTCTAGTGCGACCCACTCCCAGACGACCACTATTGTTATTGTTATACATCTCAGTAGCAGCAGAAGCCATTGGTTGTGTTCTCGGCCAGCACGACGAGATCGGGAAGAAGGAACAAGCAATATACTATTTGAGTAAAAAATTCACCGACTACGAGACCAGGTATTCCCCGATCGAGAAGACTTGCCTCGCCCTAGTTTGGGCAACTCAGTAACTCCGTCAATACATGATTGCGTTCCCTATTCTCCTCCTCGCTCGCATGGATCCGCTCAAATACCTGTTCGAGAAGCCATCACTCACTAGAAGGATAGTTAAATGGCAACTACTCCTATTTGAATTCGACATCACCTATGTCACTTAGAAGGCAATCAAGGGGCAGGCCCTCGCCGATCATCTCACCGCTCACTCTCTCTTGGATTATTAACCACTAAAGACGTTCTTCCCTGATGAAGATCTCTTGCTCATCGAAGGTGAAGAGAAGAAGAAGAAAGATGAGTGGATGTTATTCTTCGACGGTGCAGCAAATTCTAAAGGAAGTGGTATCGGAGCAATCCTCTACTCTCCAGACAATGCCCCTATTCCTATCTCAAGGCGCATAGCATTCGAGTGCACTAACAACATAGCAGAGTATGAAGCATGCATCACTGGTCTAAGGGAAGCCATAATCTTGGGTGTCAAGAAGTTACGAGTATTTGGAGACTCACAAATTATCATTAATCAGACCAATGGTGAATGGAAGAACAAAGACGAGAAGCTAATACCATATCATGTGTACCATGAAAATCTGGTCGAAGAATTCAAAGAAATCACCTTCTCATACATGCCCAGGTCCAAGAATCAGTTTACAGATGCTCTCGCTACACTTGCATCAATGCTCAAGATCCCGAAAGGGGCTTCAAAATGGGATCTCACAGTCGAAACTCAAGATGAGCCTACCTTCTGCCTGCAAATAGAAAAAGCCGAAGCCGCCCCTGACAAACCCTGGTATGCCGACATCAAACAATATCTCGAAACCCAAGAGTATCCGGAAGCAGTAGCAACAACAGATCGCCGAACCATCTAGCGTTTGGCTGGCCAGTTCACCATTAGTGGCGAAATTCTTTACAAGCAATCCTATAATCAAATCCTTCTTCGATGCGTTGACGAAACAGAAGCCGCAAAGATCATGAAAGAAATACACGAAGGAATCTGTGGCCCACACATGAACGGGCACATGATGGCGAAGAAGATTCTACGACTCGGCTACTATTAGCTTACTATGGAGACAGATTGCTGCCTACACGTCAGAAAATGCTTCAAGTGTCAGGAGCATGCAATCAAATCCATGCCCCCTCATCAGAACTGTACAACCTGACAACTCCCTGGCCCTTCTCTATGTGGGGTCTTGACATCATTGGGAATGTGAGTCCCAAAGCATCAAACGGTCACGAATATATACTTGTGGCAGTCGACTACTTCACCAAGTGGATAGAAGCAGCCTCATACACCACGATTGCAGCATCCCAGGTGATCAAATTTATAAAAAACAACATCATATGCCGGTATAGAATCCCAAATGCTATCATCACAAATAATGGGACCCCGTTTGTCAATAAGAAGATGAATGACTTCCTCAGCAAGTTCAAGATTCAATGTCATCGATCGAGCCCTTACCGTCCTCAAATGAATGGTGGGGTAGAAGCCTCAAACAAGACGATTGTCAGGATACTCGAGAAGATGGTCGTGACTTATCGAGATTGGCCAGATATGCTCCCATATGCACTTTGGGCCTATCGAACGTCTGTACGGTCTGCTACAGGCGTTACTCCTTTCGAGCTTACTTACAGAATGGAAGCAGTTCTACCAGTCGAGGTGAAAATGCTATCACTACAGGTGTTACTGGAAAGCGAAATGGAAGAAGGAGAATTGCAACGGGCTAGATTCGATCAGTTACAGCTAGCAGATGAGAAGCGCATGCATGCGCTAAGTCATTCCCAGTGTTATCAGAAAAGGATCGATCGGGCTAATAACAAGAGAGTCCGAAAAAGAAGTTTCAAGGTAGACGACATGGTCATGAAGAAGATCCTACCATCGCGCCTTTTGGATTCCAGAGGAAAGTTCAAACCATCATGGTACGGACCACTGATCATCAGAAAAGTACTTCCCAGAGGCGCCCTTAGACTCACCAGCATGAGAGGGGTGGACCTTCCTGAGCCAATCAACTCTGACAAAGTGAAGATTTTTCACGGGTAAGTTGTTGAGCTCTTAATTGTGCAAATTCTAACCCAAATTCATCACTCATTATGCAAGGTTTGTATGGTTTGTAGGCTAATCCAATGCATGTTTTGTGACGACAGGACTGAGAGCGGTTCCACCTAATTGAAGATAAAAAGGGCTCATTTGGGACTATTTTGATGAAGATCATTTGAGGACAAAAGAAGAGAGTAGAAGAAAGAAAGGAAGAAAAGAAGAAACAACAGAAGCCGACCGGTCTTGACTAGTCAGCCATGCACGTTGGGAGGCTGCTGAAGACGTCCGACCGGTCATGACCGGTTGGACATGGTCGCTGGAGCTTCAATGAAGAGGACCGACCGGTCTTGACCGGTCGGCCATGGCTGTTGGAATGTGAATGAAGACGTCTGACCGGTCATGACCGGTCGGACATGGTTGCTGTACTAACGTTGAACAAGGCCGACCGGTCATGACCGGTCGGCTATGATTGCTGGAGTGACCATCCATTGAGGCCGACCGGTCTTGACCGGTCGGCCATGCGTAAGAACTCAGAAATTTCTATTTTAAGTCCGAATTTCTCTGCGCTGCGTAACTCTTACGTAGATTCTCGATCTTTCTGAAGTTGTGGAGCTTCCTTACTATAAAAGGACACCTAAGGATCGTTCCTAGGGTATCCTAGAGGGGTTTAAGAGAGGGTGGAGGCTGTGGAAGTGGATTTCGGAGTTTCACAACTCCTTCTAGTTTGCTTTGCTGTTTTCATGCTTTTTATAGTTGTTTCATGTTTCCTTGGATCATGAGCAGCTAAACCTCTTAGCTAGGGCTAAGAGGTGAAGCTTGTAGTGGATCCAAGATGTTTTAATTCGTAGTTAAGTGGTTTTAAGTGTGGAATTCATGACTATGAACTAAGGTTTGAAGTTTATACAAGTTTTGAGTAGTTTTTCTTAGTCTTATGATGACTCATGGATGTTTGGGAGAATTACTTAATTGCTTAATTGGTTTGTGACGGTCTAGACCTGTATGATCCGAGGAATCGGAGTGCGCTCTAGTACTATGATCTTCATGAAGGGACTTCCTACCAAAGTTCTACTTTTCTGATTTTCTGTAATATGTATGGACTGTGCATGTGATTTGAATCAAGTTCAAATCCTGATCTAGCCTTGTCTTGTGACAGGACTTGAGGATGGTTATGATTGTGAACTAGACCTTTTGGAAAGGGGAGTGACCTATGCAATTGAGCATGCTCAGCTCAGCCTACATGGAGTGAATTATATGCATTACACTTACATATTACAGATTGTTTGGTTTAACAGCTCTATCATCCGACTAGATAGACCTTAATGTCGATTCTAGTTGAGAGAATGAGAAACCACAGCGGATTGAACATCAAGGATTGCTACAAGTGGATCCTTGAACCCCTAGTGCCTTTTTATAATTGTCTACATTCAAATTAGTTTAAAACTGTTATTCAAATCAATTCTATTCAAATTCTGATTATTAGCTTTCAATAGACACTTTTGGATGTGTTTGTGAAATCCTACATAAGTCCCTATGGATCGACCTCGGTCTTACCGAGTTTATTACTACATCGCAACCCTACGCTTGGGGAAGCGAACAAGTTTTTGGCGCCGTTGCCGGGGATTTTGACGGTTTTTCATAAATTTCTAAAATTAGTATCTATTTAGAATTTTTAGGATTTCAGGACTAACTTAGTTTGTTTATTTGATTTTTCTTTTCAGGGATTTCTAGGAAGCTGAAGAAGATACAAGGATTTCAAGTGCTGAATCAGGTTCTATCTTTTTAAACCTTACTCTTCTCCTTCTCCTATTCATTCCTATCTTATTCATCTCTTGTTGAGTGGGTGGAGACTCCTTTTGGATCTCTGAAAGGTCGGCCTTTTTGCCACCTGGATTCCTATTGGTCGGCTCTGCCGTCTTGGATCACCTTGTGCTCAGAGATTTCTTTTCTCATCTCTACTCTTCTTTCTCCTTTTTCTGCACTTTTTCTCAAAAGATTCAAAGAGTGGGTGGGAAGTTCTCTGAACCCCTATTGACCAGGAGAAATCGGTCTCTATCCTTGCTTCTGGCTTAACCATTGTAAGACACCTTATGCTTCGGTCTTAGAGAAAAGTAAAGAAAGGGAGGAAGAATTCTCCTTTCTCTTTGTTTCTTATTTTTTGGTTTTGCATGCCACATTGGGCTCGGGATTCCAATAACCGACTCATAAGTGAAGGGGGGATAGTAGAAGGAATTGACAGAGAACCACGTGTTAGGAGACATCTAAACTCTCCAATTTTGTCTGAAAACATGGCTGCAAATCAACCTAATCCAGGCCAAAACCAAACTGAAACAGGGGAGAATGTGGTTGAGAATGTTCCCTGACCTAGGACTTTACGTGATTTCTTGCAACCCGCAAGAGCGAGCACTCCCTCATGCATAGTTTTTCCACAAAATGCAGGGAATGTGGATTTGAAACCGGGAGTGATTCAACTTCTCCCTAAATTCCATGGTTTAGACAGTGAAAGTGCCTATCAACACCTTAAGGAGTTTGATGAGGTAATCACCACCATGCACTTTGCAAATGTTACTGAAGATGTAGTAAGACTCAAATTCTTCCCTTTCACTCTTAAGGATAAAGCCAAGGGTTGGCTTTATGCATTGAGGCCAAGATCAATTGGTGCATGGACTGATATGCACAGAGAATTTATAAAAAAATTCTTCCCTACTCACAAAACGAACATGTTAAAGCGCCTTATCATGAACTTTGCCCAAAAGGAAGATGAAACCTTCTTCCAATGTTGGGAGAGGTTTAAGGAGTTATTAAATGCATGCCCACATCATGGCTATGAAATTTGGCCGGTTATAAGCTTTTTCTATGAAGGACTGACTTCACCAATGCGCTAATTTGTAGAGATGATGTGTAACGGGGAGTTCATAAATAAGGAAGCTGATGAAGCATGTGATTGTTTGGAAGAATTGGCTGAGAATGCACAGGCTTGGGACACATCGAAACCAACTAATTCTAAGACTGGCCAACAAAAGGAAAAGGGGGGAATGTATGTCTTATCAGAGGAAGATAACATAAGTGCACGGTTTGGCTAGCCTCACAAGAAAGGTCGAAGCCATGGAATTAAGGAAAGGAGAAACAATCAACTCCACTGACGTTGAAATTGTTTGTGGAATTTGTGCTGGAACTCAACATACTACACAAGATTGTCCCACAATTTCGGCAGTTCAAGGTATCTTATAAGAACAAACAAATGCCATAAACAGTTATCAACAGCAATTTGGTGCTCCAAACTCAAACACGTTTAATCCTAATTGGAAGAACCATCCCAACTTCAGTTGGAGGAATGGACCCACTGCAAATGCAAACAACACTCCAAAAGTATCACTAGAGGAGATGTTGGGTGCATTCGTATCGGTCCAAGCTGAGTACAATAAGACAAATTCTCTCAAAATAGATGGGTTCATGCAAGAGCAATTGAAATTCAATCAAAATTCAACTCAAGCCATCAATGAATTGAAAACATCTCTGGCTAGAGTTGAATCTCACGTTAGTGTTAGAGAGAAGGGCACACTTCCTGCCCAACCTCTTCCTAACCCAAGGACCCAGTATGAGATACAAGATGCAAGCTCATCCTCCCACCATACGGAACATGTCCAAGCTATCACCACTTTGAGAAGTGGGAAAGAAATTGACAAATCTAATCCGGTGAAGGCCCCAAAGCCTAAGGATCCAGAAATTCCCAAAGAGGATGATAGCCCAAGCAATATTCCACAAGAGAAAGAACCAGAAAGACAATACAAGCCGGTTGCCCCATTTCCACAAAGGTTGATTTCACCTAAACCTTTAGATAAAAATCTAGAGATTTTAGAAGTTTTCAAGCAGGTGAAGATCAACATCCCGTTGTTAGATGCGATAAAACAAATACCATCGTATGCAAAATTTTTAAAGGAGTTGTGTACAGTCAAAAGGAAACACAATGTTCACAACAAAGTACTTTTGACCGAGAACTTGAGCGCCATCATCAAACACGAGGTGCCCCAAAAATACAAGGATCCGGGTAGTCCAACCATCTCATGCATCATAGGAGACTATCGGATTAAACAAGCCCTACTCGACTTGGGGGCAAGTGTGAATCTCATTCCATACTCGGTCTACGAGCAACTTGGGTTAGGTGAATTAAAACCGACCAAAACCACACTCCAACTTGCTGATAGATCCATCCGTATACCGAGAGGAATGATAGAGGATGTTCTAGTCCAAGTTGATAAATTCTACTACCCAGTAGACTTTATTGTCTTAAACACACATCCCGTGATTGGCACTGGTGCTCAAATTCCCGTCATACTTGGACGACCGTTTCTAGCTACCTCAAATGCCATCATCAATTGTAGAAACGGACTTGTACAAATGTCCTTTGGAAATATGACCCTTGAGCTTAACATATTTGATTTATGCAAACAACCACGGGAAGTTGATGATGATGTCCACGAATTAAACATGATCGAATCATTCGTGGAGGATACAGTCCCCTTATCACTATTTTCCGACCCTTTAGAGGCATGTGTGGCCTATTCTCATGAGATAAATGATGACACAACACAAGAGATGGATGCCATTCTAGACGTGATGCCAGTGCTTGATAATAAAAGATGGAGGGCCCCAATTGAGCCTTTGCCTGTAAATGAGAACAAGGCCCTCCCATCCAACATCAAGGCACCAACACTCGACCTAAAACCATTACCAAGTGAGCTGAAATATGTTTATTTAGGTCGAGATGAGACATATCCAGTGGTGATTTCTTCCCACTTGGATGAGGAACAAGAGAGTAGGCTAATAGCCACTCTATTAGAGCACAAGAGTGCCATTGGATGGTCAATTGCGGATCTCAAAGGCATAGACCCACTGGTTTGTACTCATCGCATACACCTTGAGGAGAATGCGAAGACATCCCGGCAACCACAAAGACGATTAAATCCAAATATGAAGGATGTGGTTAAGGCCGAAGTGGTAAAGCTATTGGATGTGGGTATTATTTACCCAATATCCGATAGCCAATGGGTGAGCCCAACTCAAGTGGTGCCTAAGAAATCCGGAATAACCATCGTAGCCAATGCCAATAATGAACTCGTGCCAACTAGAGTCACTACCGGTTGAAGAATGTGCATTGACTACAGGAAGCTAAACACTGTCACAAGGAAAGACCACTTCCCCCTACCATTTGTTGATCAAATTTTAGAACGGTTGGTGGGTCATTCCCACTTTTGCTTCCTTGATGACTACTCAGGGTACAACCAAATAGAAATTGCCCGTGAAGACCAAGAAAAAACTACATTCACATGTCCATTCGGCACTTTCGCCTACCGACGGATGCCGTTTGGACTATGTAATGCCCCTGCCACCTTTCAGCGTTGTATGATGAGTATTTTTTCTGACATGGTGGGGACCATTCTCGAAGTCTTCATGGATGATTTTTTCGTATTTGGTTGCAGCTTTGATGAGTGCCTTGAGCACTTGAAGTCTGTGCTGAAAAGATGTAAAGAGAAGAAACTTGTGCTCAATTGGGAGAAGTGTCACTTCATGGTTCAAAAGGGAATTGTACTTGGTCACATCGTTTCACAAAATGGAATCGAGGTGGACAAAGCAAAAATTGATCTTATCTCTAACCTTCTACCACCCAAAAGCATACGAGATGTACGGTCCTTTTTAGGACACGCATGATTTTACAGAAGGTTCATAAAGGACTTCAGTTCACTTTCTCACCCTTTATGTAACCTACTTCAAAAGGAAAATTCATTCGAGTGGAATGAAGAATGTCAAAAGGCCTTTACCACCCTTAAAGGTATGTTGACATGTGCTCCCATAGTGCAACCACCTGATTGGAGCATTCCTTTTGAGATTATGTGTGATGCTAGTGATTATGCTATTGGGGCCGTGTTAGGTCAAAGAAAAGAGAAAAAGTCATGTGTCATCTACTATGCAAGTAGAACCCTAAACTCAGCCCAAGCAAACTACACCACTACTGAAAAAGAACTTTTAGCCGTAGTTTTTGCTTTGGACAAGTTTAGGTCCTACTTGATTGGATCCAAGATCATTATATTCACTGACCATGCCGCGCTTAAGTATCTTCTTTCTAAGAAGGATGCTAAACCACGGTTGTTACGATGGATCCTTCTACTCCAGGAATTCGACATAGAAATACGTGATAAGAAAGGAGTAGAGAATGTAGTAGCTGACCATCTTTCTCGACTTGTCCTCATTGATTCCCCTGAAACGACGGTGATCAATGACATGTTTCCTGATGAACAACTTTTTGCTGTTTCCCAATTGCCATGGTATGCGGACATTGCTAACTATCTTGCTACATGTACAATTCCTACATATTGGAAAAAGCAAGATAAGGATAAATTCTTCACAGAGGTGTGGAAATTCCTATGGGACGACCCTTACTTATTCAATTATTGTCCCGATCAAATCATAAGGAGATGTGTGCCGGATGAGGAACAACAAAGTATCATCTCCTTCTGTCATTCTCAGGCATGTGGTGGCCACTTTTCGGCTAAAAAGACCACAACGAAAATTCTGCAATGTGGGTTTTATTGGCCCTCCATGTTCAAAGATACACATGAGTTTTGTAAAGCATGTGAACCTTGTCAGAAATTAGGAGGAATCTCCCATAGAAATATGATGCCACTCAATCCCATCTTAATAATCGAAATTTTTTATTGTTGGGGCATCGATTTCATGGGCCCATTCCCATCTTCTTTTGGAAACCTATACATCCTGCTTGCCGTTGATTATGTTTCCAAATGGTTCGAGGCCATCCCTTGCCGGAATAATGACCATAAAACGGTCATTCGTTTTTTAAAAGAGAATATTCTTTCCCGGTTTGGAACGCCTCGAGTCATTATAAGTGATGGAGGGTCTCACTTTTGCAATCGCCCTTTTGAAACCTTAATGAAGAAATATAGGCGTAACACACAAAGTGAGCACTCCCTACCACCCACAAACTAGTGGACAAGCTGAGATATCCAATAGGGAGATTAAACACATTTTGGAGAAAACGGTGAACCCCGATCGCAAGGATTGGTCACTTCGGCTTACCGATGCGCTTTGGGCTTACCGTACTGCTTTCAAAACCCCTATTGGAATGTCTCCCTATAGACTTGTCTATGGGAAGGCTTGTCACTTGCCTGTGGAATTGGAACATAGGGCATATTGGGCTATTAAGAAGTTGAATTTCAATTCTTACAAGGCAAGCTCGTTATGCAAACTACAATTGAATGAACTTGCAGAAATCCGGAATGAAGCTTATGAGAATGCGAGAATTTACAAGGACAAAATGAAGATATTCCATGATAAGAATATTCTTCGCAAGACATTCACGATCAATCAAAAAGTCCTCATGTATAATTCTCGCTTACATCTATTTTCGAAAAAATTGAGATCTCGATGGACCGGTCCCTACATTGTGAAAACTGTCTATCCATATGGGACTGTCGAGCTATTGAATCCGAGGAACGGCAACATTTTTAAGGTAAATGGGCAGCGATTAAAGCCGTTCTTTGAGAAATTTCCTTCAGAAGGTATGTCCATACCTCTGAATGATCCTGTGTATCCGGATGATTAATCTCCTAGTCTGATGGAGGTATAGAGTAGTTAGGATTAGGATTTTGCTGCTTTTGGTTTACTTTTGCTTAGGTTTGTTAGAAGGAAGAGGAATTCCAATTTTCACTCTCTCAGGTACTATCACTCCTCACTCCCTTTTATTTTTCAAAATTGCTCTCATGTTTTGCTCATTGCACATCTTTTACATTGAGGACAATGCAAGATTTGGTTGGGGGGTGTAGGATCACTTGGATGAATCCAGCGTTTTGCAACATTTCAAGCAATTATGTGGAAATTTTTCGATTTTTCAAAAATTCGAAACTCTTTTGGAAAACACCGGTTCTATGCATTCAAGTTGATATGAGCATAAGAGGAGGAGATATGAAGTGTATGGGGCTGGATGTCTGGAATCTCTCATAGCATAATGGTTTTATATGTGAACTCCCCTATTTTTGTGATTGATAGAAAATCTGAACACTTTTACACCTAGTTCACATTACACGATTTTCATGAGTTGGAGGGATTATGTGATTTATGGATTAGCTAGACTTTGAATTAAGGTGTTGAGAAATCAGGCCGGGGTACTTTATCCATCCTTGTCCATGGGAAAATAATGAAAGATATGGATTTTCAAAAATCCTATCTAAACTAAAAGAAAAAGGAAAAGGAAGGATGAAATTGGGAATGATGGAAAATTGGTGGAAAATTCTGATTAGGGCTACCTACTACCAATCGGGGGATGGTCTACCCGTAACCAAAGCCGGAAATGGGACGTAGTGTGAAAGTCGTCGGAAGGACGGTAAGGCAAATTCCTGTCATTGGCTTGATGTGACTCTATGTACCTTGAGTTCTATAGTCTACTTGATCTATGAAGAAGATAATCCTAAAAACTCGTGAGATGAATTTTCACTACCCACACTAGGTTGAATTTGTTCAAGTCCTTCTATTTATCAACCAATCAGCGGGAATTTCATATGAATGCTTATTATATCTTGAGAGTTTTTGGTTTCAACCTCTGTCGCCTAATGTTAACGTCAAATTTTGTAAAGAGATCCTCCGGCTTTTCTCCTTCACTCCAGCCAAAATTTTCACCACCAGACCTGAAACAAGACAGCAAATAAGGGTGGCTGTGGTACAGCCGTTAGCCCTCCGATGCTTAAGTTAGGCCACGGCAAGAAGAGAAGCCAAGTAAACAGGACCAAGATTGAATGATGCGTACCTCCCCCTGCTCTCAATGGAGCCACCCCTTTATATAGATCTGAAGCAATCCAATCTGTTACATGAGATGTCGAAATCCCGTTGATGTCGCATACGATACTGAGAATTCGCTGATTTCGTGGGATAAGATCCTCTCTTCTTAATCAGATCCAACCCAATGACTTATTCCAAAAATCACGCCCCTTGATGGTAATCCCTTGAAATCCGGCTGGAAGCCATAGTTGGAGTCATAGCCTCCGAAAAGGAAGGAGACGCCCGTAGTTGGGGTCATAGCCTCCGAAAAGGAAGGAGACGCCCGTAGTTGGGGTCATAGCCTCCGAAATGGAAGGAGACGCCCGTAGTTGGAGTCATAGCCTCCGAACTGGTTGTAACCCGCAGAAAAGCTGCTCGCAGGTTAAAATGTGGTCGCGAGTCCAAGTACTATTTGACTATCGGTTATGAAGACTTGAGACTTGCGAATAGCTGCTCCGTATTTTTCAATCTATGACTCCTGATCAGGTGAGCTCGAGAGTCGAATGGTCAGGTGAGCTCGAGAGTCGAATGGTCGTCCCGCACCTATCAAACATTCGACTTTCGATCAGATAATCTCGAGAGTCGAATGGACGTCCCGCACTTATCCAATGTTCGACTCTCGATCAGATAATCTCGAGAGTCGAATGGACGTCCCGCACTTATCCAATGTTCGACTCTCGATCATATAATCTCGAGAGCAAGAGAGAAATGGGCATTCCCGCGTGAAATCTTATCTCCATCATTTTGCCTATAACAGATGCCCCCCAAGTCCTTGCCGCCAAGAATTCTTAAGGAAAGGACTTAGCTCACTATCACACGAAACCGCTCGCTACTTTCATCGAGAACGGCACCCCTCATGATGGGCTGAAATTAATGAGCGCCAGCTTTCCACAGCCTTTTCGCTGATGGAAAATGAAGGGGCGCTCGCCACGTGTTTGAGGAGTTAATGGGCGTGCCTGCTCGAGCGCTGTGTCCAGAGAGGGACTGCCACGTGCCATCAGATACGGCGGAATGATTGCCTATAAATATACGGAGTCCGCCATTTCTTTGATTTTCTACAGGAGTTTTTTCGCAAGAAACCTGCAATCCTTTCTTTCCATTCTTCTTCCTCTTCCGGTGCTCATTCTTTCCTTTTTCCGGTATACTTCCTTCTTCTTCTTTTATTTTTATCTCCCCATGGCTGGGAACTCTGACGAGACTACTGTCCCTCTTGGTGATGCCACTCCGGAGTCCTCTGCCTCCAGCAGTGCCAGGGTTTAGGCGGGGAGATACACAGCAGCCGGATATCCTTCCGTTTTATCGGAGGACCGGCTGGCTGAGCTACGGGAGAGATACCAAATCCCTGACTCTGTAACTCTCCGCTTGCCCGGAGGTGGAGAAACGCCCGACTCCCCCCCCCAGGATGCGTAGCATTTTATGAGTACCAGCTTATCCTGGGGGTACGCCTTCCCCTCCATCCCTTCGTTCGCGATGTACTACGGTGTTACAAGATTGCCCCTGGGCAACTCATTGTGAACGGGTGGAGGGTGGTTTTGGGCTCCTTTGCCCTTTGGGCTCAGGCTGGCAACGGGGAACTCACGGCGGAGGAGTTCCTCCGTATGTTTCGTCTGAAGAAAGCTCCATCCAGCGAAGGCTGGTATTATTTATGTTACTGGCACCGGGATAATTTCGTGTTGGGTAAGCCCTCCTCGAACTATCCCGGCTGGAGGAAGCGGTGGTTCTATGCTTCCGGGAGCTGGGAGTCTGCCTCCTCCAGGGGTCCAGGAGTGACCCGATTTTTCTGTGAAGGTAGACACAATCCCGTATGGTGCAGTTTCCTTGGAATAATTTTTAGGGTTTTGCTTCGTTTGACCATTATTTGTGCTCGCAGGTATCCCGGCATTGCGGAAACCGAATTTGAAGGGTGGGATCAACGAGAAGATTGTTAGAGTGTATAAGGTGCCTGTCGGAGATAGGCATATCGAGGCTTGCTTATCTCCTACGCGACTTGCGGCAGCAGGCCTCATATCCAGAAGAGAAGTTGAAATGACGAAGGCTGGAGAGAAGAGAGGCCTACTGCCCCGTCTGAAGGGCACAGGCTCCAAAAGGCAGAAGAGAACCCCTGCCGAACAGTCTCAACCTCCCATCCGCGCGGGCAGCGATCAACCTGCCCTTCCCGCGAGCATGGCGGGGGCCCCAGCTGGGCCTACTATTCCTTCACTGGTGGTCGCACCTGGGCCACCAGTGATCAACATTGCAGATAATTCCCCAGATGGGGTGGGGTCCAGCTGCCCCCCAGCTGAAGAGGCTCGAGAGCAGGTAGAGCCGCAAGAGCCGACTCCTGCTCGGGAACTGGTCCCGGCTGCCGAGCAGGGACTTGCTCGCGAGTCAATGCCTCCACCTCGCGAGCAGGCCGGGTTGGTCGTTGCCCAACCGTCTGGGAGCGGGACGTACTCTATTCCCCGCCACCTTCATCCTGTATGCAAATTTCTCTTCGAGAACGTCACGCCTCACGCCTTTGGCTCTCTTCCCGAGCCAAGTCCTGAGAACCTTATCCTCGAAGCGGGGATGAGGATGGTTCAGGTAAGATTTCGTCAAGACCTGCTACGATCAGTTATTACATTCCAGTACTCTTACATTTTTTATCTCTTTTGCAGGGTTTAGATCTTATTCTGCGAACGAGGCGTGATATTGTTGCCGCCCGTCGCACGATAGAGGAGGCTGAGGGAAAGAGGACTGCCTTGGAAAAGGCAGTTCAAGGAAGAGATCAACTGCTCAAGGCTCGTGAGGCGGTGATCACGAAGAGAGATGAGGAGAAAAAGATCCTCATCGAGAAGATCCAAGTCCTGACCGACAGGTATTAGGCCTTGGACTCAGACTATGTGAAGCTCACGAGTCTGAAGGAGAAAGCAGAGAGAGAGAGGGAGATCTTCCGGCAGGACAAGATCTCGCTAGAGGAGCAATTCGCGGGGGCCAGGTCGCAGCTCAAGGAGGCCTACGACAATTTGACCAGGGAACGCACCGCTCTTGCGCAGCTTAAGGACGACTCGATCCACTGGGACGAGGAGAGGGTCGCCCTTGTAAAAATGCTCTCGGAGGAAGGTGCTCGGGCAATTTCCGAGTTCCGGACTTCGCAGCTGTATGACGATGAACGATATGAGTCATACGATGCTGGTCGAGACTTTGCACTAAGAGTAGTGCAACGAATGATCCCATCCTTTGATATGGGGGAATTCGGTCGAGTCGCGACCATCATAGCTGCCGAAGAGCAAGCTGCCGCCGAGAACGAGGTGACCGAAGCCACGCAGGCTGGAGGGGCTCCTGAAATGGGCCCTGAAGTCGAGAGCGTGGCTCCCCCAAGCGATTGATTTCCTTTTATTTTCTTCTCTTGTATCTGCGCTCATGTATATGTAATCATCTAATTATCAATGAAAAGATATTTTTGGAAGTGTTGCTGTTTCGTTGCTGTTCTCCCTTCATCTTTCTTTTTTTTGCTTGTTAATCCCGAATGGATTCGAGATGATTAATTCGAGCATGAGTTAAGCTGCCCGCGATCAGGATGTGACCCCGATCGCTGCCCTAATTTGAGCACGAGCTGCGGTGCTCGCATTCTGGAGTGCGATCCCTCCTCACCAATCGCGAGTAACTAACTCATGAAAAAATGAATTAGACTCAATCCGGGGGTCGTGAGACTATGTCCGCGTTGAGATAGACTGATCTATCGATTGAGATTTTGATTCTACCAAGGGCAGAAGGTTGGTCAAGAGTTGGTATTCATTCTCTTCGGGGCTGTTCAGGTCCATGAGAATGGAGAAGCGACCAACTAGTAATGATTTCAATCCTACCAAAGGTAGGCAATTGGCCAAGAGGATGTGTAAGCACTCTTCAGGGCTATTTCGGTCCATATAAATGGAGTAGTGGCCAAAAGATATCTTTCACTTTATTCATAAAATGTTATGATATACTACATCGAATCTAGGGGTAGTATCTTAGCAAATGCTCCACGTGCCAAGGGCGACGTACAGGCTTCCCTTGCATGTCTTCAAGATAATAAGTACCGGGTCGCACAACCCTAATAACCCGATACGGGCCTTCCCAATTCGGATCCAATGAACGAACAGGAATTCCAAGATTTTGCCTTAGGACCAAATCTCCGAACTGGAAGGATCTAGGTCGAACCTTCGCATTCCGATAACGAGCAATACGTTGTTGATATGCCGCCACTCGTACTTGGGAAGCATTTCTTTGCTCTTCCAAGAGATCGAGATGAAGTCGGAGATTTTCCTGATTGCTCGCGGGATCATACTGTTCGATCCGATATGAGGGCACTTGAATTTCCACTGGTACTACTGCGTCAACACCAAATGCTAAGGAGAAAGGAGTTTCACCTGTCGATGTACAAGCCGTGGTTCTATAGGCCCATAACACTTCTGGCAGAAGTTCTGGCCACACCCCTTTACATTCACTTAGCTTGGTCTTTAAATGATGCTTTATAATTTTATTCACTGCCTCGACCTGCCCATTCGCCTGAGGATGATATGGAGAAGTGTGGAGATTACGTATCTTCCATTTGTCGCAAAATTCATCGAAGGCTGCGTTGTCGAACTGCGTTCTGTTATCAGTAATTATAGTATGAGGAAGTCCGAAGTGACATATAATATTTCTCCACATAAACTTAGTAGTTTGTTTTTCAGTAATTTTGGCTAATGGTTCTGCCTCGGCCCATTTGGTGAAATAATCAACCGCCACGATCGCGAACCTATTCTGTCCCTTTCCCATAGGTAAGGGCCCGATGATATCGATCCCCCACTGAGCAAAGGGCCAAGGGCTGTCGACTGGGGTCATCCGCTCAGACGGTATACGAGGTATAGGTTGATATCGTTGACACTTGTCGCATTTTTTAGAAAATTCTATGGCGTCTGCTTTCATAGTAGGCCAATAATATCCTTGCCTCATCGCTTTATATGCTAGAGATCGCCCCCTGGGATGATTACCACATGCCCCCTGGTGTACTTCATCTAGAACACGATGTGCATCTTCTGGATGAAGACACCTTAAATAAGGTAAGGAGAAGCTTTTTCGCAACAAGATTCCATCTTGTAAGGTGTACCTGGCAGCTCGAAGTTGAATTTGTCTTGCAACTTTCTTGTCTTCTGGTAGGTATCCATCTCTGAGATAAAGGATGATAGGATCCATCCAGCATGGAGACGATTGTATTGATATAACTTGCTCGGGAGTCACTTGGTCGATACTCAAGTGTTGACGGTGCTCGATGGGGATCGAATGTGAGAGTTCTGATTCCGGTGCAGAAGCGAGTTTTGCCAAGGAATCGGCAAGTTGGTTCTGCTCGCGAGGGATATGGAATATTTTATAAGTCTTCAGTTTGGCGAGCAGGATGAGGACACGAGACTTGTATAGGGCCATTCTTTCTTCTTTGGTTTCGAATTCGCCAAGAACTTGGTTGACAATGAGCTGGGAGTCGCTATGAATTATCAAATTCTGGACTGCGAGGACAACGGCTAGCTCGAGGCCAACAATAAGGGCCTCATATTCTGCTTCATTATTGGAGATGCGTGATTCGAAACGCAGAGCGTATTGAAAATGCGACCCGTTGGGAGCCACTAAAATCAGGCCCGCTCCACTGCCAGTGGCCCGTGACGACCCGTCCACGAAGAGCGACCAAGGAGGCTGGTCTCTGGTCATGACGCTATCTTCAGAAGAATATGTAAATTCGGCGATGAAGTCAGCCACGGCCTAGCCCTTGACTGCGGTCCTAGGACAGAATGAGATATCATGCTCGCTGATCTCGACCGCCCATTTAGTTAAGCGCCCGGAAGCCTCAGGCTTTTGAAGGACTTGACGTAGTGGATGATTTGTTGGTACTAAAATAGCATGGGCTTGAAAGTATGGTCGCAGTTTTCGAGCTGCCGTGATTAAGGCTAGGGCCAGTTTCTCCAAATCAGAATACCTAGTTTCTGCATCAACCATTGCTCGACTGATATAATAAACGGGCCTTTGTACCCCGGAATCTTCTCTTATTAAGGCGGCACTAACGGCCGTGGAAGACACAGATAAATAAAGAATGAGTTGCTCATGTGCCACAGGCTTAGATAAAATGGGGGGAGTGCTCATATATTGCTTCAGTTGTTGAAAAGCTTCTTCACATTGAGGTGTCCACTTCCAATCAGACTTGGCCGTTGCACGAAGGAGTTTGAAGAAGGGCAAGCACTTGTCAGATGCTCGCGAGATGAACCTATTCAATGATGCGATGCGACCAGCTAGACGCTGAACGTCCTTCAGGGTCACTGGGGATTTCATCTCTATCAATGCTTTAATCTTTTCGGGATTCGCCTCAATTCCACGTTGGCCAACCATGAACCCAAGAAATTTCCCTGCAGATACTCCAAACGCACATTTTTCTGGATTTAATTTCATCTGATACTTCCTCATCAGATCAAAGGCTTCTCGAAGATCAGGAATGTGGTCATCTTCATCGATGCTTTTCACGAGCATATCGTCAACATATACTTCCATATTCCTACCGATTTGAGCAGCGAATATTTTGTTGACAAGACGTTGATAAGTGGCCCCTGCATTTTTGAGACCGAACGGCATTACCTGGTAGCAATATAGTCCTCGATCTGTGATGAAGGCAGTATGCTGGCCATCAGGTGGATGCATCATAATCTGGTTGTAACCAGAATAAGCATCCATAAAACTGAGGAGAGCATGTCCAGTTGTTGAGTCGACCAACTGGTCGATTCGTGGTGTCGGGAAGCTATCTTTGGGACATGCTTTGTTTAAGTCTGAATAGTCGACGCACATCCTCCATTTGCCATTAGCTTTCCGGACGAGAACTACGTTTGCGACCCACTGTGGGTAGTCAACTTCTTTTATGAAATTTGCCGCGAGCAGCTTTTCAACTTCAGTTTTGATCGCCATTTGTCTTTCTGCAGTAAAGGCACGTCGACGCTGATGTACGGGTTTATGCTTCGGGTCAATGTTGAGACGATGTACGATGACATCAGGATCGATGCCCGGCATATCTTTATGAGACCAAGCAAACACGTCCTGGTATTCAGTGAGGAAACGGATCAAATCTTCACGGTGGATACTGTTTAAGGAGGAACCGATGTACACGATCTTAGACAGGTCGTCTTCGGTCAAGCGGATCGCCACTGTTTCCTCCCTTAGAGTTCCTGATTTCAGAGCATTTTCCCTTGGATCCAACGCGGTGGCGAGAACGTCGGATGAACCTTGAACTATTTCCATGATAGGTGTCGCTTGAGCCTTCTTTCGATCTTGGAGGGCTATCTGGTAACAGGACCGTGCCTCCTGCTGACTTCCTCGCACGACCCCGATGCCATTTGGGGTCGGAAATTTAACACATAAATATGAAGGGTGCAAGGCCGCTCCAACCTTAGTTAGAGACGGTCGCCCCAAGATGGCGTTATATGCTGATTTTCGATCCACGACGAGGAAGTTTACGAAGACGGTGGTCTTCGCTGGACTCTCCCCAAAGGTGACTGGAAGATCGATACTTCCTTCAGGTGTTACCACTTCTCCTCCAAAGCCGACAAGAGGGGTCGATACTGGCTTGAGGAGGTTTCTAGCAAGTGCCATCTTGTCGAAAGCCTCCAAGTACAGAATATCGGCCGAGCTACCTGTATCCACCATAATTCGATGAGTCAGATAATTTGATACCTTCAGTGTGACTACGATGGAATCTTCATGAGGGAAATGAATTCCCGCTGCATCTTCGAGGGTGAAAGAAATTGGGGGATGGCTAGCCTTCGATGAGTTGGACGTTTGTTCCAGCCAATAGATCTGCTGGGGTTCTTTGGACGCCTTTCGGGCGTATGCCTTTCTTGAAGCTTGAGAGTCACCCCCGCAAGCTGGACCCCCGACGATAGTGCGAATTTCTCCCGTGGGCTCAGCGTCCTCTTGGTCGGTTTGATGATGAGACGGTTCCTTTTGGCGAGATGCGGTCTTCGCCCTTTCTGGTGATCGATTCTTACGAGCAACATAATCCTTGAGATGGCCTTTTCAAATAAGGGCTTCGATATGGTCTCGTAGAGAGATACAGTCCTGGGTCCTATGCCCGTGATCTTTGTGGAAGTAACAGAACTTACTCTTATCTCTCTTCTCGGGATCGGATTTAATCTTTGCAGGCCACTTCACATATGGCTTGTGTTTTATCTCCATTAGAACCTTTTCAGGAGGCCGATTAAGAGGAGTGTAATTATGATATTTACCAGAGTAAGGCTTCCTGGGAGAACGATCGCGCTGATCGCGATGGTATTTCTTATCTGTAGAAGTTCCTTCTGGCTTGCGTTTCTTACTTTGTACTCCATGGCGTGTCAATGCGACTTCTTCTGCATTGATATATTTCTGAGCTTTGGCTTGGAATTCCGCCATAGTTTTCGGCGGGTTTTTATCCAAGGCAAACCTGAATTTCTCGCTCGTTATTCCAGCAATGAGGGCTGTGAGACCCTTTTCTTCAGTATAACCCTCAGTTTGAACGGCTTCGGCAGTGAACCGTACTGTGAACTCTTTTATTGTCTCCCCATGTTGCTGTTTCAGATTCATCAGATGGGAGGGTGGCTTTTTAATGCGAATACTTCCCATGAATTGAGAAAGAAATATCTCCGATAATTGGGAAAAGGAACTGATGGAAAGAGGCTTTAACCCCCGAAACCACGTACGAGCCGCTTCCTTCAATGTAAGGGGAAAAGCCCTACACATGATTTCTGAACCATGTCCCTCCAACTCCATGAGGGACCTATATGTTTCCAGATGTTCCAGAGGATCGCCAATGCCTGTATACGGAGCGATAACAGGCGTTCGATACTTTCTGGGCAACGGGGCTTCCATGACCTCGCTTGTGAAGGGAGATTCAGATTGATGTATTGCCGCCATGACAGCAGATGGCCGATTTGCCTGGTATCTCTGCTCCATGACATCAAAACGATCTTGGATTCTTTTGAGATCTCCTTCCCATGGCAAGGTATAGCTAGACGTTTCGGCGGTGGAGCCTTGCGGTTGAGGTTGTCGAGACGAGCTGGAATGTATAGAATGTGGAGACGGCACAGGGGGATGGCCGCCAAGTGGTGGGACCTGTGGTTCATCCATAGAATGTCTGGAAGCAACTGGTATGGGTGGCGGTGGTAACCCTACGGAGGGTTGTCTTTGTGGTTCAAGGAAGTGCTGATCAAGCCGATTTGACAGTGCCTGAACTCTGGCGTTTAGAGTTAGGAGAGTGTTCCCGAGGAATCGTAGGACATCATCCTGATTTCCAGAGGCCTCCAATAATGGATTTGTTGATGGCATATTTGGGGCTCCTTGAGGGATATCCGTCGGAACAGGTGGGAGGGCAGGTGCGGATTCCGTCTCACCGGGCGGAGGTGGTGCCTGCCTCGAAGTTGAAGGATGAACAGTCTTTTTAGGAGGCATCACCGAAGGATTTTGATCGGTGGTTAACACGATTGATTTTGATGATCAAGTCGTTCCCACAGACGGCGCCAAACTGTTAACGTCAAATTTTGTAAAGAGATCCTCCGGCTTTTCTCCTTCACTCCAGCCAGAATTTTCACCACCAGACCTGAAACAAGACAGCAAATAAGGGTGGCTGTGGTACAGCCGTTAGCCCTCCGATGCTTAAGTTAGGCCACGGCAAGAAGAGAAGCCAAGTAAACAGGACCAAGATTGAATGATGCGTACCTCCCCCTGCTCTCAATGGAGCCACCCCTTTATATAGATCTGAAGCAATCCAATCTGTTACGTGAGATGTCGAAATCCCGTTGATGTCGCATACGATACTGAGAATTCGCTGATTTCGTGGGATAAGATCCTCTCTTCTTAATCAGATCCAACCCAATGACTTATTCCAAAAATCACGCCCCTTGATGGTAATCCCTTGAAATCCGGCTGGAAGCCATAGTTGGAGTCATAGCCTCCGAAAAGGAAGGAGACGCCCGTAGTTGGGGTCATAGCCTCCGAAAAGGAAGGAGACGCCCGTAGTTGGGGTCATAGCCTCCGAAAAGGAAGGAGACGCCCGTAGTTGGAGTCATAGCCTCCGAACTGGTTGTAACCCGCAGAAAAGCTGCTCGCAGGTTAAAATGTGGTCGCGAGTCCAAGTACTATTTGACTATCGGTTATGAAGACTCGAGACTTGCGAATAGCTGCTCCGTATTTTTCAATCTATGACTCCTGATCAGGTGAGCTCGAGAGTCGAATGGTCGTCCCGCACCTATCAAACATTCGACTTTCGATCAGATAATCTCGAGAGTAGAATGGACGTCCCGCACTTATCCAATGTTCGACTCTCGATCAGATAATCTCGAGAGTCGAATGGACGTCCCGCACTTATCCAATGTTCGACTCTCGATCATATAATCTCGAGAGCAAGAGCGAAATGGGCATTCCCGCGTGAAATCTTATCTCCATCATTTTGCCTATAACACCTAATATGTCTGAATCTTGCGCTTATGTACCTTGGAATGTATAGAATAATGGTTTCAGAAGGAGAGTTGAGTTTTCGAAGAGTAGAATTGGTTTCACGCATGTTTTGCTCGGGACTAGCAAAATGCTGGTTGGGGGGGTGTGTTGAGCTCTTAATTGTGCAAATTCTAACCCAAATTCATCACTCATTATGCAAGGTTTGTATGGTTTGTAGGCTAATCCAATGCATGTTTTGTGACGACAGGACTGAGAGCGGTTCCACCTAATTGAAGATAAAAAGGGCTCATTTGGGACTATTTTGATGAAGATCATTTGAGGACAAAAGAAGAGAGTAGAAGAAAGAAAGGAAGAAAAGAAGTAACAACAGAAGCCGACCGGTCTTGACCGGTCAGCCATGCACGTTGGGAGGCTGCTGAAGACGTCCGACCGGTCATGACCGGTCGGACATGGTCGCTGGAGCTTCAATGAAGAGGACCGACCGGTCTTGACCGGTCGGCCATGGCTGCTGGAACGTGAATGAAGACGTCTGACCGGTCATGACCGGTCGGACATGGTTGCTGTACTAACGTTGAACAAGGCCGACCGGTCATGACCGGTCGGCTATGATTGCTGGAGTGACCATCCATTGAGGCCGACCGGTCTTGACCGGTCTGCCATGCGTAAGAACTCAGAAGTTTCTATTTTAAGTCCGAATTTCTCTGCGCTGCGTAACTCTTACGCAGATTCTCGATCTTTCTGAAGTTGTGGAGCTTCTTACTATAAAAGGACACCTAGGGATCGTTCCTAGGGTATCCTAGAGGGGTTTAAGCGAGGGTGGAGGCTGTGGAAGTGGATTTCAGAGTTTCACAACTCCTTCTAGTTTGCTTTGCTGTTTTCATGCTTTTTATAGTTGTTTCATGTTTCCTTGGATCATGAGCAGCTAAACCTCTTAGCTAGGGCTAAGAGGTGAAGCTTGTAGTGGATCCAAGATGTTTTAATTCGTAGTTAAGTAGTTTTAAGTGTGGAATTCATGATTATGAGTTAAGGTTTGAAGTTTATACAAGTTTTGAGTAGTTTTTCTTAGTCTTATGATGACTCATGGATGTTTGGGAGAATTACTTAATTGCTTAATTGGTTTGTGACGGTCTAGACCTGTATGATCCGAGGAATCGGAGTGCGCTCTAGTACTATGATCTTCATGAAGGGACTTCCTACCAAAGTTCTACTTTTCTGATTTTCTGTAATATGTATGGACTGTGCATGTGATTTGAATCAAGTTCAAATCCTGATCTAGCCTTGTCTTGTGACAGGACTTGAGGATGGTTATGATTGTGAACTAGACCTTTTGGAAAGGGGAGTGACCTATGCAATTGAGCATGCTCAGCTCAGCCTACATGGAGTGAATTATATGCATTACACTTACATATTACAGATTGTTTGGTTTAACAGCTCTATCATCCGACTAGATAGACCTTAATGTCGATTCTAGTTGAGAGAATGAGAAACCACAGCGGATTGAACATCAAGGATTGCTACAAGTGGATCCTTGAACCCCTAGTGCCTTTTTATAATTGTCTACATTCAAATTAGTTTAAAACTGTTATTCAAATCAATTCTATTCAAATTCTGATTATTAGCTTTCAATAGACACTTTTGGATGTGTTTGTGAAATCCTACATAAGTCCCTGTGGATCGACCTCGGTCTTACCGAGTTTATTACTACATCGCAACCCTACACTTGGGGAAACGAACATAAGTCATTCTAACCTTATCAAGAGTTACATTATTAGAGCTGAAGTCAAGGGGTCGAAGCTAAAATCTCTGAGAAATCATTTCCGTCCACCAACAAGTGTTCTAAATAAAAGAAATTCAAAGGAAAAAAGAGAGAAGAAAAAGAGAAAAAGGATAATACAATGAAAAGAACAAAAAAGAAAGAAAATGGAAAGCCAAAAACAAGACACCCAAGGACAAAATCAACCCGAAAGGAAACACAGTCATCCATCGACCCATCTCAGAAGGGTTTATAGCTAAGATCGATAGCTCTACCATCGTAACTCAGGATAAGGGCTGGAAGGCTGCCATCAGCAGGCAACGACGGATTCCCGACCTCTAGCCACCGTAGTTATCTAGAAAAATCCAAAAAAAGAAGAGAAAGTTTGTGCCTAAACAAAGATGATAGAGTGAAAACCCGAAAGGGCACTCCGAGTAAAAACAGTGGGCACACAGCGAACTTGGTGAAAACCCGAAAGGGCGCCAAGGGTAAAAACAACATTACTACCAAGGGACAGGCAATATCAAATACCCGGGACGTGGTGAAAACCTGAAAGGGCGCCAAGGGTAAAAACAACATTACTACCAAGGGACAGGCAAGATCAAATACCCGGGACGTGATGAAAACCTGAAAGGGCACCATGGGAAAAAATGACTGCTAAAAGCCGGCTATGGCATTTCTTTCAAAATAAAAAAAATATACATCATCGCCAGTTATGTACTATGCAAAAAGGGATGTATAGACGGCCGACACAGTCCTCAAAGCAAAAAAAATCAGTCTCTCCCCTCCTCGGCTATGTCAGGTAAGTTCTCTGACCCATAATGAAATAGCCTCGCTCTCAGTTGGCTCACCTCCATGCGTAGGTAATGCACCTCATCTCGCTCAAGGCTACGAATCGTCGTCTTCTCATCAAATAACCTCTGATCAGCGACCAATCTCCTCAACATCATCTCACAATGATACTGAAGTGCAGAAATCTCACACAACAAGTGGCCATGAGTGGCCAAGAGGAAGCCGGGATTGATAAATGGGCGCTCCTCAAAAGGCTCATATGAACCGGATGAAGAACCAGCATCCCCAAGAACATCCAACTCATCCTCATCAGCGGTCAGGTGCCAACAAGGAATGCGTCGATATAAAGACTGCTTAGCAACCCAATGCTGATATGGGGCAGTCACCATCGAAAAGGTCCGCAGCTTGAAACCAAGTAAATCAGCAGTCAGGTGACTCGCCCCGAACCCATCAATCCGAGTCCTAAAGTCAGATGATTTGGCCGGAAGTGCTTGACGCCCAATACCCGAGAAAGCAAAAAGAGAAACGTCCTGCTCATAACCGAATTGCCGCAGGAACTGGATAGGGTGATAAGAAAAGAAAGAGCGAAAGCCTACCAGTATCAGAGGAAGGCAATGAGCATCACAAAGTACTGGAGGAAGCCAAAGCCAAGATGACTCCCAACGAACATTCCAGTCACACAACTCAGTAAACATCCTGCGATACAAGGGCTCGCTCATCCTAGATGTATGCGAAAAAAACTCCATGATATGGCACATGAGATCAAGGCGACGAGTGCCGGGAAACAATATAGGAACAGTCAGCGAAAGACGCTCCTATAGCCAGATTTGATCATGAGAAGGAGATTCAGCTAAAGCAAAGCAGTTCCCAAAAGAAAAGAAAAGAAAAAGAAAGTACAAAAAGGATACCTAGAGAAATGCACAGCAGCCGCGAAGGACATGGGTGTGGTGTTGAGCTCTTAATTGTGCATATTCTAACCCCAATTCATCACTCATTATGCATGGTTTTCATGATTTAAAGACTAATCTAATGCATGGATTTGTGATTGTAGGAATGAGAGGGAGACTTCACTAATTCATAGTTAAAAGAGTCACTTTATATGCATTGAAGATCAATATAACAAGTGACAAAAGGTGGAGGAAAGAAGAAGAAAGAAAGAGAAGAAAATATGGAAAAGCTGTCCCAAGACCGGTCGCCAGACAGGTCAAGATGAGTCCAGAGAAACAAACTTGTTGGACTGTTTTTGATGTTTTGAGACCAATCGTGCGACCGGTCATCCATGGGCTCAAATCGGTCGTCACACCGGTCGACAGCGTAACAGAGCTTGTCCGTGAAGCTCCGATTTTCTTTGCGCAATTGCGTGATTTCTTGCGTAATCTGGAATCTTCCACGCCAATCTATAAAAGGACACCTACAGCCTCTTCCTAAGGCATCTAGCAACGTGGGGAGCAAAAGATTCAAGACCTAGGAGGCTTCCTAGCCTCCTACAGCTAGTTTTTCTTCTTCTTCTAGTTCTAGTTCTAGTTTTTAATATGCTTTTCATTAGCTAACCTCTTAGCTAGAGCTAAGAAGTGAAGCTTATAGTTTACCTAGATGTTTTAATTTGCTTTATTGGTTTCAAGTTGGATTTATTGAAGAACAATGGTTTTTAGAAGTTTGAATAAAGTTCTAAGTAGTTTTTATTAATCTTATGATGGCTCATGGATGTTTAGAAGAATTGCTTGAGTTCTTAATTGTTTTGAATTATTCTAGACCTGTATGCTTTGAGGAATCGGATTCAATACGCTCTAGACCTTTGATCCTAGTGTGGGAACTTCATACCAAAAGTTATACTTTTCTGAAATTTCTGCCTATGTGTGGTTGTTTATGCGATTTGAATTGAGTTCAAATCATAATCTAGTTATACTTTGTGACAAAATTTAATGATGATTATGATTGTGATCTTAACCTATTGGAACTAGGATTGATCTATGCAATTGAGTGTGCTCAAGTCCTAACTTGAATTGAGAAAATCATGTATCACACATATGGCAGAGTGTTGTTTTAACTGCTCTATCATCCGGCTCGATAGGACTTAATTTCGATTCTAGTTGAGAAAGTGAGAAACCATAGCGAATTATGCATCTAAGGAGAGCTATAAGTGGATCCTTGATGCTCTAGTTATCTCTTCATTATCAGATTTTCCTGTTTTATGTTCAAAACCAATTTCACAAACCTCTTAAGATTCTAGTTATCAAGAAAGTTTGAATTGTTTACCTCCTTCCCTGTGGATTGACCTCGGTCTTACCGAGATTATTACTACATCGCAGCCTTGCACTTGAGGCGAGCGAACATGCGGCCTAGGGCACAGTCAGTCAGCCCATTGAATAGCTCAGCTAGGACAAGAGAAATAATCCCCTGCCGTCGAACAACTCGGCTCGTCGCCTCAAAGAGCAAAGGAGTCTGAGATCTGCGCCATCCTGAGAATAGCACCTCAGCTCAGCAGCATGAGAAGACTTGCCCACCTCGTGAACCGAATGCGTAAAAGGTCAATGATCAGGAGAAGGTTGGTACTCTCCGTTAAGAAGGCTACCAGCAAAGATCACGCCGCATATCGTAGCATCCTGATCAATCTGACTGTCAAAAAATGCATCTGAACCGTCAAGAAGAGCCCCGGCGACCCCGATCGAAGAATCTACGGTCAGATCTGGACTTGCAGTCCTCTCCAACATAAAATTAGGAATCCAACCATCACTCTGTCTAGTCAAAGGGATCATCGGGACATCCACACTGTCCATCATCAATGGGACGTCATTAATGATCACATCAAGTCCACCCAAGCGAGTGTACCGCACATCTCGGCTGTCATCAAGTGCATCCAAGCCATCAAAGGTATCATCTGAACTGTCCATACCATCTAGGTATGAGATCAGCCCATCAATGTCCATCATGGCATCATCATTACCATCGATCACATCATCCATCCGGCCCACACTCAAGGGATGCATAGCCTCACCTATGGCCACTGTCCCCATCTCATCCATACCATCCAAAATCCCATCATCCAATGCCTCATTCAAATCCAAATTTTTAGCAATCCCACCATTAATGGAGCCATCCAAAGCTCCACCAACCACCAAACTTAAGTCTTCATCAATACCCCCTCTTAATGCCCCATCTACCCCATCTATTAAAGGCATCTCCCCTCCATCAAAGCTCCATTGGAAATCCGAAGTGTGGGACCCATCATGAACACTCCCCATAGCCCTTAAATCTCCACCATCCATTGCTTGAGAAAAGGATAAAGTAAGAAGAAGACAAAAAGAGGAGAAAGGATGAGACAAAGGAGAAAATCATGGCTCGATCGAAAATCCGGTACGAGGAATTAAGCAGACAGGGATAGAGAAGTAGTGAGGAATGTCCGAACCAAAGCCCGCACGAACCGCACAAGAGGCGAGATTTGGGCAGCCTCCTGTGTGCTGCTCGTATGGACAGTCTCCTTCTCTCTCCGCGGGATTGGCCCCGCAGTATCTGGTAGGTGAGACTATTAGTCCACATCAGCAGTTGGCACCCTGGGGGCCGCCCAAAGCTCCGATTGACTTCGAATTTTGACCGAATCTGATCTGAACCACCTGGAAGGTGCCCCACCTGTCCAATCATGAAGATCTACAACCAAAATGGGTCTGACTATGTCAAAAAGAAGAAAAGTTGATCAAGAAGGGCCCACAAGCAATCTGAGCCATTCAAAGGCTAGATCATCATGATCCAAACCATGGAAGAACTTACATGAGGCATCAAATAGCAAGATCAAGGGTTTGATCATCAAGAAAGAAGGCCAAAGTCCAAGATCTGATCATCAAGTGGGCCCACATGGCTAAAAAGAGTAATCTGAACCGTTCAAGTCATCATCCGCACCATGGAAAGCCTTCTTAGCCCCACAAAACATCAAGGATAGGTGTTCCAAAGCAAAGCTGAAGTCGGGAAAAGGCCCACATGGCTAAATCATGCAATCTGAACCGTTCAAGTCATCATCCGCACCATGGAAAGCCTTCTTAGCCTCACAAAACATCAAGGATAGGTGTTCCAAAGTAAAGCTGAATTCGGGAAAAGGCCCACATGGCCAAATCAAGCAATCTGAACCGTTCAAATCATCATCCATGCAACTGAGAATCCTATCTTCCACAAAGCATCAGAGAATGGATAGAAAATCAAAACATCCAAGCATCATCAAGAAATTTGAGGCAAAACAGGGGTTGTATTTCATTTAGAAGATTTTGATACAGAAGAAAAGCAAAAAAAGGGGGCCTTAAAATGTCAATAGGCCACACATCAACAAGCTAAATACATCCTTAGAGAAGCAGGCTACAGATCACCGACATAATCATCATCATCCCTCCTCTCCTCCCTCTCCCGACTGTGAAGGTCCATCAGAGGAGCTGTCACTAATCCTCTAGCATACTTGCGGCGACCCCCTGGAACGTATAGTGAAGGAAGAAGAGGTCCCTGTCCATACAGCAGATACCACTCATCATAATCACGATCCGGGATCGTGAAGCGAAATTCAGGCTGACTCTCGAGAGCATCAGCCAGAATCTAAGCAACCTAAGGGGGTGCAGAACAAGGAACTCGGGCCACGCTGGTAATCTGTCGGAGCAGCCTCTCTCCTAGGTACCACTGAAATGATTCAGCATCAGAGAGCATGATCCGGAGATACGAAGAATCATACGCCTCCATGCGTTGAGGAGTATAGTAAAGGGGAAAACAGGCATATGGTATATGAGCGAACTAAAAGAAAGAAAATCACCACAGTCAGTTGCAGAACAACACGACGGATAAGGGAAAACAAGATACTTACGTCATCGGTAGTTAATCCATCTATGTCAGCACGCCAATTATCCCTAGACACTCGAGGATTTCGCTGACAGTTTTGTTGACGCCAATGCATGAAACGATACAAAGATGGTTCAACATCATCTCGTATCCTCGACGACGAGCGAAATGATCACAGAAATAGGTTTGGACAAGGGCAATCACAATGATTAGATGAAGAAAGAAGACAAACATCGCCAAGGGAGGTTAAAGAGAATACCTCCATGACAGGCCAAAAACCTGTAAAAGACATACTACTCTGAGAGGTCTTATCCAAGCCCTGGTATATGCGAGTCAAGATGGCCCCATTCCAATTATATGAATGATGAAGATCCTCAGTTAAGCGAAGAAATCTAGGATCGATCCTCTCATTCGCATGACAGAAAAGGAATGAACTGAAGGTGTAAGTAATCATAGCCCGTGCTCTATGAAGGGCTTCCAGCTCGGTAGTAGGGATGACAATAGCGAAGGTGTTATGAAACCACCACAGTTTCACTCGGCTACTTTGAAATTCACTCTTGGGGGGGGGGGGGGGGGGGGGGGGGGGGGGGGGATGGCTCCCACAAGCCGTATCCAGTCATTGGGAGTAATTGGGGTAAGAGAGCCCGCATGGGGAACAACTGCCCCGTGGAATGAAAACCTATTTGCATATATATATATATATATATATATATATATATATATATATATATATATATATATATATATATATATATATATCCTGGGGAGTTATCCCCCATTGACCACAGGGAAGTTGAAAGGTGTGGGTCTCATCCCTCCACCTCTCACAAAGGGCTGTAAGTAGCATGCGGTTAGCATTATTGTTGTGGAAACGTAATGTAAGAAGGCCTGCAAAAGGAGTGTTGGCCAGAACGTGTTCAAGCATCAGCTGAGGTTGTTCCACCCAGTTATCTCAAAGGTCTCGGGTGCCCCGACCTTTTATGGAAGGAAGAGGTTGGTGTTCCTTGGTTAGAGAACAAATATGATCCCCACGACGAACAATGAAGGCAGGGTCATTCTCGTTAACCGCTCTAGGCCCCCTTGTGTCATTCGCCATCAAATCCTACAAGCTTAGCAAGGTAAGCTCCTATTCTTTACCCGTTAAAATCCAAATCATCATCTAGGAAACCCATGGATTTGGACTTACATTCAAATGCAAAAGTCCAATGTCCAACTCTATGTGTCGTCTAGGATATGTGTTGGGCCCATTAAAGAAAGCAAGGCCCACCTTAAAGAGGGTTGCATGCCATGTCCTAGATGAGGAAAATTCACCACCCAAGGACACATTTTGGACAACAAATGCACTTAAGTGCCATGAGATCAAAGTGGGATAAGAATCAAGCTTCATATGAAAAATTCCTTTTCAAAGTCCATGTGTGACCAAGGTTTGGTTCACTTTCCATATCAAAGCAATGAGTCTCATTTAAGATGTTTCCATCTTTTTACACATGTACATGGACAAATGGGGAATAGGAAGGAAATTGGTCCCTAAGAGCAACTCAAGTGCCCCATCTCAATGGATTGAAAAGAACACATAGCCCACTTGAAGAACCATAAGAACCCATTCATGGGTCAATCATGGGCAACTTATGTGCATCATCTTGATAAATGTTTTGGCTATAAGGATACAACATGATGGTCTACCCACAAACATATGAGTCGAGGAAGCCAATGGTAGAAAATGGTACACATAGCCCACATGAAGAATCAAGGCTAGAAATGTGCATGCAAGGACAAGTTTGGGCAACTTATGTGCACCACTTTCTTTACCAAAGAGAAGATCATTTGAACATAGGAGAGCATGGCTTGATGAGTCACCCAACCATCATGAAAAATGGTTAAGAATGATATACATAGCCCACTTGAAAACCAAAATCCAAAATGCCCCAAAGCATGGGACAAATTTGGGCAACTTATCGGTATCGTTTTTTCCACAAATTGAAAAATCACTCATCTTTGAGAAGGATGGTGGATGACCCACCAAACACCCTAAGAGAGGATCAAGGAGCTAAGATTACATGGCTAGCTCACTTGAATAAGGATTATCCATTGAAAGATGGTGGCATTAAAGGAAGCTCTTGAGTATCACTCTCTTACAACATGAAAAACCACTTGAACTTAGTGAGGTTGTTGAAACAACTCACTCATGGGACTTGTAAATGATTAAGTAACCCAAGTTCTCCATCCATATAAAGAAATAACATGAAGGGGAAGAATCCTGCATACACAAAATGTGGTGGTGCACACTTGACTAAAAGAAATTCACGAATCTTAATGAAGGCCCAAAAGCTCATCTATGTGGAGGGATTCTAAAGAGCCCACCACACTTTATGTACAAGGATGTACATCATAATCAAGAGATGGTGGAAGATTTGGGCCATTTGTCCATAAAGGCCCAACTAAGAAATCTAGCCCACTTGAGATCCAAGTGAAGAATGGGCTAGTTACTTTTGTCCATACACATGTGAAGAAAGAAGGGGCCATCCAAAGTGAGCATTGTGAGCCCAAAACTTGAGGTGGGCCCTACCAATCTCATGGGCCCAAACCTTGAAAAGAAGATGAAAAAAGAGAGAAAGCATTTAAGGAAAATATGAAAAGGAAAAGAGAGCATGAGGGAGACCAAAATGAAGAACTGGGCCCATCAAATACACCAAGGGCCATGACTTCACTTTGAGCCCATTTGATACACATAAAAAGGGGCCCAACTCCCATGAAAGAAAATATGGTATTTTACCATGCACATTTAATGGACATGGCAAAATTACCCTTTACATACACATGAAGGGAGTATGAAAGAGGAAAAGAAAGATGAAATGAAGCTTGAAATGTCCCTCTCCATGCACCACCTTGAGTAGAGATTGGAAAAGTGGTAAAGGCCAAAAAGCTTGGGCCCACCTCAACTCCGTTGAAGCACCTACATGAAGAAAAGAAAGAGAACATGAGAAGAGAAAATGAAAAGGAAAGCAATGAAATGAAAGAAAGGACTGGTCCATACCTTCACCACTCACCAAAGGGGGACCACCTTGCTGTCCCAAGCTCCACCAAAGCTTCACCACTTGAAAGAACAAGAGGACCACCAAAAGAAGAGAAAAACTTGAAGAAAGAAAGAGAGTGAGAAAGAAGAGATAGATTACATGTTGGAAGTGTAAGGGGTGCCCCATATTATATAGAAAAGGAGAGGGTACCCCATTACCCAACCCACTGGAAAAACCAGTGGGTAGAGGAGGCTTGGGCAGCACCCAGGGGGCCAGCCGTCCTCCCATCAAGTTGAAACGACTCCTCTCTCTCTCTCTCTCTCTCTCTCTCTCTCTCTCTCTCTCTTTATCTCCTTGGGAAGAACTCCCCCTTGGGAAGAGTAGTTGCAAGTGAATCTTGTACCTCCATGTAAGAATGAAGTGATGGAAGAGAAGAATGAGAAAAAGAAAGGAATCTCACAAAAATCTCATCTTGTGGGAAATTGGAGAGAAATTAGCTTGATGAGTGGAAAAAACTCCATGAGATTTTCAAGAAAAAGAAAAAGAATTGACTTGGTCAAACATTGATCTCAATCATCCAAAATCATGGCCTAGTGGACTGAATCATTTTTAGAAAACACCGACAATTTCCAACCTTGATTTCTGCCTACCTCCCACCCAAATGTGGTCCGAAGACCTTAAACTACGTTGGGATTAAGATCCCGAGAGATTTCATAACAAAAACTATCATTTCGATCTTAACCAATCGGGGGGGGGGGGGGGGGGGGGGGGGGGGGGGGTGGTCAGATAGACCGGATCTTTTGAAAACAAAAAAAAAAATGTCGTGTCTGCATGTACAATTTTGGGTTCGAAGACCTTAAACTATGTCGGGATCAAAATCCCGAGGGATCTTTAATAAAAGCAAGCATCGATCTTAATCATCAAAATCAAGATTGATAACTTAGAACATTTTTCAAAATCACAAAAAAAAAAAATATTCCCAGTCTTACTCCCAAGTTTTGGTCTGAAGACCTTAAACTACATCGGGATCAAGATCCCGAGAGATTTTCAATAAAAACCGGCTTAAACTACACTGAGATTAATTTCTCAGGGGACTTTTCCTACTTTCAACCAAAAACTGGCATCGACCTCGACCGCTCGGATCAAGGTTTAATAGTCCGGATCTTTTCAAAAAAATCACAAAAAGAATGTATTATCAGCATGTACATAGTTTCGGTCTAAAGACCTTAAACTACACTGGGATTAATTTCTCGGGGGACTTTTTCTGCTTTTAACAAAAAACTGGCATCAACCTCGACCGCTCAGATCAAGGTCCGATAATCCAAATCTTTTCAAAAAATCACAAAAAGAATATATTTTCAGCATGTACATAGTTTCGGTCTGAAGACCTTAAACTACCCTGAGATTAATTTCTCAAGGGACTTTTCCTACTTTCAACCAAAAACCGGCATTCAATTTCGGCCCTTCAAGTCAAGGTTCGATGACCCGAATCATTTTAAAAATACCAAAAAGATTTTAAGCTTTCTATAAAAACCAGTATCAATCTCGATCACTTGAGTCAAAGTCTGGAGCTTTCTCAAAAACAACAAAAAAGATTTATCATCTAATTTTAACTACACAAGTTTATCCCCAGCGGTCCGTAGACCTTAAACTACACTGGGATTAATTTCTCGGGGGCTTTCTTTCCCAACCTGTTCCAGACATGGGTTGACACTTGAACGTACTAGTATTCGGAGTTCTCTAAGCAGGCAAGGGATGAGGTGGGCAGAACCCCGCGATCTTGTTGGTGTTGAACGCACCGTGATAGACAACTTTGACTTGAAAGTCGCTGTTGAATCTAACGGATGTTCCCTGTTCCTAAAACTCATGAAGGGGATTAAGACAGTTGGGAGGTGAAGCGCACCCTCACGGAATTGTGAGCAGCATAAGACCCCAACTTGGATTGACAAAGGGAAATGTGAGGATGTGGCTCATTTTATGGCCAAAGGAGTTCGTCGGACGATATGTGGTCTATGTGCATTGCACATGAGGGACAGGCAATTTTGTGGGTGTGTTAACTGAAAACCCTCAAAATTCCCTCATCCGAAGATGTAAAACTACGACACTTAACTGTGTGAGACTCGTTTTGCTCATTGATGTAAAATGGATCGGGTGCCTTACCAGCAGTAGAAGCTGGAAGTGGATGAAAATTCCATACCTTTCCTTGCATTTCAGAAAAATTAAAAAATACCAAAACATTGCAAAATCAGCTTACAAAAATCACAAAATATTTCCTTGGTTTTCAATAACATCGATCTTTACTCAGACCAAATATCTTCAAAATCACAAAAAATATTTTCTTTGTTTTCAATAACCGATCTCCATCCTGACTACTCAGGAAAAGATTCGGATCAAATATTTTCAAAAAAATTCACAAAAATTGTCACTATCTCCAGCACAGCACTTCAAGAGTCTCGAACTCCGCTCACTTAGTTCAAAGTTTGGGATGATGGATCCGATCGCCTGCAAATTAGAATCTTGACCAAAGCTGGCAACCAAACACCATCCCAATCACACCCATCCCCCAGAAGAACATCTTGAGGTTACAACTGATGACCTCCTTCATCCATCCCCATCAGCAAAGAAATAGCATCCTGGGACGGACCTGATCGACCACGGGTCGAAATCTTGACCAACCCGCTGAGCAGACATCCGCAGGTAAAAGGAAAAATCTTCATGGAAGCAAAACCCTACAAGTAATAAGCTCAAAAATCTCTACACCCCCAGCAAAAGCAAAATTATTGAACTGAAAGAGAATGAGCCAAACCATGAATCCATCATCAAATGTGCATCCATATGCATTAGCATTCATCGCATCAATCATCATGTTTACCTGCTCTCAAAATAAGGTTGGTTAGCCAAAGACCCCACAGGCATCCCTAGTGGAGGTGCGTGTTAGCTAGATTTCCTTTTCGAAAAGACAATATATATATATATATATATATATATATATATATATATATATATATATATATATATATATATATATATATATATCCCTATTTACAAATAAAAACCCCACGGAGTATCACTCTCCAGAGTTGGTATCTTGTCAAAATCCAAAAACATTTTTCCAGTAGAGTGTTCGGCCTCCAAAACACTAAGAGATCTTCCATATCTCCAGGTAGGAGCCGACGTAAAAATAAAATAAGATCCGATGCACTCAAAATACGGTTGAACTGAACTCCAGTGTCAGTGCGGCCATACCAAACTCACTTGTTCCGTAAAAAATGTCCTCTTGTGCACGTTTTGTTTACGTTTTATGGCACATAAATCCTTTAGAAATTTGGCTTATGAAGGAATTTCCTTAATTGCATCCAACAAGGGGATGTTGATTTTTACTTGTTGGAAGACTTCTAGGATGTCTTGATTTTCACTTGGCTTTTTGGTTGGGACAAGACATAGGGGGAATGAGGCCACAGGTTTATACATACACTCTGGCTCTTCATCTTGTGGAGCATTGTTTAATTCACCATCGCTCTTAGAATTAATCGGGTCATTAGGCTTTGTGGCCTTCACCGGTTCATATTTTTCAATTGTTTTTCCACTTCTAAGAGTGGTGATCACTTGAACATGTTCCACATGAGAATGGGTTGAAGAATTGGTGTTTGTTTCCAATTGTTCCTTGGGGTTAGAATGAGATTGATTCAAAATAGTCCCTTTCTCCCTAACTCCTAAGTGTGTCACAATTCTTTCAACCGATATTTTAAGTTCATTCATGGCTTGCATGTTAGACTGATTTATCTAAGTTTGTCCAATCATGAATGCGTTCAATGTATCCTCAAGAGTGCTCTTTTGAGGAGACCCTTGGGAAGCATTGTTTGTATTTACCATGGGTCCATTTCTCCCATTAAGATTTGATTTATATCACCAATCAAGATTATTCAAGTTAGAATTTGGTCCGCTAAAAGAACGTTGATAAGCGTTTGTGGCGTTCGATTGAGTTTGTAAGATATCTTGAAACGCAGGGATTATTGGGCAATCCTTTGTCAAGTGAACAACACTCTCACAAATACCACATACACTCTTAATGGCCTCACCGGTGGTTATCATGTTAACACTCCTTAATTCTATGGCCTCAACCTTCTTTGTGAGACCCGCCATCTTTGAGTTTAAATCATCCTCCCCCTCTAATACATGTATTCCTTTCTCTCTTGGGGCTGACTTGGGATTACTAGTCGGATTAGAGATGTCCCAAGATTAGGCATTCTCAGCTAGCATATCAAAGTAATCTCAAGCATCATCGGGTGCTTTGTTAAAAAACTCATCATTACACGTCATTTGGACAAATTGGCGCATGTTTGAACTCAATCCGGCATAGAAAAAGTCAATCAAGCGCCACTTTTCATAACCATGGTGAGGACACTCTAATAAAAGATCATTGAACCTCTCCCAACATTGAAAAAATGTTTCATCTCCTTTTTGGGAGAAGTTCATGATAGTCCGTCTTAGTGCATTGGTTTTATGAACCGGGAAGTACTTTTTAAGGAACTCCCGGGTCACTTTAGCCCATGTCCCGATGTTTCTAGGTTTAAGTGATTGAAACCATGCTTTGGCTTTGTCCTTTAGAGAGAAGGGGAACAATTTCAGTTTGATTATATCTTGGGAGACATCATTAAATTAGAAGGTATTGATGATCTTCTCAAATTCACCTAGGTGCGCATATGGACTTTCAGAATTGAGTCCATGAAATTTCGGGAGTAACTTGATAATTTTAGGTTCAAGATCCACATTTCCTGCATTAATTGGAAAAACAATGCAGGAAGACGTGGATGTTCTCTCTGGTTGTAAATAATCTCGCAATGTTTTAACCGAAGGAATATAGTATTCCTCATTATCATTATGTTCCATCCTAATCGGTGGTGCATCATGCTTAACATTCTCAACGTTGTGTAGTTCATTCTCAGCCATGATTTCAGAGGATTCAGAATTCCCTAGACATTTTCTAACTCGTCTGTGATAAACTAGGCCTTTAACTAAATCTCCCTCACTTAGAAGTCACGATGTATGATCACGCTCCCAATGAGGCATAAATTATAAAAAACTAAACTAAATTCTAAAATCTAAAAAAAATTAAAAATTAAATGAGTCTAAGTTAGAACGGGGTTACTGGATTTAAAGAGCTAAATTAGTGAAGAAAATCCTACAAAATAAACAAAATCTATTAGTAGTAGAAAATTTCGATAAAAGCCCATTAAAGCAATAAATCCTAACATAACATATCTAACCTAATTATACCCTAATTATAAAATTTAGAACCGTTAACCTAATCCTCGGCAGCGGCGCCAAAAACTTGTTCGCTCACCTCAAGTGCAAGGCTGCGATGTAGTAATAATTCTCAGTTAGACCAAGGTCGATCCTTAGGGATTGTCGTAACAATTCTAAGTTTTATAATTAGAATGGGCTAAATTCGGATTTGTATCGATGGGTGGAAATTAAGAACATAAAACTATCTATTTTATATTTAAATCAGGGAAATAAACACTAGAGCGTCAATGATCCACTAATAACATTCACAATGCCAATTCAAACCATTCAAGTCAATAACTCAATTGGAATCAGAGTTATATACCTATCCAATCGAAATATAGAGCAATCGAATCATCATAATGCATCTAACATAGATGGATCATCCACTGATATGGTTCTCTCATAAACAACTAAGGCATTAGGTGTATTCAATCACACAACCCAATCATTCACAAAACAAGCAAGATCACATTCATGATTCTTCCTCAAGCCTTGTCACTAGCCTTGATTTAGAAGCATGAATTAAACTTTTATTGAACCAAAATCAATACATAAACACCTATCTCAGATTAAATCAAAAGATAAGAACCACTTCTAGTTTAGTTCTAGATAAGCTCTTAGGAAACTTAGTTTGTAAGATCCCCTAGCATCCAACATATCATGATGGATCTAGGATTTCTACAACCCAAAATCTTATCAATCAACACCCCATTATGCAATCTCAGTAATCAAAACATCCCATGTAAGAGAAATTACAAGAGATAGAAGGTTAACTAAAAATACTAACTTTATTTTAAACTTGAACTAGAACTGTATTTCAAACATGAATTAGAACTGTTCTTCATAAAACCAAAAGTACTTGAACTAATTCGAATTGAACATTTCAAACAACTACAAGCTTCACCTCTTAGCCCTATCTAAGAGGTTTAACCAACCATTAACAGATTAAACTAAAGCTCAAAGGAAAAACTACTAAAAACATAGAAAAATCGAGTTGGAGGAGTTGCAGACGCTCTACAGCGATCTCCTTCACCTTCCACGACTTTTCAAGCCTTCTATGATGTATTTAGATCCATCCCTAGGTGTCCTTTTATAGCTTTGGTGCTCCACCGCTTGAGAAAATCGTGAAACTGTGTGTCCTTCATGCACTAGGAAACCAAAATTTTTGAAATAGAGAATCTGCACTTGCTGTTGTGCATTGGCCGACCGGTCTTGACCGATCATGACCAGTCAGAGCTGACTGGCTGACCGGTCTTGATCGGTCGGATAGTAATGGATTAGGTCCAGCAAGCATGTAAGGAAGGCTGCCTTTTGGCGGACCGGTCTTGACCTGTCAGAGCCTGTTTGGCCAACCGATCTTGACTGATCAAGCCTATTTTTCTCTTGGTTTTCTTCTCTCTCTCTCTCTCTCTCTCTCTCTCTCTCTCTCTCTCTCTCCTCTCCTTGCTTCTTTCTTTCTTCTTTGGCCCACCTTCTATAATCATCAATTAGCTTCTAAAATGGCCTTTTAGCCTTCAAATAAGTGAAGTCTCTCTCTCATTCCTACAATCACAAAACCGCATTAGATTAGTCTTTTAAACATGAAAACCATGCATAATGAGTGATGAAATGGGGTTAGAATATGCACAATTCAGAGCTCAACAATTATAGATGGTATCAGAGCACAATCGAGACCTCTGGGTGAGAAGCCCGAATTTAACATAATAAACACACCCTAGTGTACCTTGGGGTTTAGGTCCCCATGAACTAGAAATAAAACACCTAAGTTCAGCCCCTATTGGTTGCGTGTGATATTATGAACCTAAAAAGCCAAACTTAAGCCCATTGAAATCATTAGGGAAGCCGATAAACATAGAAATCTGTAAACTTTAGGATTTTTGGGAAGTGAATTCCTACTTTTTTATTGAAGTCTGGAGCTCTCATCAATTTCCCATGTTTAAATCAACGTTTCTCTGAATTGTGTGAATTATCTCGCTCGAATCTTATGGCTATCTATTTATTTTGAATTTTCCCCGTTAGAACAGATTTCCAAACCCAGTAGCACTATTACCATTAGAAAATATATTTTTCTACTTATTAAATTTTTATAAATTTTTAAGGAGAGTCTTAACTTATCTCCAATAATCCTCATAAAATTTCAGATCAATCCGATATGTAGATAAATCAGGAAAATTCCGATAGTAGTGAAAATCATGCATAAATCCTGCCTACCTGCTGCACTTTTTGGAATTAATTAGGGCAGAAACATGTGTTACTGTATGAATCTTAATCTGAGAAAAATTAATTATGTTCTAAACCTAACCTAAATCCTACCTTCCAAATTTTAGGAGAAACCGATGCCCGATTTGAAAGAAAGAATTTTAGGAGTGCTTGTAGGTCCTACGTTCTAGATTCGGTGCCACGTTAGTCCCTTAGCCTCGAAACCCTTTTAATTAGACCTGGTTTATAAGCTTGCACTCTTAAAAGTGTTCCCTGACATTTTCATATGTGTTCTTATGAATTTTATACCTAACTCAGTTACTTTAGGTAGATTACCATGACCATAGAATGCTACTTACAAACCCCCACATAAACCTTTGACCATGACTGTCGACAAAAGTAAATAGGACCTCGTAAGGTTGTGATGTTTTGTATTGATGAATTTCTTTTGGATTTTATTTTTTAATGCTTTCTTTGTGGGAGAGTGTATGAAGGTCCCCATGATGTTAGGTTAAATCAGCCACATGGGAGAACAGAACCGTACCTTACACGATGTGTAAGTGATTGGATCCAAGTTCAAATTTTGAGGGGCGTCACTTAGAATTTCGAATGAATATTAAAGAACTTAATGCTCAAATGCGAGTAGAAGATCTAAGTATCGGATCCGAATCTACTTGAACTGTTCGCCCGTGATTTCGAAACTTTACAAACTGCATCCTTGTTCTAACTGGGGGACTTTTGTGCAATCTCTTGGAATGTGTGTGATTGTTTTATTTGGATGACTAGAATAAGACAGATGTATAGATGACCCTAGGATGTAGAAGTTTAGCCTTTTAGACCCTATAAAGAGCTAGAATACGGTACCCTTAATTTCATCTTTTCATCGCACCTTTAGTCGTTCAACGACCGTCGATGATATCTCATTCGCTTAGTTACTTGATCATTCATCTACTTTCTCACTCGACCATTTGATCATGTTGACAAAATCAAACTTAGATATATCCTCTAAACTCTCGATCAGTCATTTCATTAGCGATCAGACATCCTTAAAAATTATAGAACCTAATCATCCTCTTAGATTCTTGACTATAAGAGTACTTCCCCTAGACTTGAGAAATATTAAGGCGCTAGACGATTAATTGATTTGAGAAACCCATCGATATATAGAGAACCATCTAGGAATCAAAGTGCAGTGGAAGCATGCCAGGCCAGAAATTTTAGGAGAGCTAGTAAAAATGTATAGAAATAATGTTTTCCAATAAAGTTTTGAAATTTCAGAGAATCAAAAATTTTCTTACATGATTGCTCGAAATGTACAAAATACTAGATCATTAATCTCACCCTCCCAACCAAATCTTACATTGTCCTCAATGTAACAAGATATGAATGCAATGATAACATGAGAGCAACGACAAAAACAAGGGGATTGAGGAATGAGAGTACTTAAGAGAGCAAAAGTTTAGATTCTACCTCCATCTAACAAACCTACTGAAAAATAAATAAAGCAAAAGAAAAATCCTAATCCTAAAACTACACTATACCTCCATCAGACTAGGAGATTAAGAATCATGATACACAAGATCAATAAGAGGTATGGACATACCTTCTGAAGCAAGTTTCTTAAAGAACGGCTTTAAATGCTAACCATTGGCTTTAAAGATGTTGTCATCTCAATTTACCCGAAAATAGATGTAATCGAGAATTATAAAAAATGACCTTTTGAATGATCGTGAAAGTCTAATGAAGGATTTTTTAATATAGAACACCTTCGTCTTGTCCTTGTAAATTCTCGAATTCTCATATGCCGCATTCTGGAGTTCTGCAAGTTCATTCAATTGAAGCTTGCGCAATGAGCTCACTTTGTCATAATCGAAATTCATCTTCTTTATCGCCCAATATGCCTATGTTCCAACTCCACAGGCAAGTGACAAGCTTTCCCATAAACAAGTCTATAGGGTGACATTCCAATGGGGGTCTTGAAAGCTATACCGTAAGCCCGGAGTGCATCGGTAAGTCGAAGCGACCAATTCTTGCGATCAGGGTTTACTGTTTTCTCTAGAATATGTTTGATTTCCCTGTTAGATATCTCAGCTTGTCCACTTGTTTATGGGTGATAGGGAGTGCTTACTTTATGAATAACACATATTTCTTCATTAATGCTTCAAATGGTCGGTTACAAAAGTGAGACCCTTCATCACTGATAATGACTTGAGGGGTTCCAAATCGGAAAAGAATGTTTTCTTTTAAAAATTGAATGACTATTTTATGGTCATTGTTCCGGCATGGAATCGCCTCGACCCATCTTGAAATATAATCAACGGAAAGCAAAATATACAAATTTTCAAAAGAAGATGGGATTGGACCCATGAAATCGATGCCCCAACAATAAAAAAATTTAATTGGTAAGATGGGATTGAGTGGTGTTGTAGACAATTTGGCTTTAAAGAGAAGTGAGGAAAGGGGTCGCATCTCCAAAATGCGACCAGCCCGGCTAGTGCTCGAAGAAAGGGGTCGCATCTCCAAAATGCGACCAACCCGGCTCGTGTTCGAAGAAAGGGGTTGCATCTCCAAAATGCGACCAGCCCGGCTCGTGCTCGAAGAAAAGGGTCGCATCTCCAAAACGCGACCAGCCTGGCTCGTGCTCGAAGAAAGGGGTCGCATCTTCACCATGCGAGCACTCTTGATATGAGCAGCTTCCGTCATGTGAGCAGCCCTGGTCTCTGGTCTCTGGTCTCTGGTCTCTGGCATGGATGGCCCTCATCTCATAGTCCCAGCAGCCCGTATAGGCCGATTTTGGTTTATATCTATTCATAGTTCCGAATATCTAGAGACGTAATCAGCTAGACGTCTAGAATGTTTTGACTACCTCTTTATCCAAGGATTAACAAGATAAGTTTCTTATCCCATGAAATCAGTACTAATCTTAACGGCTTGCGTAACAGACTAGATCACCCGGATCTGCATAAATAGATGACCCCACAGATGATAAAGGTACACAATCTCTAAGCCTACATTTCACACTTCATCTTACTATCACAGTACCCGTACTGACTTTGCCATCGGAGGGCCATAAGCCGGGCCAACCGATGGTGGTCCTAACCTTTCTTGGTGATTGCAGGTTCCCCAATCTACACCATTCATCTCCGATTGGAGGTCAGACGACGAAGAATCAAAGTTGGTCTCTGACCAACATCTGTTAGCCAATTTTTGGCGTTAACAGATTGGCGCCGTCTGTGGGAACGATTTGATCATCAAAGTCAGTCGTTCTTACCACTGATCAATATCCTTCCACAATGCCTCCTAAAAAGACTATTCATCCTTCCACATCAAGGCAGACATTACCTCCGCCTGACATTACGGAATCAGTACCTGTTTCTCAAACCACTTCAACAAACATCCCTCAAGGAGCTCCAAACGTGCCATCAGCGAACCCATTATTTGAGGTTTTCGGAAGTCAAGAGGACGTCATGCGTTTCCTTGGAAATACTCTTCTAATCCTCAACGCCGGAGTTCAAGCCCTATCTAATCGGCTTGATCAGCATTTCCTGGAGCCGCAGAGACAACCTTCCGAAGGGTTGCTAGCGCAACCCATACGGGTGGCTTCCAGACATTCTGTGGACGAGCCACAGGTCTAATCAAGTCATCCTCCATCAAATCGAATGCCGCTTGGCAACCAACCACCTGTGCTACCTCCACATTCCATACATTCTAGTGCTTCTCGTCAACATCAATCTCAGGGGTCCACCGTTGAAACGTCAGGTTATACTTTACCGTGGGAAGGAGACCTCAAAAGAATCCATGATCGTTTTGATGTCATGGAGCAGCGATATTAGGCAAATCGACCGTCAGCTGTGGTGGCGTCGATACATCGATCCGAGTCTCCTTTCACCAGCGAGGTCATGGGAGCACCTTTACCTAAAAAATATCGTACACCTGTCATCACTCCATATACAGGTATAGGCGATCCTCTCGAACACTTGGAAACTTATAGGTCTCTTATGGAGCTGGAGGGACATGGGTCGGAAATCATGTGTAGAGCTTTTTCCCTAACCTTAAAGGAAGCAGCTCGTACGTGGTTCCGGGGCTGAAGCCTCGATCTATCGGCTCCTTTTCACAGTTATCGGAGCTTTTCCTTTCCCAATTCATGGGAAGCATCCGCACCAAAAAGCCAGCGTCCTACCTAATGGATTTAAAACAGCAGCATGGGGAGACGATAAAGGAGTTCACAGTACGGTTCACTGCCGAAGTCGTCCAAACTGAAGGATATACCGAAGAAAAAGGCCTTACCGCCCTCATAGCCGGAATTACGAGCGAAAAATTCAGATTTGCCTTAGATAAAAATCCTCCAAAAACCATGGCGGAATTCCAAGCTAAAGCTCAGAAGTATATCAATGCAGAAGAAGTTGCTCTGGCGCGTCATGGTATACAGGGTAAGAAGCACAAGCCGGAGGAAATCTCGCCCCCAGATAAAAAATATCGACGTGATCTACGAGACCGCTCTCCCAAGAAGCCTTAGCATATTTATTGGGTGGAGAAATCATCCAGCACGTTAAGTTTGGAGCCATCATCCAATCTCTCTCTCTCACGAAGGTGCTAAAGGAATCCATTTCCTTCATAAGGATTCCATCGTTGTAGCGTTGAAGCTCTCGTGCCTCAACGAAACGGAATATGAAGCCTTAATTGTCGGCTTTAAATTAGCAAATATACACACAATAAGGAACTTACTCATTCACAACGACTCTCAGCTCGTTGTATATTAAGTGCTCAACGAATTCGAGGCAAAGGAGGAGCGGATGGCTTCGTACAAATCTCAGGTACTCATCTTGCTCGCTCAAATTGAACAAATATAAAATAAGTCATATTCCTCGAAAGGAGAACAAGCTCGCAGGTTCTTTGGCAAAATTATCTTCTGCACCTGAGTCCGATCTGACGCAAGCTGTTCTTATCGAGCATCTATCTACCCCGAGTGTTGATCAAGTTGCTCCAGAGCAGCTCGCACATTACTTTTATCTTCCTGTTGGACGGACCCCATCATCCTTTACTCCAAAGCGGATGACTCCCAGATGATAAAAATTAGCCCGACAATTCGCTATCGTGCTGCCAGGTACATCTTACAAAATGAAAAATTGTTACATAAAAGTTTTACTTTACTGTATTTAAAGCGTCTCCATCCAGAAGAAGCACACCGTGTTCTAGATGAAATACACCAGGGGGCATGCGGTAATCATCCCAAGGGACGGTCTCTAGCAAACAAAGCAATGAGATAATGATACTATTGGCCCACTATGAAGGCGATGCTATCGAATTCTCAAAGAAATGTAACAAATATCAGCGATATTCTCCATTCCCTCATTTACCGTCTGAGTAAATGACGCCGATGGACGGTCCTTGGACTTTCGCTCAATGGAGAATCGATATAATCAGACCACTACCTATGGGAAAAGGACGTGGCAGTCGATTACTTCACCTCGATCTCCTAGAAGAGAAAATGAACATATCTTGTCTTCGAGTATTGGCTTATCAACAACGTATAGCCCGTTGTCATAATTCAAAGGTCAAAATTAGGGTTTCTTAGCTCGACAACTTGGTGCTCAGGCAAAACATCGGAACAGCCACTCGGTCATAGCATCTTAACTGGGAAGGCCCATATCGAGTCATCGAGATTGCTCGACCAGGTACATATTATCTAGAAGACATGCGAGGAAGACCCCTACGTCACCCTTGGCACATGGAACATTTACTCTGATATTTTTCATAAAGCATGTGAATATTGGACCATTCCTGAATAAAGATGATCTCTCTCATTCCAGTTGTTCAGCTATGGAATCTATAACTTGGTCGCTACTCCATTTTTTGGACCCGAATAGCCCCGAAGGGAATACATACATTCTCCTGGCCAATCTTCTGCCCTTGGTAGAATCAAAGCCTCAATCGATAGATCAGTCTATCTCTATGCGGATATGGTCGCCAAAACCTCCCAGATTGAGCCCAACTCATTTTCATGAGTTGAGTAAAACATTATAGCATGAAGTGACTAAGTCATCTGCTCACCGCAGGGCCAAAGACTCAATTGATAGGCCAGCCTATCTCTATGCAGAAAGCTGGCACTTATAAATGCATGCTCAATCATGTACGGCTTCTCCTCCGAAAATAGGTGGTTACATATACATACAAGTCCTTCGCGTAGCTCCTCAACACTAAGGAAAGTCATTATCAGATTGTTCGACAGTGAGCCTCCTCCATTTATAGTTCATCTCAGATCCCCGAGCAATGCCATCCGATCAACATGCGAGCAGCTCGGCTTGTGAGCACTCCGGGCATATGACCACTCTCGTCATGAGCACTCCCGACGTATGACCACTCTCGTTATGAGCACTCCTGACATGTGAGCAGCTCCCGAACATGCGACTAGCGTTATGGCCTTTGGGGTCGGAGCCTGCTTCAGACTCCCAGTTGCCGGAGACGTAAAACCATTTTTCTCCTCCATCCAGGGTAATTGGAGGAGGGGTTCCCCAGAATGAAGTTATTCTGGTGCCAAAAGCAAAGCCATTCTGTTGTTATTTATACCCTGCAGCCATTCTGAATGAAGGCTAGAGAGCCATTCTTCTATTATTTATACCCTGCAGCCAAAAATTCGAAAATGAAGAAAATTCTGCAGGGTATGATGTTTATACGCAATTATTTCTTTGATTTGGTTGACACGCGGCAAGCCTCTCATCCGGCATGACAGACGAACGGGCACAAGCATTAAATACAAAGACACGTGGCGACCGACGACTCATTTCTTGCGGTAGGAAAAGCTGCGTAAAAGCTGGCCATCATAAATGAAGAATCATGTTAAATGAATCATACGCGATTCTCTCCCAGCAGTCAGCTACGCATACAAGCAAAACCCTTAGCATAGTTCCTCAATGCCAAGGGTTTGGGGGGCACTTGTTGTAGACAAATTTGGCTTTAAAGAGAAGTGAGGAAAGGGGTTGCATCTCCAAAATGTGACCAGCCCGGCTCGTGCTCGAAGAAAGGGGTCGCATTTCCAAAATGGGACCAGCCCGGCTCCTGCTCGAAGAAAGGGGTCGCATCTCCAAAATGTGACCAGCCCGGCTCGTGCTCGAAGAAAGGGGTCGCATCTCCAAAACGCGACCAGCCCGGCTCGTGCTCGAAGAAAGGGGTTGCATCTCCAAAACGCGACCAGCCCGGCTCGTGCTTGAAGAAAGGGGTCGCATCTCCAAAACGCGACCAGCCCAGCTCGTGCTCGAAGAAAGGGGTCGCATCTCCAAAACGGGACTAGCCCGGCTCGTGCTCGAAGAAAGGGGTCGCATCTCCAAAATGCGACCAGCCCGGCTAGTGCTCAAAGAAAGGGGTCGCATCTTCACCATGCGAGCACTCTTGATATGAGCAGCTTCCGTCATGTGAGCAGCCCTGGTCTCTGGTCTCTGGTCTCTGGCATGGATGGCCCTCATCTCATAGTACCAGCAGCCGTATAGGCCAATTTTGGTTTATATCTATTCATAGTTCCGAATATCTAGAGAAGTAATCAGCTAGACGTCTAGAATGTTTTGACTACCTCCTTATCCAAGGATTAACAAGATAAGCTTCTTATCCCATGAAATCAGTACTAATCTTAACGGCTTGCGTAACAGACTGGATCACCCGGATCTGCATAAATAGATGACCCCACAGATGATAAAGGTACACAATATCTAAGCCTACATTTCACACTTCATCTTACTATCACAGTACCTGTACTGACTTTGCCATCGGAGGGCCATAAGCCGGGCCAACCGGCAGTGGTCCTAACCTTTCTTGGTGATTGCAGGTTCCCCAATCTACACCATTCATCTCCGATTGGAGGTCAGATGACGAAGAATCAAAGTTGGTCTCTGACCAACATCTGTTAGCCAATTTTTGGCGTTAACAAGTGGCATCATATTTCAACAAGATATTCCTCCCAATTTCTGACAAGGCTTACAAGCCTTACAAAACTTATGTATATCTTTGAACATGGTGGGCCAATAGAACCCACATTACAGAATTTTGGTTGTGGTTTTCTTAGTCAAGAAGTGGCCACCACACGCTTGAGAATGACAGAAGGAGATGATACTGTGTTGCTCATGCTCTGGCACACATCTCCTTATAATCTGATCGGGACAATACTTAAACATGTACGGGTCATCCCACAAGAATTTTCTTACCTCGCTAAAGAACTTATCTTTATCTTGCTTTTTCCAATGTGTCGAAATAGTACATGTTGTAAGATAATTAGCAATGTCCGCATACCATGGTAATTGGGAGACTTTGAAAAGTTTTTCATCAGGGAACATGTCATTGATCGCAGTCTCTCAGGGGAATCAGTGAGGACAAGTCATGAGAGATGGTCAGCCACTACGTTTTCTACTCCCTTTTTATCTCGTATTTCTATGTCAAATTCTTAGAGTAGGAGGATCCATCGCCACAAGCACGGCTTAGCATCCTTCTTAAAAAGAAGGTACTTAAGCGCGGCATGAAAGGTAAATATGATGATCTTGGATCCGATCAAGTAGGACCTAAACTTGTCCAAAGCAAATACTACGGCTAATAATTCATTTTCCGTAGTGGTGTAATTTGCTTGAGCCGAGTTTAGAGTTTTACTTACATAGTAGATGACATATGGCTTCTTCTCTTTTCTTTGGCCTAACACTACCCCAATAGCGTAATCACTGGCATCACACATGATCTCAAAAGGAATGCTCCAATCAGGTGGTTGCATTATAGGAGCACATGTCAACATACTCTTGAGTTTGACAAAGGCATTTTGACATTCTCCACCTTGATTCCTTTGGCTGAGATAATGTGACGAATGACTATTCCCTTTTGAACCATAAAGTGACATTTCTCCCAATTCAACATGAGGTTCTTCTCTTCACATCTTTTCAAAACAGTTTTTAAGTGCATGAGGCACTCATCAAAGTCACAACCAAATATCGAGAAGTCGTCCATGAAGAGTTCGAGAATTTTCCCTATCATATCAGAAAAGATGCTCAACATGCAACGTTGAAAGGTGGTAGGGGCATTACATAGTCCAAACGGCATCCTTCGATAAGCAAAAGTGCCGAATGGACATGTGAATGTTGTTTTCTCTTGGTCCTCTAAGGCGATCTCTATTTGGTTGTACCTTGAATATCCATCGAGGAAGCAAAAGTGGGAATGATCCCCTAATCTTTCTAAGATTTGATCAACAAAAGGTAAAAGGAAGTGGTCATTCCTCATGACTGTGTTTAGCTTCTGGTAGTCAATGCACATTCTCCAACCAGTAGTGACCCTGGTTGGCACGAGTTCATTGTTGGCTGTTGAGCTCTGAATTGTGCATATTCTAACCCCAATTCATCACATGTTATGCATGGTTTGCATGTTTAAAAGACTAATCTAATGCATGATTTGTGATTGTAGGATCAAGATGGAAATTTAGTTGATTAAAGGATAAAAAGAGAACTTTACATACATTGAAGATCAAGGAACCAAGTGTAAAAGGATCGAAAAAAGAAGCAAGGGAGAAAAGGAAGAAAGAACTGCAGAAAATTGCACTTAAGACCGGTCGTCCGACCGATCGGCCATAGCCTAGGATCGGTCGTCCGACGGGTCCGAACACTCAACAAGGGACCCTGCTGCCAAACTTTACTGGACTAATCTAGACCGGTCGTCAGACCGGTCGACGGCCACTCAGACTGGTCGTCAGACCGGTCGAGCACTCAACAAAGAAGAGGATGAAAATTTCAAAAGCTTGTTGGATTGTTTTTGACATTTTACGACCGATCGTTTGACTGGTCGTCCATGGGCTCAGACCGGTCGTCCGACCGGTCAACAGTGTAATAGAACTTGTTTTACAAGCTCCGAAATTTACTGCGCAAAGCGCTATTTTTGCGGAATTTCTCGAAGGTTCTTCGGAATTGGAGTTCGAAACCTATAAAAGGACCTCTCCTCTTCATACCCAAGCAGGCTAGGACGTGGAGAACAATAAGGAGGCTTGAGAGACGGATTTTACTTTAAGCTTTCATAGTTTTTCTTCTAGTTTTTATGTTTTCTGAGTTTTTAGTTCAAGGATGTTAGAGATGAACTAAAACCTCTTAGCTAGGGCTAAGAGCTAAACCTTTTTATTCATTTTTTATGAATTGATACAACCTAGGTTTCCTTTTCATGTTTTTAATTGAAGAATTTAGTTTAATTTGAGTTTGAATCAAGTACTAGTTATATTTTACTTTGATCTCTTGATGACTCCGGGCTCATGAGATTCTTAATGATTATAAACTTAGTAGCTTATCCTTTGGGCATTGTGTATGCTTGTGTAGTTCATTGATCTATCATCGACTCTGGGCATGATAGACCCTTTGATTGCCTTGTGTAAAATGACATGATCTTCATGTGGGAACTCATTCCAACTAAAGTTCTTATCTTTTGTTATAATTTAAGATAGATATTTGCTGATTGATTTTGATTTAATTAGAGTTCTAATCATTGGTCGCAATCAAGTCTAGTAACAGGATTTGATGAAAGCTATAGTTGTGAATCTCAACTAGTTTGGAAAGAGGCTTGGCCTATACAATTGAGTGTGCCCAGGACCTGAGCATTGTTGTGGGAATCGAATCAATGAACAAGCAACTGTTTTAGATAATTAATATTCCAATCAGATAGAGATATAAATTCGATTCCGATTGTGTAGTGAGAGACCTAGTTGTGTTGATGCATTAAAAACTATTAAAAGTGAATCCTTAGCGCTCTAGTACCTTTTTAGATTGTTATTACCTCTCATAATCATTATTTTACTTCAAATCACTATTTTCTAGCTTTTCTTTTTAATAGGACCTTAATTATAAGTTATTTTAGATAAATTCTGAGAATACCCATACATAAATCTCTGTGGGAACAATACTCGGTCTTTCCAAATTATTACTACTTCGCAACTCTATACTTGGAAAGTGAACAAGTTTTTGGCACCGTTGCCGGAGATCTCTATGCGGTATTTTTAGAATTTTCTGAGATAGCTTTTAGTTGAGATTGAATTAAGTTAGGTTTAGGATTTGTTTTGCTTTCTAGGGTAGGTTTTCTTCTAATATCATAATACTAACTTAGTTTGTTTTGATTTTGCATGATTCTAACATAGATCTACAATTTAGGTTTTATCCTTCTAACCTCTCTTGCTATAGATAGTTTCATATTTTTATTTTTAGAAGTAAGATTAGATTTTAGGATTGTGTTGAGTGGTTCATGCCCAAGTGGGTTCATGATCACACTCAGAGATTGTTAAGTGACAGCATAATTGTTGAAGGGATTGATAGAGAGCCTCGTGCTAGAAAACGTCAAAATCTTCCTTAAGTTGCTAGAGAGATGGCTGAAAATAAACCCAGTCAAGGGGCTAATCAACATCAAAATCAAGCCTAAAACTTTACTGAATTAGATGAGAATGAAGTGGGAGATGTACCTCAACCTAAGACTTTACGTGATTATTTACAACCCGCTAGAACGAGTACTCCCTCTTGTATAATTTTTCCTCACAATGTGGGAAATATTAATTTTAAACCAGGGTTAATCCAACGTCTTCCCAAATTCCATGGACTTGACTCCGAAAGCGCTTATCTACATATTAAGGAATTCGAAGAGGTTATTGCCACAATAAACTATGATAATGTAACCAAGGATACCATGAAACTCAAATTGTTCCCTTTTTCCTTGAAAGAAGGCCAAATCGTGGTTACATTCCTTAAGGCCAAGGTCTATTGGGACATGGGTTGAGATGACTCGGGAGTTCCTTAAAAAATTCTTCTCGGCTCATTGAACCAATGCACTAAGAAGGGCCATAATGTGTTAGTACATCTTTTGTTGTCAATTGGCGTGTTGGTTGGTCGCGTCTTGTCGTGTGAGCCCCGATTGAAGTATTGAAGAATCAAGACTTAAAGATTACGCTTCGTCCATTGCTCAAGCTCATGCTGAAACAAGATCCTAGGTAAGTTGCATATAGATCGACCATAGGAAACCCAAAACATCAAAGAATGGCGTAAAGACTCACTCATTTTACCCTCTTGACCCTTACACGAGTTGATCAGACTTGTGGTCCATGGCTGGTGCGAAACGTATTGAAGATATGTCCATACATTGGACCCTATGCACCTCATCACTTCATAACTTGAAGTAATCCGCTGAAGTGTTGATGAACCTTGTCACAGCAAACCATCTAGACAAGTCGACCGGTCTTGACCGGTCGTCCAGGCTTTTCAACACAACAGCAGCTTTCTGTAATGAAGCAAATGGGAAGCCGACCGGTCTTGTCCGGTCGGTCAGGAGCATAAAAAAGGTAAGGGACCTTGCTGTTGTAGTTTAAGCTGGGCAGCCGACCGGTCTTAACCGGTCGGCCAAGCATTTCAAGTTATACAGAAACCTGCTGGATTCATGCAGTGTGATTGCCGACCGATCTTGACCGGTCGGCCTGTTATTCAAATCATTCTAGCAAGGGGGTCCGACTGGTCTTGACCGGTCGGCCTTCACAGTTTCATTTACTCCAGCAAGGGGGTCCGACCGGTCTTGACCGGTCGGCCTATACTTTGATCTTCAACAGCAAGGGGGTCTGACCGGTCTTGACCGGTCGGCCAGTCCCAGATGAGGCTTTGGATTTCAAATGACGACCGGTCCGTCCGACCGGTTGAGACCTTTCTCTGACAGGTCGGTCGTGACCATTTTAGATCCGTTGGGACCATCATTTGGGGCTCTATATAGCCATGTCTTGTGTTCTCTCAAGGCATGCATTCAACACCATTCAAGAGCTAAGAGAGAGAACTTTTACTCACATCCTCCTACCCTCTTTGCTCTTGGACCCCTTGAGTTCATCATTCAAACCTAGCCATTAATGGCTTTTCACTGAGTATTCAAAGCTCGATTTGAAGTATGAACTCAAGACTTCATTCATGGCTGACCTACCTTCGGAATATATCTATCAGGTCATTTATAGCCATTAAATGCTTGAAGTTTGGTAGTTCCCTCATTACCATTGCATTGAATAGGCAAGAGGAACTAAACCAACTCTCTCCCAACTACCCGGCATCAACATATCCTCATCATTTGCATCGGTAACTGATCTTGGGAGCACAAAGAGAAGCTGAAGCACGTGGAGCTGAAGCTACTCATCAAAGGCATCGTATTGGGGCTCAATCGTCTAGGTATGTCTAGTTTTTGAGAGTCCATCTATTCATTCACCATTTCCTGGATTGGGAAACTCCGGCGGGAGGGTACGTGACCATCCTTGGATTAGGATTGGTGAGAGTTTGAGATCCAAACTCGTCAAGTCCCTGGATTGGGCCATCGGCGGATAGTAAACGCGGTCCTAGATCAAAGGATGTCAAGGTTGATGGTTAACCTGATTTAAAACCAAGACTATAGTGAAATACGGTGGTCTCATAGGTTGAGATCGTGAACCGGGAGTGGAGTAGGGAAACCGAACCACTATAAATCGCTGTGCATTGTGAGATTGAATGATTGCTATGTGTTGAATGGTTTAGTCAATCATGAATGCTATCTATTTGATGAAATGCCTATGATAGTCCTTGCTTACAAATTGCTCATATAAATGCCTTGAATGCTATTGTGATTATCTTATTTGATAAGATTGACTTGATTAGTTTTTAATTATAATTGGAATTTAAAAAGTCCTATTCACCCCCCCTCTAAGACATTAGGCATATCTCCAAGTATCTCTATAAGCGGTAAAACCGCAATTTCATAATGAACTTCGCCCCAAAAGAAGATGACACCTTTTTCTAATGTTGGAAAACGTTTAATGAGCTATTAAACACATGCCCACATCATGGCTACGAACGGTGGAGGTTGATTAGTTTCTTCTATGATGGATTAAACTCAACCATGCGCCAATTTGTGTAGATGATGTGCAATGGGGAGTTCATGAACAAGGAAACAGAGGAAGCTTGGGACTATTTTGACATGTTGGCTGAAAACACACAATCATGGGATACATCTAAGCCGACAAGTTCAAAATAACCCCAAGAAAAGAAAAATGGAGGAATTTACGTTTTAAATGAGGAAGATAATCTAAGTTCTAGAGTGGCTAATATCACACGAAAGATCGAGGTGATGGAAATAAGGAAAGTGGACACAACCCAACAAAGGGGGGCTGTTGAGACTATTTGCGGTATTTGTGCTTTGAATGTACATCAAACGGGGGATTGTCCTACAATTCCTGCATTTCGAGAACTTTTATACGAACAATTGAATGCTTTGAATAATTATCAACGACCTTTTAGTACTCCAAATCTAAACACGTACAATTTTAGTTGGAGAAGCAATCCTAACTTCAATTGGGCGAATGGATCCACGGCCAACCAAAGTAATCCTCAAAAGGGGCCCCCAATGTAATTTCCTATGGCCCCACCTCAAATGCCTATAGAAGATACATTGAAAGCGTTCATGGAAGGCCAAACTCAAATAAACCAATCGAACCATACGATAATGCTTGAGCTTAAAAATTCGGTGGAGGAAATTAAGGCTCGCTTAAACGCAAGGGAATGGACTCTTCCGGCCCAACCCCTACTTAATCCGATATCACAATGCGAAATAAGTGTGCCTAGTTTCTCTAGCCAACTATTGAAAAAGCTGACCCAGTAAAGGCTTCAACGCTTAATGATTGTTCACTCCCCAAGTGTAGGGTTGCGAAGTAGTAATAATTCGGAAAGACCGAGTATCGTTTCCACAGAGATTTATGTATGGGTATTCTTAGGATTTAACTAAAACAACTAGTAATTAAGATCCTATTAAGAACTAAAGTTGAAAAACAGTGAATTGTTAAGGTAATTTCAATCTAAAAAGGCACTAGAGCGCCAAGGATCCACTTTTGATAGGTTTCAATGCATCAACACAACTAGGTCTCTCATAACTCAATCGGAATCGAATTCCTATCTCTATCCGATTCGAATATAGAGCGGTTTAATCAACAATTATCCAAAACAAGTGCTTATTAACTGATTTGATTCCCACAACCATGCTCAGGCCTTGGGCACACTCAATTGTATAGGCCAAACCTCTTTCCAATCTAGTTGAGATTCACAACCATATTTTCACCAAATCCTGTCACTAGACCTGATTACAACTCATGATTAGAACTCTAATTAAATCAAAATCAATCAATAAACAATTATTCCAGATTATATACAAAAGATAAGAACTTTAGTTGAATGAGTTCCCTAATGAAAATCAGGCCATTGCATACAAGGCAATCAAAGCGTCTACCATGCCCAGAGTCGATGGTAGATCAATGCATTACACAAGCATAAACAATGCTCAAAAGCGAAGATACTAAGCTTAGAATCACTAAGAATCACATGAGCCCGGAGTCATCAAGAGATCAAAGTAAAACCAACTTAATACTTGATTCAAACTCATATTGAACTAAAATTCATCAATTAAAACATAAAAGGAAACCTAGGTTGCATCAATCCATCAAAAACGAATCAAAAGCTTCACCTCTTAGCCCTAGCTAAGAGGTTTTAGTTCATCTCTAACATCCTTGAACTAGAAGCCTCTAAAAACATGAAAAACTACTAAAACAGGAAGAAAACTAGAAATCCGAAGTAGAATCCGTCTCCTGAGCAATCCCCACGTCCTAGCCTCTTTTGGTATGAAGAGAAGACACCCTTTTATAGCTTGAAGGAGTCCAATACGCAAGAGAGTTCCAGAAATTGCGTAAACTTACGCAATTGCGCAGTGAAATCCGGAGATCCAAAATAGAAAGAGCCGTTTTTACGCATGGCCGACCGGTCATGACCGGTCGGTCTTCACTCGCAATAGTCCAGGGAACACAGCCGACCGGTCATGACCGGTCGGTCTTCACTTGCAATAGTCCAGGGAACACAGCCGACCGGTCATGACCGGTCAGACTAACTTATACATTGGTCCAGCAACGTGGCCGACCGGTCATGATCGGTCGGACCAAGCTGAATTTGTCCCAGCGTGTGTAGCCGACCGGTCATGACCGGTCGGACTACACTGTCCATCTTCTGTTGTGCATAAAGGAGGGCGGCCGACCGGTCATGACCGGTCGGGCTTCTTTGGCTGACCGGTCAGCCGACCGGTCTGGCTTCTTTTCTTCTTTATTTCTTTCTTTCTTTCTTCTTTTCTCTTCTCTCCTTACTTTCTTCTCTTTGATCTTCCTTCAATACTTCATCCTATGGTCTTCAATGCTTGTAAGGAGCTACATTTAGCCTTCAATTGGTGACATCTCCATCTTGTTCCTACAATCACAAATCATGGCTTAGAATAGTCCTTTAAACATGTAAACCGTACATAATGAGTTATGAATTGGGGTTAGAATATGCACAATTAAGAGCTCAACACACCCCCCAACCAACATTTTGCTAGTCCCGAGCAAAACATGCGTGAAACAAGTTTCATTTTCCAAAACCCAACTCTTCTCTAGAAACTACTCTTCTATACATTCCAAGACACATAAGCGTAAGAATTAGAGAAATTCAATGATAAAGGTTGAAACCTTAAACTCTCAGAACATAATAAGTGTTTATATGAAATTCCCGCTGATTGATTGATTGATAGATAGAAGAACTTGAACAAATTCAACCCAGTGTGCATAGTGAAGGTTCATCTCATGAGTTTCCAGGATTATCTTCTTCATAGATCAACTAAACTATAGACTCAAGGTGTATAGAGCAACAACAAGCCTATGACAGGAATTTGCCTTACCGTCCTTCCGACGACTTTCACACTACGTCCCATTTCCGGCTTTGGTTACGGGTAGACCATCCCCCGGTTGGTAGTAGGTAGCCCTAATCGGAATTTTCCACCATTTTCCATCATTCCCAATTTCATCCTTCCTTTCCTTTTTCTTTTATATTAGATAGGATTTTTAGAAATCCATATCTTTCGTTATTTTCCCATGGACAAGGATGGACAAAGTACCCCGGCTTGGTTTCTCAATACCTTCAATCACGGTCTAGTTAATCCACAAATCACATAATCCTTTCAAATCATGAAAATCGTGTAATGTGAACTAGGTGCAAAAGGTGTTCAAATTTTCTATCAATCATAAAAATAGGTGAATTCACATATAAAACCATTATATTAAGAGAAGTTCAAAGCTTGCAACATCCCTCACTTCGTATCTCATCTTCTTATACCCATGCCATCTCGAATGCATAGAATCAAAGTTGTCCAAAAGAGTTTTGAATTTTAGAAAAATCAAAATTTTTTTACATCTTTGCTCGACATGTCACAAAGCTAGCAGATTCATCATATAAGGAATCTCTCACCCCCCAACCAAAACTTTACATTGTCCTCAATGTAATAAGATATGCAATATGCATGACATGAGAGCAAGGACATAAAACAAAGGAGAGTGAGAGAGATATCACCTGAAGCATATATTCCATGGCAAATTTAGCTTTTGGAGATGGATTACTTCGCAACTAAATCGACTATCAAAGCAAATCCTAATGGGAAAGCATTCTACCAAATCATCCTCCGTCAGACTAGGAGGTTAATCCCAACAACTCATCCAAAAGCATAAAGTCAAGCAGAATCATTAGATGGATCAAAAGGTTTCGCAGTAACGTCATCCAATATCCTGCTTTACAATGTACATGTGTGTGATTGATCGAGATAAGCCACTCAAAATCCCAAGAAAGAATTTCAGCGGGTTCCTTAATATTTTCACCACATGTATAGGAGGAGACATCATCATATTTATCAGAAAAAATATTTCTCCACTCATATTTTCCTGGGCATTGATATTGCAAGTAAGGATCATCCCAGGGTTGATGGAGTTCGGTATGCATGATCCATAAAGGTGTGAAAATATGAATTGATTTCTCAGCCCAATAAGGTGTTGTTTCCACATCCTTCTCTCGGCTAGTGTCATATGCCGATACCGACTCAAAAAGTGTGACCATATCCCTTATCATATTATCGTTCTCATCAAGGGAGTGAGTCACTTCTTCGTCTAAGGGACCGGAGTAAATAGGTGAGAGGGACTCATTTTCCACAATAGAATTGATCATATTTATTTCGTGGACCTCCTCATCCTCATCCTCTTGTTGGTTGTCAATATTGAAAGCATTCAACTCAATCGTCATATTGCCAAAAGACATTTGGATGACCCCACTCCTACAATTTATGATAGCGTTTGATGTAGCTAGGAATGGGCGGCCAAGTATGACAGGAATTTGGGGGCCAATATTAACCATGGGTCTCGTGTCCAAGACAATAAAGTCCACCGGGTAGTAAACTTTGTCAACTTGGACAAGAACGTCCTCAATCACCCCTCTCGGAATACGAATCGATCGGTCAGCAAGTTGTAATGTGGTTTTGGTGGGTTTTAATTCACCTAAACCCAATTGTTCATAGACCGAAAAGGGGATTAAGTTCACACTTGCCCCTAGATCGAGTAAAGCATGTTTCACCCGGTTGTCTCCAATCACACAAGATATTGTTGGACAACCGGGATCTTTGTATTTCTTGGGCATCCCGTGGTTGATAATGGCACTCACATTCTCTGTCAAAAATGCCTTCTTTTGCAAATGTATTTTTCTTTTAACCGTGCAAAGGTCTTTTAAAATTTTTGCATATGATGGTATTTGTTTAATGGCATCCAACAATGGGATGTTGATTTTGACTTGCTTGAAAACCTCTAAAAATTCCTGATATTTATCTTGAGGTTTGGCTGGAATCAAGCGTTGGGGGAATGGAGCAACGGGCCTATATTCTTTCAATGGCTCTGTTTCATTCATGGCGGTGCTAGGTCCATCACCCTCTTTGGAAGATACCGGATCATTAGGCGGTGAAACCTTCACCGGATCAGATTTTTCAATAATTTTCCCACTTCTAAGAGTGGTGATGGCCTTAGCATGTTCCATGTGTTGGTTAGAAGAACTAGACACGCTTATTTTGCATTGTGTTTTTGGAATTGGTATGGGTTGGGCTGGAAGAATCCCTTCCCTTGCGTTTAAGCAAGCCTTGATTTCCTCTACCGAAGTTTTAAGCTCAAGCATTATCGTATGGTTGGATTGATTTATTTGAGCTTGACCTTCCATGAATGCTTTCAAAGTATCCTCTATAGGCATTTGAAGCGGGGCCATTTGCATTGGGGCCCCCCTTTGAGGATTATTTTGATTAGCTGTGTTTCCATTTGCCCAATTGAAGTTTGGGTTGTTCCTCCAACTAGAATTATTCGTGTTTGAATTTGGAGTACTAAAAGGTCGTTGATAACTATTCAAGGCATTTGATTGTTCAAATAAAAGTTCTCGAAACGCATAGATTGTTGGACAATCCGGCGTTTGATGCACATTGGAAGCACAAATACCACAAATAGTTTCAACAGCCCCCCTTTGTTGGGTTGTGTCCACTTTCTTTAGTTCCATCTCCTCGACCTTTCGTGTGAGTTTAGCCACTTTAGAACCTAGATCATCTTGCCCATCTAAAACATAAATTTCTCCCTTTTCCTTGGTTTGAGGTTGTTTTGAACTTGTTGGCTTAGATGTATCCCAAGATTGTGTATTTTCAGCCAACATGTCAAAATAATCCCAAGCTTCCTCCGTTTCCTTGTTCATGAACTCCCCATTGCACATCATCTCTACAAATTGGCGCATGGTTGAGTTCAATCCATCATAGAAGAAACTAATCAACCTCCACCTTTCATAGCCATGATGTGGGCATGCGTCTAAAAGCTCATTATACCTTTCCCAACATTGGAAAAAGGTTTCTTCTTCTTTTTGGGCGAAGTTCATTATGGCCCTTCTTAGTGCATTGGTTCGATGAGTAGGGAAGAATTTTTTAAGAAACTCCCTAGTCATCTCAGCCCATGTCCCAATAGACCTCGGCCTTAAGGAATGTAGCCATGATTTGGCCTTCTCTTTCAAGGAAAAAGGGAACAATTTAAGTTTTATAGTATCCTTGGTCACATTGTCATAGTTTATTGTGGCTATAACCTCTTCAAATTCCTTAATATGTAAATAAGCGCTTTCAGAGTCGAGTCCATGAAATCTAGGAAGAAGTTGGATCAACCCCGGTTTAAAATCAATGTTCCCCACATTGTGAGGGAAAATTATGCAAGAGGGGGTACTCGTCCTAGCTGGTTGTAAATAGTCACGTAAAGTTCTAGGTTGAGGTACATCCCCCACTTCATTCTCATCCTCTTCAGTAAGGTTTGGGGCTGGATTTTGATTAACCCCTTGATTTGGTTGATTTTCAGCCATCTCTCTAGTAATTTCAGGAAAATTCTGACGTTTCCTAGCACGAGGCTCTCTATCAATCCCTTCAACAATTACTCCATCCCTTACAAGTCGGTTATTATAAGTTCGAGCCCAATGTGGCATGCAAAACCAAAAAAGAATGTACAAAAAGGAAAAAGAATTCTTCCTTCCTTCCTTTACTCCTCTCTAGGACTTAAGCACAAGGTGTCTTGCAATGGCTAAGCCAGAAGCAAGGATAGAGACCGATTTCTCCTGGTCAATAGGGGTTCAAAGAACTCCCCACCCACTCTTTGAGTCTTTTGAGAAAAAGTACAGAAAAAGAAGAAAGAGGAATAGGTTGAGAAGAGAAATCTTTGAGCACAAGGTGATCCAAGACGGCAGAGCCGACCAATAGGAATCTAGGTGGCATAAGGCCTACCTTTCAGAGATCCAAAAGGAGTCTCCACCCACTCTACAAGAGATGAATAGGATAGGAATGAGTAGGAGAAGAAGAAGAGTAGGGTTAGAATAATAAAACCTGATTTGTGACTTAAGATGCCTACTTCTTCTTCAACTTCCTAAAAATCCCTGGATTAGACCTATGTTAGAATCCTGCAAAATCAAAACAAAGTAAGTTAGTATTTAGAAGAAAAACCTACCCTAGAAAGCAAAACAAATTCTAAACCTATCTTAACACAATCTCAACCAGAAGTTATTTCAGAAAATTCTAAAAATACCGCATAGAAATCCCCGGCAACGGTGCCAAAAACTTGTTCATTCCCCAAGTGTAGGGTTGCGAAGTAGTAATAATTCAAAAAGACCGAGTATCGTTCCCACAGAGATTTATGTATGGGTATTCTTAGGATTTAACTAAAACAACTAGTAATTAAGATCCTATTAAGAACTAAAGCTGGAAAACAGTGAATTGTTAAGGTAATTTTAATCTAAAAAGGCACTAGAGCGCCAAGGATCCACTTTTGATAGGTTTCAATGCATCAACACAACTAGGTCTCTCATAACTCAATCGGAATCGAATTCCTATCTCTATCCGATTGGAATATAGAGCGGTTCAATCAACAATTATCCAAAACAAGTGCTTATTAACTGATTTGATTCCCACAACCATGCTCAGGCCTTGGGCACACTCAATTGTATAGGCCAAACCTCTTTCCAATCTAGTTGAGATTCACAACCATATTTTCACCAAATCCTGTCACTAGACCTGATTACAACTCATGATTAGAACTCTAATTAAATCAAAATCAATCAATAAACAATTATTCCAGATTATATACAAAAGATAAGAACTTTAGTTGAATGAGTTCCCACATGAAAATCAGGCCATTGCATACAAGGCAATCAAAGCGTCTACCATGCCCAGAGTCGATGGTAGATCAATGCATTACACAAGCATAAACAATGCTCAAAAGCTAAGATACTAAGCTTAGAATCACTAAGAATCACATGAGCCCGGAGTCATCAAGAGATCAAAGTAAAACCAACTTAATACTTGATTCAAACTCATATTGAACTAAAATTCATCAATTAAAACATAAAAGGAAACCTAGGTTGCATCAATCCATCAAAAACGAATCAAAAGCTTCACCTCTTAGCCCTAGCTAAGAGGTTTTAGTTCATCTCTAACATCCTTGAACTAGAAGCCTCTAAAAACATGAAAAACTACTAAAACAGGAAGAAAACTAGAAATCCGAAGTAGAATCCGTCTCCTGAGCAATCCCCACGTCCTATCCTCTTTTGGTATGAAGAGAAGACACCCTTTTATAGCTTGGAGGAGTCCAATAAGCAAGAGAGTTCCAGAAATTGCGTAAACTTACGCAATTGCGCAGTGAAATCCGGAGATCCAAAATAGAAAGAGCCGTTTTTACGCATGGCCGACCGGTCATGACCGGTCGGTCTTCACTTGCAATAGTCCAGGGAACACAGCCGACCGGTCATGACCGGTCGGACTAACTTATACATTGGTCCAGCAACGTGGCCGACCGGTCATGATCGGTCGGACCAAGCTGAATTTGTCCCAGCGTGTGTAGCCGACCGGTCATGACCGGTCGGACTACACTGTCCATCTTCTGTTGTGCATAAAGGAGGGCGGCCGACCGGTCTTGAACGGTCGGGCTTCTTTGGCTGACCGGTCAGCCGACCGGTCTGGCTTCTTTTCTTCTTTATTTCTTTCTTTCTTTCTTCTTTTCTCTTCTCTCCTTACTTTCTTCTCTTTGATCTTCCTTCAATACTTCATCCTATGGTCTTCAATGCTTGTAAGGAGCTACATTTAGCCTTCAATTGGTGACATCTCCATCTTGTTCCTACAATCACAAATCATGGCTTAGAATAGTCCTTTAAACATGTAAACCGTACATAATGAGTGATGAATTGGGGTTAGAATATGCACAATTAAGAGCTCAACACACCCCCCAACCAGCATTTTGCTAGTCCCGAGCAAAACATGCGTGAAACAAGTTTCATTTTCCAAAACCCAACTCTTCTCTAGAAACTACTCTTCTATACATTCCAAGACACATAAGCGTAAGAATTAGAGAAATTCAGTGATAAAGGTTGAAACCTTAAACTCTCAGAACATAATAAGTGTTTATATGAAATTCCCGCTGATTGATTGATAGATAGAAGAACTTGAACAAATTCAACCCAGTGTGCATAGTGAAGGTTCATCTCATGAGTTTCCAGGATTATCTTCTTCATAGATCAACTAAACTATAGATCTCAAGGTGTATAGAGCAACAACAAGCCTATGACAGGAATTTGCCTTACCGTCCTTCCGACGACTTTCACACTACGTCTCATTTCCGGCTTTGGTTACGGGTAGACCATCCCCCGGTTGGTAGTAGGTAGCCCTAATCAGAATTTTCCACCATTTTCCATCATTCCCAATTTCATCCTTCCTTTCCTTTTTTTTTTTTATATTAGATAGGATTTTTAGAAATCCATATCTTTCGTTATTTTCCCATGGACAAGGATGGACAAAGTACCCCGGCTTGGTTTCTCAATACCTTCAATCACGGTCTAGTTAATCCACAAATCACATAATCCTTTCAAATCATGAAAATCGTGTAATGTGAATTAGGTGCAAAAGGTGTTCAAATTTTCTATCAATCATAAAAATAGGTGAATTCACATATAAAACCATTATATTAAGAGAAGTTCAAAGCTTGCAACATCCCTCACTTCGTATCTCATCTTCTTATACCCATGCCATCTCGAATGCATAGAATCAAAGTTGTCCAAAAGAGTTTCGAATTTTAGAAAAATCGAAATTTTTTTACATCTTTGCTCGACATGTCACAAAGCTAGCAGATTCATCATATAAGGAATCTCTCACCCCCCAACCAAAACTTTACATTGTCCTCAATGTAATAAGATATGCAATATGCATGACATGAGAGCAAGGACATAAAACAAAGGAGAGTGAGAGAGATATCACCTGAAGCATATATTCCATGGCAAATTTAGCTTTTGGAGATGGATTACTTCGCAACTAAATCGACTATCAAAGCAAATCCTAATGGGAAAGCATTCTACCAAATCATCCTCCGTCAGACTAGGAGGTTAATCCCAACAACTCATCCAAAAGCATAAAGTCAAGCAGAATCATTAGATGGATCAAAAGGTTTCGCAGTAACGTCATCCAATATCCTGCTTTACAATGTACATGTTGAAAGTGCGGTTTTACCGCTAGTAGAGATACTCGGAGATATGTCTATGGACCTAGAGGGGGGGGGGGGGGGGGGTGAATAGGACCTTTTAAAATTCTTTTCGCCTACTTATGCAATTCAACAAGTTTAAACTAGGTAAGCAAGAACACCTCGGCTTCCAAGCCTTGGTGGGTCCAATTAAAAGACTAGCAAGAAGATAAGCAATAAACAAACCTAGTCTAAGCATGCATAGGAAGTGAATGATACAACTACTCAAGCTCCTAACCTATGCATCTTGTGTAGACTTATGAGAGTGGATCAATGAGCTCAAGTCTACACAAGTTGTGAAGGTACATCTTGTGTGGGGATGCCTATAAAGTGCCTAGCATGCATTCCTATCAATCATTCATAATTAAGTAATTAACCTAACAATGCAAAGATAGAATGTGCTCAAGAACAATCACAAACACACGGATGTATAGTGGTTCGACTACGTGTCTACTCCACTCCCGGTTCAAGTACTCAACCCCTTTGAGCACACCGGCATTCACTATCGGAGGTTTTAAATGAGGTTCACCTCTCAACCTTTACACGGAGGTTTTATCGGTTCACCTCTCAACCGTATCCGGAGTTTTAGACATAGGCTAACTCTCAACCTTATCGCACGTTTACTCCCGTGTCGGAGGCTCCCCCTTGGAGACTTAGTATAGGCCCGGCTGACGGGCCAAGGAACGGCTAACGTCCCTAAGGCGAGTTGACAAACAAACTCTAAAATGGACTCTCAAATAAGATAACTTACTTGTCGGATGAGCCCCTTGTTTAGCGCCGTATTGGGTTGCTTGATCTCCGCTCTCCCGTGCTTCAATCAGCGTCCCTTTGCTCCCTCGATCGTGCCGCCGTTGCGTTGCCAATGCCTCAGCCACATTCGATCAAACACCTTGCATGCGATGCCTTGAAATGCCCAAGGTGCTAGGAGGATGGGTGAATCTCATACATGGGATGTGTAGGTTGTTCCAACTAGGAGATTCACCTAGAGAGTCTTCTAGAGGTTTTGGACAAAGGATATACCTATGTGGAATAGTGTCACACCTCTAGATTTGAGAGAGGAATCAAGTCATCTCTTGATAGCATTTGAATGCCCATACTTGTGTTTGAAACCCAAGGGATATGACTTGAAAACCTCCTCTTTGAGGCCCCAAATGATGTACAAGATGAGTATGGAATGGGCTCTCAAAAACTTCTCTCCCTTTGCCCAAGAGTGGAGCCCCAAATATATAGAAAAAGGGCTCCAACGGTCATAAAACGGGCAGAAAACGGCCTGTCCCGACCTGTTCCGACCGGTCATGACCGGTCGGACATCCCTGCTGGAAGGTTTCATCAATGCAGGTCAAACACACTGGCCGACCGGTCATGACCGGTCGGCCCCCTTTGCTGGACAGGCAAGATGCCCCAGGCCGACCGGTCATGACCGGTCGGCGCCCTCTGCTGGATGAAGGAAATCCTCCAGGCCAACCGGTCATGACCGGTCGGCCATACTTGCTGGCCATCATGATTTGTAAACGGCCGACCGGTCATGACCGGTCGGCTGGCCATTGCATAAAGCAGCAAGGCTGCTGTCCGACCGGTCATGACCGGTTGGACCAGCCTGGTTCTCCCCACATACAAGCTGCACTCTACTTTCTTCAGCCTGTACATAAAGTCCTAGGAAAGGTTGATCAAATGGGACACCTAGGGCCTATCAATGATGCCTAAAGGGTTCTAAATATGGTCAAGGTCATCAAGGATACAAAGGGGATAGGTTTTGGTCGAGGTTAAGGCATCAAGGCATCTCATTTACCTGAAACTTCATTCTTGATGCGGCTGGACGTCTTGAGTCTTCGGTCTTCGTCTTCTTTGGGCTCAACCGACTCTAGACATACTGACGTAAGTGATTGACAAACAAGGTGCACTAGTATGCCACGGAAAAGTGCACTAACACATGTGTGTGATTGATCGAGATAAGCCACTCAAAATCCCAAGAAAGTATTTCAGCGGGTTCCTTAATATTTTCACCACATGTATAGGAGGAGACATCATCATATTTATCAGAAAAAATATGTCTCCACTCATATTTTCCTGGGCATTGATATTGCAAGTAAGGATCATCCCAGGGTTGATGGAGTTCGGTATGCATGATCCATAAAGGTGTGGAAATATGAATTGATTTCTCAGCCCAAAAAGGTGTTGTTTCCACATCCTTCTCTCCGCTAGTGTCATATGCCGATACCGACTCAAAAAGTGTGACCATATCCCTTATCATATTATCGTTCTCATCAAGGAAGTGAGTCACTTCTTCGTCTAAGGGACCGGAGTAAATAGGTGAGAGGGACTCATTTTCCACAATAGAATTGATCATATTTATTTCGTGGACCTCCTCATCCTCATCCTCTTGTTGGTTGTCAATATTGAAAGCATTCAACTCAATCGTCATATTGCCAAAAGACATTTGGATGACCCCACTCCTACAATTTATGATAGCGTTTGATGTAGATAGGAATGGGCGGCCAAGTATGACAGGAATTTGGGGGCCAATATTAACCATGGGTCTCATGTCCAAGACAATAAAGTCCACCGGGTAGTAAACTTTTTCAACTTGGACAAGAACGTCCTCAATCACCCCTCTCGGAATACGAATCGATCGGTCAGCAAGTTGTAATGTGGTTTTGGTGGGTTTTAATTCACCTAAACCCAATTGTTCATAGACCGAAAAGGGGATTAAGTTCACACTTGCCCCTAGATCGAGTAAAGCATGTTTCACCCGGTTGTCTCCAATCACATAAGATATTGTTGGACAACCGGGATCTTTGTATTTCTTGGGCATCCCGTGGTTGATAATGGCACTCACATTCTCTGTCAAAAATGCCTTCTTTTGCACATGTATTTTTCTTTTAACCGTGCAAAGGTCTTTTAAAATTTTTGCATATGATGGTATTTGTTTAATGGCATTCAACAATGGGATGTTGATTTTGACTTGCTTGAAAACCTCCAAAAATTCCTGATATTTATCTTGAGGTTTGGCTAGAATCAAGCGTTGGGGGAATGGAGCAACGGGCCTATATTCTTTCAATGGCTCTGTTTCATTCATGGCGGTGCTAGGTCCATCACCCTCTTTGGAAGATACCGGATCATTAGGCGGTGAAACCTTCACCGGATCAGATTTTTCAATAATTTTCCCACTTCTAAGAGTGGTGATGGCCTTAGCATGTTCCATGTGTTGGTTAGAAGAACTAGGCACGCTTATTTCGCATTGTGTTTTTGGAATTGGTATGGGTTGGGCTGGAAGAATCGCTTCCCTTGCGTTTAAGCGAGCCTTGATTTCCTCTACCGAAGTTTTAAGCTCAAGCATTATCGTATGGTTGGATTGATTTATTTGAGCTTGACCTTCCATGAATGCTTTCAAAGTATTCTCTATAGGCATTTGAGGCGGGGCCATTTGCATTGGGGCCCCCCTTTGAGGATTATTTTGATTAGCCGTGTTTCCATTCGCCCAATTGAAGTTTGGGTTGTTCCTCCAACTAGAATTATTCGTGTTTGAATTTGGAGTACTAAAAGGTCGTTGATAACTATTCAAGGCATTTGACTGTTCAAATAAAAGTTCTCGAAACGCATAGATTGTTGGACAATCCGGAATTTGATGCACATTGGAAGCACAAATACCACAAATAGTTTCAACAGCCCCCTTTGTTGGGTTGTGTCCACTTTCTTTAGTTCCATCTCCTCGACCTTTCGTGTGAGTTTAGCCACTTTAGAACCTAGATCATCTTGCCCATCTAAAACATAAATTTCTCCCTTTTCCTTGGTTTGAGGTTGTTTTGAACTTGTTGGCTTAGATGTATCCCAAGATTGTGTATTTTCAGCCAACATGTCAAAATAATCCCAAGCTTCCTCCGTTTCCTTGTTCATGAACTCCCCATTGCACATCATCTCTACAAATTGGCGCATTGTTGAGTTCAATCCATCATAGAAGAAACTAATCAACCTCCACCTTTCATAGCCATGATGTGGGCATGCGTCTAAAAGCTCATTATACCTTTCCCAACATTGGAAAAAGGCTTCTTCTTCTTTTTGGGCGAAGTTCATTATGGCCCTTCTTAGTGCATTGGTTCGATGAGTAGGGAAGAATTTTTTAAGAAACTCCCTAGTCATCTCAGCCCATGTCCCAATAGACCTCGGCCTTAAGGAATGTAGCCATGATTTGGCCTTCTCTTTCAAGGAAAAAGGGAACAATTTAAGTTTTATAGTATCCTTGGTCACATTGTCATAGTTTATTGTGGCTATAACCTCTTCAAATTCCTTAATATGTAAATAAGCGCTTTCAGAGTCGAGTCCATGAAATCTAGGAAGAAGTTGGATCAACCCCGGTTTAAAATCAATGTTCCCCACATTGTGAGGGAAAATTATGCAAGAGGGGGTACTCGTCCTAGCTGGTTGTAAATAGTCACGTAAAAGTTCTAGGTTGAGGTACATCCCCCACTTCATTCTCATCCTCTTCAGTAAGGTTTGGGGCTGGATTTTGATTAACCCCTTGATTTGGTTGATTTTCAGCCATCTCTCTAGTAATTTCAGGAAAATTCTGACGTTTCCTAGCACGAGGCTCTCTATCAATCCCTTCAACAATTACTCCATCCCTTACAAGTCGGTTATTATAAGTCCGAGCCCAATGTGGCATGCAAAACCAAAAAAGAATGAACAAAAAGGAAAAAGAATTCTTCCTTCCTTCCTTTACTCCTCTCTAGGACTTAAGCACAAGGTGTCTTGCAATGGCTAAGCCAGAAGCAAGGATAGAGACCGATTTCTCCTGGTCAATAGGGGTTCAAAGAACTCCCCACCCACTCTTTGAGTCTTTTGAGAAAAAGTACAGAAAAAGAAGAAAGAGGAATAGGTTGAGAAGAGAAATCTTTGAGCACAAGGTGATCCAAGACGGCAGAGCCGACCAATAGGAATCTAGGTGGCACAAGGCCTACCTTTCAGAGATCCAAAAGGAGTCTCCACCCACTCTACAAGAGATGAATAGGATAGGAATGTGTAGGAGAAGAAGAAGAGTAGGGTTAGAATAATAAAACCTGATTTGTGACTTAAGATGCCTACTTCTTCTTCAACTTCCTAAAAATCCCTGGATTAGACCTATGTTAGAATCCTGCAAAATCAAAACAAAGTAAGTTAGTATTTAGAAGAAAAACCTACCCTAGAAAGCAAAACAAATTCTAAACCTATCTTAACACAATCTCAACTAGAAGTTATTTCAGAAAATTCTAAAAATACCGCATAGAAATCCCCGGCAACGGTGCCAAAAACTTGTTCATTCCCCAAGTGTAGGGTTGCGAAGTAGTAATAATTCAAAAAGACCGAGTATCGTTCCCACAGAGATTTATGTATGGGTATTCTTAGGATTTAACTAAAACAACTAGTAATTAAGATCCTATTAAGAACTAAAGCTGGAAAACAGTGAATTGTTAAGGTAATTTCAATCTAAAAAGGCACTAGAGCGCCAAGGATCCACTTTTGATAGGTTTCAATGCATCAACACAACTAGGTCTCTCATAACTCAATCGGAATCGAATTCCTATCTCTATCCGATTGGAATATAGAGCGGTTCAATCAACAATTATCCAAAACAAGTGCTTATTAACTGATTTGATTCCCACAACCATGCTCAGGCCTTGGGCACACTCAATTGTATAGGCCAAACCTCTTTCCAATCTAGTTGAGATTCACAACCATATTTTCACCAAATCCTGTCACTAGACCTGATTACAACTCATGATTAGAACTCTAATTAAATCAAAATCAATCAATAAACAATTATTCCAGATTATATACAAAAGATAAGAACTTTAGTTGAATGAGTTCCCACATGAAAATCAGGCCATTGCATACAAGGCAATCAAAGCGTCTACCATGCCCAGAGTCGATGGTAGATCAATGCATTACACAAGCATAAACAATGCTCAAAAGCTAAGATACTAAGCTTAGAATCACTAAGAATCACATGAGCCCGGAGTCATCAAGAGATCAAAGTAAAACCAACTTAATACTTGATTCAAACTCATATTGAACTAAAATTCATCAATTAAAACATAAAAGGAAACCTAGGTTGCATCAATCCATCAAAAACGAATCAAAAGCTTCACCTCTTAGCCCTAGCTAAGAGGTTTTAGTTCATCTCTAACATCCTTGAACTAGAAGCCTCTAAAAACATGAAAAACTACTAAAACAGGAAGAAAACTAGAAATCCGAAGTAGAATCCGTCTCCTGAGCAATCCCCACGTCCTATCCTGTTTTGGTATGAAGAGAAGACACCCTTTTACAGCTTGGAGGAGTCCAATAAGCAAGAGAGTTCCAGAAATTGCGTAAACTTACGCAATTGCGCAGTGAAATCCGGAGATCCAAAATAGAAAGAGCCGTTTTTACGCATGGCCGACCGGTCATGACCGGTCGGTCTTCACTTGCAATAGTCCAGGGAACACAGCCGACCGGTCATGACCGGTCGGACTAACTTATACATTGGTCCAGCAACGTGGCCGACCGGTCATGATCGGTCGGACCAAGCTGAATTTGTCCCAGCGTGTGTAGCCGACCGGTCATGACCGGTCGGACTACACTGTCCATCTTCTGTTGTGCATAAAGGAGGGCGGCCGACCGGTCAGCCGACCGGTCTGGCTTCTTTTCTTCTTTATTTCTTTCTTTCTTTCTTCTTTTCTCTTCTCTCCTTACTTTCTTCTCTTTGATCTTCCTTCAATACTTCATCCTATGGTCTTTAATGCTTGTAAGGAGCTACATTTAGCCTTCAATTGGTGACATCTCCATCTTGTTCCTACAATCACAAATCATGGCTTAGAATAGTCCTTTAAACATGTAAACCGTACATAATGAGTGATGAATTGGGGTTAGAATATGCACAATTAAGAGCTCAACAATGATCCGATATCTTCCAAAGAGAATGATGGACCTAGTACCGCCATGAATGAAAAAGAGCCATTGAAAGAATATAGGCCCGTTGCTCCATTCCTCAACGCTTGATTTCAACCAAACCTTAAGATAAATATCAAGAATTTTTGGAGGTTTTTAAGCAAGTCAAGATCAACATCCCATTGTTAGATGCCATTAAACAAATACCGTCATATGTCAAGTTTCTGAAGGACCTTTACATGGTAAAAAGAAAAATACATGTGCAAAAGAAGGCATTTTTTACAGAGAATATAAGTGCTATTATAAATCACGGGATGCCCAAGAAATACAAGGATCTCGATTGTCCGACAATATCATGCATAATTGGAGACTACCGGGTGAAGCATGCTTTACTAGATCTAGGGGCAAGTGTGAACTTAATCCCCTTTTCGGTCTATGAACAATTGGGTTTAGGTGAATTAAAACCCACCAAAACCATATTACAACTCGCTGACCGATTGATTGGCATTCCGAGAGGGGTGATTGAGGACGTTCTTGTCCAAGTGGACAAGGTCTACTATCCGGTGGACTTTATTGTCTTGAACACACAACCCATGGTTATTATTGGCACTCAAATTCCTGTCATACTTGGCCGTCCATTCCTAGCTACATCAAACGCTATCATCAATTATAGGAGTGGGGTCGTACAAATCTCTTTTGGCAATATGACGATTGAGTTAAATGCTTTCAATATTGACAACAAACAAGAGAATGACGATGAGGAGGTCCATGAAATAAACATGATCAATTCGTTTGTGGAAGATAAGTCCCTCTCACATTTTTACTCTAGTCACTTAGAAGAAGAAGTGACCTGCTCCCCTGATAATAATGTTGATGTGATAGGGGATGTAGTCACACTTTTAGAGTCGATATCGGCATATGATGTTAGCCGAGAGAAGGATGAGGAAACAACACTTTGTTGTGCTAAGAAATCAATTCATATTTTCACACCTCTATGGATCATGCACACCGAACTCTACCAACCCTAGGATGATCCATACTTGCAATATCAATGCCCAGGAAAATCTAAATGGAGACATATTTTCTCTGACAAATATGATACTATCTCCTCTTATGTATGTGGTGAAAACATTAAGGAACCCTCTAAAATTCCTTTTTGGGATTTTCAAAGGCTTATCTAGATCACTCACACACATGTATATTGTAAAGCAGGATATTAGATGACTTTACTACAAAACCTTTTGATCCATCTAATGATTCTGCTTGAGTTTATGCTTTTGGATGAGTTGTTGGGATTAACCTCCTAGTCTGACGAAGGACGGTTTAGATTTTTAATCCCTTTCCTATAATGATATCCCATTAGGAGTTACTTTGATTAGTTGATTTAGTTGTGAAGTAACCTATCTCCAAAAGCCAATTTTACGATGTAGTGTATTTCTTAGGTGATATCTTCTTTCTCACTTCCCTTTATTTTGTCATTGCTCTCATGTGTTGCATTCATTGTATATTTTCTTACATTGAGGACAATGTAAAGTTTTGGTTGGGGGTTGAGAGATTCCTTAGATGAATCTACTAGCTTTTGTGACATTTCGAGCAATTATGTAGAAATTTTTTATTTTTCTGAAAATTCAAAACTCCTTTGGAAAACCGTGTTTATATGCACTTGGGATGTCATAAGTATGAAAGGATGAGAAACGAATTGATATGACTTTAAAACTCTTAAAAGACTTATAACATGATAGTTTTATATTCGAATTCCCCTATTTATATGATTGATAGAATGTTTGACCACTTGTGCACCTAGTTCACGTTACACGATTCTCATGGTTTGAACGGATTATGTGGATTTGTGGATTGGCTAGGTTTAGATTTAAGGTGTTGAGAAACCAAGCTGGGGTACTTTATCCATCCTTGTCCATTGGAAAATAACGAAATATATGGATTTCTAAAATTCCTATTTAATGTGTATGAAAAGGAAAGGAATGATGAAAATATGGTGGAAAATTTTTGAAAAGGGCTACCTATTACCAACCGGGGGATGGTCTACCCGTAACCAAAGCCGAAAATGGGACGTAATGTGAAAATCGTCGGAAGGACGGTAAGGTAAATTACTATCATAGGCTTGTTGTTGATCTATACACTTTTAGATCCATAGTTTAGTTGATCTATGAAGAGGATAATCCCGAAAAGTCATGAAATGAACGTTCGCTATGCACACTAGGTTGAATTTATTCAAATTCTTCTATTTATCATTCAATCAGCGGAAATTCTATATGAACACTCATTATGTTGATGGAGTTTAAGATTTCAATTTCTATCACTAATTTTCTCTAAATTTTGTACTTGTGTGTCTTGGAATTTATAGAAGCATAATTTTCGAAGGAGAGTTGGGTTTTTGAGAATTGAATTTGTTTCACGCATATTTTGCTCGGGTCTAGCAAAATGCAGGTTACGGGGTGTGTTGAGCTCTGAATTGTGCATATTCTAACCCAAATTCATCACATGTTATGCATGGTTTGCATGTTTAAAAGACTAATCTAATGCATGATTTGTGATTGTAGGATCGAGATGGAGATTTCACTGATTAAAGGAAAAAAAGAAAACTTTACATACATTGAAGATCAAAGAACCAAGTACAAAAGGATCGAAGAAAGAAGCAAGGGAGAAAAGGAAGAAAGAAGAAAGAAGTGCAGAAAATTGCACTTAAGACCGGTCGTCCGACCGGTCCAAACACTCAACAAGGGACCCTACTACCAAACTTTGTTGGACTAATCTAGACCGGTCGTCAGATCGGTCGACAGCCACTCAGACCGGTCGTCAGACCGGTCGAGCACTCAACAGAAAAGAGGATGAAAATTCCAAAAGCTTGTTGGACTATTTTTGACGTTTTACGACCGGTCGTCCATGGGCTCAGACCGGTCGTCGAATCGGTCGACAGCGTAATAGAGCTTGTTTTACAAGCTCTGAAATTTACTGCGTAAAGCGCTATTTTTGCGAAATTTCTCGAAGGTTCTTCGTAATTGGAGTCTAAAACCTATAAAAGGACCTCTCCTCTTCATACCCAAGCAGGCTACGACGTGGAGAACAACAAGGAGGCTTGGGAGATGGATTCTACTTCAAGTTTTCATAGTTTTTCTTCTAGTTTTTATGTTTTTTGAGTTTTTAGTTCAAGTATGTTAGAGATGAACTAAAACCTCTTAGCTAGGGCTAAGAGCTGAACCTTTTGATTCGTTTTTTATGGATTGATACAACCTAGGTTTCCTTTTCATGTTTTTAATTGAAGAATTTAGTTTAATTTGAGTTTGAATCAATTACTAGTTCAGTTTTATTTTGATCTCTTGATGACTCCGGGCTCATGAGATTCTTAGTGATTCTAAACTTAGTAGCTTATCCTTTGGGCATTGTTTATGCTTGTGTAGTTCATTGATCTATCATCGACTCTGAGCATGGTAAACCTTTGATTGCCTTGTGTACAATGGCATGATCTTCATGTGGGAACTCATTCCAACTAAAGTTCTTATCTTTTGTTATAATTTAAGATAGTTGTTTGCTGATTGATTTTGATTTAATTAGAGTTCTAATCATTGGTCGTAATCAAGTCTAGTGACAGGATTTGATGAAAGCTATGGTTATGAATCTCAACTAGTTTAGAAAGAGGCTTGACTTATACAATTGAGTGTGCCCAAGGCCTGAACATTGTTGTGGGAATCGAGTCAATGAACAAGCAACTATTTTAGATAATTGTTGATTAAACTGCTCTATATTCCGATTGGATAGAGATATAAATTCAATTTTGATTGTGTAGTGAGAGACCTAGTTGTGTTGATGCATTGAAAACTATCAAAAGTGGATCATTGGCGCTCTAATGCCTTTTTAGATTATTATTACCTCTCATAATCACTATTTTACTTCAAATCACTAATTTCCAGCTTTACTATTTAATAGGACCTTAATTATAAGTTGTTTTAAATAAATTCTGAGAATACCCATACATGTTGGTTTTATGAGTTGGAAAAAACCTTTTAGTGAATTCCCTAATCATTTCAGTCCATGTGCCAATTGATCTTGGCTTTAATGCATGAAGCCAAGCCTTTTCTTTCTCCTTAAGGGAAAGGAAAACAATTTAAGACACATAACGTCATCTGATACATTTGCAAAGTGCATCGTGGCTATCACTGCATCAAATTCCTTAAGATGTTGATAGGCACTTTCACTATCTAATCTATGGAATTTGGGAAGGAGTTGGATTATTCCTAGTTTGAGATCAACATTCCCTGCATTATATAGAAAAATTATGCATGAGCGAGTGCTCGCTCTTGCAGGTTGTAAGTAATCACGTAGAGTCCTTGGCCAAGGAACATTCTCAACTTCACTCTCTCCCGTTTCTGTTTGATTTTGGCCCAAATTTTGATTGGCTCTTGGATCGGGTTGATTTTTATCTATACTTTCAAACAAAATTCAAAAATTTAAATGTTTTGTAGCGCGTGGTTCCTTATCAATTCTCTCAACAATTCCCCCTTCAATTATTAAGCAATTGTTTGAATCCCGAACCCAATGGGGCATGCAAATTAAAAATAAAAAGAATGATAACAGAAAGAAGAATTCTTCCTTCTTTTCTTAACTCCTCTTTAGGACCGAAGCACAAGGTGTCTTACAATGGCTGAGCCAGAAGCAAAGATAAAGATCGATTTCTCCTGGTCAATAGGGGTTCAGAGAACTCCCCACCCACTCTTTGAATCTTTGAGAAAAGTTCAGAAAAAGAAGAAAGAGGAGTAGGTTGAGAAGAGAAATCTCTGAGCTTAAGGTGATCCAAGACGGCATTGCCGACCAATAAGAATCAAGGCAGCTCGAGGCCAACCTATCAGAGATCCAAGGTGGTTAAACCGACCAATAGGAGTCTCCACCTACTCTACAGGAGATGAATAGGATAAGAACAAATAGAGAAGAAGAATAATAAGGTTAGAAAGACAAAACCTGATTTAAACCCACTTACTTTAACTTCAACTTCTAAAAAACATTCCTGCAAAAATAAAACAAAACAAAGTTAAAAAGACTTCTAAAAATCTCAAATAGAAAAGTACTTTAAAAAATCTTGTAAAAACCGTCAAGTCTCCCGCAACGGCGCCAAAAACTTGTTCGCTCCCCAAGTGTAGGGTTGTGATGTAGTAATAATTCGATAAAGACTGAGATCGTCCTCAGGGACTAACTCAGGAATTCACAGAATTTCTTCGAATAATCTCTAATTGAAATCAAACTAAAACAAATTGGAATTTGAATGTAGATGAGCAATCTATAAACTTTAGATGAGTTTAACAATCTAAAGAAGAACTAGAGCGCCAAGGATCCACTTGTAGCTATCCTTGATGCATAATTCGCTTTGGTTTCTCAACTACACAATTAGAATCGAAATCAAACCTGTAGACACCCCACCTTCGGCTACACTGTTGGTAGAGATAGCTAGATGAATGGAGGACCATACCCCCAAATCCCATGTCCAAACTCAGCCGAACTCACCCTTGTAAGCCCCAATCCATAGCCCAACTCACCCCTAAACATCAGCCTGAAAAACCCCCTATAAGAAAAACCAGTCAAAAAATCCTTAAAAAGTTAAACTCACTGAGTCAACCCACTGAGTCAATCACCGAGTCAACCCGTCGAGTCAAACCGCCGAGTCAAAACACCAAGTCAAATCACCGAGTCAACCCACTGAGTCAAATCATCGAGTCAATCCGCTCAGTCAACCCACCGAGTCAACTCACTGAGTTCCAAGCAGCAGCCCCGAGGCATGTCTGTACTTCCCGCGGGATCCCGAGAACTGCCACTGCCCGCTGCTATAAATATCCCCCGCCCCTTCTCATTTCGACAAGCCTTCTAGCCCAGGGAGATCCCATCCGTTCCGAGTCCTTCTCCACCCTTTTAGCCCACTTTTCCACCAAGGAGAGCCTGAGTGAGGAGAGCCTAGCCCTGGTCCAGCCCAGCCTGACCACTGGTCCAAGTCTCCCAAGCCATCCCAGTCTTGATCCAGCCACTCGAAGCAAACTTTGCGACACCTCCGTCCATCTAGCTGTTCTTTACTAGCATCATCTCATTCGCATCTAGTATAAGTGCAACATTTACTTTCCTTCCAACCCCCTGCTTCACTACAAGCACTTTGATCATTCAAGCACACAACATGCATCTCGCATAAAGCACCTGTCAGTTCGAGCGTATGCTCTGAGCTTGCCTGTTAATGGAAACCTGCCCATCAGAAACTCTTACTGTTCAGACCTGCATTCATGCATCAGTCACTACAAGCACCTTGATTATTCAAACACACTGCATGCATCTCGCATAAAGCACCTGTCAGTTCGAGCGTATGCTCTGGGCTTGCCTGTTAGTGGAACCTGCCCATCAGAAACTCTTACTGTTCAGACCTGCATTCATGCATCATGTCATCTATGAGAATGTACGAGGATTAAAACAGACTTTCAAGTGTTAGTTAAATTCTATGAAGTAGAGACCGTACTTCTGTACGGGCAGTGTGTGGGGTGCTTAACCTCTTCCCACCCTGTAACCGTGATCCCTTACCTCGAATCTCTGGCCGCAGATCAAAAGGAGTCATTTTAGAGAAAGGAATCTTCGGATCCCCTTCTTTAATGTTTCTATGGGGTCTAACCGACTGTAGATTCGAAGTAACTGGCTAGTGGCGACTCTAGTCTTATATAAACTCATCTAAATACATCCAGCTTAACACAACAACCAAACAAAGCCCTCGAGAACGAGGCAAGCCAGTGGCACAAACAGTGATTCGCACGCACGTACCTCTTCTTCTTTTTCCAAAAGGAAAGGGAGAACGTCGTCGGGAGCGTGGAACGGCGAGGGTCCACAGAATGGCGACTCCACTGGGGATAAGCTAGTCCCACTAGCTGTGATCCGACTTGAAAAACAGAATCCTCCCTATACTTGAAAGTCATTAGTCCTCATACAATCTCATCTGCATAGCATCCTACTCAAAACCAAAAAAAAAAAAAAAAATCCCAAAACCCCAAAAAAAAAGAGTATAGTCCTCACCATTGCACCTCCTCGAGCTCAACGTGTTCGGAAACAACTTCCCTTCCGCAGTATAATCCGCACTCGGGCTGAGCAAGCCATGTCTGACCATGAAGAGGAATCTCACCTCTTCCCCGCTCTTGAAATGACTGAAGCGCAACCTCCAGCACAACAGCCAATTGAGAATACGCTAATCATGCAAGAATTGGCACAAGGAATGAGAGCAATGCAAGAAATGCTCTTGCAATTCATGCAAGCACAAGCTACCGCAGCAGCTAACAATCAGGTTGGCTCGGTTCAGCAATCTCAGCAGCCATGCCGGGTCCCTCCGGCCTCCAGTTCAAATCAAGCACAACCATCGGAGTCTGCCCAAGACTACCGACAGCAGCCATCTCAGCCCTTCGCTATGGGGCATCCTCCTCAATACCTTCCCGCGACGACAAGGCCGCCTCAGAGCACTCCTGTAGCAGGAACTTCTAATCAGCTTCCAGTCAATCTTGCAAACAACATTCTCAGTAGATCTCAGCATGTCCCCGTCGATGGGACTCCTTTCCTTTCTCAGCATGTCCCCGCCGATGGGACCCCTTTTCAATTTCAGCACATCCCCGCCGATGGGATTTCAATTCAATTTCCAGCAACAGGGACAGCACTGGCGAATGCCCACAATGGGGGTCAGTGTCAAGCCCACATCAATCAGCGGACAGTGGCGAATACCCAACAAGGGGGTCACTTCCCAGCATCTCAGCCTCCTGCAAATAGGAGCACTTTTCAATTCTAGCACATCCCCGCCGATGAGATTCCGGTTAATTTCCAGCAATCTTCAATTCAGCAAACTCTAGTTAATTTCCAGCAATCTTTAATTTAGCAGTCTCCAGTCAATTTCTAGCAAGTTCCAGTTCAACCTTCAGTACAATCCCAGTTCAGTTACAATCCTTTCAAGCACAAGTTCATCAGAATCCAGTTTAGTCATCAAATCAATTTCAGCAACCCGCAGTTGCTTTTCAGCAAGCCCATAAGGTCGAAGACATCGACCACTATGCTGAAGAAGAACGTGCCCTACTCCAGGAGGCACCAGTCGCTCGAACAGATTACTCAGGATTGGACGAGTTGCGGGAGCAGTTCCAGATCTTGCAAAATCAGCTTCAGCGACAACAAGGAATAAATCTACCTTCGACCAAGTTCAGAGACTTGTGTCCTTTCCCAGATGCTCAAGTACCTCAAAACTTTGAGGTACCAAAATTCAAAAGATACGATGACAGCGGTTGTCCCACAACACATCTCAAGGCTTTTTGTGGAGAGCTGAGTGCAATCTCAAGAAATGAAGGGGCTCTCATTCGCTTGTTCCAAAAATCCCTTAAAGGCGATGCCTTAGATTGGTACACATCATTGGACTATCATCGCATCAGGACTTGGGAAAAACTCTCCCAAGCTTTCGTCGACAGATTTGCATACAATCTCAACATGGCACCCAGAAGAGTTGACCTCGCGGCTCTCAGGCAAAGGAGTGATGAAACACTATCAGCTTATTGGGACGTTTGTTAATGCAAAGATTTGTCAATTACCATGGTTAGTGTGTTGTTGAGTCCCTGGCAACTGAAGTCAGTTTCCCTTGCGGCTGAAGACAGAAGCTTCTCGAAGATCAAGTCAGCCTCTAGCCTTTTCTCCCCAAACCTTTGATCCTAAAAAAATCTTCTATAGATGGCCCAAGTCCTTTCTAGGCACACCCTTAGCACCATCTATAGCTCACCTTCCATTTAGATCAGCAATGGATAGGTTTTTGGTTGCAGAAAGTTCCTTAAAATTGAAAATATTTCAGTCTGCACTCTCCGATACATACCCGATCCATCGGAGAGTATCCCGATAGATGTCCGATCAATCGGACAAAGTGTCCGATCCATCGGAAAATAGTCCAGTTACATTGCAAACTCTCTGGACACTTTTCCGAGCCATCGAAGGTATGTCCGATCCATCGGACAGAGTGTTCCGATCAATCGGACAGTATGTCCGATCAATCGTACATTTGTCCAGTAAACTTTGAAAAACTCTCTGGACTCTTTTACGATCAATCGGAGGTCTGTCCGATCCATCGGACAGGGCTCTCCGATCCATCGGAAATAGGTACGATCCATCGGAAGAATTTCCAGAAAAATTGCATCATCTCTCTGGAAGAAATTCCGATCAATCGGACCACCTATCCGATCAATCGGACAGGGTGTTCCGATCAATCGGAACCAAGTCCGATCAATCGGAGAACCTGTTTTCAAGCAAAATTCAAATTTGACTAAATCTTATGTCCGATCAATCGGAACCTATCGAGCTGACCGTTTTCTGACCGTTGAAGGGCATAATCTATTTATAGAACTCGGTTGGATCTTGCAAAAGATACCTTGAGCACCATCTAGGGTTTGAGTGAGCCTTCTTCTTGAGATCTCCTTCTTCCAAACCCTTAGATCTGTTGAGTTCATTCTTCAATCCATGTTGATCTGACCAACATTGATTAAGCATTCAAAGCTTGGATTGAAACATGAACTCAACTCCTCTTTAATGGCATCTTGACCTTCCTCTCATAGACATCTGCTTGTCATCAATGCCATTAATGGTGGTTTAGGTAGAAGCTTTCCTCATATAAAAGCCATATCCCAAAATAGCCTCAACCTATCCTCAATCCCTCACCTTGGAAACTACAATGGGTCATCCGGAGCAAGGTTGCTGATCGAGGGAGCTGAAGAAGACGTCTTCCGTACAAGCTGAAGCATCTTCAACAAAGGCATCATCAAGGGACTCAATCAGCTAAGTATCTTTAGTCTTTCGAGTCCAAGAAACCTCCTCGAGTTGAGATTTGGGTTTCAGAGTTTGAAGACCCAAACTCGGTAGAGTCCTTGCGTAGGACAAGTCCTTGAGTAGGACAAGCCCTTGTGTAGGACTAAGTGGTCATGGATTAGTCCTATGGAAGGATGAATCCATGTGTTGAGTCGTAAGTCCTTTTGTAGGCTGTTAAGGTTTATGGTTAACCTCATTTAAAACCATAGTGATAGTGAAATCCGGCCACTCAAGGAGTGAGTGGATCAGCCGGGAGTGGAGTAGGTACATAACCGAACCACTATAAAAATCCCTTGTTGTGTGGTGATTGGATGAACTGATTTACTTCTTTTTGGGCTTCTATTATGGTTTGCATATCTGATGTTTGATGAAAGTGCTCTAACAATATTTTGTGTTGAGAAATTTTAAAAAAGTGTCCTATTCACCCCCCTCTAGGACAAGATAACTTGTTTCTTGCTTCTACAACAGCGGTAATTAAACTTATACCGCATTTTCAATTGGTATCAGAGAGGGTTCCTCCTCAAAGGCGTAACCGCCCGGAGTGTGATCCGTCTCTAGAAGCTTGAAATCATGTCAAAAGGGGATTCCAGTATGGTTTCCAAGCCTCCATATTTTGATGGATCAAACTACGCATATTGGAAAGCAAGGATGAGAGTTTTCTTGCAATCATTGGACCATGCAACATGGAGGTCTGTGGAAATCAAATATGAAATACCCCTCTTGAACACTACCTTAGAGGGTGTCACAACCACCACAGTCAAACCTGATGACTTATGGACTGATCTTGAAAAACTGAGATACATTAGCAATGCAAAGGCACTCAATGCCATCTTTTGTGCCGTCTCAGCGGATGAGTTCAAAAGAATTTGTAATTGCACAACATCCAAAGAAGCTTGGGACATCCTTGAAACTACACATGAAGGGACTAGTACAGTCAAGAGGTCAAAGCTTCAGCTATTGACAACTCAGTTTGAAAATATGAAAATGGAAGAACATGAGAACTTCATGGACTTTTACACCCGTTTGAGTGATGTCACCAATGCTATGTGGGGATTGGGAGAGAGAATTTCGGACCCGCGCATTTGTAGGAAAATTCTAAGATCCTTACCCGAACGATTCTCTTCCAAGGTCATAACTATTGAGGAATGTAGAGATATTGATACTATGAAAATAGAAGATCTACTAGGATCTCTACAGACCCATGAACTTCATTTCAAGAAATCCCCAAAAAGTAGAAACACCGTGCTAAAAACTTCACACACTACACAAGAATCTGAAGTTGATAGTGATGAAGAATTGGATATGAATGAAATGGCTCTTATGGCCAAGAAATTTAGAAAATTCTTCAAAAACAAAGGAAAGAGGGTTGACAAGAATAGCAAATCTTTTGACAAAAAGCGCTATACAGGAAAATCTTACAACAAGCCAAAAGATCCCAAGTGCTACAACTGTGGTCGCTATGGTCATATTGCCTCTGAATGTCAAGCTCCTGCCAAAGAAAAATTCAAAAAGAAAGCTATGGCAGCCACATGGGACAACCTTGGGAGTACTGATTCAGAAACAGAAGAAGATCAAAGTGATGAGAGAGGATCAGTTAAAATTCTGATGGCCTCTATTTCTGAGATTGTCCCAGACTTACAAAGCGATAATGATCATGAGCAATCAGAACACAATATGACATCCTCCGATGATGACGAGGATGATAAAGAAGGTTTGCAAGTTGCCTATGATGAGCTATTCCGTCAAAGCATCCTTCTTACCAAGAAGTTGAGCCAAGCTAACATTGAAAACAACAAACTGGCTGATGAAATGCAAGAAGTGAAGAGAGAAAACCACGGATTCTACCATCAGATCTGTGAATTGGAAAAGAAAAACAAAGCAGCACAAGACAAAATTAATACCCTAGAAGATGAGCTGAAAAAGGCAAAATCTACAAATCAGTGTTTAGTTTTGCAGCTTAATCAAGAAAGTCAACTCAATGAAAGATTTGCCCAAAGTAGAGAAAAACTTGATGATATCCTTAAGTCAGGTAAACCTTGTAGGAACACAAGGGGGCTAGGATATAATGAGCCAACTAAGGTTAGTAACCCAGAACCTAAAAAGACCAGGAATGCATCAGGAAGCACCACTAAGAGAAATTCACCTATATGTCATGCATGCGGAGATGTTGGTCATCTAAAGTTTGAATGCTTGGTCCTTAAGAATCCGGTTCGGAACTTGAAAGGTAAATTTGTACCTACCGGTAAAAGGATGAATCAGATGTGGAGTCCTCCTAAACAAACTCCAAACATAAGGAAGAATTATCCCACTCCACCAAAGAAAGACAAAAGAATGGAAGAGCTCCTAGAAATGGTAAAACAGTTGAACAAAAAAACCATGGAGCTGATGAGAGAGAAAACTTCAAAAACTTGTGCCCAACCAATGACATCCCTAGAATCTACCAAGAAACCTAGTTCTCCAAAGAGGATAGTCTCTAAATGGGTAGTTAAGAACAAATGCTTAGTTATTCATACAGCCCTTAGAGCCGGAAGAAACACTAGGTGGTATCTTGATAGTGGATGCTCCCGACACATGACAGGTGACAAGACTCAGTTCTGTGATTATGCTGAATTTGATGGTGGGTCTGTTACCTTTGGAGATGGGAGTCTTGCCAAGATTGTTGGAAAGGGAACCATCACCGGGCCAGGATTGCCCAAAATTGAGGATGTTCTATGTGTTGACGGTTTGAAACATAATCTGTTAAGCATCTCTCAAATATGTGATGAACAGCATTCCGTGAAATTCTCCAAAGAGATGTGCGAAATTATGGACCAAACTGGAAAATTAATATTAAAAGGGTTTCGCACTGGAGATAACTGCTATGTGATTGAAAACAAAGGTGATGAGGGACCATCCGCCGTATGCCACATGGCTATTAATGATGATACTGAATTATGGCATCAACGGCTTGGTCATGTCCACTACAGGAACCTTGCTAAGCTAAGTAGGAAGAAATTGGTGAGAGGATTACCAAAGATTGGGAAGAAACCAAAAGAAGTATGTGCTGAATGCTTGAAAGGTAAACAAATTAAAGTAGCACATAAGAAGACATCCATCATCGCTACATCAAAACCCCTTGACCTACTCCATATGGACCTTGTAGGCCCCACAAGAGTAATGAGTCAAGGAGGTAAGAGGTATTTCTTCGTTATTGTTGACGACTATTCCCGGTATACATGGGTTGTATTTTTGAAAGAAAAGTCGGATACATTCGAGGAATTTGAGAAACTCATGAGACGACTCCACAATGAAAAGGAATGCACAGTTAAACGTATTAGGAGTGATCATGGAGGGGAATTTGAGGATGGGCGCTTTGAACTATTCTGTGAAAATTTGGGAATCAAGCATGAATTCTCAGCCCCAAAAACTCCCCAACAAAATGGAGTAGCAGAAAGGAAAAACAGAGTTCTACTCGAAATGGCCACAGTCATGATGAACAGCAAAAATATAGCTCAAAATCTGTGGGCCGAAGCAGTGAATACAGCTTGTCACATCATTAACCGAGTCTACTTGAGAGCTGGCCTAGATAAGACCCCATATGAGTTATGGAATGGAAAAGTCCCAAACATTAAGTACTTTAGGGTCTTTGGTAGCAAATGTCACATCCTTCGAGATAGAGAAAATTTAGGAAAATTTGACTCTAAGAGCGATGAGGGAATATTTCTAGGATATGCTTCTGATAGTCGGGCCTATAGAGTGTACAATACAAGGACTAAAACAACTCAAGAATCCATAAATGTTGTCATTGATGACCAATCCAAGGAAGACACAAGACTTGTTGATGATGAAGTGGGAGAACCGTGCCACATAGGTAAACCTGATGAAAAATCTCCCACTCCCAATGCCTCAATAGCTTCGGGAAATACTCCACATGTCAAGGATCATCCCCTCAATCAAATCATTGGAGATCCGGATGTTGGAGTCAAGACTAGAAGACAACTTGAGGCCATCAACAGTCATGTATGCTTCACTTCAAAAATTGAACCAAAAAATATAAATGAAGCTCTCAATGATGAATTTTGGATACTTGCTATGCAAGAGGAACTTCAACAGTTTACCCGAAATGATGTTTGGTTTCTAGTTGAAAGACCAAATGAGAAAAATGTCATTGGAACCAAATGGATCTTCAAAAACAAAACAGATGAATCTGGCAATGTGATTCGGAACAAAGCACGTCTCGTGGCTCAAGGGTACTCTCAAATTGAGGGAATCGATTTTGATGAAACTTTTGCCCCGGTAGCTAGACTCGAATCCATTCGAATACTCATGTCCATAGCATGTGCTCTTAAATTCAAATTATTTCAAATGGACGTGAAGAGTGCCTTTCTAAATGGTATACTTGATGAGGAGGTTTATGTTGAACAACCAAAAGGGTTTGTGGACCCTAGTTACCCTCAAAGAGTCTACCGATTGAAAAAGGCTCTCTATGGGTTAAAACAAGCCCCCCGAGCATGGTATGAACGTCTTACTCAATTTCTTATTGCTCACCAGTTTGTTAGGGGGAGTGTTGATAAAACCCTATTTGTTAAAAGGACGGCTGATTCCTTTCTCATTGCTCAGATTTATGTTGATGATATTGTATTTGGGTCTAACTGTGAAGAATTCTCTGACTTATTTGCTGAATTAATGAAATCTGAATTTGAGATGAGTTTGGTTGGCGAACTAAATTTTTTCCTAGGATTGCAAGTTAAACAGCTGAAAAATGGAATCTTTATCAACCAAACTAAGTATGCAAAAGACTTGGTCAAGAGATTTGGGTTAGACTCGGGTCGATCACACACCACGCCTATGGCCACCACCATTAAACTATCTAAAGACTTATCTGGCACTAGTGTTGATCAACATCTATATAGAAGTATGATTGGGAGTCTTCTCTACCTCACAGCTAGTAGACCCGATATCGCCTTTAGTGTAGGGGCGTGTGCTAGATTTCAAGCCGATCCTAAGGAATCACACCTCATTGCTGTAAAACGAGTGATTAGATATGTGGCCTGCACCACTGATTATGGCTTGTGGTACCCCTTTGACACCTCAACCATCATTGCGGGGTACTCCGATGCCGATTGGGCCGGAAATATGGATGACAGAAAATCCACTAGCGGTGGCTGCTTTTACATCGGAAATTGCTTAGTTGCTTGGCATAGCAAAAAGCAAAACTCCATCTCCTTGTCCACCGCTGAAGCTGAATATATTGCTGCCGGAAGTTGCTGTGCTCAACTACTTTGGATGAAGCAGATGTTGAAGGATTATGGTCTTAATCAGGATGAAATGACGCTTTTTTGTGACAACACAAGCGCCATTAATATCTCAAAAAATCCGGTTCAACATTCTCGAACCAAGCATATCGACATCCGGCATCACTTTATAAGAGAACTCGTTGAAGAAAAACTGATTAATCTTGAATACATTCAAACTGAGCGGCAATTGGCCGACATCCTTACAAAACCGCTAGATTCCACAAGGTTTGAACACCTTCGGAAGTCTATCGGTGTGTGCTCATTCTAGCAAAATGGACACTCATGTGCTTATAGGTATATCTGAGGAATTAGCCTCATTTTTGTTGGTAATTATTGATATTGTCATGCTCACACTCGTATCAAATTAGCTGGACATCATTTGCTGAAGAAAAAAAAATGTTTAGTGTTGAAAATCCCACTGGGGGCATTTCCGATGGATCGGACACATCGTCCGATCAATCGGAAATATCGGCAGATCAACAGTCAAATACGCGAGCCCTATTCAGTCGGTTTTCATTTCTTCTCTCTTCCACTCATTTCTCAGTCCCTTTTGCTAGGGCATCTCCATCCGGGCGGTCTAGAGTTCAGCTGAGTCTTCCTGAATCCCCATTTGCAGCTCCAATAGGTCTTTGCATCTCCTCGGTAAGATCCTTCAAGCTGGTGGTTTGATTTTTTTTTGGCTATCCGATTGGTATCTTCTGTCCCTCTCCTCTATCAGATCATCATTCCTAGGGATTTGAAGTGTTTTCCGTCCATCTTGGTATCTACATTGGTTGAATCCTCTTTCCAAGCTTGCTACATCATGCCTAAAGACCCAAAAGGCAAGTCCAAGATGGCAGCTGGGCCATCCACCACTGCCAGGACCAAGAAGTTGCAAACTTCTCGACCCTCTCAGGGCTCTCCTCCACCTGCTGCACCTCCTGTTCAGCCTGAGAGTCCAGCCTCTCTCTCTCGGTTTCAATCACGCACCATTATCTATGAGAGAGTGGTCACTGAGTCCTGCGTGGAGCCCTTCGGCATTCCTGCTCTTCTTGCTCAGATTGGGTGGGATCCTGTACTTCGTTTTGGTGGCGTCGCCCATCCCGAGGTGGTCTATACATTTCTTTCTAAAATCATCAATCCTGTTGGCAACCCTCCCTCATGTGAGGTTATTGTCGGCGGCCGGGTCGTCCAGGTCACAGCCCACACAATAGCCGCCCTGATTGGTGTTCCCGTGTCCTCAGCACCGCAACCCAATGACAATCTACTTGATACTTCACTTAGGGCTGATTGGACTCGCTACTTGTGTCGGGGTCCAAATCCGGAATGGATCGATGGTAGTGCTCTCCGCGCATCTGAAATGTCTAATCGGTTTCGTGTGCTCCATCAGATCTTCAGCACCAATGTCTATCCTCGCAGTACAAACAAGTCCGACCTTACTGCCAATATGGTCAATCTGTTGTACCACGTCGGTCATGGTACGCGCCTGTGTCTCCCATCCATCATCTTGCATCATATTTTGGACGCCCTGCCACACAACCGCAACACCATTCCGTTCGGGTGGCTCATTACTAGATTAGGGCACGAGTGCGGATTTACAGATATTGTGGTCCACCCCATTCCTCGTCGCACATTCAGGGACCTCAATATCAAGAAGATGACCCTTCCAAAAGAGGATGACGTAGAAGATCGGGATTTCTCGCACACTCCTACACAGGTGTCGGCTGACACCCGCAGCGGGTCTTCTGCTCCATCACCGTCTCCTGCCCCAGCTCGTCGCTCAGTCAAGCGGCGCCTTCAGTCCGACGCCTCCTCGGCTCCTCCTCCTCCCAGCACGGAGCAGATCTCTGCTCAATTAGATCGCGTGGAGGGTGCCCTTGCCCAGCATGGTGAGCGGCTGTCGCGACTCGAGGGCTTGATGCAGTCTATTCATGCTGCTGTCCAGAGCCTCACCTCAGCTTTATCATGCCGTCGCGATGACGTCTCTGGCCCTGCTCCATAGCGGCCCACCTTTTCAGCTAGGGTTCCTAGAGTTTAGTTGTCGCAGATATCTTTTTGGAGCGACGTTGATTGTTGTATTGATTGGTGCATCTTTTCATTGACATCTTTTTGGATTGACGGCCGGTTATACTTTTTGGCTATGTTTTTTGGATACTTTTTGGATCTTCTGGATGCTCAGTATTTGGATATCTGATGATCATTATGTCTTTCTTGTTATGCTATTACATCTGATGATCATTCTTTTTGGGTATCTTCTGCATATATATACATATTATTGTGCGACATTGCTCATTCCTGGTGGGCTTCTTGCTCTCTTTTTGGTTTTTGTATATATATGGTTTGTTGGTCATGATATACATTTCAGGAGGGGAGGTTGGTTGCCTGGGCTATAAGCCCTCTGTGCTTACTGTCATATACTTGTATATCCTTGCATGACCATGTGTGTGTTGGCTTCCTCTCTCGGCTCGATAATGTTTACTTTCCTCCTTGCGTCTATGACATATATGATGCATTCTCATTTTACTAACCTTTGTCAATCACTGACAAAAAGGGGGAGAATTTATCCCACCAAAAGATCCAGGTTATCTTTTTGTTGATCTTTTGTGTGCAGGGACAAAGGGGGAGTTCATATGAAGCCAAGTTTGTACATTGAGTCTGTACATTTTGTATGTAATGAGTCATGTCTATGTATAAAGTTTTTATTTCTTTTGACATGATGTATTTTGATTTTTGGTGTCTAGGATAAAGTCTGTGGTATGGACCAAGACTTGCATAGGTTTGGTTTTGTCTGGTAATTGACAAAGGGGGAGATTGTTAATGCAAAGATTTGTCAATTACCATGGTTAGTGTGTTGTTGAGTCCCTGGCAACTGAAGTCAGTTTCCCTTGCGGCTGAAGACAGAAGCTTCTCGAAGATCAAGTCAGCCTCTAGCCTTTTCTCCCCAAACCTTTGATCCTAAAAAAATCTTCTATAGATGGCCCAAGTCCTTTCTAGGCACACCCTTAGCACCATCTATAGCTCACCTTCCATTTAGATCAGCAATGGATAGGTTTTTGGTTGCAGAAAGTTCCTTAAAATTGAAAATATTTCAGTCTGCACTCTCCGATACATACCCGATCCATCGGAGAGTATCCCGATAGATGTCCGATCCATCGGACAAAGTGTCCGATCCATCGGAAAATAGTCCAGTTACATTGCAAACTCTCTGGACACTTTTCCGAGCCATCGAAGGTATGTCCGATCCATCGGACAGAGTGTTCCGATCAATCGGACAGTATGTCCGATCAATCGTACATTTGTCCAGTAAACTTTGAAAAACTCTCTGGACTCTTTTACGATCAATCGGAGGTCTGTCCGATCCATCGGACAGGGCTCTCCGATCCATCGGAAATAGGTACGATCCATCGGAAGAATTTCCAGAAAAATTGCATCATCTCTCTGGAAGAAATTCCGATCAATCGGACCACCTATCCGATCAATCGGACAGGGTGTTCCGATCAATCGGAACCAAGTCCGATCAATCGGAGAACCTGTTTTCAAGCAAAATTCAAATTTGACTAAATCTTATGTCCGATCAATCGGAACCTATCGAGCTGACCGTTTTCTGACCGTTGAAGGGCATAATCTATTTATAGAACTCGGTTGGATCTTGCAAAAGATACCTTGAGCACCATCTAGGGTTTGAGTGAGCCTTCTTCTTGAGATCTCCTTCTTCCAAACCCTTAGATCTGTTGAGTTCATTCTTCAATCCATGTTGATCTGACCAACATTGATTAAGCATTCAAAGCTTGGATTGAAACATGAACTCAACTCCTCTTTAATGGCATCTTGACCTTCCTCTCATAGACATCTGCTTGTCATCAATGCCATTAATGGTGGTTTAGGTAGAAGCTTTCCTCATATAAAAGCCATATCCCAAAATAGCCTCAACCTATCCTCAATCCCTCACCTTGGAAACTACAATGGGTCATCCGGAGCAAGGTTGCTGATCGAGGGAGCTGAAGAAGACGTCTTCCGTACAAGCTGAAGCATCTTCAACAAAGGCATCATCAAGGGACTCAATCAGCTAAGTATCTTTAGTCTTTCGAGTCCAAGAAACCTCCTCGAGTTGAGATTTGGGTTTCAGAGTTTGAAGACCCAAACTCGGTAGAGTCCTTGCGTAGGACAAGTCCTTGAGTAGGACAAGCCCTTGTGTAGGACTAAGTGGTCATGGATTAGTCCTATGGAAGGATGAATCCATGTGTTGAGTCGTAAGTCCTTTTGTAGGCTGTTAAGGTTTATGGTTAACCTCATTTAAAACCATAGTGATAGTGAAATCCGGCCACTCAAGGAGTGAGTGGATCAGCCGGGAGTGGAGTAGGTACATAACCGAACCACTATAAAAATCCCTTGTTGTGTGGTGATTGGATGAACTGATTTACTTCTTTTTGGGCTTCTATTATGGTTTGCATATCTGATGTTTGATGAAAGTGCTCTAACAATATTTTGTGTTGAGAAATTTTAAAAAAGTGTCCTATTCACCCCCCTCTAGGACAAGATAACTTGTTTCTTGCTTCTACAACAGCGGTAATTAAACTTATACCGCATTTTCAACGTTGGCGAGCTATGGCAGCCAGAATGCGGACACCTATCGACGACGAAGAACAAATCTCCATGATTGTTTATTCAACATATCCTGGCATATCTGGATATCTCATATCGCATCCGTATGCGAATTTCTCACAGTTGATCCGTGTTGGAGAGCAAGTCGAAGCAGGAATCTGTGCCGGGACGATCTCCCCATGGCCTCATCAAGCCACTCCAGTCAAGAGGAACAGAGTGGAGGGAAGACCCATCGGATATGGGAACGAAAACCGCAACGGTTATCCTCCCCTCCCGACAGAGGTAAACAATATCAGTACCACTGCTCAGGGAAATCAATATGCTCCCCCACAAGGACGTCAACAGTATCAGCAGAATCAGGTTCAGCACCAACCTCAGCGGTATCAGCCGCAACCGAAGCCTCAACCACAACCACAACCACCTCGACAACAGTAGCAGTTTAGAGGGAAAGGTCAATACTCATACCCGAATAGGCAGAATTACAGGGAGCTCAGAAAATTCACTCAACCACTTATTCAAGTCATGACTATGCTGGTACAAAAGCAGTTACTCACTCTGATGACACCCAGGCCTCCACCAAATCCTCTACCTCCAAACTACCGAGAAAATGAGTATTGTGCCTACCATCAAGGACGTGGCCACACCATTGATCGATGCTTTACTTTGAAGAATGTCATATAAGATCTGATCGACGACCGAAAGATCGTCATCTCAGTCCCTGGAACTCCTGTAGCAGCTTCTACCAACATCCTTCAGAATCCTCTGCCTCAACATCCGACGGACCCCAGTTCATCTCGTGGCCCCACCGTCAATAGCATAGGAGAAGGAGAGAGCCTCGATCGATTCTTCTCTCCTATCTATTCCATTCATGCCTACACTTATGGGACAGCAAATCCTCCTCTGATCCTGCAAGGGGCAAGTCCCTTTCCTCCTTCAGTCTCCGACCTAGTAGTACTCGAAGGAACACTTCCATATGATGTGCCAGTTGTTCAAGGGGCACCTTACAGCCATTCATGTTGGGAGCTAGCCATTCTGGAAGGAGCACAATCATATATCGAGCCCACATACGAACCTGTCATCTTGCAAGGGGCAATTTCAGCACAGGAATAATACAATTCGTAATGGAGAAACCATACTCATCAGCAGCAAGAGCCCATTGTCTTGGAAGAAGCTGCTCCAGTTGAGCCAGCCATATTGCAAGGGGCAAACCCTGGAGGCGTGTCAATCATACTACGACAGCTGAGACGAACAGAGAAACCCCCTGCCATATCAAGAGGACCAGTATTCATTCCATGGGAACCTCCTACTCTAGGAACGGTCAAGCCAGGACCGCAACCTTATGTCTATGAAGACAAGCCTCGATATTACCCCTTCAGCACAGGCAACAATGTAGTCCTCAAGGCAAAAGCTCCGTACGAGGGAGATCTGGTACCCACAACAGCACCGTTGCAAGAACCGGTGGTCTTAGAAGGTAAAGGTGAGGAAAATTATAAAGAGGTCCCATGGCACTATCCAGAGTGTGCGGAAGTAGGGAATATGAATCCCAATAGGCGTTGCATCCGAAGAGATAATCAGAACAGAGGAGATCCCAAAGGCACTCTGTCAGGCCTCGGCAATAAAAATGAAGCCGCATACGATGTGGCGACTCAGCTCAAGTCAATCCCTGCTCAAATCTTAGTATGGGAGCTACTCTGCACATCATGCATACATAGAGAAATGTTTGCCAAAACCCTAAGTGATGCCCACGTCTCCTCCAATACGGCACCTGAAATGATAGCATTGATGATTGGACAACTCCTGGCTCCACGCGCCATCACCTTCACCGATAATGAGTTGCCACCAGAAGGACGCGATCATGGGCGATCCCTCAACATAGCCTTACGATACAAAGACCTCTGTGTCCCACTGGTCCTTATCGATAATGGCTCAAGCTTAAACGTCTGCCCGCTCAAGACTGCAAAACGTCTAGGAATCAGTCCCTCTTCATTTCGACCTAGCACCATATGCGTTAGAGCATTCGACAACACCCGCCGATCAGTAGAAGGGGAGGTCGACATAGAGGTATAGATAGGTCCGAAAATCTCCACTATCACATTCCAAATCTTGGATATATCAGCCTCTTTCAACATGTTGCTCGGACGACCTTGGCTGCATAAGGTGGGGGCTATGCCATCAACCCTGCATCAACGAGTGAAATACATCTGTGGAAATCAAGTGATCTCTATCCATGCAGAGAAGGAGCTCATCATTCCTTCCAATGCTGCTGCCACTGGACCAGACATCCCTGTCATCGATATCCAGCATTCTGAAGAGGACGTCCCGTTTCATAGTTTCGAATTCGAGACTGTGAACGCTATCGCCAACCCGGAACCGATAAGGGTGGACCATGTCTTTTCACCAGCCCAATATCTGAGCCTCAAATACCGAATGAAGAATCATTTCAAGTTGATAAAGATATCGCTGGTATATAACCAACACAAATGGGGACTCCGATACAGGGCAATCTTCATGGACAAAAGAATGAAGAAATTTCGGTGCTCCCTCATCCAATTCGTCAAGCCAGGAGAACCTTGCAAAGATCTAGGAGGGAATCAACCGACTACACTACACAAAGGCCTCCCGATGAGCCTAGCTTGGGCCACGTGGCCCCCCATTTGATAGGATCAGATTCTCGAACCGTCTAAGCCTCCGGAAGAAGAAGGAAAGGATGAAGATGAAGAAGAAAGTCAAAAATAACAGCTTAAGGACTAGGGTACTCTGATACCTGCTCCCAACCAGGGGCACAACTTGCCCACTCCAGCATCAATCAACCAGGGGCACAACTTGCATATCTCAACATCAATCAGCAAGGGGCACGACTCGCCCATCTCTGTAGAATCAACATCATCAATCATCAGCCAGGGGCAGAGCAGCCCATCCATTAGACCAAGAAAGGGAAATGGCAAGCCCTGGATTGGTCCGATGTCCAGATTCCGAACTTGTATCTCGCTGTGGAACCAGACGAACTGCAATGCGAGGTAAGTGATCCGGGAGGGACTGAGTACGACTCAGACCTCGAACCCAACCAGCGAGAAATCATGGTCATTGGGCCAGACTGTGATTCTTCGCCCGAATCATCAACCCCTACCTCTTCAAGGGAGGAAGTGT